>OY856409.1:1599379710-1600579710 GCA_963693085.1 Alisma plantago-aquatica
TTTTGGTGTCCTAAGGCATGTCCTATTTATAGGAATGGCCTATGGATGCTTAAGGACGTTCTAGACAACTTCTAGGGGTTTCTAAGTGCTTAACTAGCCGTTAGGTATAAGTTAGGTGTGTTAGTAACAGCTAGTTGCTTTATTCTGCAGTTGCTGTCAGAGACCATCTCGGTCGACAATTTGTCGACCGAGATACCTACTTGGTCGACGTTTTGTCGACCGACAGGCTCTCTGGATCAACGTTCATTTGCAACTGCCAACTACCTTGTCAGCTGTGTCTAACGGCTACTTGGGTCATTCTCAGTCGAGAAGTTTGTCGACCGAAAGTGTCTCGGTCGAGGAGTTTGGTCGACCGAGATTGACCCTGTTTCAATCTTTCAATTTAGGCACTAAGTATATGTATGAGTGTGCATATGTGATCCTATTTGAAAGGGATGACCTATCTAAGTGTGGTGATTGGCTAGGGAAGATCTAACGCTTGATTTACATGAAATCTAAGTACTTGTACATTATATATTTGTACAAGTTTACAATTGATTATATTGTATGACTTTTACAATCATTCAAGCGTATAGTTTCCTAGAGCTTTGTCATCCACTCAATTCCTGCAATACTCAAGTAGCACGTTAGATCAACAAGAATGAAATGTTTGTCATCATCGAAACAAAGGGATTTATCATAATGCCCAATTTATCCAACAATCTCCCCCTTTTTGAAGATGACAAACATTTCATTCTTGTTGATCTAACGTGCTACTTGAGTGTTGCAGGAATTGAGTGGATGACAAAGCTCTAGGAAACTATACGCTTGAATGATTGTAAAAGTCATATAATATAATCAATTGTAAACTTGTACAAATATATAATGTACAAGTACTTAGATTTCATGTAAATCAAGCGTTAGATCTTCCCTAGCCAATCACCACACTTAGATAGGTCATCCCTTTCAAATAGGATCACATATGCACACTCATACATATACTTAGTGCCTAAATTGAAAGATTGAAACAGGGTCAATCTCGGTCGACCAAACTCCTCGACCGAGACACTTTCGGTCGACAAACTTCTCGACCGAGAATGACCCAAGTAGCCGTTAGACACAGCTGACAAGGTAGTTGGCAGTTGCAAATGAACGTTGATCCAGAGAGCCTGTCGGTTGACAAAACTTCGACGAGTAGGTATCTCGGTCGACAAATTGTCGACCGAGATGGTCTCTGACAGCAACTGCAGAATAAAGCAACTAGCCGTTACTAACGCACCTATCTTATACCTAACGGCTAGTTAAGCACTTAGAAACCCCTAGAAGTTGTCTAGAACGTCCTTAAGCATCCATAGGCCATTCCTATAAATTGGACATGCCTTAGGACACCAAAACACACCTAAGCTACACTTGTGTATTCAAGCTCAAGTATAGCACAAGTGTAGCTTAGGTGTGTTTTGGTGTCCTAAGGCATGTCCTATTTATAGGAATGGCCTATGGATGCTTAAGGACGTTCTAGACAACTTCTAGGGGTTTCTAAGTGCTTAACTAGACGTTAGGTATAAGTTAGGTGCGTTAGTAATGGCTAGTTGCTTTATTCTGCAGTTGCTGTCAGAGACCATCTCGGTCGACAATTTGTCGACCGAGATACCTACTCGGTCGAAGTTTTGTCGACCGACAGGCTCTCTGGATCAACGTTCATTTGCAACTGCCAACTACCTTGTCAGCTGTTTCTAACGGCTACTTGGGTCATTCTCGGTCGAGAAGTTTGTCGACCGAAAGTGTCTCGGTCGAGGAGTTTGGTCGACCGAGATTGACCCTGTTTCAATCTTTCAATTTAGGCACTAAGTATATGTATGAGTGTGCATATGTGATCCTATTTGAAAGGGATGACCTATCTAAGTGTGGTGATTGGATAGGGAAGATCTAACGCTTGATTTACATGAAATCTAAGTACTTGTACATTATATATTTGTGCAAGTTTACAATTGATTATATTGTATGACTTTTACAATCATTCAAGCGTATAGTTTCCGAGAGCTTTGTCATCCACTCAATTCCTGCAACACTCAAGTAGCACGTTAGATCAACAAGAATGAAATGTTTGTCATCATCGAAACAAAGGGATTTATCATAATGCCCAATTTATCCAACATTTTATACAACATGCAGTGCACCTGTTGTAATATATATTATACAACAGTCGAACGACATTGTCTTTCGCTAAACACACCCGTTGTAATAGGGGTATTTTTTACAACATGTGGTTCACCCGTTGTAATATATATTATACAACAGTCGAAGCATGTTGTCTTTCACTAAACACACCCGTTGTAATAGGTAGTTCGATTACAACATGCACTGCACCTGTTGTAATATACATGTGTATACAACAATTGGAGTATGTTGTCTTTCCATACATTTAACCGTTGTAATAGGATTGTTTAGACAACATGGTGTGTGACTGTTGTAATATACACAATTTATACAACAGGTTATGCATGTTGTAGTTCACTAAAAACACCTGTTGTAATAGGTGTATTTTTTCCTGACAAACCTATTGTAATAGGTGTGGATAACACAACATGTGTTGTTTGTTGTAGAATCATACATTTTACAACATATCATTAACTGTTGTCTTTGATTAGAGTTTGACAGGTCATATATCAAACCAATTGTATTGATCAAATTAACCATATTATTAATAAATTATAATAAATATGCAATTATACTTTTTCATTTCACAAATAAACACATAGTTGAACAAAATTTCCATCAAACCTTGAAAGAAAGTCATACTAAATTTAATTAATATTAAATCATCCATACAATGATTCAATAATAATAAGTACTGAGTATCCACTCTAGAATCTAACTGAAAACTAACTAAAAAAGTTTCACACATTGGTTTATGCTAAAGAACAAATGTCTCCCCCACATGTCACATAATCTTATGTGTGCTCAAGAACACATGTCGCCCACTCGTTTCGGACCTCATCGATTTCTTCTTGGTTGAAGCAACGACCAATATACTTCGAATAATACTGCAATCATATGACAAATATATCAACATATTGTGATTTTTTCAATTTATTTAGAAATTTGAACAAACTAGAATAATATAATGTTAAGTAGCTTACACATTCAAGAATATTTCTATTTCTCACATCAAAGTTGTCTTTCATATACTTCAGCACATAATACCCGCAATCTGTATCGTTTGGCTGCTTTGGACACTGTACAAAATAAATATTAATTTGTTATCTAAATAATTTTGAGAACTTGTTAGCAAATAAGAGGATGGAAAGGTATAAATAGCCAGAAAACTTAATAAAAGGTATGTGTAAACAGAATAAAAAATGCTATAAGAGTGAAAAAGGCATGGTTTATTGCTGAAGAAGGCGTGGTTTATATGCCATACTGGATGATGCAAAACTTGCTCTTGCAAGAGGGGGATTTTGTAAGAGTGAAGAATGCCACCCTTCCAAAAGGAACCTTTGTTAAACTGTAGCCTCACACAAAAGATTTTTTAGATATATCAAACCCCAAAGCTATTTTGGAAACAACTCTCAGGAACTACTCGTGTTTGACAACTGGAGATAGTATCATGGTAGCTTATAAAAATAAAAAATACTACATAGACTTAAGAACCCAAGTGGTTATTTATGGAAAACCCTAATGAAGGGTGCTAATATAAAAGAGATATCATGAACCCTAAAGAGGGAACAATGGTATTACTTACTGTTGTATGGTACTGATGTGAAAGAGAAATCTTACTGCTCACATGTAGTTCACCTTATAGCATATACATGTACATTAATGAATGATTTGATACACTACCCGTCCTGGGAAAGAGAGAGTACAGAGAAAATCTAATATATCTAGATTATTCTATTTATATCTTCTTTTCCATGACCTCTACACTGGATAGTATTATGTATTAAAAATATTTAAAACAACCTCATGAGACTCATATAGCCCTATTGGGTAGATACCTCCCACTCAAATAGAGTTACATGCATCAACATCATAATAAGTATAATAAAAAAAAATTTTGTGGTAAGGGTGATACGTATATTTATAAAGGATTGCATTTATGGCTGTGTTATAATCCAATTAGGATCACATTCCCTAGCAGGTAATCCCTAGGCTCTTATTGTCATTAACATACTCATATCTAGAATTTATAAAAAACATACTTCTTCAAGGCATTTTCAACCGATAAATATTCTTTTAGATTATATTTTGCTTGCAGGGAAAGGGAAGTCCAACCTGAGGTCAATCTATAACAAATGACTGTTTGGATTCAAAGTGCTTGCTTTTGGAAAATACCCCTAAGATAATGCTAATGTATGCATGGAAGATGGAAGTGCTATCGAGGCAGATTAATAACACAGGACTTACTGCAGAGAGGTGCCCAACTTGCCTCTTCTGCATTCTATGCTTGGCTGCAGTTGATACCACAAGAACATCTTATTTGTTTGTCCATTGCAGCATGGATTGGGAGTAAAACTACATGATGGTCTGTTGATGATGAGATCAGAGGATCTGAGAGCTGACTTCAAGCCCATTCTTTTTTTTAATCAGAATCCAAGGTTCAATACTGAATTACAGTCAGTATCTTAGATATAGCTCTAAGAAGTCTGCACTGACTATCTACAGGTTGGTTTCGGTGTCAGCATGTCCCCGATGACAGTATCGAGCTCTAAATTACCAATCAAGAAACAATTACTGACCAAGGTTCACACAGAAGGGACATGACAGTTAGAGTTAGATGCAGAAACCAACAAAGTAACCATATACCATCATCAGTCTGCATCAGGCACAAAAGTTTTCGACACCGAAATAAAAATTTCCTAGGAATTGAATCTACCGCTGCTATGCGCACAGCTGGAGGTATAAAAGTACACAGCATAACCCTGCCACCTAAACATTACTTCTCAAAAGCAAAGCCCAAACAGCTGCCTTCGAATGAAAGCTTGGACAATCCCCTATAGAGAAAAGACTTTTTTTTTAAGACTTAAAATCTAGGGAGTTTAATGATCATGATTACCGAACTAGATAAACTTTGTTTGTCAAAATAGGAAATTCCTACCATCAAAAAGATGTCAAGAAATCTGTGAAACAATTACATGCATACTAAGCGCCCCTCAAAAATAAAGGGGACAACTACCAGCTTAAGCAGGCCACATCAAAAGGGGAGAAAAGGTGCAGTTTGAAATCCTACAATTTATTTTGCTGTAGCAAGTAGACTATGGATTCATTGCAGAAAACTCGCACAGCTTCCTCACAAAGGTAATGAAATCCCCTGACAGAGCCAGCTCCAGCGGGAAGAATCCATGGGAATGGCAGACCTAAGTCGAGCAGAGGCAATGGCACTGTGAAGAGGCATCAAAGACTCGGTACATCCTATCGTGGCGCAAGCAACCGATCTGGTGATGAACAGAGCAGTTCTCCGCGAGGATGATGGCTTCGGGAGGGCGCTTCCGCATCGAAAGGCGGAAGACCTCACTGCAGACAAGGCAGCGGATCGGCACACAGAGGCCATTCCTGTGTCGGGTTTTTGGCAAACGAGGATCCTACTTCAAGCCCATTCAAGGCTGAAGCATTTGAACAACACGAACTTTTAAATAGTCTTCCAAAGGCAATTCGTGCAAACATAACTCACCACCTATTCTATCCATTGATCCAGAAAGTTTATTTGTTCCATGGAGTTTCCAAACATGCTACTTTCCAACTCGTATGACTAATTCAAAGTGTATTTTCAACCATCTCAAGTAATTACTTTTACAAAAGGATGACATTTAAATTTTATGCAACTTTCAGGTATCAGAAATCCAGTCCGATTATTTTCCACCAAATGAAGATGTGATACTGCAAAATGACAATGCCACAGATTTATATATACTGGTCTCAGGAACAGTGGTCAATTTTTCACATATTTTATTCTGAGAATTTTTATGTAAGTCAACAAATGACAATGTTCAGTTGCAGGACATGATTAGTCACACGAATGGGCATGAAAAGGTACGAGCTTACTATCTTAATAAGGATTTCTATCCAAATAGATCTTATATGCATATCATACAGGTATACAAGATGATAGGCCAAGGAGAAACTTTTAGAGAAGTAGGAGTTTTATGTCACAAGCCACAACAGTTCACTGTCCGGACAAGGGAAAATTCACATATACTGCGACTGAGCAGGATCAGGCTTGCAAATATTATACAAGCAAACAAAGATGATGAAATCACCATCATGAGAAATCTTTTCCAGGTCTGCTACAATTGCATACATCGCACACCATGAAAAGTGACTATAAGGACCTATTAATCTGAACCCAACAGGGTTGAGATCATTTTTTGATGTTGTTTCATACCACTTCATCACTGGTGTTTTATATACACTGAAAGAAATATCTTAGCATTCCCTATTTAAATAAGTGCAGGAACTGAGAGCAAAGAATCACCATGGACAGTGGCAAAAAGATACAGACATGGCCCTAAAGGAATGGCTTGAAGAAAAGTCTAAAATAGGGATTGTTCAGAAACAAGCAGCCACCCCTGTAGTTTTGGCGCACAAGCTTAGCAAAGACAGTAATGGCATTACAACTGATGAACTTCAGAATAACAGCAAGCAAGATCCAGATTCTACCAATAAAAAGGCACAAAAAAGTTTTATCAATGGCACTACTGACACGGTGATTTTCCGACAAATAGAGACGACTGAGCAAAAAGCTCAAGCCGGGAAAAACAAACAGAAAAGCATGAATACAATAGTATCATTTGAAGAAAATACTTCAATATACAAGTGCGTATGTGTGAAGCATGATTGTGAAGGGGAATCTGATAACAACTATAATTTAGATGGAGAAAGAAGACAAGGACAACATTGCCACACGAACTACCATTTTGGACATTTCCAGCCAATACAAGAGACAAAAGGCGGTGACTTGAGCATTGTAAACAGTTCAAATACAAAGACAACATTATAGCATCTAAAGAAAGACAGATTTCACATGCCTTCTCAGGTGATCGACGGTAGTAAAACATTAAGAAGCTAACTACCAATTCTATACTTTTGAGCTCGTTGAGATTGGTGGCGAGATTATATCTCTTATACAGTCAATGATATACCTCAAAATCCAACTTAAAACAGAAAGAGTACACTGTAGAGAAGATCTACAAAGGGATGGCTATCTTTTCTGTATGACTTTGATTTGAAGTTGCTTTATAGAATCTATAAAGCAGATCTATGGAATCTATCTATTTGACAAAGGGATGGCTATCTATTCTCAGATGATCATGGAGGTAATGTTGGAGATAGCTTTCAACAGGAAATGCCTCATACAAAAACTTTTTATAGATTCTTTACTTGGAGCATGGTAAAGGATGATACATTTTACAGAGTTGTCAACAAGAGTCCTACTTGCATGCCCCATCATCTGTAGTAGATATGTAATTGGGTAGTCAGTATGAGCATTTCCACGACCATCATAATATTGATTTCCCATTACAAAAACCAAATGATCTATAAAGATGTTCCATAACACATTGAGTTGCTGGAAGAAAGGTCCTAAATTGATATCCAGTAGTTGTTTGGAAGTGACTATTAGATGCTTTTCATCTTTTCATTCCTTTTTCTCTGTGTGCATAGGAACTTAGAAGAACATGCAGGGGATAAGCAAGTTTTACTAATTTTCTTTTGAATAATTTGATGTATACATGGTATAATAGCTAAACTTATTCTAGACATTGCTACTTCTTTTATTGTCAATACGAGATATAGGGTTGATTAAATAAAATTTTGTTGAAGTAAACCAGGGCTCCAAGATGTCCAGCCCTGGTGCCTTAACAAGTATGGAAGGTATGTAAGAATTCTAATGACATGTTTACTCTTTCACCATGAGGCTGTGATTATTCACTTCTCTCCTATTCTCTAATAATTACTGAGTAAAAATCAAGTTCAACACATAATAGAACTTGAATTTTGTACAAACTAATTGCCAGAAAATTAGAACTGTAGATAGTTTTCAAAAACTTAGTTTCAGATATGCACCTGTTCAAAGAAGAGTAATCAGAGGTCGTTCACATGGAACCATGAAACTAGGATTCATAATCAAACTAATATTTGGTAGTTGCCCATACCTCATAACTAGTCATTTACTCTATTGTGAAATTTTGATTCATACTATGTTGTTGATGTGTTTTTATCTCTCTGCCTTTGAAGCTTATGTTCAGTTTCCTATTGTGAAATTTTGATTCCTGATGAGTTATTTGTTGACAATTACTCTATTTTTTTAATACATGGAAAAAATATAGATTTGATGCACACTGTATAGGTTGATACTATATTTTTTAATGAATGGAAAAGGATATAAATTGCATGCACATCAAATAGGTTATTTTTGTTGTGGTCTCTATCCTTCCTTGGGTAGTCACCCCATGATTTTAGTTCTTATACTATATTTTTTTAATGAATGGAAAAGGATATAAATTGCATGCACACATGGAAGGAAGAAACACTTAGGAATATCACATACAACAATTAACAATTGCCCTTGGATGCCCTTGATGATATTGACCCGAAGAAGATCTAATCGATATATTTAAAAATAAGAGCATTTGTAAAAATAACACCATATCAAATCAAGTAGCAGAATCTGAAGAAACTAGAACAACACTTCTATTGGTGAATCAGAAAGCAGTATCTTTCTGGATCAAAATGGTAAATTACCTTGATAATTTCCCATTTCAAATTCTTCCTATATTGGACATCTCTCTTTTGATAAACTTTATGAGTCCTATTTAAATTCATATCAAGAATTCTATGCATTAGTAACTATATATGGAACTTTCAATACATGTATTATGTAATTGAAATTGTTTTATGAAGTACTTACAACTCCATGAGTTTTTCCACGTTCCCACGTAATTTTCCTCGTAACGGATCAAGATAGTGGCACTTACCCCACATAGGGTCGAAGACGCAAAGTATCCAATGTCCCCTACGCATACATGAGTATTACATTTTAAGATTAATGTATTTTTAAGCAACATTTAAAGTAAAAAAATAACAGACAATCGACAAAATGTATGCGTACCCCACATTATAAGGTATAAAGAACAATTCTAATCTTTGTTTCTTCCCTCTAATGAACTGATCTGCTATGTACTGCGCCCGAGTCTCCACTTTATCATTGTATAGTGGATCTATAAAATGTGGACATATAAATCCAAATATATTAAATATATTTCCCGAGGTCACTTTGTTGAACAAATGCCTACAAAAAAACACATATTTAGTCTTTGTACTTGTATAGAAACACATAATTAGTCTTTGTACTTGTATAGAAACACATAATTAGTCTTTGTACTTGTATAGAAACTTGTATAGAAACACATATTACTCGTATAGAAACTGTACACTGATATGTGTGAGGCTTCTAGTTGGTCTTTATCATGGCATATTTTAACCAATTCCAGTGTGATAATTAGCTCATGTGTGTAACCTACTACATCTTCAGACATCTAAAGAGACATGTTACGATTCTCATCATCTTCCACATACACCATCAACAGTTTCAGCTTCGTTGGAGGCTTTTTGCATGTTGGCTTGACGGGACTTGAGACTTCATTACAATTTTTTCTAGTTTTTGAATTTCCTGTTTGTGTGCTTATTGATTCCCTCACTTTTCTTTGAGACAATGAGTCTTGGGATTCCTTGCATATGATTATAAAAAAAAATATAGTTTATTAATATACATGATTCATTTCAATAAATTAATAAAAACACTGTCAAGTTATCGCATATACCTTCATATTTATTTTGATCAATTCTGCAGGCCAAGGAAGGTAGGTGCCTATGCCTTGACAAACTTGATAAACTTCAGCCATATCTAAAGGTATTGGCACACTTTCTTCAGGCATCAACGGGGTATCAATTATCACTTTTTTGTGTTTTGGATCCAATGCCACATTGTGAAGGATAATTGGCTCATTTGTATGAGATATATACACCCTTCCATCAGCTACTGAACGTAATGGATTATCCAACATCAAAATACACTTGTGATAGCCCTACAAAAATCAAATATAGATATTGTCAACATGAGAAATGACTGTCTCTAACATTTACTACATAACAGACTTGTTGATTACCTCAGGTTGATGTGAGAATTGTGCAAGTGGACAATTAGATTTGGAAGTAGGGTATTGGTCTGTATCCCCAACATTGTCGAGATCCTTGCCCGTATTCTTCCCTTCAAGATACTTAATCTTCATAGCCAAAGCTTTAATGGTCTGTTGCATTTGTAACAACATATGGGATGGTTGATCATCTGTTCGAGCCACACTTTGACAATATTTTGTAATTGTTATTCCTGGTCCGGTTGCTCTCGCATGTCCTGGGTGGTCTTTTTTTCCCAATGCCATTGTTAACACATTATTACATCCCTTCTCAGTAATGAGTCCCTCAGAAACTTCCTGAGATAGAGCATCCTTGCAAAATATAAAACATACATATGTAAAAATAATAAAAACTATATATTGTGATGAAAAATCAACGAGACAAAAAATTAAACTTACAATCTTGTACACCACTTCCTTGACCTTGTCACTAGTAACAGCACCGGTTTTGTCCATTCTAGCTCTTTTCCATAATTCTGCTTTAGAAATCTTTGAAATAACTGGATCTAAACTATTCTCACTGATCTGTTTATAATATGATAAAACCACAATACTTTTATACCTCTATATGAAATTTCACAAATTGGTTTAAAATGAATAAAATCTTACAATTTCTTGCTCTAGGCCAACATATCCCTTACGAGAAATTCTAGGCCAATACTCATTCTTTGACGATAATTCTCTTCCAGCCTTACTTCTTCTCTGGTTATTTTTACGAACAATAAATATGAAAATATATTTAAATGTCTTACAAGTAAAACAACAAAAGTACACTAGTTTATATTATCACCTTAAATTCTTCGGTCAATCGACTCATGACAAAATCCTCCCATTGATCTGCAGATATAAAATCATATTCTTTGGGTGGGTGTTTACATATGTTTCCATCTTCGTCCCTCATGAATTTTCTTGATAACCGAGATTTGAATTCCCTCCATCTATCATTGGCTCTTTGTAATACCCACTGCTTTCTGACAGATCCAATCGAAAAAACACCCTACAAATAACAAAATCACATATACATAAAATATAATATAATATTTTCATACAAAAAATATAAACGTCTACATACTCACCTCAATCTCTTCCCAAATAAGGTCCTTGAGACCTTCTCCCACATCACTCCAAGTATCGATGTTGATTGGAACTCGCTCTCGGGATGCGACTCCAATATAGCTGCTGAAAATGTTTCGGGTTTTCCCAATTGGTTGTCCTTCTGAATTCCATTCCAATTGAATTTTTTGTCCTTTACGTCTCTTTCTCGAAACTTTAGGCATTGTGGTACGGCCCCTACTAATCGTTGTGGTCATTGAGTCGTCTTCATTGGAAGACATCTACAACAAAATTTGGTACAAAAAAATATTAGCAAACTGCATATAAAACAACATAATAAAATCTTACAAAATTTAAGACATATTTACATTCATTACAGAAAGATATTAGTGCACATCAAGAAAATGCTAATACTTACTATCACTTATGCGTACGCTGTTTTTTATTTTTATGCACACTAACATCATCAACAAATGTCCCGTCATTATGATCTTCTCGAGCACATATCTCTTCTTCTTCAACAACAAGATCATCATTTACAGACATAGATGGAATGATTGAAGACAAAGAAGTTTCTTCTTCTAAAAAGATGTCATCGTCGTCATCATCTCCTTCATGGGGCCTTCTTCTGTGAGATAAGACTACAAACCAGCCCTTGTTAGCTGTGTCTATCACATAGAAAACTTGTTTTGCCTGTAATGCCATTATAAATGGATCATGTTTACATCCCTCCCTATCTAGGTTCACTAAGATCAATCCATCTTCTGTTCGCACGCCCTTATCATTTTCAGCCCACTTGCAACAAAAAATAGGAATCGGAAACGTGTTGTAGTCCAATTCATATATATCTTGGATCACACCATAATAGGACATGTCACACCAGACTGGATTTTTGTCTTTAGCACTAGCAATGTGCAAAGCTTCAGATACCAAAGACACCCCACTATTTTGCATCGTGCTTTTGTCATCTTGACATTTTGTATAGAAAGTGTATCCATTTATAAAATAACTAGCAAATGACAACACAGTTGATTTAGGCCCCACTGATAACCATTTCAAGTTCTTTGAAACAGAATTTGGTGAATGCTCAATCTGTTCACTAATACGATTCTTTAGCCATTCGGCGAAACAACGGATGTGTAAGTTCATTATATCCTTCTCATTCTTAGATCAGTAATGAGTTTGTAAAAAATCAATGTGTTCTTTAACATATGGTTCAACCTCAGCTGTATTACGAAGGACATACACATGCGCTGTGTGTAATTCATCAGCTGAAAGCCGTACAAACTTGCATCCTGTACTGCCTTGTCCATCAATTTTTCTGACATGCCGTGATTTAGGAAGACCAATGGCTTCAACATTGGATAAATGTTGGACACAAAATTCAATAGCCTCTTCTACTATGTAGCTTTCCACCATACAACCCTCGGGTCGATATCTATTCTTTACATACCCCTTTAATAGCTTCATATATCGCTCGAACGGATGCATCCAACGTAAAAATACCGGACCACATAGTTTGACCTCTCTAACCAAGTGCACAGTCAAATGAACCATTACATCAAAGAATGAAGGAGGGAAGTACATCTCAAGCTGACACAAAGTGATGATGATATGATTTTGCAATGAGTCCAACGTCTCAGGGTCAATGACTTTTGAGCATAAAGCATTGAAGAACATACAAAGTTTAGTGATTGCATTTCTAACCCGCTTAGGCAAAATGGAACGGATAGCCAACGGCAAAAACTGTTGCATTAAGATGTGGCAATCATGTGATTTCAAGCCCAACAGTTTCAAATCTTTCATATCCACAAATCTACTCATGTTTGAAGAATATCCCTCTGGAACCTTAACTCCTTTTAGGAACCCGCAAAATACAGCTTTCTCAGACTTTGAAAGTGTGTAACATGCTGGGGGCAAGTAGGTCCGACTTTCCCTCATTTGTGGAGCCAATCTATCTCGAATACCCATGTCAACCATGTCCAATCTTGCCTTGAGGCCATCTTTTGTCTTCCATGGGATATTAAGTAATGTTCCAATCAGACTATCACATATGTTCTTCTCTATGTGCATCACATCTAAACAATGCCTCACATATAACGACTTCTAATAAGGAAGATCAAAGAATATAGACCTCTTCTTGTAGAGACCTTTGAGAATTGGAGATTTATTCTTTTTTCCAAATTTTACTTTCAACTGTTTCACCTTAGTGAAGATTTCTTGTCCGGTTAATGGTCGTGTAGCTCTTCGTAGTTCTACTTTTTCGTTAAAAGCTTTCTTCACTCTACGATAATTATGATCCTTAGGCAAGAACCTGCGATGGCCGAGATAAACAGTTTTCTCTCATATTAAAATTCTCTTTGCGGTATGCATCATACAACTCAACACCCTTGTCCCACAGAATCTTTGAATCTTCAACAAGTGGAGCCAAGTAAACGTCAATATCGTTTCCAGGCTGCTTTGGTCCTGAAATCAGCAAAGTCAAAAGCATATACTTGCATTTTATGCATACATCTGGATCAAGATTATATATAACCAAAATTACAGGCCATGTACTATGACTTCCGGAATTATGGGGATTCATTCCATCTGCAGAAAGTGCCAGTCTTAAGTTTCTAGGATTACCACCAAATTCTGGAAATATATTATCGATTGTCATCCATTGTGGAGAATCTGCAGGGTGTGTAACAAAACCATCTCTTTTTCTATCCTCAGCATGCCAAACCAACTTCTTCGCATCATCAGCATTATTGAACAAGCGCCTAAATCTCGGTATTCACTACTATAGAAACGGCCTTTGGCGTCGGTCGTTTAACCCCATTTGGCGTCGGTTTCCGACCGACGCCTATGTGGGCGCCGCTAAAGGTCGAACACTTCGGCGTCGGTTTTTTAACCGACGCCTATTTGTCTATAGGCGTCGGTTGTTTAGTAAATAACCGCCGCCAAAAGTGTTCGTGCCACAGAAAATGGCGTCATCTAGGGCACTTTGTGCGTCGGTTATTTACTAAACAACCGATGCCTATATAGAATATAGCGTCGGTGTTTTAGTAGATAACCGACACATAAAGTGCCCTAGATGACGCCATTTTCTGTGGTGCGAACACTGTTGGCGTCGGTTATATACTAAACCACCGACGCCTGTACTTCAAGACGACACGGACGTGCTTCCCTGCATGGCCGTGTTTAGTACTATAGGCGTCGGTTTTATATGAATAACTGACGCCTTTTACACCACGGTCGTGCTATCCTGCACGGTCGGGTTGTTTGTACTATTAGGCGTCGGTTTTTATCAAATAACCGACGCTGTATGTCTTTACTGACGATTTTCTATAAATAACCGACGCCTATTTATATATATATTTTTTTCATATCAGTTTGCAGGCCTGCTGTGGCTGGTCAGCAGGATGAGAACCTGCAGTTCAGTTTTCTGAACTGCAGGTTTACGGCATCCATTGATATCAGCCTACAAACAGGCCGCAAACCTGCAAAAGTCACAAGGAAAATTCTACACAAGTACATACATTCAGACACCAATTCAATTCTCACATTCACACATATAGAAACATTCAAATACATGTATTAACATTCAGAAATATTCATTTACAAAGTATCATTCATTATCGCTATCAACATCCCAATTATATCTTACAGTTGCCACTGCTTGTATGACTTTTGCCCATTCTTCTCTTACTTCATTTAATGCTTCCATCGTATATGGAGCATGTATATTTTTTAAGCGTTTACCTGTAGTGTTGTCAGTTTTAAACACCTGCAAAGAGAATGATGTATATATATAAGTAATAATATAAAAATAAGATAAGATTGATATATTTCATACTAACTAATGAGACTATATATAATACCTCATGTATGGTATCGATGTCCAATGCGGCATATTTGATAATCATCTGCATAAATCACATCACATAGTATGCGCATGCCCAGCCATTGTCTTGTGTAGCACACTATAAATTGAAACATACAAAATAATACAACTAAGCACAATTCACATCAATAATATATATATTCGAGTCGGGAACTTACTTGTACGTTCTGCCAATTTATTGGCTGGTTCTTTTTCCTTGGGACCGTTCCTCCAGCCTTTTTGAATGTATCTAAACCCCTACATGTTAATATAACACAATAAATTGCATAAGTAAATAGTAATGTAATAAAATATGTTAACGGATATAAAAATGAAATATTTCTCACCAGAATAATGGCATTCGCATTACGTGTCCAATTTTAGTGTTCAATGTACTCCCCGCAGGATCTAGATAATAAACAGTGAATGTCCCGGGGACAATAACTAGTAACTCCCAATGTCTACCGCTAGAAGTAAGAAGTTAACAATTAATAACTCAAAATGCAAAATAAAAATGGAATTTTCTTAAGTCCAAATTATAAATAAAGTAAACTTACTTGACATTGAATGGAGATATTATTATCATTTTCTTTTGCTGACCAAAAATTATAAAAGCATCTATACAGTATTGTTGAACATTATCAGGGTCTTTAGCTACCAAACTAATCAATGATGGAATCAAAAATCCCACATGATCAAATGCAAATTGTTTGCAATGATCTTCGACTAAGTAGCTGCAAAACATATAGGCGTATGCATTAATATATAAGAAACCAGATCACCGGATCTTACACAAGGTATATGGATGTATAAACAAGATCTCACCTTATCCATGTCTCTATCATTGATGTATTCAGCCAATCATACATAAACAGCTCAATAATATATTGTATAAATAAAGAGCTATCGTATGATCGATCTGCATAATCTACATCTAAAGAAACTATTATAGGGCAATGTATATTATGTGCCCGTAGCCAACATGCCATTCCCCTACAAGCAGGACCTAACGGGTATGTTAGGTCAGTTGGAACCCAAGTTGGTAATGCGGGAAGTGGAGGTGGAGGCCTAGGTGCTCCTGGTGTCTTCTTTTTAACCTGTATATATAATTTCAGATCAGTTGACATCATATATACACATTAAGAGTCTAAATCAATGTAAATTTATCTTACAATTTCAGTCGTGTAGACGACATCTGCTTTGGGCCACAATATGACCCCGCCTTCTGCCTCACCAAGTGTATCAATATCTGGGTGGGCATATGGCAACGCAACTTCCCTCCAATCGGGTAACACACGTAATGGGCCCACACGAACATAGCCCTGTGGCATTGGAGTCCCGTGAAACCTTTCCCCAGGAAGGGACGGGTAAGCTTGCGCCTCTGCAACAACATAGTCTTCTATTCTTAAGCGGCATGGCTTCAATGCCTACAAATTTACGTAAAGAATGTTATACATATATACATATAATCTTGAAAACATATCATCCCGAAAAGACTAGCTACAATGTCATAAACAATACTTACAGCAGACGTGCTAGGCGATGGGTCTCCAGGATTACTCGCAGTCTGTGCATCAGGAGAAGAGTGGGTCGCCATAGGCTGATTGGAAGCCTGAGATGCCTGCCACCGCAGCAATTCTTCCTTGACCTTCTCAGCAACTACATCGTTGACCTTCTTAGCAACTAAATCCTCAACTCTCTTATTCTCCTATACATGGATAAAAGAAACATTAGCTTCTTATTAATGAATTTCCTTTTGCAGTAACATTCTAAAAAAAGAATAGGTTACCTCTTCTTGAGAAAGTCCCGCTCTGGGTTTGCACTGGGATGGCCCAAAGAATGCTTTGATGCCAACACCAGCACCGGCACCTCTAACACGTCCAGGATGCTCTGGGTTACCCAGAGCAACTGTCAATTCATCCCTTGTGCCCTGAGGGATGAACGTGCCTTGTTTCCTCTGCTCGTGCAGCTCCCGCTAATCACCATAAACAGAAATTGGTAAGTTAACATCACAAATAATCAATATTCAAACGATTTCTCTAAGAGTGTTATTTTACCATTTTTGCAGCCGCCTCAGCAGTTACAGGCTTCTTTATTTCACCCTTCTTGTTTTGCCTGCCAGCTATCCAGATATCATGGCGAGGCATGGGTGTGGCAGACTCCGCCTGTAGTCTTTGGCGAACGCTTGCATAGCCTTTTGGACCCATAGTGTGGTCATGCACATTCAGTGCACGCCTTGCTTTTTGTGCGTCACTGAGGGCCTAGTTAGTATGCACATTAATGATTTGGTTAGTAGCACTAAATGCTAATCTTGAATAGGTGAATAAAATGTATATTAATTAAATTGGGAGTGACGCCTAATACCTTGAATTCTTCAGATTTTCTTGAAGCAACAAAATTGTCCCAATCTTCTTTGTCCAAGAAGTTCCATTGTTCAAGGGCTGACTTCTTCTTCTTATCACCCTCTTTTATGTATTCTCTGTTCAGATTTGTCCTATAATTCCTAAGCATCTTTCCAGCGCGTTGCATCACATTTTTACGATGCAACTTCTCATCCAATGCAAACAGATTCTGTAAAATAGAAATGTTATTAACTAGTATCCAAAATAGAATTGCAAATAATAGAATTTGTAATCTACAAAATAGAATTGCAAATAATAATAACTCACGCATAAATCCTTCCATATCAAGTCTTTTTTCCCTTGAGGAACTTTATGCCAATTTTCATACTTAACACCACAATGGCTCCGAGTGGTACACCCAAGATAGTTTACAAAATTATTGCGGTTCACTCCAATTGGATTTCCTCCATTATCAAACTCCACCACCAATTTGGATCCACTACCACTTAGCGCTAATAACTTCTTCAACAGAGTGATGCCCCTTTTCTTGTTAAGTGTTTGGTGTTGCGCATCAAGTTGCTCCAGTGCTTCAGTGGGTACAGGTGCATCAACCTAAAATTTGACAAAAATAAAACACACTAAATTAGCCCAATATAGAAATATAGGATATATGACATAACTAGAAGATAATGAATTTTATAGAAATACAGGAATGTTTTTAGAACTTACATTAGTATCCTCGCCATGCTCGTCATGGACAGAATGCTCATCATGGACTTCATGCTCATCATGGACATCATGCTCATCATGGTCAGCCATCTGAAAATGTCATTTAAAATGCAAACATTTAGCATTTGTATTAACTAGAAAAAGGCAAACATTTAGCATTTGTATTAACTAGAAAAAGGCAAACATTTAGCATTTGTATTAACTAGAAAAAGGCAAACATTTAGCATTTGTATTAACATACATGTCTCTAAAATTGTGATATTTTATCAATTAACAATCCTTCATTGTGATCTCCGCGCACATATAAGTCATCATTAGCTTCAATATTTTGTGGCGTGGGCAACCCAACTGAGAATGGACTGGAGTCATCATACTTATCATAGTACTCTTCTTCATCTATAGGATCTTCAATGAACTATCTTTTACCATGAAGAACAACCGACCATTTATCATTCGCAGGATCATCGATATAGAATATTTATTTCGCCTGTGATGCCAATATGAATGGTTCACCCTTCTCGCCAATCTTTTCAAAGTTCACCAAAGTGAAACCCAATTCATCCACTATAACTCCTTTGGTGTTATCAACCCAATTACATTTAAAGAGCGGAATTTTGAAATCTATGTAGTCAAACTCCCAAATGTCCTCAATGACACCGTAATATGACATTTTAGCTTCACGTGGACTCTTATCCTTTGCACTTGCAAAGTACATAGTCGACGCTTGAAGAGTGACCCCACTATTTTGGACGACACTCTTATCATCTTGGCGCTTTGTGTAATATGTGAATCCATTAATGTCAAACCCTTCATAAGACATAACATTCGGTTTTGGTTTAAAGGCGAGGCATTTGATAGTTTCTGTAATATCATTTGGTGTTTGAGATAGTTGATGTAAGACTTTATCTTCAAACCACTTAGTAAAAGTCTTATTATGCTCTCTAGCATGCCACATTGAACTTGCTCGAGGATATTGTCTCTTTATGAAATTGGTATGTTCCTCGATATAAACACTCACTTCGTCCATATTGTGTAAAATATACAAGTGAGCTTGTTCCAACTGCTCACGGCTGATTACTTTCACCCGTGATCCCAAAATTCCTTTGCCCTCCTCAATATTCTTGTCATTATCAGGAGTGTCATTACCACTGAAAAAGTCATTGCAAAAATCCATAACCTCTCTCGCCACATAACCTTCAATAATACTCCCTTCAGGCCGATAACGGTTTCGAACATCACCTTTAAAAACGCTCATGTATCGTTCAAAGGGATACATCCAATGCAAGAAAACTGGTCCCAACATTTTCACTTCCCTAGTCAATTGGACAACAAGATGTACCATGATATCAAAGAATGAAGGAGGGAAATACATCTCAAGCTGACATAGGGTAACAACCACTTCTCTTTGCAAATTATCGAGAGTATCAGGGTCAATAACTTTGCTGCATAGACTGTTGAAAAAGAAACAAAGTCTGGTAATTGCAAACCTTACATGCTTCGGCAATATAGATCGAATTGCCACAGGCAATATTTGTTGCATTAGAGTGTGACAATCATGAGATTTAAGACCTATCAACTTCAGATCTTTCATTGATACCAATCTACGGATGTTGGATGAGTAACCATGTGGCACCTTAACATTTACCAAGCATTCACAAAAAGTTTTCTTCTCCTTTCTAGACAACGTGTAACAAGCGGGAGGTAAGTATGTTCTTTTATTACCCATTTCACGTAATTTTGTTAATTCTGACCTTATTCCCATTTCACGTAGGTCCAGTCTGGATTTTATCCCATCTTTAGTCTTACCTGGTATATTTAATAGAGTACCAATGATGCTATCACAGACATTTTTCTCAACGTGCATTACATCGATACAATGCCTGACTGTCAAAGAACTCCAATAAGGAAGATCCCAAAATATTGACTTCTTCTTGAATGAAGAATTGTCACTCCGTGTGGCCATACTACATTGTGATTTCTTACCAAATTCATTGACAATGTCTTTTACTCTTTCATAAACAACATCCCTTGGTATAGGTTTAGGTGCACTTCGTTCATCATTCCATCCATTGAATGCTTTGCGCTTCCTACGATACAGATGGAATTTTGAAAGAAACCTTCGATGACCAAGATATACAGTCTTGCCGCCATGTTTTAGTCTTATTGAATCAATGTTTTCTTCACATATAGGACACGCTTTAGCTCCTTTGACACTATATCCAGACAAATTCCCATATGCTGGAAAGTCATTAATAGTGCAAAACAACATAGCGAGCAAACGAAATGTCTCTCTTGCTGAAGCATCATAGGTCATCACACCTTCAACCCAAAGTTTCTTTAAGTCATCAATCAAAGGTTCAAGATAAACATCGATATCATTTCCGGGTTGTTTAGGGCCCGATATCAACAATGACAACATAACATATTTATTTTTCATACACATCCAGGGAGGAAGATTGTATATAACAAGCATGACTGGCCAAGTGCTATGTTGGCTGCTCAATGTCCTGTACGGATTCATCCCATTTGTACAAAGCCCAAGTCTTAGATTCCTATCTTCTTCACCAAATTTAGGGTACAATAGATCAATCTTCTTCCACTGTGGGGAATCAGACGCATGTCGTAGGATCCCATCATTATTTTTCTTAACATCTGCATGCCACCTCAAATTCTTCGCATCTTTCAGATTTGCAAACAAGCGTTGAAACCGTGATATTATAGGTAGATACCACAACACCTTGGCAGGAGAACCAGTTTTGGACTCCCCCGAAGTCATCAATTTATACTGTGACGCACCACATTTTGGACAATCTTTCAAATCTACATAGTCCTTTGGAAATAATACACAATCATTCGGGCATGCGTGTATCTTCTTGGCCTCCATTCCCATTGGGCACAACATTTTCTTTACCTGGTATGTTGAGATTGGAAGCTCGTTTCCTTCAGGAAGAATTTCTTTCAACAAAGTCAACAATGAAGTGAAGCTTTTGTCGCTCCATCTATTGTTAGCTTTCAACTTATACAATCTCAACACAGCGCTAAGCTTCGTAAACTTAGCACAGCCTGTGTATAACGGTATCTCAGCATCATGCACAATGTTTGTAAAGATAGGAGGTGGATCGGTGTGCTCTACCCTACAACTATCCAGCATCGCATCAATGATGCCTGCTGGAACTGGTTCGTTCACATTTACGTCATCGGAGGCAATTTCTTCTTCCACCCAAGCACTGCTATCGACATCTACTGGTTTCGATTTTGAAATCTCTCCATGCCAGTGCCATTCTATATAGCCTTGTACAATCCCGTTGCACATGACATGACTTTTGATTTCCTCACCAGTGTTGACTTTCAAGTTGTTACCGCAATGCCTACATGGACAGTAGAACCTATCTGTAGGTTTTTTCCTATGTTCCTCGGCAAATCTAATAAACTGATCAAGACCAGATATAAACTCTGGGGTGCAACGATTACGAATGGACATCCATGATCTATCCATTCTATGATCAGAAGAAACAAGTATATATTAGGAAACAAGTATATATTACGAAAAGATTAGGCAGCATTTCCCCGCTGTTCTCTAAGTACATATGTACTTAGAGAACAAACGGGGAAATGCCAACAAACACCTGTGATGTCATTCTTATATATAATAAATGTGTACCACCTATCCCATCCTTGAACACCTAATCTCACTAGTAAGTGTATAATGTGTATTGGGTTTTCAAGAAAACTTTGACAGCATTTCCCCGCTGTTCTCTAAGTACATATGTACTTAGAGAACAAACGGGGAAATGCTACCAAAATTTTCTCGAAAACCCAATACACATTATACACTTACATCCTAAGTGAGATTAGGTGTTCAAGAACAGTCCCAAACCGGGGACTATTCAAGATTTACTCCTAATGAGTCAATCTTGGACGAGTTTCTAGGCCAACAAACACAATAATAGATATCTACAATGAAGCCAGACTCCATACAAACAGTATATAATTTAGTGATTGTTCATTCTAATTTATACCAATGTACAAGTAATATAAAAAACAATGATTGTTCACATTCTAGGCCAACAAACACATGTGATGTCATTCTTATATATAATAAATGTGTACCACCTATCCCATCCTTGAACACCTAATCTCACTAGTAAGTGTATAATGTGTATTGGGTTTTCGAGAAAATTTCGGCAGCATTTCCCCGCTGTTCTCTAAGTACATATGTACTTAGAGAACAAACGGGGAAATGCTACCGAAATTTTCTCGAAAACCCAATACACATTATACACTTACATCCTAAATGAGATTAGGTGTTCAAGAACAGTCCCAAACCGGGGACTATCCAAGATTTACTCCTAATGAGTAAATCTTGGACGGGTTTCTAGGCCAACAAACACAATAATAGATATCTACAATGAAGCCGGACTCCATACAAACAGTATATAATTTAGTGATTGTTCATTCTAATTTATACCAATGTACAAGTAATATAAAAAACAATGATTGTTCACATTCTAGGCCAACAAACACATGTGATGTCATTCTTATATATAATAAATGTGTACCACCTATCCCATCCTTGAACACCTAATCTCACTAGTAAGTGTATAATGTGTATTGGGTTTTCGAGAAAATTTCGGCAGCATTTCCCCGCTGTTCTCTAAGTACATATGTACTTAGAGAACAAACGGGGAAATGCTACCGAAATTTTCTCGAAAACCCAATACACATTATACACTTACATCCTAAGTGAGATTAGGTGTTCAAGAACAGTCCCAAACCGGGGACTATCCAAGATTTACTCCTAATGAGTAAATCTTGGATGGGTTTCTAGGCCAACAAACACAATAATAGATATCTACAATGAAGCCGGACTCCATACAAACAGTATATAATTTAGTGATTGTTCATTCTAATTTATACCAATGTACAAGTAATATAAAGAACAATGTGGATTATATGGGACATAAATTCATTGTTCATTTTCCAACATTAGGTTCAACACTTGAAACACACATTCATTTTCAACATAAAAAAATTGTATCATTAGGGTCCAACATGTGCATTATATGGGACATACACATCAAGGTGGTCATAAGGGAGGATATTTTCTTATTTATGAGTAAGCGATATAAGATTAAGATCCATATAAAAATTAGGGTAGAAGGAAGAAATAAATCTTCTTTAGGATACAATAGACCCTTATGGATGTATTTAGGGCCATAGGTACCATCATAGAACAAAAGGGGTACACTCTAGGATTTAAGATCACACTACATCATGTATTTTATACAAAACTACATGTATGTGTATATAAAAAATATATTTATAAGGAACTTCTATACATATCTAATCAACAAATCAGTAATTAACTAAGTATTCATCAATACTTACTATTAATCAGTATCTCTAATCATGAAAATCGGCAAGCAGATCAGTAATTGTAAATAACAAACTACGAATTGTTGAATTAAAGTAATCACTAAAGTAATACTAACCAGTAGTACCAATCATTAATCACTGAATAGGTGGGCAACAGCAGGGCGAGGTACCTGGGCAAGCGAGCAGGGCGAGGTTGAGTAGGTGGGCGGCGGTGACACCGGCGAGCTCCAGGACCACCAGCACAAGTCAGGCAGGTAGCGGCAGCGACACCGGCGAGCAGGGAGCGGCAGGCGGCAGCGGGCAGGCAGGCGGCAGCGGGCAGGCAGGCGGCGGCGGGCAGGCAGGCGACGGCGGGCAGGCAGGCGGCGGAGAAGGAGCAGGCAGGCGGTGGCGACACCGGCAGCAGAAGGAGCAGGAAGCGGCGGCAGCGCACAAGCAACAACAACAGCGGAGGGTCGGGCGACGATAGCGGAGGGTGGCGGGCAGCGGCGTCAGTGAGCAGTAGCAAGCGCGGGCGACGAAGACAATGAAACAGGAAAGGGGACCTAAAGTCGATCGATCGTGCGTCTAATAAGTTCGTAAAGGGCATCGGTTATCTAACAAAACCGACGCCTAAAGTCTTCAGCGTCGGTTCCTATTACAAAACTGACGTCCAATTAGATAAAATTTGCCCTAAATAAATTGGCGGGAACCACTATCGGCGTCGGTTATCTAAGGATAACCGACACCTAAGCTGTAAATTTTCATCTTATATAGGCGTCGGGTTTGTGGTAAATAACCGATGCCGTATGTGACATATTTTTTTTGCTCGAAAATTGGATTTCGCGGGCAGTTTTAGGCGTCGGTTTTTTACCAAAAAACCGACGCTGAATACAAAGCGGTACCCGTGTCTTGGCTACAGACGTCGGATGACCTAGATGACTGACGTTGAATGTTATAGGCGTCGGTTTTCCTAAATAACCGACGCCCAGAAAAGCAACACAGAATGTTGTTTCTGTAGTAGTGATTATTGGTAAATACCACAACACCTTACTAGGGCTTCCATCCTTCTTGTATCGTGGTTCTCCACAGACTGGACAACTGTTCTTCAAAGCATGATCATTTCGATACAAAATGAAATCATTGGAGCATGCATGTATCTTTTCATAATCAAGGCCCATGGATGAAAGCACTTTCTTTGCCTCGTAAGTGCGACGAGGAAGCACATTATCCTCGGGAAGCATATCTTTCAAGAGATGTAGCAAGGTCGTAAAACTTTTATCAGACCAACCATTGCTCGCCTTCAGGTGATATAACTTTAAAACAACAGATAATTTGGTGTACTTGACACAACCATTGTATAATGTTGTTTCAGAGTCAGTCATTAACCTTTCAAACATTTTAGGACAATCTCATATCTTTTCTTCTACATTGTAAGCCATGTCCTGAATGTGTCTCCTTCGCCTCCCTCAAATTGTTCACTCTGATCTACATTATGAAAATCTTCCCTCTCGCCATGATGTATCCATCGTGTGTAATTCGTATCAATGCCGTCTCGAAATAAGTGATGACGCAATGTGTCTTTGTTAATCCGCTTACCGAAATCACACTTTGTGCAAGGACAAAGAAGTCTAGTATCATTTCCTGCATGTTCAATTGCACACCTTACAAATTCATCCACTCCTTTTTCATACTCTTCAGATAAGCGATTTGAAGACATCCACTTTCGATCCATTGCTGCACAACGATAAAAGGGGTGAGTACAAATATGTGGATAGTTCTTGTAGGGAAGGCATAGTTGCAAGCAAGACGCATGGACTGATATTCAGATCTGTGTTATGACGCATGGGGCAAATTTTAGGAAGGCATGGTTGATATTCTGGTTCTTAACCTTGTGCTATTTCAAGTTTCTAATCATCCCCTTAAGTTTTTAGTCTTCCCTTCAAATTATTACTTCTTTGTCTACTTGGTTCCTTTTTCCATCCAATAACCACATCATAATCCCAGTCACAAGAATTAGGTATCAAATAAACAACTAAATTAACAAACTATAGTCAGTGATGCAAGCCAAGGGTATCTTAATTGGAAAATAGAGTGATCTGTTAAATTGAAATGGCACAAACATATTTACATTTGGAATGAAGAGAGAAAACATCGGAGAAGTGGAGAAAAAAATATATTGTTCCCATCTACAAAAATCTAAAGGGATGTTCCAGGTTGCACAAGCTTTAAAGGTATCAAGCTAATGTGCCAAACGATTAAGCTTTGGCAGATGATTATTGAGCAGTGATTGAAAGGGCATCTGGAGTAGAACTGGGAGCTGCTAGAAGCAATAAGGAGGGTAAAGATGTCAAGGACTTAATGGAGCAGGTTTATTCTCATTTTGGACTAATATCTGGGCTCTACTGATAAGCTTTGTGCTTTCTTTATAGTCAGGATGATTAGTTGTTCAAATAATTTGTGAATTTTTGTTCTAGGAACTTCTGAAATTGTAGCTATGTCAATACCATTTCACATTATTTGTTTTCATTGAAAAGAAAACTTCAGGAAGTTGAAAAGCAAGTAGAGGAACAAAAAATGCAAATTAAGAAGAAAATCGAGGTTGAGTTCCAATTGGAACAGTCAAAGAAAATGATAAAAGAGTTAGAATCATTGTCAAATGCAAGATGTGAGAGCTGGCAAAAGAAGGAAACTATTTATAATAATTTTGTATCCCTGCAACTGCAGGCACTGCAGGTAAATTTTGTCCATCAGCACCAGTAATTAATTTTCGTTGGTCACAGACCTGAAGTTCATTTTCCTAATACGATTTGAGATCGACTTCCTGTTCCATCAAGAAGGAGGTGACAGATTCAAAAAGTTACGGGTGATAGACTAAAGGAAGCACAACATATTAATAAATATTTATCTGCTCTTGGTGATGTGATATATTCTCTTTCACAAAAAAGTTCTCATGTGCCGTACAGAAACAACAAACTGACTCAACTTCTTCAAAGTTCTCTAGGTATTTGGATTCTTTTTTTGTGTACCACATTTGTCTGTGACATCAGTACTATCTTGATTGTTATTGGTAATTGCCTTGCCTTTCGACTTCTGTATGTTTTTCTCAACCTGTTTACACCACAGGAGGCCATGCTAAGACTCTCATGTTTGTGCAAGTTAATCCGGATGCCGACTCTTATTCAGAAACTTTAAGCACCCTGAAGTTCACGGAAAGGGCATCTAGAGTAGAACTGGGAGCTGCTATAAGCAATAAGGAGGGTAAAGATGTCAAGGACTTAATGGAGCACGTTTATTCTCATTTCAGACTAATATCTGAGCTCTACTGATAAGCTTTGTGCTTTCTTTATAGTCAGGATGATTAGTTGTTCAAATAATTTGTGAATTTTTGTTCTACGAACTTCTGAAATTATAGCTATGTCAATACCATTTCGCATTATTTGTTTTCATTGAACCCCGGTTATCAATATTAGCTCTCTGAGGCAGATGTCAGATCTTGGGTGAAATCAAACATGAGCTTGTTTGCAGACAACTACACTAATCCTATATATTGGAAAACAAAATGGAACCGTTGGATTTGAAATTTATAACCCCTTTCTTGCTATGTTTGCCATATAAAGTAGTCTCTTATACATAATATGAATGGTTGATGTTTCTTCTTAATTGAGTATTTGCCTATCAGATTGCTTCTTTGAAAGAAACAATAGCAAGGAAAGATGAGGAGATAGAAAGGTTGGACAGTAGCTCTTCTCATCTAAAAACTGAATGCCTAGGACATTCACAGTCTTCACCTAGCCTTCACTCTCTGAAGGGGAACAATCAACAATCTGGCTATGATAACTATTCAGATTCTGATTTTTCAAATGCGACTGATATAATAAATAATGGAGATCGAACTTGTTCAGGAAGCCTTCAAGATGTTGGCAATTGTACCAACAAGTCTGACACTGTTGAAGTGGATAACACCAAGTAAGTATGATCCTTTTGTGGGGATTCCTTTTATTTTTGAACTTATCATCTCTGTCAGAACGTTAGAATCTTCATAGTATGCATCACTTAATTAAAACAAGGCAGCATGTTAGACAAATGAGTGAAAAACATTAGGATCATATAAACACAACTAGGATAAAGTATGCAGTTGACTGTGTTATTGGAGCGCAGAATGTGGATTGGAAAATGAGTGTCCATACTGATATCAAGCTAATTAGGCCACCAACATAAAGTATGCAATTATGTTCAGTAACCAAGTTAATTTTCCAGATGCATTGCAAATAGCCAACTAAGGGGAACAGGGAGCAAAGCCCTATCCAGGGAAAGACTGTTTCGTCTAGAAGGGTGCGTCTAGGTCATATAGGCATAGCCTTTTCTTGCCTTGTTCCTTGGATTGAAGCAGAGGCATGGCGGCACAGAGAGTGGGAGAGTTGATCCACTACATTGCTTGCCATGGCGAAGGACGCTAGAACAGATAGGGAAGTTGGAATACTTAATCTAATCTACAATAATGCTAAGTAAGAGTTTACCTTGGATTGAAGGGATCTCAAAGAAGCGGGGTCGTCGTCCATCCGTGGGACAGCGGCGCTTTCCGAAGAAGTGGGGGGGAGGGCCGTCGTTCGTCCGACGCTGGAGAAGTGGGGGGGGGAACTACGGCTCTCTGGGACTGATCGGGGCTGTGAGACGGACGGGGGGTGGGGGGTGGGCAGTTTGTGCGGCCATGAAAAATATTTTTGGGGGAAACAGGCGCGCGGAGGAAAGGAGGAAGCCCGGGAATTTTTTCCTGAAACTGTTTATCAATGTATAATTATTAACCTCTCATATACATGTGTCATATATTTTTTTATGACGAGGAACCCTTTCGCACAAGCGTCACTTTTGTGACTCCCGCAGACAAGGTAAACCCCGAAACCAGCCGCGTACATGGGGCACCGCGGCGCGCTCAATAACATGGGGCCTTAACTGCACCCTGAGGATTTTCACTGAGGGTCGAACCCGGGTCCCAATCTAAAATTCAATTTTAGATTGGGTCTGAGATTAACTGGGCTGGTTCATTTTTTTTTACCCAGAACTAAAAATTATTTAACACCCTTATGTGATATTATTGCAGAATAATTATTAACCTACATGAATCATATACATTGCATATATAAATATGTATCCATTAATTCAAAATACTTCTATTAATATTGTATCCATTAATTTTAAATACTTATATCTGCATTTATAAATATTATGTATATATATATGTATATGTTTTATTTCTATAGTTTTAAACATCACTATATAATTTTAATATTGTATCCATTAATTTTAAATACTTCTATCTGCATTTATAAATATTATGAATTAATGAAATATAAATGCAGATAGAAGTATTTAAAATTAATGGATACAATATCAAAATTATATAGTGATGTTTAAAACTATAGAATTAATATATATATATATATGTTTTATTTCTATAGTTTTAAACATCACTATATAATTTTAATATTGTAACCATTAATTTTAAATACTTCTATCTGCATTTATAAATATTATGTATTAATGAAATATAAATGTAGATAGAAGTATTTAAAATTAATGGATACAATATCAAAATTATATAGTGATGTTTAAAACTATAGAATTAATATATATATATATGTATATGTTTTATTTCTATAGTTTTAAACATGACTATATAATTTTAATATTGTATCCATTAGTTTTAAATACTTCTATTTGCATTTATAAATATTATGGATTAATGAAATATAAATGCAGATAGAAGTATTTAAAATTAATGGATACAATATCAAAATTATATAGTGATGTTTAAAATTATAGAATTAATATATATATATATATATATATATATATATATATATATATATATGCATATATGTTTTATTTCTATAGTTTTAAACATCACTATATAATTTTAATATTGTATCCATTAATTTTAAATACTTCTTTCTGCATTTATAAATATTATGTATTAATGAAATATAAATGCGGATAGAAGTATTTAAAATTAATGGATACAATATCAAAATTATATAGTGATGTTTAAAATTATAGAATTTATATATATATATACATATATATACATATATATATGTTTTATTTCTATAGTTTTAAACATCACTATATAATTTTAATATTGTATCCATTAATTTTAAATACTTCTATCTGCATTTATAAATATTATGTATTAATGAAATAAAAATGCATATAGAAGTATTTAAAATTAATGGATACAATATCAAAATTATATAGTGATGTTTAAAACTATAGAGTTAATATATATATATATATATATATATATATATATATATATATATATATATGTTTTATTTCTATAGTTTTAAACATCACTATATAATTTTAATATTGTATCCATTAATTTTAAATACTTCTATCTGCATTTATAAATATTATGTATTAATGAAATATAAATGCAGATAGAAGTATTTAAAATTAATAGATACAATATCAAAATTATATAGTGATGTTTAAAACTATATAATTAATATATATATATATATATATATATATATATATGTTTTATTTCTATAGATTTAAAAATCACTATATAATTTTAATATTGTATCCATTAGTTTTAAATACTTCTATTTGCATTTATAAATATTATGGATTAATGAAATATAAATGCAGATAGAAGTATTTAAAATTAATGGATACAATATCAAAATTATATAGTGATGTTTAAAATTATAGAATTAATATATATATATATATGCATATATGTTTTATTTCTATAGTTTTAAACATCACTATATAATTTTAATATTGTATCCATTAATTTTAAATACTTCTTTCTGCATTTATAAATATTATGTATTAATGAAATATAAATGCGGATAGAAGTATTTAAAATTAATGGATACAATATCAAAATTATATAGTGATGTTTAAAATTATAGAATATATATATATATACATATATATACATATATATGTGTTATTTTTATAGTTTTAAACATCACTATATAATTTTAATACTGTATCCATTAATTTTAAATACTTCTATCTGCATTTATAAATATTATGTATTAGTGAAATATAAATGCAGATAGAAGTATTTAAAATTAATGGATACAATATCAAAATTATATAGTGATGTTTAAAACTATAGAATTAATATATATATATATATATATATATATATATATATATATATATATATATATATATATATATATATATATATATGTTTTATTTCTATAGTTTTAAACATCACTATATAATTTTAATATTGTATCCATTAATTTTTTATACTTCTATCTACATTTATAAATATTATGTATTAATGAAATATAAATGCAGATAGAAGTATTTAAAATTAATAGATACAATATCAAAATTATATAGTGATGTTTAAAACTATAGAATTAATATATATATATATATATATGTTTTATTTCTATAGTTTTAAACATCACTATATAATTTAATATTGTATCCATTAATTTTGAATATTTCTATCTGCATTTATAAATATTATTTATTAATGAAATATAAATGCAGATAGAAGTATTTAAAATTAATGGATACAATATAAAAATTATATAGTGATGTTTAAAACTATAGAATTAATATATATATATGTATATGTTTTATTTCTATAGTTTTAAACATCACTATATAATTTTAATATTGTATCCATTAATTTTAAATACTTCTATCTGCATTTATAAATATTATGTATTAATGAAATATAAATGCATATAGAAGTATTTAAAATTAATGGATACAATATCAAAATTATATAGTGATGTTTAAAACTATAGAATTAATATATATATATATATATGCATATGTTTTATTTCTATAGTTTTAAACATCACTATATAATTTTAATATTGTATCCATTAATTTTAAATACTTCTATTTGCATTTATAAATATTATGAATTAATGAAATATAAATGCAGATAGATGTATTTAAAATTAATGGATACAATATCAAAATTATATAGTGATGTTTAAATTATAGAATTAATATATATATATATATATATATATGCATATATGTATTAGTTCTATAGTTTTAAACATCACTATATAATTTTAATATTGTATCCATTAATTTTAAATACTTCTTTCTGCATTTATAAATATTATGTATTAATGAAATATAAATGCAGATAGAAATATTTAAAATTAATGGATACAATACCAAAATTATATAGTGATGTTTAAAACTATAGAATATATATATATATATATATATATATATATATATATATATATAAGCGAATATTATACATGAATATTATAATGGATACACACACACATATATTATACGTGAATAATTGAAAAATTCAGTGAATTATGTGAATATGATGTGTTGTTAAACTATGGTCTTTTACAATATGTAGCTATTACAATAGGTGATATAATGTTGTGTAATTATAGTATATTACAATGGTTTAGTTTACATTGTGTAATGGAGGTCTATTACAACGATGTTTTATGTGTGGATATTACAACATGTTACAACATGTTGTGTAATTATAATATATAACAACATGTTGGAGTCTGTTGTCTCATGTTGGGATATGACAATGAGTTTTAATATGTTGTATTATGGTGGTCTATTACAACATGTACCAAATACAACATGTAAAGACCTGTTGTATAATTAATACATACTACAACGGGTGAGTCTGCGTTGTGTAATGATGGTATATTACAACATGTGACTATTACAACGGGTCAAAATATGTTGTGTAAATAACATCTTTTACAACGGTTTTGAATATGTTGTGATACTACAACCTATTACAACACTTTAGCAGTTGTTGTAGTATCCTCCTATATTACAACAAGTTTGGCATGTTGTAAATGACTTGCGTTGTATAAAATATACAATATACAACACAAAAATGGGATTGTTGTGATAAGTATGCTAACTACAACACAATTATCAGAACTGTTGTCTATCTCCCGTTGTAAAAAGCATTTTCTGTAGTAGTGTCTCTTTGAAATGAACTGCTTTCATTTACATAATGTGTGTATCCATTACAGTTTTCTACCTTGGTTTTACTCAAGGCTTATCTGCATTACAGTTTGCTGCCTTGGTTTTACTCAAGGCTTATCTGCATTACAATTTTCTGCCTTGATTTTATTGTATGTGTGTTCTCATTGCAGTACATTTTTTCTGTTTACTCTTTGTGTGGTACTACCACATTACACTATTTTGATTACTATTTGTGTGTCCTATTACAATGAACTGCTTTCATTTACATAATGTGTGTATCCATTACAGTTTTCTGCCTTGGTTTTACTCAAAGTGTGTCACCCTCACATTTTATGCAGGTTTTTGTTTGTGAGGTTGTTACTGTTATGGATCCCAGCCTTAATAATGATGCTAGCAATGCTATAACTGACTATGGTGATAATCTGCATTCTTCTTCATCTGTTGACTGTGAGGTCCTTTCTGTAGCTGATATCCCTAGGATTGGACTTAGTTTTGGAAGTTTAGATGATGGTATAGCTTTTTATTGTAGATATGCTGGTTTGATTGGTTTTAATGTAAGGAGAGATGATAATTGTTATCAAGGTCGTACTAAGGTTTTGCTGGTAAAAGATTTGGTTTGTGATAAACAAGGAGAAAATAGGCATTCTAAGAGATCTAGTGGTCTATTGAGTCCTATTTGCAATGATGTTGGTGATCTACATGAGAAGCTTTCCAAGAAACATAAATGTTCAGTGAAAAGGTGTGGGTGCAAAGCCATGATCCGATTGACATTGGACACGTCCTCCTCCATATGGGTTGTTAGTGCATTTGTTGAGGATCACAATCATGATCTTGTTGATACCGCTCACTTGCGCTATTTGAAGTGTAATTCATCACTTGACCAGAGTAAAAAAGACATGATTTCTTCTATGAGTCAAGCCAATATACCTGTGTCTAAGCAGCTTGCATTAATAGCATATGAGTCTAGTGGTTATGACAGGTTGACATTTACAAGTAGACAAGCTCATGGACACCTCAATAGGAAGAGAAAAGAGTCTGCTGATCATGATGTGGATATGGTTTTGGATTGTTTTGCGAACTTCAAAGTCTTGGATTCTAAATTCTTTTATGAGTATCAAAAAGATTCTAATGGTTGTTTGATGCACTTGTTTTGGTCTGATCCGATCTCTATTGATGACTATCCATTGTTTGGTGATGCAATTGTATTTGATACCACTTATCGTACCAATAAGTATTCCATGGTTTTTGGCATGTTTGGTGGTGTGGATCACCATCGCAAGACAGTGTTATTTGCCTCAGCCTTGTTGGCGGATGAGAAGTACGATTCTTTTATATGGGTTTTCAAACAATATTTACTGTGTTTTGGCAAAGAGCCTGTCTCCATCATAACTGATCAAGACCCAGCAATGACTGCCGCTATTATTACTATTTTTCCAACTTGCAATCATCGTTTCTGTAGCTGGCACATTCTACAGAAACTCCCATCTAAACTTGGTAGAGTTCCTAACAAGGATCAAATCATTAGTGCGTTGAATGATTGTGTCTAGAATGTAGATGATATAGACAATTTTGAAGAGAAATGGAGTTCTGTAGTTGAAGAGAATGGCTTATTGTCCATTAGTTGGTTTTGTGATGTGTATGCTATGCGGTGTCAGTGGGTGCCATGTTTTATGCAGGATTCCTTCTTTGATGGCATGAGGACAACGCAAAGAAGTGAGAGTCTTAATGCATTCATTAGAAACCATGTCAACAGTAGGAAAACTCTCTTTGAACTTGTTTGTAACCTGGAGATTGCTTATTCTCATGTGTGGGAGATAGAAAACTTCAAGGATTTCGCTGACGAGTACAGCAATCTGCCTTTGGCTTCATTGTGGCCTTTGGAGGAGCAAATGAGAGGTATATACACAAAGTCTATTTTCAAGATCTTTTAATCCGAAGTTCATCAAAGTATGGTGTATAATGTGAAAGAAACTTCTGATGAAGGTGTGTTTGAGGTCTATCGTGTTGGTGGTTCTCTTACACTTCTCTTGTCTTCTCTTACACTTCATCGATGTTTTCCTTGAAGTTCTTTACTTCTTCTTTCCACTGATCACCCTTGAAGTGTTCATATCCAATGAAGTTTGCATTCCTTTCCTGTATATATGTTAGATTACAAGGATTATAAATATTTGTTTGCACTTCCTATAGAACAAGGAAAGATGAATTTAGCTTACCACTGGCTCCCTTCTAATCTTTACATTTTCTTCAATGCTTCCAAGCCTTGAATTTAGTTTCTTTTTCTTCTTGGAAAACATCTTCATTTCCTTCTTTTCTGGTGCAGGTGTTTCTTGTTTCCCTACTACTGGAGCTTCTTTTATTAATCGAGGTGTATGTTCTGCAGAGATGAAATGCAGTGGAGTGTACTGTGGTGATTCCTCTGTAGAACTGAATTGTCTCTTAAAATTTTTGTTCTCTTCCTCCAATCCATGAACCCTTACTTTCAACTTCTTGTTTTCCTCCATTACCTCAGCAAAACTTGTGAAGGCATTCATTGAGCACATCTTCTTGTGCTTTGCTAGATCATCCTCAAGACACTTGACTCTATCTACCAAGTTATCATATCTTGTGTCAGTCTCTTCATCTAACTATTTTCTTTTTCCTTTCACTCCACATTGGTCCTCCCTTGGTGCATGCACTTGGACTTGAAGTGTGGGAACTTTTTTCCATGTGATGTAAAATGGGATATCTTTTAACTCTTTGATCACTTCCCAGTCATCACTATTGTCCACCTTCATCTTTTTTAGAACATGTATGGACTATAACAAAGACAATGTTTCAGTAATACTTTTATAGTTTATTTAATGAAGACAAAGCTTATGTAATTCGAAACACGAAGACAATGGTTCAGTAATAAAAAAACGTAGTTTGTAATGGAGACAGAGGTTATGTAATTGTAAACGTGAAGACTGTAACAGAGACAATGGTTCAGTAATACAAGAATGTAGTTTGTAATGGAGACAAAGGTTATGTAATTGTAAACATGAAGACTGTAACAGAGACACTGGTTCAGTAATACAAGAATGTAGTTTGTAATGGAGACAGAGGTTATGTAATTGTAAACATGAAGACTGTAACAGAGACAATGGTTCAGTAATACAAAAATGTAGTTTGGAATGGAGACAGAGTTTATGTAATTGTAAACATGAAGATTGTAACAGAGACAATGGTTCAGTAATACAAGAATGTAGTTTGTAATGGAGACAGAGGTTATGTAATTGTAAACATGAATACTGTAATAGAGACAATGGTTCAGTAATACAAGAACATAGTTTGTAATGAAGACAGAGGTTCAGTAATACAAGAACATAGTTTTTAATGGAGACAGAGGTTATGTAATATGAACTTTTTACCTCATCTTTTCCTATTGCTGACATTTCTTTTGTCTTATTCACTGGAGCTTCCCATTTCTTAATCCTCGGCTTCACATTCTTGTATTTGGGTTCGGCAATGTTTGTCATCTCCAGTGCCCAAACCTACACTCAATCTTTTATAGTTAGTACATTTTCAATTTGATTGTCTTACTTACGAAGGAAAAACTAAAAAGTAAATATGGTTTTCATACTTACATATAAGCACACCATACAACCGGTGGCATAAATGGTCTTCTTCGTCGTCATTTCACCTGATCTCCTTGTCCTAATCTGTCCTTTCATGAACTCCATCCGCTGGAAAATTTGCTTATGTACCAGCTTTGCCCAATTTAGGGATGGAGTTGTTGTCACATCATTGAGATAATGCAAGATATACAACGGTGCATTGTACCCTGTGTCTGGTAAAAGGAATGTGACCATGAGGTACAACATCCGACACATACACGTATTTTGGCAATCAAGCTCAATATCACCAGTCATCATTCTTTGCCATGTCGTGGCAAGGTTTTCCTTGTGAAGCAGCTCAAGTTCCTTCATCCTTTTTCTCCTGAAATGACTGCTTCCTCTCTTCCTTGTTTGTCATCTTGGAAAACTTTTCCTCCCCAAACATCTCCTCCCCAACCTTCCTAACTACCTCTGAGTTCTTGATTGGTACTATATCAATGCCCACATATGGTATTCCTAGTAAGACACCAACATCTTGTACTGTCATACTCACTGTTAAACCCTTCTCCAATTCAAACTTATCACCACCAACATATTTCTCAATTATGTCCTGTAAAACTACAATCTCAGCTTTTAGTAGTGGCATATTGATTAAGTTGGAAAATGTTGTACTCTTCATCATTTTAAGCTGATTCTCACTGAAAATCATTCCATTACGGATTTGGATATATCCATTGATGTAACACCGATGATTTAAAAATTGAATAGTTGCATTTGTATTACAAAAGCTTCATTTAGGGTAATGGAGACAGAGTTTATGTAATTCTAAACATGAAAACTATAGTAGAGACAATGTTTCAGTAATACAAGAAGATAGTTTGTAATGGTGACAGAGTTTATGTAATTCAAGACATGAAAACTGTAAGGGAGATAATGTTTCAGTAATACAAGGGAGATAATGTTTCAATTATTGTCATTATATCTTTTAGATATAAGGGGCAAACAGCCCCTCAGGGCCAATCAGCTCCCATCTTTTAAAGTTAAACTAGACTAACAGTAGCTTGATTTGTAGAACAAATCATTACACACGAGCCAACTCAATGTAGCATTTTGTAGAACAAATCATTACACACAAGAGCTGACAGCAAACTCAATGTAGCATTTACCTCGGGATTTACTGACCAATCCTCCATCGTAAGTCCTGCCTTCATCGTCAGCTATACCCTCAGCGTCATCCCTACCTTCATCGTCAACTATACCCTCAGCATCAACCCTTCCTCCAGAATCAACACTGCCTTCATCGTCAGCTCTTCCTCCAGAGTCGGCCCTTCCTCCAGAGTCATCACTTGCTTCATCTTCAGTAGATACGGCTCTTTTGGAAACGGCATTCCATTTTCTCCCTTTCTGCTTGCCCTTAGATTTCCTCAAAGCTGTGGAGTTAGCCCTTGCTTCATCAATGACCATATCTTGAGCGTCGACCATTGCCTCAGTCCTGCTTTCATCAACGACCAAAGCTTCAGTAGACACGAGTCCTTTAGAAACGACATTCTGTTTTCCCCCTTTCTGCATGCCCTTAGATTTCCTCATAGCTGTGATTTGAACGGGGAAAGAGAAAGCAGGGTAATGGAAGGAAGAGGGAGCAGGGTAGGGTTGAAGTTCAAGGCAGATCACCTTCGCCAGCGCCTTCTCTACGGAATCGCCTCCGCAACGTCTTCTCCGCCCGCGGCGCGTCCCTAAAGAAATGAATAGGAGGGGCGCGGGTAGGAGCGTCGCTCTAAAGAGGGCCAGGAGAAGATGGTGGAAAAATTTGTAAATAAGCTGAAAAATTAGAAACTCAGAGGCACGGGTAGCTAAATAATTGTACCCGCGTGGGCAGCCAATATATCCCCTACATATATATATATACATATACATATATATATATACATATATATATACATATACATATACATATATATACATATATATATATATATATATACATATACATATACATATACATATATATATATATATATGTATATATATATGAGGTTAGGAAGTGTGTACCGACCAGTACATATAACTTACGTGTAGTGACCATTAAAATAGCACATGTGGAGTATGTTGATAAAATCCAACCATATGGATTGATTCAACACTATATAGATTAGACGTGTTTAAAAAATCATAACCACATCTCATATAGATCATGAGATATAACAGTAAATCATTCAATGGTTTATGCAATTTCTACAACTAACCGTTGATTAGAAAATACACATTTTCTTTCTTTTATTTATCTATGAATATCAATTTGTGTTGATTTTTGTATGCATCTTATCTAAGGTGTATACTATACATCCATAAGGTTGGATTATTCATTAGAATTGTAGAATCTCCATAAATGAAGGTGGGTATATGTAAGCTACATGTACTCGGGTACACAATTCTTTTAGCCTATATATATATATATATATACATATATATATATATATATACATACATACATATATATACATACATACATATATATACATATATATATATATATATGTATATATATGTATATATGTGTATATATATGTATGTATGTGTATATATATATCCATATATATATATATGTATATATAAAGTTACCATCATGGTACATAAAAGTACTAACATTTTAAAATGACATGTGCATTATAGGACTCTTTCTAACATGAAACAACTCAAAGACATTAATGGCAACCAACTAAAGAAATGTATTGACCTATAATGGGTGCTTTATGATACTAAATTGAAATATTAATGGATCTTCCTAGAAATGAAGTGGGAGATGACAAGGAAATTAATTACTATGCTCCTATTATTATGGTTTTGTTGGAACCTATTTTCATTTGAAATATCTATTCCTAAAATGGTTTTAAGAAGGAATCCATCTATATTTCCATCAATAGTGATTTATGGTTGAGTTCAAGTTATTTAGAACCCTAAGGATTGTCGAACATGTGAGTATTCTCAGCACAAGTGTGAGATTCCTAAAAGAATGTCAATCAATCATTCATTCACCATCATTACCAAAACGTTACAGAGGAAACACATAATTAAAATTCAGAATTCATACACACACGAATTGCACAAAAGCACCTTTACTTTTTATTCATTATGAATATGTATTTTAGATGATTTTTAGTGAAATTAGTCACAAAATATTCAAAAGATATACTTCCATATCTAATTACTATATGCATACCTGCACAAGGCATAATAGATAAAATCTTAAATCATACATACAACCAATGAAATCCACACTTCCCATACCTAAGAGTACATGGACAACACTAACACACCACACCAGAAGAACACCACCAACCTCTAAGATACTAATGATCACCAAAAAAGGATCCTCTCCACTCAATCCACGGTCACCAAAAAGAGGTGGATAACAATAGGTGTGAGACCATGTCACTGTAAAATGATATAGAAAACGATATCATTCTTGTTGCTGACAAGCATATATGAAATATTGTTCAAATTCATATTAATTGGCTGAAAATAATATCTATGTAGGATATATTTAAATACATTATAATCTCTTTACATTGTATAGACAACAATAGATGAAATATATGAGGACTCAAGTCATACTTGTAGATATAAAAGAGCAATGAAAACATAAATGTAAATATTTATGCTAGACTAAACAAATATATCTACATAGATTAATTACTCATTTATTATTAAGTCATGGGTGGTTTGAGGGGTACCATTCAAACTACTAGATAGGAATGTGAATTACAAATCAGCTCACATGTAAGAGTTTACTAGATTCTATAAGATATATCTTAATTTGGTAGAGTAAGTAGAAACAAAGTAGTGTCTTCATGGGTCAACCTACTAGTGAATTGCAAAGAGGGTAGTCCACATAACTAGGTCCATTCTGGATACTCAATACATGACACCTAACACTAGGATATAAAACCCATATCAATTACATATCACATATAACTCAAACTATGGTCTCAAGTGTGCTCATTAAAACATATCATATTAGGTTATCCTTTTTCTTTTTTTGATCAGTAAATATGGTAATCCTTTATTGCACATAACCCAAAAATATATTTATATTATATCAAGAATAGATCTATAAGGGAATGGTCTACATTAAATTATTGAAAACATTATGAATTTGATTCCAAACCATGTGGGTTAAGCCTTATTCTCATCAAGAACAAAATTGTTTCTGGCTTTCCAGACATGATAAAGACTTGCAATAACTAGTAGTTTTTAATTATTTAGCTTTGTAATCACTTTGATTCTTGTAGGAATGTAACCCAATCTCGTGTAGTCTATCTACAAAACATTCTTGGTAAAATCACAATGCCATAGGACATGATCTATGCTTTCTTCTTCACTTAGACAGAAGTTGCACCTCAATGCTAGGTTCTAGCCAATTTAAAAACAACACATTACTAGCTTGCCATGACATGACTTCCACATATGGATCATGACGCGTCTAGGATATTTATACTTCCACAACCATGCTTCCCATTCTAGTTTTCTATGAGTTGTTCTACTTATTTTCCATGCCCCTCAAAGTGAGAAGGTTAGTATATTTATTGGTTGACAACAATCTGAGTTCTGTAGAGTGACTTGATCGCAACCTCTAGAAGATTTTGAATCCCTTTTCACTCAGGTAGTTTCCATGTGTTTTTGTGTACAATAGAGTCAAGTCTTTGGTGTTCACCAATACCATTAGTTTTAGAGAGGTGTCAATAACTTCACCGAAGAAATGTCCATTGACCCAGGGGTCATGCCATAATAGATTTTTCTCACCTTTTCCTATTATATATCTTACCCTAGGTAAGAGAAGGTGTCTATGTCTGAGTAGATTTCTCCATATCCATATGTGTTGTTGTTTTGTGGTGCATGACCATATTGAGGACGTCTGTATGTATTGTTGTGTACCTAAGGAATGCATAGAGATCTTTTTCATTTGCAAATTCCCAAATATTCCTAATCATACTTACATTAATCCAATCCTTGACTTTTCTAATTCCCAAACCACCTTCAACCTTTGGTCTCCAAACTATGTCCCAAGGTATTAAATGCATGTTTTTCTCCCCATCTTTATCCACCTAAGGAAGTTTCTACACAGTCTTTCAATCTCCTCAATTTTTTCTTTTGGGAGGCCAAATATCCCTATCCAAAATAAATGATAGGCTGAGAGGTTGGAAATGATTAGTTCCACCCTGTTATCTACTAATAGAAGTCTAACTATCAATGAGTCCAACTTCCTTTTAATTTTGTCAACCAAAGGTAGGTAATGAATTTTAGTAAGTCTACCAATGAACAATGAAACTCCCAAATAGTTTACTAGAAAAGCAGTGGTTTCAACACCTAGAACCTGATTGACAGTTTCTTTTTCTCTAGCACTGAGAAATAATTGACTTTTTTATATTTATTCAAATAAGAAAATTTTATTAATTCTTCTAGAGCCTCGTTGATGCCTTTGGCATTTCTACCATCTCCTTCTCTGAATATAAGTAAGTCATTGGCATTTATAAGAAGTGAAACAGTCACTTGATCAACTATAAATGACTTAATGTATTCATTTTTTACAACTCTTTCAAGGATGGAGGTGAACCCCTACATGTCTATTACAAACACAAGTTTCTAATGGATATTCCTGATGGATCCATTTAGTGGAAATGATTATAGGTGCAGGGAATCCATTAATAGTATTTGAAAAGAGGCAGAATTTAGGCATTCATCTAAGCAATGTAGCCAACATGGGGGAATCTCATTTTCTGCATGATGTTTAGGATATACTTCCTGCATATAGTGGTGTAGGCCTTGCTTAAATCAGCCTTAAAACACATCTTCTCCTTGACCTATGGTTTCATAAAATCACTGACAAGTTTGGTAGCTAGAAGTATTGCATCTGTAATGCATCTACTTTTTACAAAAGTACAATCGTTAATGCTTATGATGCTCAGAGAATGTCTCTAAGCATGTTCACCATAACTTCGGATATAATTTTGTATATAAAGTTACACAGAGAAATGGGATGCCATACTTCCACTTTATTGGGTCAGGAACTATTGGGATGAGAGCCACAATTGTCTTATTTTCAACATTTTACCTTTAGAGAAGAAATCTTTGATAGATTTAGTGACATAATTGATATAATGTCCTAGGTGTGTTTGTAGAAGTAGGCATTGAAGCCATCAGGGCCTAGCGATTTATCACCATCTGCATCTTAACCACATCATATATCTCCTCATCCGCAACATAGGCACTTATAGCCTTGATTTATTGTTCTAAAAGATTTGGCACCTCCTACTTGAACGTGTTTGAATTGTGGTTTCTATTGAAAAAAATATGGTAGTGTTCCATGAATTTATCACTAATCACTTTATCTTTAGTGTGTACCTATTTTGTAATCAAGGTGATCAATAAGGTTCCTGCTTCTTCTCATCTTCAATGAGGTATAAAAGCAATTTGAGTTCTTGTCTCCCTGTTTCAACCAAAGCTCTGTAGATTTTTATTGTATCATCAATTTTTTTATGGAAATGGCTTCTTTGTCTATGTAGTTTTTCTTTTTGCATTCTCCCACAATAAATGGTCCTTACGATTTGCATTTATTTCAAGCTAGGCTTTGAGTGCTTCTTTTTCTTTATTTTTTCCTGAGTCAATCATGTCTCCTTTTTGCACCCAATTCCATCATTATAGAGTAGTGTTTGTGGCTTTGAGTTTATAGTATACCCAATACATTGGCCATCCATGTATAGGAGTACTCCATGCTTTCCTAACCACCTCTTTGAATCCTAGTAGTGCGAGCCAAACATTGATGAATCAGAAAGGATATTTTTTTGTTTGTTTCATCATCAAGATGCATTATTTAGAGGAAGTGATCACTAAGAAGAGTTGGTAAACATTGCATCCATATATTTGGATAGTTGTTCCTGAAAGCCATACTACCAAAATCTCTATCTATATTGCTTCTCACATTATTTTCTCCCAATTGTTGGTTATTCCATATGAAGAAAGGTCCCTACCTTGAGACTTCAATAACATCAATTGATTGAACTACTTCATTAAACTCATTCATTGATCTAGTAGACAGATATGTTGTGCCCATTATTTTAGTAACTACATGGACGGTGTTAAAGTCCCCAATGAATAACCATGAGGCTTTAACTTATTTGTTGATATCAATAAATTATCCCCAGAACTTGCTTCTCTCTATCTTCATTTGCCACATAAACAACAGTGACTTCAATCTCATTTTTCCCATCTTCATTAGGAAATGTATAAGTTTCTTTGTTGGTTATGACCTAGTCATTCTAAGAGTAAGATCTTCCCAAAGGATCATAATATGAGTCTTGTTACACAACATAGAGTTGTCTAACCAATTAGAAAAAGCCACATGCATAGGGTAGCCTTGTAGATCTTTTTACTTTTAAATTTCACCTCCAACAGAAGGGTGATATTAGCTTTGTCCCTTCTTACTTTGGCTTGGACCATATCTTGTTTGCCCCAACAAGACATACATCAAACATTCCAAGCCAAAATGTTTGGGAGGATAATCATTGGCCACCTACACTGGCTTGCCTCCAGGGTGGGAATTGTTTTGGTTATTGTATTCTTGGTCTTTCACCGGTTCATATGGATCAAGCACATTTTATCTATTTGGTGATAATGTTTTTCAACTTGTGGTCATCTAGACCCAATTAATAAATTTAGAGCACATCAAGGCCTAAATCACCATTAAAGTCCATATCTAGGAAAATCCCACATATGGATTCAACATCCACATGAAACTACACATTTCTCTTAGCATGCATAAAAAACAACATGCAACATTTTTTTATTAAAACTCACAAGTATGTGAAAGTTGCACTAAATGCAAGATTATGCATAAAAAGGTCATTATTAAGCATAAATGAGCCACCTTTAGACAATGAATCTTATTCCCATGAAATTTTTAGCATAATTAAAGTTATAAAAGGTCTTCAATCATTCTTACAACAACTTCCAAATAGTATGGAATAATGTGTATTTTCTCCTTCACATAGTAGTCAAATACCATAAAAAATACTTTTAGTTCAGAAAAGCATGTATACCAAAATTTCAACCTATACAATTATGAGGCATCCTATAACTATTAAATATTATCAAAAAAAATTATAGAATGTACAAAAGTTTGTAATTCAAAGAAATAGTATCAAACTAAGTAATAAAAGTCCCACTTGTAGGCATATTATGTAAGATTTAGACATGATTAGGGTTTTGAATGCATCAAGTAGGCCACTGATGCTAGTAATAGATATATTACTCACCTTAGATGAAAGAAATCCTTAATATAGTCACCCATCCATGTCTAAAAGTCCTATTCAAGATCCAAAGTGACACCTCCAAACAAGGTCTATGGCCAACCAAGGCAAAAAGAGAGAGAAAGATGTTTTTTAATCTATGTACACTACTACAGAAAGAGCATTCAATGTCGCTTTTCTGGGCGTCGATTATTTAGTAAAACCGATGCCTATAATATTAGACGTCAGTTATTTATGCAAACCGACATCTATATTCGAAGACCAGCCAGACACGGGTACCTCTTTATATTCAGCGTCGGCTGGTTATAACAGACCGACGCCTAAAATCGCCTGCGAAATCCAATTTTCGAGCGAAAATATTTTAGGTCACCTACAACGTCGGTTTTTTAACTATTCACTGACGCCTATTTCAAAATGAAAATTTGTGCGAAAAGTCCCACTTTCAGTGTCAGTTATCCTTCGATAACCGATGCTGATAATGGTTCCCGCCAAATAATTTAGGGTAAAGGTTGTCTAGTTGGGCGTCGGTGTTTTACTATCAACTGACGTTAAATCATAATAGGTGTCGGTTTTGTAGATAACCGACACCATTGACCAACTTAATAAACCCGATCACCCAGCTCTTCCCGTTTCTTCCTATTTCATCGCTATATTACTGTGCTTCTGCTCACCGCCGCTCTCCTTAAATCACCCGATGACCCCACTGCTGCTCGCCGCTGCTACTGCTGGTGCTTCTCCGCTCGCCGCCGCCACTTCTGCTGGTGCGCCACTGCTGCTGGTGCACCTCTACTCACCGCCGCTGCTGCAGCTGGTGTGCCGCGCGCTGCTCTGCTCATTCCCGGTGCCACTGATGTTCACCGCCCACCACTCTGCTCTCTCTTCTTCTGCCACCACTGCTGCCGCCGCTCGCCACCACGCTTTCCACGCTAGCTCCAGGTAGCCCTACCTCTTTGCTTCCTTCTCCCTAGCTATTTACCAACAGCAAGCACGACCATGGCTGTGTTGGCCTACCACGGCCGTGCTGGACAGCACGGCCGTGGTAGGCCAACATAGCCACGACCGTGCTTGCTGTTGGTAAGGATATGAACAAATTTTTATGTAATGCTTTATGTAAATCCTAGGATATGAACAAATTTTTTGCTTGCATATATTTGTGCTTCTAATCCTAATGTTTGACTTAATTCAGTAAATTTTGATGCATGTTGAAATAAGATTTAAACTTGTCAATTCTAGCATCCTAATTTGATTTGATTAAACCTAACATTGATGAAACTCTAACATCAATTGTGATGAAACCCTAACATTAATTGTGTTGAAACCCTAACATGTACATATCTATTATTGTATTTGTTGGCCTAGAAACCCATCCAAGATTTACTCATTAGGAGTAAATCTTGGATAGTCCCCGGTTTGGGACTGTTCTTGAACACCTAATCTCACTTAGGATGTAAGTGTATAATGTGTATTGGGTTTTTGAGAAAATTTCGACAGCATTTCCCCGTTTGTTCTCTAAGTACATATGTACTTAGAGAACAACGGGGAAATGCTGTCGAAATTTTCTCAAAAACCCAATACACATTATACACTTACTAGTGAGATTAGGTGTTCAAGGATGGGATAGGTGGTACACATTTATTATATATAAGAATGACATCACATGTGTGTGTTGGCCTAGAAAGTGAACAATCATTATTCTTTATATTACTTGTACATTGGTATAAATTAGAATGAATAATCACTAAATTATATACTATTTGTATTGAGTCCGGCTTCATTGTAGGAGTAAATCTTGATTAGGATGTAAGTGTATACCCTAATCTTGTCCTAATATATACTTGTTTTCTCTTTGATCTTAGAATGGATAGGTCATGGATGTCCATTCGCAATCGCTGCACCCCATAGTTTATATCTGGTCTTGATCAGTTTATTAGATTTGCCGAGGAACATAGGAAAAAACCTACAAATAGGTTCTACTGTCCATGTAGGCATTGCGGTAACAACTTGAAAGTCAACACTGGTGAGGAAATCAAATGTCATGTCATGTGCAACGGGATTGTACAAGGCTATACAGAATGGCAATGGCATGGAGAGATTTCAAACTCGAAACCAGTAGATGTCGATAGCAGTGCTTGGGTGGAATAAGAAATTGCCTCCAATGACGTAGATGTGAACGAACCAGTTCCAATAGACATCGTTGATGCGATGCTGGATAGTTGTAGGGTAAAGCACACCGATCCACCTCCTATCTTTAGAAACATTGTGCATGATGCTGAGATACCGTTATACACAGGCTGTGCTAAGTTTACGAAACTTAGTGCTGTGTTGAGATTGTATAAGTTGAAAGCTAACAATAGATGGAGCGACAAAAGCTTCACTTCATTATTGACTTTGTTGAAAGAAATTCTTCCTGAAGGAAATGAGATGCCAATCTCAACATACCGGGTAAAGAAAATGTTGTGCCCAATGGGAATGGAGGCTAAGAAGATACACGCATGCCCGAATGATTGTGTATTATTTCAAAAGGACTATGTAGATTTGAAAGATTGTCCAAAATGTGGTGCGTCACGGTATAAATTGACGACTTCGGGGGAGTCCAAAACTGGTTCTCCTGCCAAGGTGTTGTGGTATCTACCTATAATATCACAGTTTCAACGCTTGTTTGCAAATCCGAAAGATGCGAAGAATTTGAGGTGGCATGCAGATGTTAAGAAAAATAATGATGGGATCCTACGACATGCGTCTGATTCCCCACAGTGGAAGAAGATTGATCTATTGTACCCCAAAGTTAGTGAAGAAGATAGGAATCTAAGACTTGGGCTTTGTACAGATGGGATGAATCCGTACGGGACATTGAGCAGCCAACATAGCACTTGGTCAATCATGCTTGTTATATACAATCTTCCTCCCTGGCTGTGTATGAAAAATAAGTATGTTATGTTGTCGTTGTTGATATCGGGCCCTAAACAACCCGGAAATGATATCGACGTTTATCTTGAACATCTGATTGACGACTTAAAGAAACTTCGGGATGAAGGTGTGATGACCTATATGCTTCAGGAAGAGAGACATTTTGTTTGCACACTATGTTGTTTTTCACTATGAATGACTTTACAACATATGGGAATTTGTCTGGATATAGTGTCAAAGGAGCTAAAGCTAGTCCTATATGTAAAGAAAACACGACTAAAACATGGCGGCAAGACTGTATATCTTGGTCATCAAAGGTTTCTTTCAAAATTCCATCTGTATCGTAGGAAGCGCAAAGCATTCAATGGATGGAATGATGAATGGAGTGCACCTAAACCTATACTAGGGGATGTTGTTTATGAATGAGTAAAAGACATTATCAATGAATTTGGTAAGAAATCACAATGTAGTATGGCCACACGGAGTGACAATTCCTCATTCAAGAAGAAGTCAATATTTTGGGATCTTCCTTATTGGAATTCTTTGACAGTCAGGCATTGTATCGATGTAATGCACGTTGAGAAAAATGTCTGTGATAGCATCATTGGTACTTTGTTAAATATACTAGGTAAGACTAAAGATGGGATAAAATCCAGACTGGACCTACGTGAAATGGGAATAAGGTCAGAATTAACAGAATTACGTGAAATGGGTAATAAAAGAACATACTTACCTCCCGCTTGTTACACGTTGTCTAGAAAGGAGAAAAAAGCTTTTTGTGAATGCTTGGTAAATGTTAAGGTGCCACATGGTTACTCATCCAACATCCGTAGATTGGTATCAATGAAAGATCTGAAGTTGATAGGTCTTAAATCTCATGATTGTCACACTCTAATGCAACAAATATTGCCCGTGGCAATTCGATCTACATTGCCGAAGCATGTAAGGTTTGTAATCACCAGACTTTGTTTCTTTTTCAACAGTCTATGCAGCAAAGTTATTGACCCTGATACTCTCAATAATTTGCAAAGAGAAGTGGTTGTTACCCTATGTCAGCTTATGTATTTCCCTCCTTCGTTCTTTGATATCATGGTACATCTTGTTGTCCACTTGACTAGGGAAGTGAAAATGTTGGGACCAGTTTTCTTGCATTGGATGTATCCCTTTGAACGATACATGAGCATTTTTAAAGGTGATGTTCGAAACCGTTATCAGCCTGAAGGGAGTATTATTGAAGGTTATGTGGCGAGAGAGGTTATGGATTTTTGCAATGACTTTATGAGTGGTAATAACACTCCTATTAATGACAAGAATATTGAGGAGGGCAAAGGAATTTTGGGATCACGGGTGAAAGTAATCAGCCGTGAGCAGTTGGAACAAGCTCACTTGTATATTTTACACAACATGGACGGAGTGAGTGTTTATATCGAGGAACATACCAATTTCATCAAGAGACAACATCCTCGAGCAAGTTCAATGTGGCTTGCTAGAGAGCATAATAAGACTTTTACTAAGTGGTTTGAAGATAAAGTCTTACATCAACTATCTCAAACACCAAATGATATTACAGAAACTATCAAATGCCTCGCCTTTAAACCAAAACCGAATGTTATGTCTTATGAAGGGTTTGACATTAATGGGTTCACATATTACACAAAGTGCCAAGATGATAAGAGTGTCGTCCAAAATAGTGGGGTCACTCTTCAAGCATCGACTATGTATTTTGCAAGTGCAAAGGATAAGAGTCCACGTGAAGATAAAATGTCATATTACGGTGTCATTGAAGACATATGGGAGTTTGACTACATAGATTTTAGAATTCCGCTCTTTAAATGTAATTGGGTTGATAACACCAAAGGAGTTATAGTGGATGAATTGGGTTTCACTTTGGTGAACTTTGAAAAGATTGGCGAGAAGGGTGAACCATTCATATTGGCATCACATGCGAAATAAATATTCTATATCGATGATCCTGCAAATGATAAATGGTCGATTGTTCTTCATGGTAAAAGACAGTTCATTGAAGATCCCATAGATGAAGAAGAGTACTATGATAAGTATGATGACTCCAGTCCATTCTTAGTTGGGTTGCCAACTCCACAAAATATTGAAGCTAATGATGACTTATATGTGCGTGGAGATCACAATGAAGGATTGTTAATTGATAAAAGATCACAATTTTAGAGGCATGTATGTTTATAAAAGATCACATTATGTTCTAGTTAATACAAATGCTAAATGTTTGCCTTTTTCTAGTTAATACAAATGCTAAATGTTTGCCTTTTCTAGTTAATATAAATGCTAAATGTTTGCCTTTTTCTAGTTAATACAAATGCTAAATGTTTGCCTTTTTCTAGTTAATACAAATGCTAAATGTTTGCCTTTTTAATGACATTTTCAGATGGCTGACCATGATGAGCATGATGTCCATGATGAGCATGAAGTCCATGATGAGCATGTTGTCCATGAAGAGCATGGCAAGGATACCAATGTAAGTTCTAAAAACATATCCTGTATTTCTATAAAATTCATTATCTTCTAGTTATGTCATATATCCCATATTTCTATATTGCGCTAATTCAGTGGGTTTATTTTTGTCAAATTTTAGGTTGATGATGCACATGTATCCACTGAAGCACTGGAGCAACTTGATGCACAACACCAAACACTTAACAAGAAAAGGGGCATCACTCTGTTGAAGAAGTTAATAGCACTAAGTGGTAGTGGATCCAAATTGGTTGTGGAGTTAGATAATGGAGGAAATGCAATTGGAGTGAACCGCAATAATTTTGTAAACTATCTTGGGTGTGTCACTCGAATCCATTGTGGTGTTAAGTATGATAATAGGAATAAAGTTCCTCAGGGGAAGAAAGACTTGATATGGAAGGATTTATGCGTGAGTTATTATTATTTGCAATTCTATTTTGTAGATTACAAATTTTATTATTTGCAATTATTTTTTTGGATACTAGTTAATAAGAATTCTATTTTACAGAATCTGTTTGCATTGGATGAGAAGTTGCATCATAAAAGTGTGATGCAACGCGCTGGAAAGATGCTTAGGAACTATAGGACAAATCTCAACAGAGAATACATAAAAGATGGTGATAAGAAGAAGAAGTCATCCCTTGAATATTGGAACTTCTTGGACAAAGAAGATTGGGACAATTTTGTTGCTTCAAGAAAATCTGAAGAATTCAAGATATTAGGCATCACTCCCAATTTAATTAATATACGTTGTATTCACCTATTCAAGATTAACATTTAGTGCTACTAACCAAATCATTAATGTGCATACTAACTAGGACCTCAGTGACGCGCAAAAAGCAAGGCGTGCACTGAATGTGCATGACCACACTATGGGTCCAAAGGGCTATGCAAGCGTTCGCCAAAGACTACAGGTGGAGTCTGCGGCTACTCAGGAGTCTGCTGCTACTCATGAGTCTGCCACACCCATGCCTCACCATGATATTTGGATAGCTGGGAGCCAAAACAAGAAGGGTGAAATAAAGAAGCCCGTAACTACTGAGGCGACTGCGAAAATGGTCAAATAAAACTCTTAGAGCAATCGTTTGAATATTGATTATTTGTGGTGTTAACTTACCAATTTCTATTGATGGTGATTAGCGGGAGCTGCACGAGCAGAGGAAACAAGGCACGTTCATCCCTCAGGGCACAAGGGATGAATTGACAATTGCTCTAGGTAACCCAGAGCATCCTGGACGTGTTAGGGGTGCAGGCGCTGGTGTGGGCAGCAAAGCATTCTTTGGGCCATCCCAGCGCAAACCCAGAGCGGGACTTTCACAAGAAGAGGTAACCTATTCTTTTTTTAGAATGTTACTGCAAAAGGGAATTCAATAATAAGAAGATAATGTTTCTTTTATCCATGTATAGGAGAATAAGAGAGTCGAGGATATAGTTGCTAAGAAGGTAAATGATATAGTTGCTGAGAAGGTCAAGGAAGAAATAGTGTGGTGGCAGGCATCTCAGGCTTCCAATCAGCCTATGGCGACCCACTCTTCTCCTGATGCACAGACTGCGAGTAATCCTGGAGACCCATCGCCTAACACGTCTGCTGTAAGTATTGTATATGACATTATAGCTAGTCTTTTCAAGATGATATGTTTTCAAGATGATATGTATATATGTATAACATTCTTTACGTAAATTTGTAGTCATTGAAGCCATGCCGCTTAAGAATGTAAGACTATGTTGTTGTAGAGGCACAGGCTTACCCGTCCCTTCCTGGGGCAACGTTTCATGGGACTCCAATGCCGCAGTGCTACGTTCGTGTGAGCCCGATATGTGTATTACCCGATTGGAGGGAAGCTGCATTGCCATATGCCCACCCATATATTGATACACTTGGTGAGGTAGAAGGCGGGGTGATATTGTGGCCCAAAGCAGATGTCGTCTACACTACTGAAATTGTAAGATAAATTTACATTACTTTAGATTGTTAATGTGTATATATGAGGTCAACTGATCTGAAATTATATATACAGGTTAAAAAGAAGACACCCAGAGCACCTAGGCCTCCACCTCCACTTCCTGCATTACCAAGTTGGGTTCCAACTGACCTAAAATACCCGTTAGGTCCTGCTTGTAGGGGAATGGCATGTTGGCTACGGGCACATAATATACATTGCCCTATAATTGTTTCTTTAGAAGCAGATTATACAGGTCAATCATACGATAGCTCTTTATTTATACAAGATATTATTGAGCTGTTTATGTATGATTGGCTGAATACATCAATGATAGAGACATGGGTAAGGTGAGATCTTGTTTATACATGCATATACCTTGTGTAAGATCTGGTGATCTGGTTTCTTATATATTAATGCATACATAATACATGTTTTGCAGCTACTTAGTCGAAGATCAATGCAAGCAATTTGCATTTGATCATGTGGGTTTTTTGATTCCATCATTGATTATATGGTAGCTGAAGACCCTGATAGTGTTCAACAATACTGTATAGATGCTTTTACAATTTTCAGTCAACAAAAGAAGACGATAATAATAGCTCCATTCAATGTCAAGTAAGTTTACTTTATATATAATTTGGACTTAAGAAAATTCAATTTTTATTGTGCATTTTGAGTTATTAATTTTTAACTTTTTTACCTCTAGCAGTAGACATTGGGAGTTACTAGTTATTGTCCCCAGGATGTTCACTGTTTATTATCTAGATCCTGCGGGAAGTACATTGAACGCTAAAATTGGACACATATTGAGAATGCCATTATTCTAGTGAGAAATATTTCATTTTTATATCCATCAACATTTGTTATTACATTACTATTTAATTATGCAATTTACTGTGTTACATTAACATGTAGGGGTTTAGATGCATTCAAAAATGCTGGAGGAAATGTCCCAAGGAGAAAGAACCAGCCAATAATTTGGGAGAACATAAAAGTAAGTTCCCGACTCCAATGTATATATTATTTATGTGAACTGTTCTTAGTTGTATTTTTTAATATTTTGTATGTTTCAATTTATAGTGCGCTACACAAGACAACGGCTGGGCATGTGCATACTATGTGATGCGATTTATGCAGATGATTATCCGACATGCCGCATTGGATATTAATACCATACATGAGGTATTATATATAGTCTCATTAGTTAGTATGAAATATATCAATCTTATTTTTATATTATTACTTATATATATACATCATTCTCTTTGCAGGTGTTTAAAACTGACCACACTATAGGTAAACGCTTAAAAAATGTACATGCTCCATATACGATTGAAGCATTAAATGAATTAAGATAAGAATGGGCAAAAGCAATACAAGCAGTGGCGATTGTAAGATATAATTGGGATGCTGATAGTGATGTTGAATGATATTTTGTAAATGAATATTTTGAATGTTTATACATGTCTAAATGTTACTACATGTATTTGAATGTTTCTACATGTGTGAATGTGAGAATTGAATTGATGTCTGAATGTATCTACTTGTGTGAAAAAAAATTGTTGATTTTGCAGGTTTGTGGCCTGTTTGTAGGCTGATATCAATGGATGTCGTAAACCTGCAGTTCAAAAAACTGAACTGCAGGTTCTCATCCTGCTGACCAGCCACAGCAGGCCTGCAAACTGATAAGAAAAAAAAAAATTAAAGTATAGGCGTCGGTTATTTATAGAACACCGTCATCAAAGGCCTACATCGTCGGTTATTAGATAAAAACTGACGCCTAATATGAAAAACAACCCGACCATGCAGGAAAGCATGGCCGTGGTGGAAAAGGCGTCGCTTATTCGTATAAAACTGATGCCTATAGTACTAAACACGGCCGTGCAGCGAAGCACGGCCGTGTTGTCTGGGAGTATGGCGTCGGTTGTTTAGTTGTTAACCGACGCAGAAAGTGTCCTAGGTGGTGCCCTTTTTTGTGGCGTGAACCCTATAGACGTCGGCCAACTATATATAACCGACGCCTATAGATCATATAGGCGTCAGTTAGAAAACTGACACCGAAGAGTTCAACCTTTAGCGACGCCCATATAGGCGTCGCTTGAAAATCGTCGCCAAAGGGGGTTAAACAACCGACACCAAAGGTGTATTCTGTAGTAGTGGTACTTAATGTTCTACCATGGAATTCCATGGAACTCCGTCAATAGAGTAAGAAGAGAGGGCAATTGGTATAAGAGAGAGCTAAAAATAAAGACATTACATATTTGGGTATGAAAAAAAAATCTAACGAGCTTTGGAAGCAACTATGGATGCTTGATCATCAACATATCAATGAAATTACAAGTGCATGCAAAGTCTTCTTTAGGCTACCGACCTTCAACGGGACCTATTGAGGATATAGAGTCTTCCTCGTCAACTTAAAGAAGGTGTCCCAACATCTAAATGATGCTAGGGATCAAAGGTAAAGAGGTATTTATAGGAAAGAGGTAGAAAAGACCAAAACCACCACCACTTAACATGGGTATCAATGTCAAAAGAAGTACATGTATCAAGCCACGTGACCCCATTGGATGTCAAGGTAACCTATTATGGGTCTAAAAATAAAAGTATACTATCAAGTATCATTCACCCAAGATATAATGGGGCACATGGAAACACCTAGTAACGTCTAAAGCCAAGTAGATGAGGGTAACTAATGCTAACCGATCAAGCTACACTTCAACCTCATATTGAACCTCCCCTTCTACACCCACCTTTCAAGCTAAAATGGCACATGTCGAGGTGCTATTGATAGATAGGATGAAGAGGGACCTTTATTGACAACATATCAACATAGGGTAGACCAAGCCATTGAGATGTGAGGGAGTCTATCAAACCTCCACCATCTAGCCAAAGCAAGGGTAGGGTTAGGAACCCTATACAAAAACCCTAATAAAACCAAATTCTAAAGCATCAAAATAATATCATATTCAGCATGGATATAAAGGAGGGAACATTATTAAATAAGTTCTTTTCAGATAGTAGTTACATCCTCAATCATGGTGAACTTCATTACTAGTCTATAAATATACATGAAATTAGAAAATTGATAGAAAAAAGAGAAAATCGAACTTAAATAAAGGTCCCATTGAAAATGATTTAGACAAATCTTAAATTGTGGTAATTGAAAATTAAATTGTGATAATCAAGCATGTTTAAAGGTTTAGTTGTGTCATATCCCCCCTTAAAATCCCAAAACAAGGAAGGATACATCCTACACAACTCAACCTATAACTCCAATGTGGCTCCCTCAACACCATGATGATTCTAAAAGCTCACAAAGTATATTTCCATATTCTTCAAAAATATATACACTGCTATTCAAGGTCATAGTTGTTCATTCAACACATAAGATGTCACTGGGTATGGACCCATAACCTAGAGGTCAACTTACTTGTATTCCCAAAAATATATGATAACTACGAAATGAATTAGTCAGCCAAAACTCACACCCCATACAACAAAACAAATAGATAAGAATGTATGGATTTGTTATATTGATAAAGACTCCATCTAACCTACCACAACTAGAGGATCCTCTGTTTGTTCTAAAGAATAAAATATAGTCATTGCATTTTGACTTCAATGACCTTGACCTCTACCTACTGGTCCTAAGAAACATACCTAAGAAGTCTACCATGGTCCTCTATTACCACCATTATAGTCTTGTGAGGTCTGTTGGATCTTCTTAATTTCTATGTCACTTCCTAATTTAATTGGGGTAGAACCATTTGACATGTCAATACTACCTATGATGGAAACACTATCACATATCAAAATGACACAGGCCTAGGTGATTCTATTTACATATCCAACAATATCTCTCCTACAGTAGTCTAGTTAGCCCCATCAATGACATCAATCCCAAAAGAATTCCCCAAGCCACAAAAAACCATAACCTCTTCCCTTTCTTCCAGACTATTATGGCTAAACATAAGATCTGGATCAGAAGTTGTTGACTTCTATAATGAATGTTGGTATTGTTGTAGATGTAGTGGTGCAGAAAACCTCTATTTCTTTTGGTCACTAGTCTACCAATAATAAGATGGAGCAGACTGCTGACTTGAGAGTTATACATGTTGAATCTAAGGGCTCTAGAGGGGTTGAATAGAGCTACACAATTTCTCACAAAACAAATTATACCTTCAAATTATACTAATTAAGAGCAAAAGCTTAATGGCAATTTGAAGTCCTATCTAACAATCATAGCAAGGATGAGAGAGATTGATAGAAAGCACTTGACAAAGGGATGTAGAGTGGTTCCACACTTCAAACTAGAAGTGAGTCAGTCCACTACCTAGAGAGGTCAACCTCTAGGACTTTGCAAGTTCTTTTCTCTATTATATGACCACAGAGATTTACAACAATAGACCACCAAAGGACTTACACATACAACCACAAGAAGATCTCCACCTTAACAAGGAACTTAGCCACTTAGCTTGAGTCTTCCGCATTCACCTAGGTCTTACCCACTCAAGCTCAAGTCTTCCACCTTGAAGGACTTTGCTTCTGCTCTTGGATCTTCAGCCTTTGCCTTCTCCTTCACTTGGAGAAGATCACCACCTCTTCAACATCCTTAGAGAAGGCCATCTACAACTCCTTATTCACTCAATGGAGCTTACTTCAATTTTTCTTCATGAGAGAAGGGGATAGGGAAGTAGTGGAAGATTTGAGAGCTTTACATGTACAAAGGTGGATCTCTCTTACAATAATACTAACTCACTCACAAATCATGAAATGAAGTGCAAACTAGAGAGAGAAAGGGGATCAAGGAGTAGTAGCACACTCAACTATAACAAGGACCTTGAATGTAGTGAATGAGCAAACTTGGAATGAACTCCAAGGGGTCCTATTTATAGCTGGGGGTGCTCCCTTGAGTTGGGGAACACTTAGGGTCGAAATATAGCCATTTTTTCTCAAGGAAACATATATATTTTCATCCAAACAAGTCACCAATGGTTAGAATCACTTTTTCTCCATTTTCTGTACATTATAATCTGTCGAGTTTCAATAAAGGTAACTCGATCGGTCGACTAAAAAACAAACCAAAATTTCAAACTATCAGACGAGTTTGTCCTGGGAAACTCAGTTGATCAGTCAAAATCATATTTGGTCAGTAAGCCATTCGATCAAGTTCTGTGAATGTATAAATCGACCGATGCATATCATCAAAAAATCAAATTTATGGGATCGGTCGAGATTGAAACTCCACCGATCAACATCTTGTGATCAATTTTCTAATTTGGCTAAAAAGTGATGAAAACTTGGTACTAAGTGTCTGACACATTTTTCTCATCTTATTTACAAGTCATATCATCAATACAAGTGATTAAAAAATTCTTCTAAGGTCGTTTGAAGGGATTACCTTATTAGCGCACTTGCATTGCATTTGACTTGAACTTGACAAGCTAGGGCTTTTGTAAATTGATCCTTTTCATGTACCTAAGACCTGAGATCAATCTTGAATACACATATTAGATACATATGAATGGAATGGTTGAGTCATTATCAAAATATGGATAATGTATAACCTCTAGGTTAACATTCTCCCCCTTTTTGACAATGGCAAACCATTCCTCAAACATATTGAAAAGGATATTGAATTTATACCTTTGCCTTGTGAATTGCTCCCCCTCAATCTATGCTTACTTTAACCTACATAGTTAGTCTTTCTACACAAAGCAATATAACATTCATGTACTATATGGTCCTTTAGCAAGTCACATGATAAAGCATATAATGAATAAGAAAAGGATCACATAAGCAATAAAAGAAATATGATTGAGTTTCAAGACATTGAACTTCTCTCCCCCTTTTGACATTATCAAAAAGTAAGGGGACTAGAAGAGCATAAAAAGTAGGTCTTCTCAAACACAACCAAGCAGATATTCAAACATGCAATCTCATAACATATATCAAACAGAGATGAGAGAAATAGACAAGCTTGGTCATAATCAAAGTATGGTGAAATATGGCACCAACTCATACAATATAACTGATCAAAGAGTAAGAGTGCTCATATTATAGATTACAATGCAGAATGCATGTTCTCATAAAAAATAACTACAAGCAAGAAGTGATGAAAGTTAAAGAAATAGTACACCTCAGATCATGTGCCCATATGTTTCTAATACAAAATATCCTAGAAAGATATATATGATCAGCAAACTAGGCTAAAAACTAAGAAAAACTAGATTTCTATGTCATCTATGTTTACAACATCATCATCATCCTCATCATCAGGCTCATAGTCATCATATCCATCTGAAGGTGCAGCAACAATGCCTTCATCACAGGAGTCACCAGTAAAACCATCAGAGACATCACCATCATCCTCACCATCACCAGCATCCTCAGCAGCATCAATAGTCTCGTCATCAGCCTGGCCAGACATCTCCTCATCCACACAAGGACCAAAGTGACGATCGGACCAAAAAGCATTCTGCTCATCCCAAATCATACTAGGAGCATGAAGCTCATTGGCTAGAGGGAAGGAAGGAGAAAAATCACACAGACTAGCAAGAAGAGTGGCCAAGGAGCCAGAAGGTAGCAGTAGGATGATAGGAGAAGGTCCACCAGTAGCAGAGAGTGTGTGAGCACCAGCAGAAGGCTCATGTGCACTGTAGAAGTGATTTTATGAATGGGATGCATAATCACTACCGGGGTATGACTGTTAGGTGGGGTAGGGGTGTGTACAGGATAAGTTCATGTTAGACATAATTGAACATAAATCTTGGTGTAGATGCTCCTGGACCTGGAGGTTGTATACCTGTTGGTGTATCATATATCTCATGAGGGCTTCATTGGACACATAAAATGATTAAGGCTAGGTCAAGTAGTCTGAGGAGGTGGAGGAGCTCATGTTGAGTTATAGGTAGGTGTAGCTGAGGCAGAGGTAGAGGGTGAGGCACTAGATGTGGTGGAGGAAAGGATAAACATGGATTTCTAAATAGTGGACTCACTGATACACACTCCCTTCCTGGAAGGTCTGTAGTGGAAGTCCGAGAAGAGTGATTTCTCAGTGACAAATTGGAAAAGACCACAATCAGGGCATGATAAGGAGGATGGGTTCCACAAGTGTTCTTGCCAGAGTTAAATCAAGTCATGTGGTGGAGGATATATCTAGATCATTTGACTCTGACATTCTCTAAGATGCAATACATTATCATTGTAGTGTTCTCTACAATATCTATTTGATTTTTGTTTGGGTGGATATTGCAGTTGACCACTAGGGCTAATATACACCTCTTGATATCTAAGGAGGTTGAGGGAAGGGTGCTCTTCTTCTTATAGGGAACATTAGGTTTCTTCAACTAGAAATGGATATCAAGAAGAGTGATCTCATTTTTCTTGTAGAAACCTTCAGGGTCCAATAGGTCAAAATACTCACCATAATCCTTACACCAGGTATCATTTTCATCGACTCCTGAAAAGAAGACATTCAGGATATCCTCTGAGATTTGTAGTTTCTTCCTGGCGATCATAGAAGTAAGGATAACTTGAGTATTTAGAGGGGGTACAAGGGATTCGTAATTACAATGCAAATTTGTGTAGAATTCGTGAACTGCATTCGTGCTTGTATGGGAATTGAAAAAATAGTCATGCTTGATAGCCAGGGCAGAAAGGTGGTGAACTTGGAGCAACCTCACCACTTGATCGATGATGACTTGATGCCTAGGGCTAGGCTCAAAAAGGGCTCTTAAAGGAAAAGGAATCCTAGGAATAAGGTCCTTATACTTATTTACAACCTCAATTGAGACAAAAAGGGTCTCATCAAAGGGAATCAAGTGGGAAGAAGAGGAGGAGGAAGGTGCATTGCTAGGGGCAGCTCTATTTCTTCTATTTGAAGCCATGGAGGTGAAAAGAAGGAGCAGAAGAGATCAAACGCACAAACCAGTCCACCAAAAACATTCACACACCTAGGTTGAGCTAGGGGGAAGGTCTAGGAAGGTCACCCTAGGTCGAATTAGGGATAGGTTAGGGAAGGGAAGGTCATGGGTTGAGAGCTTAGGGCTAGAAGGAGAGGAATCAATCAACTATTCTCTAGTTGAGAGGGACAATAGTTGGCCAAACCCAACTTAAGTTGTCTTCAGCCCGCCGATCGATCTAATTATGTGAGGTGGAAACTCAACCGATTGGTCCCTTTTTAAAAAATCTCTCGGCCATGGATCGGTTGAGTTTGTCCTGGGGAAACTCGACCGATGGTCAACCTGACCTAAAACCATCAAACTTAATTTCTAGCTATTTAAATGCTAATTAAATTTATTTTTCAAGTCCATTATGTATATTGAACATACTTAGGCACATATAACTCATCATTGGGTACTATGTTGCGATAAAACAAGCATTTGCAAAAAATACCCAAAAATAAGAGAAAAGCAAGCCAAAAAGAACATGAAAAACAATTTTTAAGCATACTAGAAAGAGAAGATGATCAAGATAGATGCAAAACATATAGGATAGATGACTAAAAGCTAGAAAGCATATCATATTCATTCAAAGTAGTAATAAGAAATTTTGACCTAATAAAATTAAATTGCTCTCTAACTAGAGGTTTAGTGAAAATGTCCGCTAACTGATTTTCTGTATAAACATGTGTTATATAAATATCCTTCTTGGCAATGTGATCATGAAGAAAGTGATGGCAAACCTCTATTTGTTTAGCTCTATTATGCAATATAGGATTGTAAGACAAGTTAATTACATTAGTATTATCACAATATATAGGAGAAGCTTCAAAATGAATGTTAAATTCTTGGAGCATTTGCTTCATCCATAGGACTTGGTCACAACAACTCCCGACTAGAATGTACTCAGCCTCAATGGTTGATAATTCCATAGGGCTCTGTTTCTTGGAGAACCAAGACACCAAGCATGGTCCTAGGAGGAAACAAGTGCCACTTGTGCACTTTCTGTCAATCAAGCAGCCTGCTTAATCGACATCACTATAGGCAGTAAGAGTAAAGTCCCTTGACTTGGGATACCATAGTCCAAAGTTTTGAGTTTTGGCTAGGTACCTTAGAATCTGCTTAACAACTATAAGATGAGATTTCTTAGGATTTGATTGAAATATAGCACACAAGCCAACACTAAACATTATGTCAGGTCTAGAGGTAGTTAAGTAAATTAAACTTCCAATCATACCTCTATAGAGCTTCTCATATACATTTTCACCTTCTTCATCTTTATCAAGTTTGGTAGTGTTTGACATGGTGTGTCCATCGACTTGGTATTCTTTATCCCAAAGCACTTAAGTAGTTCATTGGTGTACTTTCCTTGGTTGATGAAGTTCCCATCTTTTGTTTGTTTAATTTGAAAGCCGAGGAAGAATGTGAGTTCACCCATCACACTCATCTCGAATTCACTCTGCATAAGATCACTAAATTCTTTGCAAAGATCAAGGTTAGTTCTTCCAAAAATGATATCATCAACATATATTTGAATAATAAGAAAATTGTTAGAAGTTTGCTTTAGAAACAAGGTAGAATCCACTTTGCCCATGATATAACCATGATATAACAAAAAGTTCTTTAATTTCTCATACCAAACCCTAGGTGCTTTTTTTGAGTCCATAGAGAGCTTATTGCAATAAATAAACATGGTTAGGTAGACTATCATGTTCAAAGCCTGGAGGTTGTGCAACATACACTTTCTCCTCAATAGTACCATTCAAAAACATACTTTCAACATCCATTTGTTACAAAAGAATGTTTTTATGACTAGAAAAAGCATGAAACATACGAATGGACTCAAGTCTAGCTACAAGTGCATATATTTCATCAAAGTCAATACCTTCCTGTTGATTGTAGCTTTGAGCCACTAACCTTGCTTTGTTTCTTACCACTTTGCCACTTTCATCTACCTTGTTGCGGTAGACCCATTTGGTGCCAATGATCTTTCTATCACTTGGTCTTGGCACAAGGGTCCAAACTTTGTTCTTCTCGAATTTTTCCAACTCCTCTTACATAACTAGGATCCATTATTCATCCCCAAGAGCTTCCTTGACATCTTTAGGCTCTAGTTGTGAGATGAAGGCGTTGTTGGCTTGTTCTTTATTGAATGCAACCCACGTCTTCACTCTCTCAAATGGATCACCTAAGATCAGCTCCTTAGGGTGATTCTTTGCAAATTGGGGAGTTGGATCCTTCTTTTCATCATCTTTGTCTTCTTCTTGAGTAGCCACCTCTTTTCCCTTTAGGGTGATGTTGAGTTCTTTGAGGATAGGAATTACTTCATCTGCAACATCATCATTTGAAACAATATATTAGGGAATAGAGGGGTTAGTCTCAATAAACTTTACAATAATAGATTCTTCTACCTTAGCAAGATCAACATTATAAACTCTATATGCCTTGCTAGTAGTGCTATAGCCAAGAAAGAAAGCCTTATACGATTTTGGATCAAACTTGTCAAGAGAATCTTTGTATTCAAAACAAAACAAGGACATCTGAAAACATGGAAATACTCGATAGAAGGTTTCCTACCACGCCATAGCTCATAGGGAGTTTTCTTAAGAGAGGGATGAATGAAAACACGGTTTGGCACAAAACAAGAGGTACTAACAGCTTCAGCCCAAAACTTCTTAAAAGTATCATACTCAAGAAGCATGGTCCTAGCCATCTACTGTAGAGACCTATTCTTCCTCTCTACAACCCCATTTTGTTGAGGTGTTTGAGGTGAAGAAAAGTTGTATGCATAACCCGATTCTTGACAAAAATGCTCAAAAGCTCATTTTCAAATTCTCCCCCATGGTCACTACAGATGGAAACAATCTGGAAAGAAGCTTTATTCACAACTCATTTGCAAAAACTAGAGAAAACATCAAGTGTATCACTGTTTGAAATGAGAAAGAAGGTCCTAGTATATCTAGAGAAATCATCGACAATAATAAGGCAATACTTGGAACCATGAAGCGATTGCATTCTCATTGGTCCAAATAGATCAATATGAAGAAGCTCAAGAGCTCTGTTGGTGCTAAGGACTCCTTTGGATTTGAAGGAGGACTTGATTTTCTTTTCTTGTGTACAAGGTTGGCATTCTTCATCCTTTTCAAAATCCAAGTTAGGAAGTACCTTAGCTAAGTCCTTTTTGCTCAACTTCTTTAATTGATGCATATTTCCATAACCAAGTCGGCGACTCCAAAGAGAAATATCATTCTAGTTGGCTACAAGGCATCTACCAACCACATGCTTAACAGAGTTAAGAACAATATCATAAAGATTACATCTTCTAGTTCCCTTATATATAACTTGGTAGGTGAGGGAATCTAGAATCAAACATTCAAAAGTAATAAATTGTACAAGGTAACCATTATCACAAAGCTGACTAACACTTATTAAATTGTGATGCAGGCCATCCACAAAAAGAACATTCTTGATGCATAAGGATTCACCTACATCACTCTCACCTTTGACTTTACCTTTCTTATTGTCCCCAAAGGTGACAGATCCTCCTTTCTTCTTTGTGAAATTGTTGAAATGGATTATGTCACCGGTCATGTGCTTTATGCAGCCACTATCAACAATCCACCTATCTTTTCCCTATAAGAAAGGAGAATGTCGGTTCTCAACTCAAACTTTGGGATCCAGAGTTAGCTTGGGGACCCATTTCATCTTTGGGTTGGCCCCCTTAGGCTTGTAAGGACAATATGTGGAATAATGATCATCACATTGGAAATGAGAACAAACCATTGGATTCTTAGTGCTTGAAGATTCTCCTACAAAGAAAGAGATCTCCTTGCTCTTTTTCTTACCTTTGGCCTTACTCTTTCCCTTTGAGGCTCCCTATAATGACCGAGCCCACTTCCCATGGCTCAAGTAGAGTTTCAGGAATGACGATTGGCCCCACAGACCACCACTAGCCTTAACTGTAGACTTTATCCACACTCATGCGCAAGCCGGGGTCAACTTCCCGACTAGTCACCCATCCTAGTACTACTCCAAGATGAGCACACTTAACTATGGAGTTCTTTAGTGAGGGCTCCCAGAAAAGGAGGTGCACCTTGTTGATATGGGTAGTTCAATCATTCCTTTTAAGATCATCTTATCCAAGGCCTCAAATCTTGGGACGTTACAACCACCCCCACTTAAACCCTGGACATCTTCGTCAAGGCTCAATATATGACCTCATAATCTCTTCCTCATTTCAGTGCAAACCCACAATGACCCATGGACACCCAACTCCCAATCAAGGAATACCAGTACAAGGGTGGCTACATCAACCATGGACAACCCTTTCTAACATGCCTGGACCGCACGACTCAAGATTGGCATGCCACATGCTCACACAGGCCCCACCTACTGGAGGGGAATTGGATCTGATACCATTTGTAACGACTGTGTCCACTGCCCATGGCTCAAGTAGAATTTCAGGAATGACGACTGGCCCCACAGACCACCACTAGCCTTAACTGTGCGCTTTATCCACACTCATGTGCAAGTCGGGGTCAACTTCCTGACTGGTCACCCATCCTAGTACTACTCCAAGCTGAGCACACTTACCTATGGAATTCTTTAGTGATGGGCTCCTGAAAAAGGAGGTGCACCTTGGTGATATGGGTAGTCCAAACATTCCTTTTAAGATCATCTTATCTAAGGCCTCAAATCTTGGGACGTTACACATAATCTCATAGAATTTCTTAAAACCTTAAGTACCACCTTTTACCACCACATGATCATACACCAAGAGGACTTTCTTTTGATTAAAAGATAAATTGGATTCTCTTTCATGTATATAATTCAATAATCTTTGCATAACATACAACCTTCCTACTCATGGCCACTCATTGTACATCTTCCCACTGTCTTCTAATGTATTTTCTTGATCTGGTGATGGATACCTCTACTTTGTACTATTATATATATGATATTGTGTAGCAACATGATGTTCAATTTTGTACTTCTTGAGGAGATCCTTATAGCTCCTCTCAAAAGGTATGAACCTTTACAAGCGATGATCATGTGTGGATCTTTGAAGCAAGGAAATATAATTTTGTTGAAGAGGTTTATAATTACTCTGAATAGTGAGACAAAGTTGGCATGGTCTCTACCCATAGATTATCATAAAAAAATGGATACTAATATGTAGTTAAAGATGACAAAAATAATATGGTAATGGACTGATGTAGTTCATTCCATGGAAATTAAAGATCTCCACTTCTAGGAACTTTGGTAATGGATTCCAAAAGTTGGCATGGTCTCATCTCTCCTCACAATGTTTCCTATTTCTTAGAATTAGTTTCTAGATATAGAAAACATGTGTGACTATCCAAAGACTCTAGGCCTATACAAGTCGCACTACAAAACCTTTGCAACAGTCTTCTAGGAACCCATGTGCCTCTTATTAAGAATAGAGGGAATCTACACCTTTTGTATGAAATGTCTATATATTTTTTACAAACTACAACTTTATTAGGTATGTCTCATACTAGTATAAGTATAGATCACCATGTAAAAAATTCCTACAAGAATTTCCTAAGTAGATGCACTGCATTGTTCCCACCAATAGATAATTAACAATGTTAGAAACCAGGGTGCACACTCAATGGACGTAGTTCATATTATGTTTTATGTCTTATTTTACTAAATATATCACTCCAATTTCTTATTTTTTGGCTACATAATAGACTTATAGAAGAATCTTTGTTGTAAATTATCTCTTTTATTGGCATCTTAGATAAATGTATGTATCTTGATGTAGGCTTCATGACAAAGGGATCCTATGGACCTCTTAGTATTGACTTGAAGAATTCAAAACATACAAATTATTAAGGTTGTTTCACCGACAAGCATCATGTAACACTGATGCTCACTTCTAAAGCTCTGATAAAGTTTCAGGAATGATGACTGGCCCCACAGACCACCACTAAGCTTAATTGCATGCTTTGTCCTCACCCACCCGCAAGCTAGGATAAACTTCCTGACTGGTCACCCATCCTAGTACTAATCTGGACTAAGCATGTTTTACCATAAAGTTCATTAGTGATGGGGTCCCCAGAAATAAGGTGTGCTTGTTGGGTTTTATGGCCTCAGAGTAGGCAGCGGAAACAAAAATTTTACTGGCCATTAACCCATAACAGGAGATCGCATCAGTGACTATGTAATGGAAGGATGGTTTTAGTGAGATATACCTCATCCTGGGTCTTGTCCAGCGACAATACCTAGCAGCCATGTACATTCTTCAATGCCATATCTTGGACAGTGTCTGTGCATCTCCTGGTCTTTTCCATGGACTCTAGCCTCCACCACATACTACGGCTGACGTGTCCTCCTGAGCGGCAGACATCTCCCGCCTATGCAGATAGTCCACACGAACCACCTGGAACTCGTGTTGTTCTAGAAGAACTGACATGAAGGAGACAATCCTCCTATTGGTGTACTAGCACCAACCTGCTCTTCCGAACTCAAACTGCTTTTCTACAATTGTCTTTCCCTCACTGTGCCTCCCTAGTCAAGTAGCACTTGCTTGAGCTCTCTCGATTACTAAAACTAGAGAGGACAACAACTTTGTAGAGAAACTGATGTTTTGAGTTATGTCTTTTGAGAAGCCCCCAGTACCCCTCTATTTATAATAGAGGGTAGGGTCAGGGTTCCCAGTTTGTTCGGGAGTAGAAGGATCCAAAACTTCCATGAATAACTTGCATTGCAGTAGGTGAACTGATCGTTTCACAACTAAAATGGTCATTTGGAAAGGTGAGCCAATCAGTTCACTAGTGAACCGGTCGGTTGGGAGTGTGAACCGATCATTTCACTTCCCATACTTGCCCACAATTGACTTTCCTCAATTGTTTCCAATTAATTCAAATATTAATCCTTATTTCAATCGAATTGAACAAGTGAAACGTGAAAGTTTTCTTCCAATCAGGCAAATCCCAATTTCCTCTATTGAGAGGACCGTGAGCCACCCAGTTCACCAAGTGAACCAGTCGGTTGGCTCACACCATCCGATCGGCTCACAAGGGTGAAATAGTCAGTTGGCAACCTTGGCATTGCCAATGCAGTCTCCAACTAACCTGACACTCTAACCAGCTAGTTCAATACTTGAACTTGACAGTTTTGAGTCCAGTCAGTCAATTGTATGTTTAATTGAGTACCTAAACACCTTTAGTCTCAATTTAAACATCATTCATGAACAATCTCCTCTTCCAGGGGTATCCTATGTGTGTGACCCTACAAGTTCCAATTTATTGGCAGTGAATGTTCATAACAACTTATTATATCACAAACAATGAGCTTAATCTAGTAACTCGTCATTGCTACCCAAGTAACTTAGAATGTTGGAGAACAAATTCAACCTACAATCTATGATTACTGTTACTGTGATCATATAGTTCCTTTGTATCTGACATTCAGATTGAACTCGAGGCATGGAACGTCATCCTATTCAACATTCAATCCATGTTCCTTGACCTAGAGTATATTGTCTGAGATGCATGTGAGTTCACATATCATATATTGAATCACATGAGTATGGCCATACAATTCTCAGTCTCACTTATCAAGGGGCCATGGATACCATACTCCTTGTAGGAGGGACAAATCCCATATCTATCACTCACAGTCAAGTCCCCATGTGTCAAAGTCACCCAATCATCACTGTTATAACAACCCATGTTTTAGGATTGCATTTGATGATGTCAAAGTGTACCCAATGACATGTGACAAGTGCAGTGATTTCAGGTCTAAGAACCACAATCACCACCATCACTATAAGAGATTGTGACTACCATTCCATTGTATCCATGTATCATTCTCATGATGGGTCTTTCTGATATACTATTCTCTAACATATATTTGTGTGCTTGACTTGATATCACATATCATGACTAATGAGATTCTATCATCAGTCAACACACACTCTAGTCTTATGTATTACTATTTTCTATTTTTCTTCCACAGTAATATCTGACTAGGGACATTACAAGAATGTATGTACTCTTAACATACATATGGTCTCATTGTTCAGGTCCTTGACTTGAAGACATATGTCATCGAGTCATATCATTCTTTAGACATCTACCATGTACGTGTCATCATCTCATGACTAAGACAAACATAATAGATGGAATTTCCTTTATTATTATCAAATCAGGTATCTAATGCCTCATCGCAATCATCATATGATTGGTTATCTAGGCATACTATACCAACAGACTCCCACTTGCACTTAGAGCCAATCACCCATGAATCATATTCCAAGTGATCTTAACATGTCCATCATGTTTCTTCTGTAAAAGTGATTTTATAGTGGGTAAGCAACATTTGCTTCAAGTTGGTATATTGCATGTTTCACATCCCCTTGCTGTACGACAACTCATATGAGATGGAAGTGTCGTAGTATGCTATCTAAAATCCCTTTTCCTAACCAATAGCTCCATTGTTGTTACAATATTACTACTGTGCCATCAATGGTTAGAACCTCCCACAAGTTCATGCATATGAACTTCTAGATCCATACAGTATCCTTTATAGTGTTTGTAACACTAAGGTACTCGGCTTCTTATTTAGAATTTATCAATTATCTTATGTTGGAACATTTCCAACAAACAATTCTTTTTCCGAGGTCAAACACAATTTTGTCATTTCGAAAGCTTTCATCGGTGTAACTCTTTACACCCAACTCTTCCTTGTTACCATAATTAAAGAACTAATCCTTTTAGTACTTCACAAGTGCACAATGATGTCCTTCATGATATTCTAGTAACTCTTACTAGAGTTTGATAGATATCCATTCTTCATGTCCAATACATATGAGATAACTAGATATTTGTATCATCTAGTCATACAAGATGATGATTCCATATCTTCTTGTCATGTCCAATACATATAAGATGATGAGTTTGTATATTCTTGTCATGTCTAATACATACAAGATAATCAGTTCATATTTTCTTGTCATGTCCAATACGTACAAGATAACGAGATGAGTTCATACATGATAGATCCAATTGCAAATTCATATGGCATCTATCCATGTGTTCCTTATTCTTCATAAGAATTGGGACACTTGGCTCATGAGAGACTAACTCCATGGAACATGGACAAGTTCTCTCTCACCATGTTGAACTCATTCAATATATAGACAAAGTATGTTCTCTTTCCTAGGATAGGAATCCCTCTTGATCAATCTCTATAGATCTTGATTCCTAACACATAGGATGCTTCTCTAAAACATTTTAGAATGCCCTTTGTTGCTAAATTTTATAGTATAAGGATGATACTCCCCATTAATATGTGGAATATATATATATGCTCCCACTAAATTCTTGTAATTACACATTACATCTTCATTCTGACTCAAGTCAAACTCTTTGACTTTCTTGTCAAGTTGAAGATCCAATTCTGAGGTGCTTGCTTCAATCCAAACATTGATCTATGCAACTTTATAGACTTTATTTGCATTATTGGATTTATAAAGCCTTTAGGCTGTGTCATGAACACATCCTTCACAATATTCCATGTAAGGAATGTGGTTTTAACATCCATATGCCAAATACCATAGTAACATTAAGCTACAATAGCAACCACTATCCTGATGGATTTATTTTTGGTAACTGTTGAAAAGATTTCATCATGTTAAACACCTTGAACTTGTTAGAAATTCTTTGCAACCAAATTACCCTCCATGTCAGTCTTCTTCTGGAAGGCCCAAAAGTACCCTATGGGTTTTACCCCTTCAGGTGGATCAACCAAAGTCATACTTTGTTGATGTACATGGAGTCCATCTTGGATTTCATGGTTTCAAGCCATATTTCATTTTTTGGCTCTAATTAGCTTCTAGGTAGACTGTTGACTCATCATTTGATCAACTCATTGCCTTCTTGTCGATAAGATATCATATATCTTTCAAGATCTAGGTGTTTTCTACTAGAACCATGAGTTCTCTGTGTTACATAAGGAACTTTGAGATTTGACAACTTTTGTGGTTCCCTTTATTCCCAGTGTAAAGCATGTGCCCAAAAGGAAGTTTGAAGTTTTATCTAGTAATCACACACTGGATTATCAAGGTGTGATTCCTTCTTTTTGATACACTTTTCATGATACACTGTCATTTGTGTTTCAGGTGGAGTCCATCATGATACATTATCATGATCTTCCAGAAGGTTCTCAAACTCTTGGTTCACAATATTTCCATATCAATCATATCAAAATTTAATACAAATAACAAAGTTTGTTATGTGCTTCATCTATGATCTCCTTGAACACTTCAAGAGATTCATGTTTGTATTTCACTAAATACAAACTATCATATGTACTGAGGTCCTCAGTAAATATAGTGAGGTACTATTGATTACCTTTAGTATTTATTCCAAAAGGTCTATATGCATCAATATGTATATTCATTAATAGAATAATCGTCCTCCCAATACATCTAGTGAAGAACCTTTGTCATTTTGCACAATAAATGAGATTAGCATGTCTCTATTGGTTCAACAACCAAAAGAGTCTAGATATCCATCACATGGATTCCATAAATGTAGTTCCCATATATGCGCTCTAGATGGCATCGCTATAGGCATTCAAGTTTGAGTTATCATGTCGTTCATTACATGTGTCACACACTTTTGTCTCTTCAACTATCAAGTATAGTTAGTGAGATGGGCATTTCCATCAAAGATCATATCTTTAAAATGAAACATTAGTCCATAACACTCTTGCCCATAAAAGATGCATGGTGTTTCATTGATGGCAGATGTATAATTGGAATTCACTCATTCTATTATATGCCCATGAATGTCATATGGTAGCAACTCTTGCCCCGCACAGTTTCTACCTTACTTCATCTCAAGTCCTGAAGTAGAAATCTCTATCTCTTTCTTCTGCCTAAGATCCTCTATAAAGAGGTCAGTTCCCTTTTCAATGTCAACTAGGTGACAATGGTGGCATTTTCTTTCCTTATCTTTATAAGTGAAAAAGGACATATTCCCTTTTACACTTACCCCTTCTCCATATTTTGAGTGATGAAGATTTGGACCTTAGCTTGGCTTCAGAACATTTCTTGACGTTTCTTTAGTCAATGGACTTTACTCTACTGATCATTATCACAAGTTTTATCCTTTCTTCATTCATGCTTTGACATCAACATGCCAAGCACTTTAGACTGTGGTTTGGCCAGTTTCTCAACATTTGATAAACTGACTATATGATTCACATAATGATTTGTAGAATCATATTTGGTCAACTCTTGACCTATAAGACATCACAGTTAATCTATATGCACAATCATATTGAGCATATGAGATTATACTTGATCTACATATGTCTGATTATACTCAAACATCGCTTTGAAGACAGTATACCTTTCATGCTTTACATGATTCTTAAGATGTATAACCGTCTCAATAATGTCCATGCTTCAAGCTATTTATACAACTCATAGTTCATATAGCTCAACATAAGGTTCTTGATGTCTTAGGCATCATTCACATACTTCAAGTAAGCATCCAATGTTAGCCTTAGGCACATTTGGAGAGGTTCAACTGGCTCTGGTCTTTCAAGGACTTTAGAGTTTACACTCACCATTGAGAACACTTCTCAAAAGTCCAAAACTAGATTTAAAGTTTATCCCGTGTATGAATTGATCGCAACAATGATGTATTTGTGTTTTCCATTTGGATTCTATAAATGAATTTTGCAACTTTTACAAAACATTTTTTATTTGTTTGATTTGATTAATTTGACGATATTAATTATGCCTTTAATTTATTATTTCTCCCACTATGTTTGTACAAATTGATAACCCTCAAGTATCAATTTGGAAGATTGTAGCGTACAATCTTCTAGTGGCCAAGATCCAAAACAATTGCATCAATACCCAACCAACGCTGACGCTCATGACTAATTATTAAGGTAGGCAATCATGCCAATTGCATCATATGCAATTCATGGATAGATGATATGCACATCTATTTTACATTAACATCTGCATGCCTCAAGGTGCTTGATCCGATCAAAAGTCTGACCCAAAAGCCCACATGATGAATATGCACCCAACAAAGGTAGACCCACATATTCACCATCACACTTCCACGAGGTAGACAGTGCACCACGCTAAGGCATGCCCACACTTAGTCGAACAAGTTTTTGATGTGTGCTGCTTTTGGAAGGCATCTTCAACTTAATATTGTATTTGAAGTATTTTATATAAGTACATATACATATCCAATGATCACATATATAGTACATATCATATACATGCTATAACCACAACGAGAAACATTCAATATTGATAAAAACAATGATTATGGCCATCCTATTGTAATTCCTTAGAGCTACAAGGAATTATGGTCATCTAAGGTCTACATCATATGCAACCTGCTATTGATGAAGAACTTTGTGCTTGAACCATTCCGGGTTGATCGACTCATCCTATGACACTATCAGCTCACCTCCCGATTGGTTGGTTGGTCGGTCTGGCCTCCAATGTCTGGACACCTCCAACAAGCGGTTGGGCCATCAGTTGGTCGATCTAGCTCCTTTGCAAACCTCCTCGATCCTCCAGGAGGTTGGCTCATCTGGTGCTGAGTGTCTTCATCTTCAATGTAACTAAAAATAAACTATCCTACTTGTACATAATCTTTGGGAAACCTTGAGTAACATTTGAGGGGAGCAAAGGTAGAAAAGAAAGGATCTTGCGTTATCTTGAGTTACATGTGGAAAAGAAGGTAGAGGCTCCGTATGCAAACCGAGATGTAAACAACCATAAACAACCAATCACATATAGGATTTATAGGCCATAACAATGCTACACATCCATCATCAAAACTGTTTTAGGGCGATGTGTATCAATTGCATATATACCATATCATATATGTATATTAGTTTGTGGTCACATGTGGTATTTAGTTGGATATGCACATTAGTCATTTTCAATATTTGCATCGTATGCAATAAATAAATGACAATAAAACCAAAATTTGATCATACCAATTTATCCCAAAACACAGCAGGTTGATGTGGCTCTGATACCACTGTTGGGTTTTATGGACTCAGAGTAGGCAGTGGAAACAAAAATTTTACCAGCCTTTAACCCATAATAGGAGATTGCATCAATGACTATGTAATGGGAAGGATGGTTTTAGTGAGATATACCTGGTTTTGGGGCTTTCCCAGTGACAATACCTCACAACCATGTGCGGTCTTCAACGCCATGTCTTGGACGATGTCTGTGTAGCTCCTAGTCTTTGCCATGGACTCTAGCCTCCACCATGGACTGCGGCTGATGTGTCCTCCTGAGCAGTAGACATCTCCAACCTCTATAGATAGTCCACACAGACCACCTGGAACTCCTTCCATTCTAGAAGAACTGATAGGAAGGAGACAACCCTCTTGTTGGTGTCTTAGCACCAACCTGCTCTCCCGAACTCAGACTGCTTTTTTGCAATTGTCTTTCCCTCACTGTGCATCCCTAGTCAGATAGCACTTGCTTAGTCTCTCTCGGTTACCAAAACTAGAGAGGACAACAACTTTGCAGAGCAAATAATGTTCTAAGTTGTGTCTACTAAGAAGCCCCCAGTACCCCTCTATTTATAGTAAATGACAGGGTCAGAGTTCCCAGTCTGTTTGGGATTAGAAGGATCCAAAAATTCCATGAATAACTTGCACTGCGGCAGGCGAATCGATCGTTTCACAACTAAAAAAGTCGTTTGGCAAGGTGAGCTGATCGGCTCACTAGTGAACCGGGTGGTTGGGAGTGTAAAATAGTCAGTTAACTAAGTGAACCCGTCGTTTCACTTCCCAGAATTTCCCACAATTGATTACCTCAATCGTTTCCAATTAACTCAAAGATTAATCCTTATTACAATCGAATTGAACAAGTGAAATGTGAAAGTTTTCTTCCAACCGGGCAAATCTCAATTTCCTCAGTTGGTAGGACTATGAGCCGCTTGGTTCACCAAGTGAACCGGTCAGTTGGCTCACACCATTCGATTGACTCACAAGGGTGAACTGGTCAGTTGGTAGTCCTGACATTGCTAATGCAGTCTCCAATCGACCTGACACTCCAACCGGCTAGTTCAACACTTGAACTTGATAGTTCCGAGTCCATTCAGTCAATTGTATGTTTAATTGAGTATCTAAACACCTTTAGTCTCAATATAAACATCATTCATGGACAATCTCCTCTTCCATGGGTATCCTATGTGTGGTACCCTACAAGTTCCAATTTAAATTTTTCAAGGGGGTTGTAGCTCGGTGGAGAAGACCCAGGCTCCCATGAGTAGGGACCCAAGTTCAAATCCCCGGTTGTGCCACTTTAGTAATCCTGGGTCCCATCACGCACCTCGGCCTTTGCGTGAGTTTACCTTGCTAACCCCAACGTGCGGGTAGTTGGGGGTTTACGCCATCAGGGGGGTCACAATCGTGGCGCTTCCTCGGGGGTGGTTCCCACATCATCCAAAAAAAACTTATGACATTACAAGCAATGAGAAAAATCTAGTAACTCGTCTTTGCTACCCAAGTAACTCAAAAAGTTGGAGAAAAACTTCAACCTACAATTTGTGATTTGTGTTACAGTGATTGTATAGTTCCTTTGTCTCTGACATCCGTATTGAACTCGAGGCATGGAACGTCATCCTCTCCAACATTCAATCCATGTTCCTTAACCTAGAGCAGACTGTCTGAGATGCATGTGAGTTCACATATCATATATTGAATCACATGAGTACAACCATACAATTTTCAGTCTGATTTATCAAGGGGCCCTGGATATCATACTCCTTGTAGGAGGGAAAAATCCCATATCTATCACTAACAGTCAAGTCCCCATGTGTCAAAGTCACCCAATCATCATCGTTATAACAACCCATGTTTCAAGACTACGTTTGATGATGTCAAAGTGTATCCAATGACATGTGACGTGTGTAGTGATTCCAGGTCTAAGAACCACAATCACCACCATCACTATAATCGATGATTGTGACTACCATTTCATTGTATCCATATATCACTTTCATGGTGGGTCTGTCTGATATACTATTCTCTAACATATATCTTTGTACTTGACTTGATATCACATATCATGACTTGTGAGACTCTATCATCAGTCAACACACACTCAAGTCTTATGTATTACTATTGTCTATTTTTCTTCCACAGTAATATCCAACTAGGGACATAACAAGAATGTATGTACTCTTAACATACATATGGTCTTATTATTCAGGTCCTTAACTTGAAGACATATATCATAGAGTTATATCATTCTTTAGACATCTATCATGTATGTGTCATCATCTCATGACCGAGACAAACATAATAGACGAAATTGCCTTTATTATTATCAAATCAGGTATCTAATGCCTCATTGCAATCATCATATGATTGGATCTTTGGGCATACTATACCAACAATACTTTGGTGATATGTGTAGTCCAATAATTCCTTTTAAGATCATTTTATATGAGGCCTCAAATCCTGGGACACTAGAATCTCCCTCAGTTAGAGTCTCAATATCCTCATCAAGGCTTAATTTTATGGCCTCATAGTATTTCCCCATTTTAGTGAAGACCCAGAATGGCCCATGGACACCCAAATCTCGATCACAGAATACAAGCACAAAGGTGGCTACATCACCATGAAAAATCCTTTCCAACATGCCTAGATTGCATTGCTCAAGACTAGGATGCCACATGCCCACGTGGGCCCCACCTACTAGATGGGCTATGGCTCTGATACCATTTGTAAAAACTTGATCTTTTGGATGTATTATTTTTCTCAACATGATTTAAATTAGAATACATATAAATGAGTCTTATGTACATTCATGCTTTACATCAAGACACAGAATATTATACATTAGATCCATAAAGAAAATAACATAACATGCATGAGACATGTCTACTCTTCAATGGAGGACTACCCATGCATGTCTCATTAAGATCTTCCATCGATTACATGTTCATCAATTTCCAGAGGAAATGAAGCCACACATGGAACCCATGAAGGGAAACATAGGTCAATAAAGTTGGTTCTAGATTAAATTATTGAGCTATTAAAAAGTAGGTGTAAATTATGATTCAGGTATGAGATAAATTATAGGAGGGAACTATTTGGTGGACTTAGTTCAACAAATAAGGATGTCAAGTACCAATGTTTGAATGTTTGTGATCGAATATAGAAATTCCAAAAGGCTAACAATTACACAAAATTACAGAGGCTCAAGATATCAAAATATCAAAAATATTTTCAATGATCAACTATAAATATTATGATTTAGAATTTTCATATCATTTCTTTATCATTGTATAAAATATGTGTGTTTAATTGTCGATGAGAGAAGGATAAGGCAACCTGCTATTTCAACCAGTATATTGAGGGACCACTAATCCATTACAAACTGCACACAAAGCAGCAGGACATACCCAACCTCTAAGAGCCAAATATCTAAAGGGATAAAGTCAAAAGAAACCAAAGTCCAGGAAGTCAAAACTAATCCATTACAACCTGCACACAGGGCAGCAGGACGTACCCAACCTCTAGGAGCAAAATATCTAAAGGGATAAAGTTGAAAGGAACCAAAGTCCAGGAAGTCAAAACTCCAAGATCAATTTTAGTGATATCATAATATCTAACAAAATACAACAAATACGATTTAAGGGGTGGTGACATTCAATGGTAGGAAAGGCTTATAAAACAATATAGGGTTCACCACCAAAAAGGATATATGGAACTCAATAGGGATAAGAAATAGCTCAATAAGAAAATAGAGAATCTAGTACCTTTACCTCAAGATAAGATTCCATGATGTTTCACCAATCAATATGCCATTGGACTCAGAACATGCAAGATCTAGAAAGAGAAAAGACTTTTGTACTATATGATTATTTGTTAGAAATGATTCTTCTTCATCGTTTTCTATTAATGTTTCATTTTGTATTTCCCATATACAGTTATTAACATTTTATACTTCTCCAATTATATTTCCATAAATTATTTCTAGTATAATGGATTAATCTTATCATATATATAACCAACATATTATGTTTACTAATCATTTCGTCTCTCTCTAGGTTTCTAATATAATAAAGTGGGCATATGATCCTTATCCAAGTTATTCCTTTCACTGTGGATTCTATTTATCTACATTATTTCTTTAATGACTGCCTTAACTGACATATATCCATATTCCCTTTATACAATTTCTATTCATAAGTATAAGTATAAGCATTCCAAATCCACTCATACATATAGATCATGATATATATTATGTCTCAATTAGATCTTAAAACCAATGATGTACTTATTGTGGTAGAAATATAATCCAAGTTTGTAGCTCAACATATGAATTCATTTATAATAAAACAGATACATTTATATTCCTTATCCATAGTCTTTCTCCTAGTGTTCAATTTAGTCATTTATAATTTTGTCCAAAATTGGTTCAAAATAGTTTGATTTGGAGTAAGGTACTTTATTGATTCCTTTCTCAAATATTCATGGTAAATACATCTAGATTTCTAACTTCTCAACATAGTTAAACACAATTATGTATCAATTTCTATAATTTCAACTAAGGGATTTGTTTCATGTATGTTGTTATATAGATTCCAGCATATGTACATCCACCCACGTATCTACCATATAGTTAAATGGTCAACAAACCTCAATATATAAAAAGTTATTATTTATCTTATTCCTTGATGTTTTTAGACCTAACTCAAATTATGTGATATAAATATCATGTTTTAGTTATCTTATTATTTAGATTCTCATATGATAAGATTGGATTATGAGTATAAAATAAAGGATCAACAAAACTCACATATAGGTCATGCGTTGGAAGTTGTCTTAAATGATGGGTCACCATATTAGATGTGAATGGTTGAGGAAAGTTGAAAACTTGTCCATGGACTCCATGGATCTGAATGGAGTTGAACATGCTAAAGGTGAGACTTAAGGAGGCCTTCAGGATTTTTGGTCCTTGATTAAGTTATCTGTAAGGCCATCTCCAATCTTGGTGTTATAAATAGGGTAATACTTTTCGAGTCTCGTTGTTGGAGTTATAGAGGGTGTCAAGGTTGGAGGTTTATGGGTGCTCAACAAGGAGAAACTTTTTGGTATCATAGATACCAAGAGGAAGACACTTGTGGTTGTTTCATTTGAATAGTAGGCTTGACAATATATATATATATATATATATATATATATATATATATATATATATATATATATATATATATATATATATATATATATATATATATATATACACGGGGAATGGTAGGTATTTAGGGCATTGGGGAGCATAATGGAGTGAGGGCCAAAGGTAACGATAAAATACTATATTTGGGGAGGTATGAATAACTTGGTTTGCTTTGTCTTCTGGTATTAGAAAATAAATAATCAACACATCAATATTTTATTTGTCCAATACCAACACAGTAACCGCTTGGAACTTCAAATTTGTCAGTTTGGAGAATTGAAGTTGAATGGTAGGTTATTTGTATAAATCATTAATTTCTCATATTTATTTTGTTCCTAATCTGCTATTAGTCTATAACGATCAATCACAAATGGTTAATCCTTCTACTAATTGTTTTCTAGCCATACTTGAATATGAAAATGCCAAAGTATATACTTGAATATGGAAACATCAATGGATACATGGACTCTTAATTTAGATTTGTAAGTTGAGAAAAAATGTACACGTTATTATTTTATTCAATTCAAATATTAAAGGATTGAATTAGTACTACAAATGGTGTTATTAAAATTTCAACTACTTCATACAATTTAGTACCTCTATATACTTTTATTACATGACTTAAAAAAATTATAGTTCCATCATCAAAAATGTTACTGCACTAAGTATCGAGTCACCATTTTATGTTGTCTACTTTGAATAATGTAAATTTCTAATAAAAATATCAACTATACATTTTGTAATTTTTACCAACTAATTCTTTAAAATACAAACTCTTGTATTCATGGCTCAGATTTGGAACAATAAATTATCCACATAAAATATTCACATTTTAATATATTTTTGTAAGGTTAATATATGTTTGTTTTTTTCCTAAGACCAGATGGCTTAGAATGTTAGTTTGAATCAGCAATTGGATTTGGCTCATTGTAAACCTTATGGTATTATAGTATGGTTATTTCTATTAAGGAATTTTGTGGATCATAATATGTCCAAGGATGGAATTGTTACTTTTCTATTAAGGCTCTGATTGGTTTGTCGTAAGTGGTCGAGAAAACTTATGAACTGGAGTTCCTTAAGTGATTTTTCATTATTGGTTTAAAGTAAGTGTTGGAACTTGAGCACTGTGACTTCTGGTGAGTTACAGACTTACATACAAAACACAGTTCCTGAGTTCCCTATTAAAAAGAGCAGAAAATGAGTTCAGAGACAACTAACAACATTTCTTATATAATTATATATACTTCATTTGTCAAAAATGACATGTGTAAAATATTTATGACTAGAAATATTAGCGGTGTGGATATAGTACATTACTAAAACCATAAAAAAATATGACAAAATATCATACACTATAATCACATAATTAAAATATTTTACACTATAACCACCATTATTAGTGTGATAAAAAATAAAAAATATAAACATCATGGAAAAGAAACAGACCACGCCATGTGAAAACAATGTGATTTACCTAATATATATTTATCATATGTAAACAATATAATGTGAAAAATGATAGTTAACTATAACCATGCATGCATAATATAGTAAAATCTCCCTACAAAATAATGTAAAAATTAATATTCTACATTGTGTTAAGCAATGATGAACCAAAAGTTTTATTTACAATCATATGGAATGTGTATATTATTAACATACTTTGTATACACAAATTAAAATAAAAATATTGTGATGTGATTTTAATCATAATGTTTTTATTAAGAATAGTTGTACAATAATAAAATATTTTTAATGAAACAACATTTGCACCATAACCATTTGTTGAGGTTATTATGATTTAGCATTATGTGTTTTTACAGATATGATTCTTTTTTCTGTTTTTGACATCCTTACTTATTTATATCACACAATAAAAATTAATAATTTTTTAATTATTTCCATATTTACACTTACAACAAACCAATCACATGGAACTGAATGGAACTTATGTTCCAAAAATAGAATTAGAGTTCCCAAAAAATAAATTCCACATAACTCATGACTTACAATAAACCAATAGGAGCCTAATAGGAGATAATGGAATAGTTGAATTAAATTGGCATCTTGTGAAAGAAAAATGAGTAATGGCAATGGTTGGTGCGAGGAATTAAATAAACAAAAGTTGGTAGAGCAAAGAGAAGAATGTATACATACTGATAATTGTTTGCATTGTGCATTTACATTTTCTGGTTAATTAAGATGGCCAAGCATCAAAAGATTCTTATACAACATTTGGTATATGTTTTGTAAACTACAAATATTAATTGTGTCGTATATGTTTATCTTACTAACTAAAATACAATTATCACTAAACATATATCTCATATCATAAATAACATTTTCCCCAAAGACATGCTTATCAAATTTGATCACACCGGAGTACCAAGAATTAAATATAGTGTACAAAGTCAAGGATATTCAAATAAGGTTAAAAAAGATTTACAAATGACAAATTATGATTTTGAAGAGGTGGAATCTTACAATATAGCTCCACACTATAATTAGTACCCGTTTTTAGTATGTTACACATCCACTGTTAAGAATGATTAAGAAAAATGGAAAAAACTAGTGAAAATGCAACTATAACTGAAAGCATGAGTGTGGAGTTTTTTGTCTTGAATACACCTCTCCACCACCAAAATATGTGTCTAATTTGAAAATTTCATAGCTAGAAAATTGTCGGGATTGGCAGAACACCATCTTGTAACCCACATGGGGGCATTGAGGTGAATGTGTGGACAAGAGCTTATGGAACTAAAGGGTACGGCTATTGTTTCTACATATAACCACTAAGAATTTCCAGTTAGATATGAGTCTAGTTAGCAAAATGCATCAGGATCAACTTTTGGGGCGAGCTAATGAAGACATGAATCTTCATGTGAAGAATTATGTAGAATTGTGTGATATAGTACAAATAAATGGGATTGCAAATTACAGTCTACATCTATGGATCTTCCATTTGAATCTAAGATATAGGGTAAAGGAATGGGTTCAATTACTAGAAGGTGGTCAATTCAAACTTGGGATGCCCTCCTAACAACTTTTTTGTAGAAATATTCTTTTCAAGCAAGACTAGTAAAATCCTTGAATGAAATTTCCAAATTTGAGAAAAAAGAGGAGAAATGATTTCTCATTCTATTGAAAGATATAAAGATTTACTCTAGAGATGTTCACACCATAATATCCCTAAGTGGACACAACTGATCACTTTATATGGTGGTTTGTCTCATAACACCACCTCTATCATTGATAAACCACTAAGGGAAGTTTCTTGAAAAATAACTCAGTTGACGATAAGATTATTATTAATATCGTGTCAATGAACCCAGTACGTCAGGGGTATGCATCATGAAAACAAAATAAATCATAACAAGGAGGCCATATCATCCCTCATGCAAATGTTGTCAGTCTTACTTAAAAACTTGATGCAATTAGTCAATTGAGTGTACCAAGTGATCCCATGTTATTTATAATGGCCCTAATAGGAATGATCATTGCAATACCTCATTATATATATGGTGCGGAGAACATGTGAATTATGTTGGGCAGAGCCAAAGGAAAATCCATTTTCAAATTTCTACAATGTAGGGTGAAGGAATTACCCATACTTCAATTGAAAGGACAATGAATGACAACATTAGAATCAACAACGTCAAAACAATCACCAACAACAACCAAATAATATTGACTAACTTGAATGTACAATCTCATATTTATAACTTAAATTTTAACACATATGCAAAATTAAGTTGCATCAATCAAGGGACTAGAGCACTATACATGGCAACTAACTTCAGTAGTTATTACACTCAAAAGGAAATGAAGGGGCAATTCCAAGAAACACAATAGTGAATACATGTGAGAATAATAAATCCATATGATTCAACTAATAAACCAAATAATATAGGAGTAGGAGCCACAAAAACAATATATGCAGATGACTCCACACTATGTGTTTGATAGGCATTTACCAAATATCATGATAATCATAAGAGAATATCCAACAAAGTTGTAGTAGAAGAAAACAAAGTAACTCAATATGTGCCACCTCACTTGAGATAAAAGTCTAGAGAATCCCATCTCTCTATCAATTTGATTAGTACAAAGACTATGAAGGAAGGATGTGAAGTGCACCACTGAGGCAATTCCAAAGGCTTACACCTGTGATGAAGATATAGGGCATGATTCCACTCCAAATATACCATTACATGAGGATTAATATAGTTGAGGAGATGAATATTATAATCAAGATGTGGTCATTTCACCCAATATATGTACTTAACTCTCTCAACCCTTCTCACCAAGAAATCATATTCTAAAGACTTCTATATTTCACATAATATAGGTCAATTCATTTTAGTATTGAATTTTTGTGATAAAGAAGCTAGTCTAAATGTTATCCTCGGACCTTCTCTATGAAGTCAGTTTTGAACAAATCCATACAAAGGAAATTAATGTTCAGGTGGAAAGTCATACATGTGCGAGCTCAAAAGTTGTGATTCAAGGTGTACTTATGAAGCTTGAGTAATTTATTCTAGTAGATTTTGTTGTTCATAAAGTTAAAGGAGATGTACCAAAGATATAATCTTACAATGATCATTACCCAAGAATTTGAAAGAGGTTATTGATTTTAACAAAGTAGTGCTGAATTTCATGTTCATGATAAATGAATCACTTTCTCTATGATGTAGTAGGGACATGAAATGAATGTGGATAGGAGTTGCAAAGAAATTACAACTCAACAGCTGATCCTGATGGCCAAGGCAGTCAAACCTATTTGAATCACTAAGCATGATGCTATATAGATGAGGGAAACTAAAACCAAGCACGCATGCATGGAAACCCAACATTTCTCATTTATTAGTTTTGTTATTAACTAGATGTGAACTTTTTCATGCAAGTGCATATGTTTGAAATAGAACTTCTAGTTTTTCATTCATGATGATGTATGTTATGTTCCACTAAGATACTTAACTGAATGTAGATAGTGTGGAAACATTTTGCTATTTTTTTAACACAACATGTCACAACATATATGGCTTGCACAAATATTGTAAAAAAATGGTTGAGGATTTTTGAATGTAAACACAATGTGACCATGAGTTACACATTGTGTCCTATCATCAAAGATATTATACAGATTCAAGTGATAATTAAACATAGTGTGTGCACATAAATATGATGTGTTAAAATTTTGACTGTTTGGACCAAATTATTGAGGGGAATACGTCATGCTCGACTCAAGACATGAGAATTGCACGTGTGCAAAAAATGCAAAGAAGATTGTTGACATCAACATGTTGTTCCTATAGGTGCACATGTCATGTTGTACAGTTGAGAAATATCACCAAGACATTATATAGAGATACGTTTTGTACAGCCTCACATACATTCTTCCCTTATCTAGGAAACAAATTTGAGGCTCTATATATAGTCATATTGTATGCCTACCAAGACATGCCTAGAGTTTGTGGTAATATATAAGGGGGGAAATGTCTATTTGGGTACATAATGTATTCACTAATCGATATCACTAACCTCCCTCTTAGTGACCTCGACCCTAGAAGAAGGAATTTGTGCACCATCGCCATCCTTTCCATTCTAGTAGTAACCATTGCATGAGGCAAGTATCTATAAGCTTTGGCCTCCTCCATAACCACTTCATCATTGCCTTAACATTGAGCTACAATGCCAAGCCATTCACAACCCCCTAACCCTCCAAGTTCTTCAACCTTGCTCTAGAAAGAAAATGAGCATCATCGGCTAATGTTCAACTATAAGACCCATGGCCTAGCTTTATGCTTGATCTTGCTTTCTTAACATAATAATATGCTTAAAAAACTTAATCTAATCATGTTTTGTGCCTTAAAAACATGTGACATGGTTATGTTTTTAGTTTAGTCCAATTTGGATGATGTTTGAGGTATTTACACATAAATGTGCTTCTTGCAGACCTAATTGAAGTTTACCCATGTTTAGGGTTTATCTTGTAATATATCACATGCTTGATGTGCCTCACATGTTTTAACATCATGTTGGAGAGAGTGGTGTTGTTGGGCATTTTGTTGTACTTTAACAACCTAGATTTTCTCTCTCATTCAACTTATTTACATCTTGACTTATTATATGCTTTAATGTACTCAATAAACTCCATCACCTTAATATGCTTTATTACATGGTTGATGATCATCTTTGAGATCCGTCTGTACTATTGTAGAAGTAGCTTTAGGGGCAGCCGATATCACCTCTTCTTGACTCTTTTGAACAAAATTGTCTTGGAAAAACATTGATATATCTCATGCTCAATCTATTCCCCTTGGTTTTCCTCTTTTTATGCCATAACTCTCCCTTTCCTTTATTCTTCTCCTCCCTTCATCCATGTCTGCCACCATGGATCACCCTATTGGGAACTGCCTCTATACACCACATATGTCCCCTTTTCTTGTCTCTTTGTCTCTGCAAACTTGCTTCTTGAGCAGCCAACCACTTTCCATGTCTGGCGTAGCTTGTAGCCCCTAGTTGGGCTTGCTCCAAAGACCTGCTCCAGTTGGAGCCACTACTTCACATAGGCAATAGTGCGAGGCAGTTTTCAGCAATGCAGAGCATCCACGAGCAGTGGGCAGTGATTTTTGGAGGGTGTGTAACACCACTGACCGAGGTTGAGCGGTCCGAAGCGGTCAGGAAGCAACTACGAGCCGTGAGGGTGTGGGAGAGAATGCCCAAAAGGCCATTCCACCTGACCCATACGATCTTTGATCAATGGCCATGATCAACGGCAAAATTAGGGTAGCGCCCTATTGGATTCTAATCTTAAAAAATTAATAACTTGAGAATGCTTTAGCCAAATGAGGCATATAATATATGATTTTTTATCCTCTTGATGAGATATATCTGTTAAACCTAATTTCAAGGCCTAATTCTACCTACAACTACTATTATGATAAAAATGGAATCTTTTGACCTCTTGTCACTTGATTAATGGAGCATAGTGTGCTAGAATAATCTATTATGACCAAAAGTTCTATGATACCTCTTGACTAGTAACCTTAATCTACTATGGATTTGTTTAATGTCTTGGATCATCTTGATTTACCTATAATGTCTACTTTGAACTTAAAAGTGACTTTTTGATATACATGTTTGATGTGACTTGATCAAAGATGGAACCTTGATATGTGTTGTAGGCATATGGTTATCCCATTTAGAAATCAATAATCTATATGTTGTTTTGTTATAAGATTGACCAATATCCTATGCCTTTTTGCCTTGATGTAACCACTAAAACTCTATTATTTCTCTTTCAAATCTTGTTATGTACTAAAGTATGATGTTGAGTACTTATGTTTTTAATCTTGTACAAGGGTTATCCCGTATGTGAAAACCTCTATGGTGACATCCACATTAGTCCTTAATATACTTTCTCACATGGAATTCTGTGGTATACACTCATATGCACCTTTGATTACATGTAACATACTTATGACACCTAACAAGTTTTACATGCAAATGTTGTTTGTTGATATCTAACCTTGCTAGATCATACTCTAATGATATACATAATATCCTAATGACTTCAAGTCAGTAAATTCATCACACCTATAGCACTAATAACAACTTGATCTATACTATGTTCTTTTATGCATCTATGGCTTGGAAATGTAAAATATTGCATGAATTGACCTAGTATGACTAATTATGATCTTGCATCTTTAAATCTAGATAGTAATCTAAATCTCATGTTTCTCTACTCCTAAATTAGAATTTATTCCTATCTAGTATTACACATAATGTGGATGATTCACCTACACCTAGATCTTAATGTTGATCCTTGAACTATGTTGAGTAATGAAATGCATGTTTGGAAGTTTAGAATGATGTTTGATATATTCCAAACCTAGGACCAGAGAAATATCCAAATGACTCATATGATGCTTATTTTATCAAACCCTATTGATATAATACCCACTATTATGTATTTTATTTCTTAGGTCCTCGTTGGCTTGGACCTTCTCTAGGAATCTCCTCATGAATCATAACTTGCTCACTACTCATAAGGTACACTTAATCTATTAACCCTACTATGTTATTGGCTTACTTGTATGTATGCTCATATGAATGCTTGGATAGTTATTTACTTGTTTGAGATACTATCTCCTTGTGATTAGCATGTTTTTTTTGCTTGAAATATGTTGAAACAAACCTCGAACATAATTGAACTTGTCCAATATACAAACCTCGTGTACCTTCCTATATTCTTGGGGTAAGGGCACAAGGTTGGGAAGCTTACTTGAGATGTCAAGATAAGTCAGACCATGTAAATAGAAGGGTTGTCTAATCTTGAGAACCCTTACACACCCTTCTAGTGGGAATCTGGTCAATGACCATGATATGTTGTTGAGTATAATGGAAAATACACTTAAAACATAGTTTGTATAAAAGATTGACGCTAAGTGTTCTCATCTTATTTCTACTTCTTGCTTATTATGATGTTTCTAGCCAAGAAACTTTTATACTACTCTTCAACTGTGGTTACATGTTTTTCATAGCGTACTTAATGCTTTATCATTAATATGTTTTGATTATCAAACTTGCAGTTGCCAAATGAAGATTTGTTGCAGTTAAGACTCTAAGATCATAAATGAATCACCAAGGGATATACTCAAATATAGAAATGGGTACATGATTTCTCTTATCTCCTTGTTTAGTATCTTGTTCTCTCTTGTTGTTATTGTTGTTCCATATATATTTCATGTGTGAAATATTTGTTCCATTCTACAGATGGGTGCCTAAGTCCGCTCACCTTTGGCTTTGTAGAAATTAGGAGTGTGGACTTAGGGTAACAAACAACTCTGAGATATGTACCTTAGTTTGATGAGGTGGCATCATCTGTTGAGGTTCTAGGGTTTGCTTGGATTCCCTAGTTTGATGTTTGTGCTTTTGATCACCTTGGTCATTGAGAATCTTCAACGTTCATTTAGCTTCATGTTTCTCATTGGTCATATGTTTTTGCTGATGAAGTTCTAATTGGTCATGTGGTTTCTGGTTTAATATGGTCATTTTGCTTTCCTTGGTTTTAATGACCCTAGTTGCATGTGTATGTTTAGTGCTTGCATGGATGAGTTTTTAGGGAAGCAGCACATGTGGCATGACACCTAACATCCCTTACCTCTCTCCTAGCCTTAGGTATATATACCTCCCTCTTTGCACATAAGTGATCCTTTTGAACCCTCTTCACTCTCTCTTCTTTCTTTAAGCTTGTCCCTTGTGTTCTTGGGGGAAGAGAAGAGCTAAACTTTGGAGCAAGGTGTCTGATCCCTTGCATGTGTGATCTTGGGTTGGAACAACTCTCCTTTTATTATCCTTTGGTGTTCCTTGATCATGGTAAGTGATCTCTCTTGTTTGATCTTTGTTTTCTTTCTACCCTATCTCTCTTCTTTCTCTTGGTTGAACCCATGGTTCTCTATGGTGGTGCTTCTTGAGAAACTTCTCTCTTCTTGGAAGAATCCATGATTCTCCATGGTAGTCCCTAAGTTGAGTTGAAGATCTCCTCTCTTCATTATCTTCTCAGCCTAAGTTTTTACTCTCTTTCTTGTGCTCATTTAGTCTAGGGTTGTTCTTCTTTCTTTAAGGTGATGCTATCTTGACCGTGAGGCATTGATCAATCTTGGGTTTTCCTCTCTTTCCTAGGAGCATCTTGCTTTTGGAGTTGTCCTTGAAAATTAGAAGAGTTATATAACTTTCTCCTCAATTATTATTGCACTTAATCATTCATGCAATTAATTTACTTCAAAAATATGGTTCTAAATAGTATGATGATGATATCTTAGATAAGTGTTTGTGACTTTTTGGTGGTCTTGAGTAGATGAACCCCATTTTGAAATCCTAGTCTAGTATACATTTGTTTAGTTGAGGACGAAGGTGTTAGTTCTTAGATGTACGTGCTAAAAGTTGGTTTTCTTCTCATGATCATGGTTTTGCTCTCTGGTTTGAAGACGAAGGTTTTGTATACATGGAATGGCTAAACGATTGGTTTTATCTCTTTTTTCATAGTTCGATCTTCCCTCTTATAGCATGATTTTCTTTGACTTGATCATGATTAGAATTAGGGTTTTGGTGTTGTTTTCCTTCATGCAGTTGCTCCATGTTAGTTTCAATTTCATGGTGATGAACAACTATTGCATCTTGTGATATCCTTTGGTGTTCTGTGATCATGGTAAGTGATCTCTCTTGCTTGATCTTTGTTTTCTTTCTACCGTATCTCTCTTCTTTATCTTGATTGAACCCATGGTTCTCTACGGTGGTGCTTCTTGAGAAACTTCTCTCTTCTTGGACGAATCCATGATTCTCCATGGTAGTACCTAAGTTGAGTTGAAGATCTCCTCTCTTCATTATCTTCTCTGTCTAAGTTTTTACTCTCTTTCTTGTGCTCATTTAGTCTAGGGTTGTTCTTCTTTCTTTGAGGTGATGCTATCTTGATCGTGAGGTGTTGATCAATCTTGGGTTTTCCTCTCTTTCCTTGGAGCATCTTGCTTTTGGAGTTGTCCTTGAAAATCAGAAGAGTTATATAACTTTCTCCTCAATTATTATTGCACTTAATCATTCATGCAATTAATTTACTTCAAAAATATGGTTCTAAATAGTATGATGATGATATCTTTGATAAGTGTTTGTGACTTTGTGGTGATCTTGAGTAGATGAACCCCATTTTGAAATCCTAATCTAGTACACATTTGTTTAGTTGAGGATGAAGGTGTTAGTTCTTAGATGTACGTGCTAAAAGTTGGTTTCTTCTCATGATCATGGTTTTGCTCTCTGGTTTGATGATGAAGGTTTTGTATACATGTGGAATGGCTAAAAGATTGGTTTTATCTCTTGTTTCATAGTTCGATCTTCCCTCTCATAGCATGATTTGCTTTGACTTGATCATGATTAGAATTAGGGTTTTGGTGTTGTTTTCCTTCATGCATTTTCTCCTTGTTAGTTTCAGTTTCATGGTGATGAACAACTATTGTATATTGTGATTGATGTGTCTTTCTTCTCAATCTTGATGATTTCAAGTTGTGAATTATGCGGTCGTTGAGTCTTGGATGACTTTTGGCTTGCTAGGAATGGATTCCTTAAGTGGTCACAGAAATGACCTATGTTCTTCGGTCGATGAGATTCCTCCTTGCTTCTTTGGTCACCAAGTTCTTAAACCATGGTGGTAATGGTCACTATGTATTTTGTCTTCAGCCTCCAAGGGTTTCAAGTCCCTTTGATCGATTAAGAAGTATGATTTCTTCTTCATTCGCTTAGATGTGTGATCTTGCATCCCTTTGGTTGATGGTGTGTTGAACTTGATGGTCGTTGAGGCTGGTTCACCTCTTTGAACAATGAAGATGGTGCAACATGTTCCTCTTCAATCAATGAGAATTTCTGGACATATGGTTTCCTTATGTGGTTGACCTTGTAATGAAAGTGGTTGACCCTTTTACTTCCAAGAAAGTTGGAGATTGTGATAATTTGGATTTAATGTTGATTGTTGATTTGAAACACTAGCTCAGTTAACTAAGTTGCAACCTAACCCTAATTTCATGTATTTTATGATGATTCCTAGTTACTTGAGTAATTAAAATGTTGACAGAATGCTTTCTCTCTCGTAAATTGTTGTAACCCTAACCTGTTATCATATGTGATTTATAGTTCTTCAATGCATGGTTATGTCAAACTTATGTGTATCATGTGTATGCTGGTATTAATGAGCCTTGATGAGGCATGGAAAGATAATGATGTTCTTATATGGAATATTATGAATGGTCTTATAACCCTAGAAATGGTTTTGCATCTTGAGGTGATATCCTTTGGTGATGTGATGAGAGAATGAAATCCCATGATGATGTGGTAATGGTGATGGCCTTATGTTTGGCAATGGAATAGTACCACGTGATGATGTGAAAAGTTTCTACCATCTATGTTTTATATATTTTCAAGTTGCACTCTACCTATGCTTTCTAGAATCTTTTTAAGGTTTTCTTATAACTTGATTTATGCAGTTAAAAGACACACAATTGGCTTTAACTAATCAAGTGGAACTGTAGTCATGTAGTTTCCCTCTGCCATAAATGCATTCCAGTGTTAGGCATTGCTAGATGGGGAAATGAGTACTAAGGGAAACTCAGAGCTCATATTGTTGAGTATGCGGGGTGCTTGGAGAGTAAATCCTTGTCATCTAGATCCTAAGGTGTTTGAGAGTGGCTACGGTCGTGTCTCAGTGATATACATATGGTATATGAGAACAATAGTAATTACAACTGCATTTGTACCTCAGATAATATAGGTGTGTATAACGTGTTCACTAGTGTTGTGACCTATATACAAAGGTGGACTAGGCTATTTCGTAGTTGGACTTATATGACATTGTAGCGAACTCATACTGACTAAGCGTGGATAGATCATAGGATTTGGATTCTCCTAGATCTTGTATGGCACAATTTTTGACTTCACAGTGGACAATTAGAGTATGAGTGGTATACCTCATATGGATCAATTAAAAGATGTAATACAGTCATATAGAATATTTTCTTAGGGTTAAACATGATTCACATTGGATGTTTACCCTTACCTTGTTTTAATTACTACTTAGTAGTTATATAATGCGGTAAGAGAAATCAACTATTATACATGTTCTTCATATTCCTTCAAAAAACATACAATGATCTGCTTACCTGCTAGAGTTGCTAAGCCTGCCTAACTTGTGTAATCAGTTTAAATTATTCATTTAGTTGGATTTTCTCATCCTTCTTAATAATGCCATATCCTGGTATGTTTCAATAATCGTTGGTTGATAGTTATATATCTCACTGGGATATGGGTCTCACCCTTGTGGTTCACCACATCATTTTAGGTGGTCGTCAGTAGTGTAGGCAAGATCATGTTGATGAGGAAGGGTAGTTTGGAGATCATTAGTTGCAAAAGGTTGGATAGTTAATAGTCTCGTAGTAGAGTCCTATATGTCATCCTTGTACTCTCAGGTGTAGGTGGGATGTGTTTTGTAGATGATATGTACCTCAATACAAATTTTGGCAGTATGCCTTTATTGTATATATGTGGCTTGTATATGAGAGCAAATCTTTGTAACAGGTGTGTGGCAGAAGGACATTGTATAGAAGATAATACCTAGTATGGTGTGTGATATGTTATAAGTTGTGAAACTTGATATAATACTTTTCTACACAAAATGGTTATATGAGATCAGTTTTAATTTACCCATTCTTTTGGTAATGTGATTGTTTAAATGATGATTGTGTGCTTCTTTTTAGTAATATTGTTCATGTGGCATCGCTTTTCACTTGGAAAGGTTGGTATCAAAGCTCTAGGTTTGCCAAGTCTATAGTGACATAGGAATAGGGTTGTGTCTATTCTTACATCCTCCAACATATCTAATTATAGCTTTTGCTTATGCAAATATGTCTGAAGAGCACGAGTAACATGTTGAGAGTAGTGTTGCTTCACTAGGAGGTGGTTCCATGAGGTAGACCAGAGTAGAAGAAGTGCCTGGAGTGCCTCAGTTCAACACAAAAACCATGGGCAATCCCACTTTTCAGTGCATGTTTGGACATTTGATGGCTACGATTTCACATGTGGCGGATAGAGCATCAGTACCTCATGCAAGGGTTGTTATTTCCAATGCAGAATCTTAACGTTCCAGGAAGACCTTTGAGAGGTTGTGGCTTGTTGGGGTGACATAGTATGCTGGTATGCTAGACCTGATGGATGCGGGCATGTGGTTGACAGAGTTAGAGAAGGCTTTCAAGATCCTCAATATCCTAGAAGAGGATAAGGTGAAGCATGTTGTGAACCCGCTAAAGGACAGTGGGCAGTGTTGATCGTTGGTGGGACATTGAGGAGGAGAAGACACCTGGAGTGGTGATCAGTTGGGAGGAATTTGGGCAAGATTTTCTAAACCGATACTTCCTAGGCTCGATGATAAGATCTCATAGTTTAAGAAGATTCGACAAGGATCAATGACAATCAACGAGTACAAGGAAAAGTTCATGGAGTTGTTGATGTTTTTTCCTCACATGGATGCAATGGATAAGGAGAGTATTTGATAATTTAGGAAGGGTTGAGCACATAGTTGAGGATGATGGTGTCTTCTTTAGAGAACATGGAGAGGTTCTTTAACTTCATGGAGTCGGGGAGGAGGATCAAGCTATCCATTATTTAGAAGTGTGAAGCCAACGCTAAGAAGAGGCCAACTCATTTTTAGGGAAAATATTCTAGAGGCTTCAAGAAGCCTAGTTTTTGTCACCTCAGACACTGTAGAGATAAAAAATACATTCACATTGGTCACCAAGCAAGGGCAGAGGTTGTAGTTTTCTACAAGTAGGATCTCACAGAATAACATTAGTATTGGTGACATGGCCGTCTAGGCCATGGTATGAGAGTAAGATTTATTATAGGTGTGGGAAGTCAGGACACTTGGAGTGGACATGCCCTATGAAGGAAGAGGAGGTTACACAGCAGCTGAGGTAGAGTCAACCAAGGTTCCTAATAGAAGTAGTTTAATAGTATTGGTAGCAAGGGATGCGACCAAGCATCACACAATAGTTCTTCTAGGTAAGGCAATAGAGGACATGGACGAAAATAGGCAGCAGGTCGATTCTATGCCATTAGTCATCCAAAGGGAGTAGTCAATCCACCGATCATGATAGGTCAGATGGAAATTTTTCATTTTGACTTGTCTGCATATTCTTTTGTATTCATTTTGGTTCACATGGGTGCAACTCACTCTTTTATCACAAGAGAGGTGATATACAGTTGTTCTTTCCATGTTTTTCTTAGATGTGATACTCTTCTTCTAGAAACTCCTCTGGTTAGTTCCGCCGAGTTGTGGGAGGTGTGTCCATCCTACATTCTTTCCTTCTTGGGATGCAACATTCAAGTGGACCTTATGCCACTTGACATGCTTGGATTCAATGTGATCCTTGGGATGGACACCATGAGGAAGTATCAATTAGTCTTGGACTATAGTTCTAAGGTGCTGACTTTCCATGATGGTGATGTTTCATGGATCTTCCAAGGAGATTGGAAGATTCTTTCGATGTGCTTGGTATCAGCCATGACAACAGAGAGACTGATGAGGCAGTGGTGTGAGGCGTTCTTGGGACATGAGGTGGATACCAAGGTGAGAACTCCTAGTACCCAGGAGGTACCTATTGTTCGAGAGTTTGAGGATGCTTCCCCTATAGAGTTTTCGAGATCTTCCCCTCCTAGAGAGATTGACTTTGAGATCAATATGATTCCTGGTACATAGCCAATAACACAATTTCCATACATGATCACAACCACGGAGATGCATGAGTTAAAGAAGAGGTTGTAAGAGATGCTAGAGAATGGCTTTGCTTCCCCTTGGAGTGCTCTCGTGTTGTTCATGAAGAAGAAAGATGGTTCTATTAGGTTGTGCATTGACTACCGAAAGTCGAACAAGGTTTCTATCAAGAATAAGTACCCGTTGTGGAGGATAGATGATCTCTTTGATCAATTGAGAGGTGTTGTAATGTTCTTGAAGATAGATTTGAGGTTAAGATACCATCAATTGTGGATCAAGTCAGATGACATAACCAAGTTAGCTTTTAGGACTAGATATGGTCACTACAAGTTTTTGGTTAGCCTGCACACACCAGAAACGTTCATGGATCTGATGAAAAGGGGGTTCATGACGTATCTTGACCGATTCATGGTAGTGTTCATTGATGACATCCTGAGATAGCCAACATCATGAGCAACATCTACAACAAATATTGACTTTGTTGAGGTAGCACAAGTTGTACACCAAGTTCAGCAAGTGTGAGTTTTGGCTAAAGGAGGTGTCTTTTCTGGGTCATGTGATATCTACTAGAGGTGTCTACATGGACCTCAGGAAAGTACACTTAGTGCTAGAGTGAGAGAATCCTAAGACATTGATGGAGGTTCATAGTTTCTTAGGCTTGCTAGGATAATACAAGAGGTTTATTAAGAACTTCATTGTTGTGGAATTACCCCTAATGAAGTTGACTAGGAAAGGTGTTCCTTTCATATGTGATGACAAGTGTCAATGGTGTTTTCATATTTTAAAGGAGAAGTTGACCAGTGCATTGCTGCTATTTCTTCCACAGCAAGGAAAAGATTATATCATCTTCTGTGATGCATCAAAGAATGGCTTGGGGTGCATGCTAATGCAGGACAAGAATGTGATTTGTTTTTCTTTGCGTCAGCCTAAGAAACATGATGAGAACTACCTACCACATGATCTGGAGCTTGCAACTGTGGTCCATACTTTGAATATTTAAAGACTACCTTTATGGAGAGAAGTTTTAGATCTTCACTGGCCACAAGAACCTTCAATATATCTTCTCTAAGTAGGAGTTGAACATGCAGCAGAGGGGATGGATGGAGTTGATCAAGGACTATGATAGCATGATAGACTAGAATCCAAGGAAGGAAAACATAGTGGCATTTGTGTTGAGCAGGAAGTCTTCTTCATCATCATCTTCAGATAAGGTGTATTTGTGTTCTTTGGTATTCCATAAGTGAGACATGTTGGTTTCGTTGCGTCAAATGAATGTCAAGTTAGAAGTCTCCTTGTATGTAGGCTTGTTAGCATAGTTGTAGGTGAAGCCTACCTCAATGCAACAGATCAAATATGTGAAGCAAGATGATACCATGATACAACAAATCTGATCAGAGTTTGGTAGGGAGAAGCATGAGGGCTTCTATGGGATAGTTTGTTTCCATGGAAGGACAGTGGTTCCAGATGTTGAGGGTCTGAGGAAGATGGTCTTTAAGGAAGGTCATTCCTTAATATATGCAATGCATCTAGGCAGTACCAAGATGTAATACAACTTGAATGATCATTTGTGGCATGGCTTGAAGCATTAAGTAGATGAGTTCATGGCAAGATGGCATGTGTGTCAGTAGGTCAAGGTAGAGCATCAGAAGCCTAAAAGAATGTTGTAATGGTTGCCTTATACCACAATGGAAGTGGGATCATATCATTATTGACTTTGTGGTTTGTCTTCCTAGGACATCCAAAGGTCATGATTCCATTTGGGTGATAGTGGACATGTTGACAAAGTCATCACACTTACTTCCTGTGAAGATGACATTTACAACGAATAAGGTGGCACAACTATATGTGGGTGAGATAGTACATTTGCATGGTATTCCATCACCATATTGTTTGATAGAGGTCCTCAATTTACTAGTCATTTTTGGGAGTGTCTGCATACAACCATGGGTACACAATTGAGGTTCAATACAACATTTCACCCACATACATATAGTCAGTCAGAGAGGGCCATTCAGATCTTAGAGGATCTATTGAGAGCTTATGTTTTGTAGTTTCTTGGAGGTTGGGATGTGCACCTTAGTTTGATAGAGTTTGTGTACAAATATAGTTATCAGAGGAGAATCAAAATGGCACCTTATGAAGCCTTATATGGGAGGCGTTATAGGTCTATGATTTGTTGGTATGAGACTGGTGAATATCAGCTTTTGGGTCTTGAGCTTGTACAACAATCTACAAAGAAGATTAAAGTGATACAACAACAACTAAAGGTAGCTCAAGATAGGAAGAAGTCTTATGTTTATAATCATCACAGACCCTTGGAGTTCCAAGTGGGATACAATGTATGTCTTAAGGTCTCTCCTTGGAAAGGTGTGTTGAGGTTTGGGAAGAAGGTTAAGTTGGCTCCTAGGTTTATGGGACCTTACCCTATGGTGGCACGTGTTGGCAAGGTGGCTTACAGGTTGGAGATACTTCCTGAGTTGCACAAGTTACATCTTGTATTCCATGTCTCTATGTTGAGGAAGTGCCATCAAGATACTGAGTTAATGTTACATCCAGTGGATGTTGAGTTGGAGGAGGACGTGTTGTATGTTGAGGGTCATGTGTTGATCCTGGATAGGAGGGTGAAGAAGCTAAAGAGGAATGATATAGTTCTTGTTAAAATTTTGTGGCATCACTATGGGGTAGAAGAAGCCACATGGGAGTTAGAGGATGAGATTCATAGGAAGTGCCCATCACTTTTCACGTAGGATTTTGGGGGCAAAATCCTTGTTAGGGATATATGATTGTAAGATGCCCAACCTATATTTATGCTTGATCTTTGTTGCGTAACATAATATGATACTTAAAAACCATAATCTAATCATGTTTTGTGCCTTAATAACATCTTACATGTTTATGTTTTCAATTTGGTCTAGTTTGGATGATGTTTGAGTGAGTTACACATATATGTGCTTTTTTGGACCTAATTCTAGTTGACCCATGTTTAGGGTTTATCTTGTAATAAGTCACATTCTTGATGTGCCTCACATGTTTTAGTATCATGTTGGAGAGATTTTTGCTAATAGGGACTTTTTTTGTACCTTGGTTTGATAAGGTGTCATCAGGTGTTGAGGTTCTAGGGTTTGCTTGGATGCCCTAGTTTGATGTTTGTGCTTTTGAGAACCTTGGTCCTTGGGAATATTTAGTGTTCATCTAGGCTTCATGTTTCTCATTAGTTTTGTGTTTTGGTCACTGAAGTTCTCATCAGTTGTGTGCTTTCTAGTTTAGTATGTTTGCTTGGTTTTCCTAGGTTTTAATGACCTTAGTTGCATGCATGGTGGTGCTTCTTAAGGAACTTCTCTCTTCTTGGCCAAATCCATGGTTCTCCATGGTAGTGACCAAGTTGAGTTGAAGGTAGCCTCTCTTCCTTATCTTCCTTGTCTAGGGTTTTACCCTCTTTATTATTCTCCTTTAAGCTAGGGTTGTTCTTCTTTCTTTGAGGTAATTCTAGCTTGACCATGAGGAGTTAATTAAGCCCGAGTTTTCCTCTCTTTTCTTGGAGAATCTTGGCTTTGGAGTTTTCCTTCACAATCAAGGAACGCTATATAACTTTCTCCTCAATTATTGTTGCAGTTAACTTTTCATGCAATTAATCTACATATAAAATGTGCTTCTAAATAGTATGATGATGATATCTTGGATTGGGGTTTGTGACTTTGTGGTGATATTGAGTAGATAAACCCCTTTTCTAAACCCTAATCTAGTACACCTTTGTTTAGTTAAGGATGGAGGTGTTAGCTCTTACATGCACATGCAAAATGTTGGTGTTTCTTCTCATGATCATGGTTTTGCTCTCTGGTTTGAAGATGAAGGTTTTAAATACATGTGGAATGGATCAACGATTGGTTTTCTCTTGTGTATCATAGTTTAGTCTTTGTTCTCATAACATGGTTTGCTTTGACTTGATGATTATCATAATTAGGGTTTTGGTGTTGTTTTACTTCATGTGGTTACTCCTTGTTAGTTTTAGTTTCATGATAGTGAACAACTTGTGGATCTTGTGATTGATGTGTTATTATCTCTCTTGATGATTTGAAGTTGTGACTTATATGTCGTTGAGTTTTGTATGACTTTTGGGTCACTAAGGACGGGTTTCTTGAGTGGTCAAAAAAATGGCCTATGTTCTTCGCCCGATGAGATTCCTCCTTGCTTCTTCAGTCGCCAGGTTCTTAAGTCATTGTGTAGTGGTCACTATCTATGTCTTCTTCGGTTGCCACGAGTTTCAAGTCCCTTCAGTCAATGAAGAAGTATGATTTCTTCTTTAGTTGCTTAGATGTGTGATCTTTCTTCCCTTCAGTCGATGGTGTGTTTATCTTGATGGTCGTTGAGGTTGGTCCACCACTTTGACCAATGAAAATGGTGCAACCAATTCCTATTCAATCGATGAGAATTTATGGACATCTAGTTTCCTTATGTGGTTGACCTTGTGATGATAGTGGTTGAACCTTTTACTTCCATGAAAGTTGGATATCATGATAATTTTGATTTAATGTTAATTGCTGATTTGAAACCCTAACTCAGTTAAATAAATTGAAATCTAACCCTAATTGCAAGTATATAATGATGTTGCCTATTTACTTGAGTAACTCAATTATTGATAGATTGCTTTCTCTCTCCTAAACTGTTGTAACCCTAATCTGTTATCATATTAAAATTAGTGTTCTTTAATGCATGGTTATGATATACATGTGTATGGTGGTATTGATGAGCCTTGATGAGGCATGGAAAGATAATGATGTTCTTGCATGGAATACTATGAATGGTCTTATGATTTTGGCAATGGTTTTATATCTTGTTTGAGGTGATATCCTCTAGTGATGTGATGAGGGATTGATATCCCATGACGATGGTGATGGCCTTGTGTATGTCAATGGAACAATATCGTGTGATGATGTGACAAGCTTATACCTTATATATTTTATATCTTTTGAAGTTTCACTCTACCTATGCTTTGTGGAATCTTTTTAAGGTTTGTTTGTAACTTAATTAATGTAGTTAAAAGACACTTAATTGGTACTAATCAAGTGGAACCCTAATTATGTAGTTTCTATGGACATAGATCCATTCCAGTGTTAGATTTTGTTGGATGGTGAAACAAGTATTCCTAAGGGAAACTCAGAGCGCATACTATTGAGTATGTTGAGTGTTGGAGAGTACATCATTGTCATCTAGATCCGAAGGTGTTTGAGAGCGGTTATGGTTGTGTCTCAATGATATATATGTTATATGAGGGTAGTAGTGAGAACAACTGCATTTATACATTGGATAATACAGGTGTGTATAGCCTGTAAACTAGTGTCGTGACCTTTATACCAAGGTGGACTACGCTATTTTGCAATTGGACATATATGTCAGTACACCTGACTCATACTAACCGTGAGAGGAGATATCATAGGAGTTTGATTCTCCTAGATCTTATATGGTACTATTTTCGACTTTACAGTGGACAGTTTGAGTATGAGTGGTATACCGCATCTCCTTAGGGCTTAATTAAAAGATGTAATACATCCATGTAGATTAACTACTTAGGGTTAAACACAATTCTCATTGGATGTTTACTCTTTCCTTAATTATATTACTACTTAATTTTCATATAATGTGGTAAGAGAAATCAACTGTTATACATGTTCTTCATATTCCTTCTAAAAGAATATGATGATCTGCTTACCTGCCTGAGTTGCTAAATCTACCTAACTTGTGTAATCAGTTTAAATTATTCATTTAGTTGAATCTGCTCATCCTTCTTAATAATGTTATATCATGCTATGTTTAAATAATTGTTGGTTGAGAGTTATATCTCTCGCTGGGACATGGGTCTCACCTTTGTGGTTTTCCACATCTTTTTAGGTGGTCATCAGTTGTGTGGGAAAGATCGTGATGTAGCAGAAGAGTAGCTCAGAGATATAGTAGAAGGTTGGATAGCTGCTAGTCTCGTAGTAGAGTCATATGTGTCGTCCTTGTACTCTCAGGTCCAAAGAGATGTGTTTTGTAGATGATATGTACCTCGATATGTTTTTTAGTGGTATGCCTTAGTTGTATATAAGTGGATTATATATGATAACATATCTTTGTAATTGGTGTGATGTAGATGGCCACTATATAGATGATAATACCTGGTATGGTAAGTGATATGTTACAGGCTGTGAAACAATTTGTTTCCACACAAAATGGTTATACGAGATTGGTTTTAATTTACGCTTTCTTTTGGTTATGTGAGTGTTTAACTGTTGATTACACACTTTTTTTTGAGTAATCTCTCTCATGTGGCATCAGGTTGTTGCTTTCATTATCTACTACACTCCAAATAAATTGTCTCCTTCTTCATTGGGTCACCACTCATATCTTTTCCACCTCCCACATAACATCTAATGTTGTACGACTAGCAACTAAGTGTTTCACTACTCCACTCTATTTCCATGCCATGAGAAGCATTATTGCTCAAGCACCAAGTAGCATCACCACTTAACCACCATCTCACCTCCTACTTAAACATTATATCTCCACAACAACTTCTTCAACTTAGTGTGGTTCCTAACCATGACCATACCGCTCCCAGTGAATAGAACTACACCAAGAAGAGATGACGTCTACCCTCTTCTTCACTCACCTCAATCCACAAGGGTGTATATTAAGGGATCCAAGTAGGAGAGAGTCAAGTCTTCATAAAAGTTGTTTCCCTTGAGCTTAAAGTGTAGGAGCCACATGCAACTTTTGATGGTGTGCCATTCACTTTCCAATTTGATGAGGAACTCAAGCACTTCCAGAATCTTGTGTCTCATCACCTACATCTCAAAACGTTTATTTGTCAAGAAGCCTCAACAGAAATTGATCTATAAGACATGATCAACCCTTTGTTGAAGAAAATCTTCATCCTTTTGTATTCTATAGGGGTAACACAAAACCATATTCTAATCTGACTTCAGAATTCTGCATTGTACTATAAATAAGAGAAAAACATCATTACAAGATAATCAATTTTTGATTGAATGCTTCATAATTTTCTTTGGGGACAAGAAATTTGGCTAAAGATGTGTTTCATCGGCTGGGGTTTACTTGTGAGCATAAATATTTTATCAGGTGTTGTGATCTAAAATTAGTAAAGATCATTCCTACAAGCCCTAGGAAGATACAGTGAGTCATATCCACACCATAGTCCTTTGTTAAATCCATTGGGTCGTATATAGTTCCTTTTTTCAAAGGAAGGATACACAATGAGTAGTGTCAAAGGATGAACATTATCAATGCTTTGATGCATGTTGCATAAGAAATAAGTCAATGCAGTGGTTTATCTAATTTAGAAGTTGTGACAACCCTAATTTTCTCACCCTTTGATTATACTCTCCCTTGCACTATGATAACCAATTATCTAGTTTGGATGTCAATTTCATAGGTTGAGTGTTGTGACACTCCAATTAGATTTCTTTAATGCTAAATTTCACAACGTGTGACATCAATCAACACCATGAGCTTAGTATTATAGTTTAATACATCATCCCCTTGAACCCATTTTTGAACCTCTACACTATGATTACATGACTCTCCACTATGTACTATGTTACAGAGGATCCAATAACGAGTCCAATGGCATAAAAGTCTCATCAATCAAAGTGTCGAATCAAAAGATATGGGTGTTAGAAATATGAGTTTACCCAGCCTTTTCTTCTATTCTATTCTATGTTTTTGGGCTGATTTTGGGCACTTTGGGCCTTGCGTGGAAATGAAAGCCCATCTACCTTCTCCCCCTTTGTTTTCCCCTTCACAAAGTTACCAATAATAGGGAACCCGCCCTTCCTCCTCCCCTCGAAATCGGGAAATGGAGGAGAACGGAAGTAGTACTGGAACCCTAAACCTTTGCTCCTTTATATAGCCCCCTTCCCTTGGCTTCCTTGCTCTTTTCCTAGTTTTCCCAGCCACTGGTTTTCTTCCCCCTCCTTTCTTCTCTTCACTCTCTAAGATTCATGTTTGGGTCTTACAACCGCCAGCTAGGGACTCGAGGGAGCTCGCCCACACAACCCCACCCACTCGGCGAGCGCGAGGGAGGAATGCGGTGACATGCCCTGCTTCGATCACCTCAGTGCTACCTTGAGTGGCTGGTGCTGTGGCCTTCGGTCAACTAAGAAGGGATGATGAGGAACCTCGGTTCCTTCCCTATTCTGACACAGGAAATAGGGGACCTCCGTGCTGACTGGACGCTCTAAGAGATGGAGAGATGCACGACCGTTTGATCTGGCATCAATGGTAAAGCCAACGCCCCGAAGGCACCAGCCGCCACCGCCCTCAACCTCATTTGGAGTGTATGTTAGTGATAGTAGACTGCAAGTGGGTGTGCAGGTGAAGAGTAAGATGTGGCCACCCGATCTTGGATCAACGGCTGAGATCCTCTACATAATCATGGTAACACTATCAATCAGAATCCATATAGTTTCGATGTAGAATTTACAAAAATCACAACTTCGTCATTTTAAGTCCAAATATAGAAAAATTATACATCAAATTGATCCTTTCAAAAATACATACACAATGGACTAGGTTTCAGGGTCTAATTCCATCATTTTTCTCTATTTTCCCAAAAGATGCATACTTTTAATCATTTGGAGTATAGTGGATTTATGGTTTTGATGCAAACTTGGATCTTGATTACTCAATCTACCCTATGATCCTTAAATTAGTACCACATTATATACTTGAACTAAATTAAGGTCCTACTCTCCCTATTGCTCATAAATGACTCCTTTTTGTACATATGTGCCTAGTTTGGACTTTAATGATGAACCTTTCCATATATTGCTAATCTTATTGTTAATGGACAACCACCTAATTTTATTATGTGTTTTTGATGAATTAATGTTGCTGATCTAAATCAACTTTAGGTCTAGACCTCTTGACTTGATGAATCATGATACAGGGTTCTCTATTGTGAGTCTTTTGACCCTAGAATGCATGTAAATGCCTTAAACCTTGATATGATCATGGAAAGTGCTTGGACCTTAGGAATGATATGAAACTTGATCCACACTCTTACGATGACCTCTAGATCAATGTAAGATCATCTAATCTATGAATAACAACTTGTAACCTAACTTGGTCAAAACCCTAAAATGAGGATAATTAGGTTTAATGATGAGAATCTAATGCATACATGTAATCTTGTTGTCAATCAGGTTTGACATGTGATGTAGATGGTAATGGACGAGTTAAGTTAAGAATTTCTGATCAGGTATGGGACTTATCTAGTTATATGAATATCGCTTTCTTTCTTGAAAATACATGTATTGAATGCTTGTTTGTTTACTTGCTCAAATATTTCCATGTAGTATTGCTATGTCTTACTCGATGTTTGCCTCATCGATTTTATAACTTGAACACACATATATATAGAACTCCATTATAATATTGTTGATAAAGGGTTAGCTCTTGGCTATGGCCTTGAGGTCCCTCTCGTATAAAAGGGTTAGCTAATCTTGAGCACCCTTACAAACCCTTCTGATGGGAAGATGGTCAAAGGCCTTAAACATGCTTGATATTGGTGGTATAATGGAGTCAAATGACATAAAATATGGTTTCAAATTTTGTTAAATAGTTAACACGTTTAATTCTTGTTCATTTAGTCTTGAAATATTTTCAAATTATGCAAAGCTTATACATATATATGTATCTTTCTGGCCCATACACAACACCTCGTATGTTGACCCGTTTCTCATATTTTGTTTTTAGGTTCATAAATGGCTAGAAGGTTGATGGGCTTGGTGAGCTATGCTAGGTGTACTTGTTGTATGATCCAGATTTAGTGCACATGAATGACTTGTACCTCGACTCTGGAAATGTGTAATTGAACTCATGATTATGATGTACCTTGTATAATTTATACTTGTTGAATGTTGAGGCTGTTGTTGGATTAAGGGCTCTAGAGTGGGGGGTGAATAGAGATTCACAAATCTCACAAAATGAATTAGACCTTCAAATTATATTAAGTGCAGAAACTTAAGCATACATCCAATTTGAAGTCCTAACTAGAAAGCATAGAAAGGGTGAGAGACAAGGATAACTTACACTTGGACAAAGTGGTTTAGAGTGGTTCCACACTTCAAACTAGAAGTGATTCAGTCCACTACCTAGAGGTAGTTAGGCTCTAGGACTTTGCAATATTGATGCTCTTATATTCATTCATAAGATTACAAGACAAAACCACATTCGTCCAAGGTTAATACCTCAAGAAAGGATCTTCAACCTACCGAAGGAGCTTACCCACTTGAACCAGGGAGTCTTCAGCCTTCAACAAGGACTTACCCACTCCATCTTCAAGTCTTTAGCCTTCAAGAAATTGCCTATCCTTCTTGAATGTCCGCCTTGCCTATCTCCTTCACTTGGAGATCTGGAACACCATGCTTTATTCAACCTTAAAGAACAACAACTCCTTCTCCTTCACTCAGAGAAGATCTTCAAGCCTTTTCTTCAATAAGGAAAGGGGGTAGGAAAATGGAGGTGGATATATTTACATGGATACAAGAGGTAGCTCTATTACAACAGATCCTAACTCACTCACACTCACAGATTTGACTTGAAGGTAGAGAGAAAGGGGCTCAAAGGTATGCAACACTCTCAGCTAAGCAACAACCAAGCTTATATGGAATGAGAAACCTTGGAATGAACTCCAAGTGGTCCTATTTATAGCTGGGGGTTCCCCTTTGAGTTGGGGTACACTTAGGGCCAAATTATAGATATTTTTGCACAAGGAAACAGATCTATTTTCGTCCAAACAAGTCACCAACGATTAGAATCACTTTTCCTATGTTTTCTGTACAATACATTCGGTCGAGATTCAATAAAGGTAACTCGACCTATTGGGTAAAAGACAAACCCAATTTTCAGTCTATCGACCGAGTTTTTCCTGAGGAAACTCGACCGACCAATGAAAGTTACATTTGGTCAGACCCGATCGGTCGAGTTCTATGAGTGCGCAACTCGATCGATGCACTCTTAAGAGAATTGATCCAGTGGATCAGTCAATCTTATAACTCGACTGATTAGCTACCTGTGATCCATTTTCTAAAGTGCATAAAAAGTGATTAAAACTTGGTTCTAAGTGTCCCACATAATATTCTCATCTTAGTCACAAGTCATATCATCTATACAAGTGATTACAAAATTCTTCTAAGGTCATTTACATGGATTTCCTAATTAGTACACTTGTATAGCTTTTGACTTGAACTGTAGCAAACCAGGGCTTGTGTAATTTGATCCTTTTCATGTACCTAACACCTGAAATCAATATTGAATACACATATTATACATATAATGGAATGGTTAAGTCATTATATAAATATGGACAATGTATAACCTCTAGGTCAACATTCTTCCCCTTTTTGACAATGACAAACCATTCCTCAAACATAGTGAAAAGGATATAGAAATTATACCTTTGCCTTGTGAACTTGGGAGATTTAAGATGTGAACAATGTGAATTGCTTCCCCTCAATCTATGCTTACTTTAACCTACATAATTAGTCTATCTACACAAAGAAATTATAGCATACATGTACTCTATGGTCCTTTGCAAGTGACATGATAAGACATAAAATGAACAAGAACAGAATCTCATAAGAAATAAGCAGTAGTATGACAAAGAATACTAATATGATTGAGTTTCAAGACATTAAAGTTCTCTCCCCCTTTTGACATTATCTAAAAGTGAGGGGGGTAGAAGAGCAAACAATCAGGACTTCTCCAAGCACAATCAAGCAGATATTGAAACGTGCAGTCTCATATCATATATCAACCAGAGACGAAAGAAACACACAAGATAAGTCATAATCAAAATATGGTGAAATATGGCACCAAATCATAGGATATCACTGATCAAGGAGCAAGAGTGCACATAACATAGATTACAACTCAGATATATGTTCTCATAAAAGCAGCTACAAATAAGAAGCGATGAAAAACTAAAGATAAAATAGTACATCTCAGATAATGTGCCCAGATGTTTCTAATACAAAAAAAGCCTAGAAAGATATATATGATCAGCAAACTAGACTAAAAACTAAGAAACAACTATACATCTATACTATCTATGTCCACAGAAACATCATCATCATCAACTCTAGGCTCATAGTCCTCATCTCCATCTAAAGGTGCAGCAACAACAGTGGCTTCATCACCAGAATCACCACCAGAGCCATCACCATCATTAGAAGCATCCTCACCATCGCCATCGTCTTTGTTAGAAACAACAGTCTCAAAATCATCCTGGTCAGGTCTCTCCTTGTCTAAAGGAGGACCAAAACCACAATTGGGCCAACATGCATTCTGCTCATCCCAAGTCATACCAAGAGAATAGAGCTCATTGGCCTAAGGGAAGGATGGAGCAAATTTGCCAAGACTGGCAATCAGGGTGGCCAAGGAGCCAGCAGGCAACGGTAGGTAGATGGGAGCAGAACCACCAGTAGAAAAGGGCGGGGGAGTAGTAGTGGAAGGCTCGGGGTAGGGTAGTAATGATGATATGCATAAGAAGCATAATCACTATCGGGGAATGGATGGTAGGTGGGGTAGGGGTGTGCATAGGATATGTTCATTTTTGACATGATTGAACATAAATCCTGGTACATGTGCTCTTGAACATGTTGGTGGTATGCCTATTGGTGCATCATGTAGCCCATAAGGGTTTCATTAGATACATGAAATGAGGCACGACTAGGTCGGGGTGGCTGAGGAGGAGGAGCTCAGGTAGAGGAGGCAGGGGTTGCAGAGGCAGAGAATGAGGGTGAAGCACCATCTGTGGTGGAGGCAAAGACATGCATGGACTTCTGAATTGTGGTCTCACTCATACACACACCTTTCCTAGCTAGCTTGTAATGGAAGTCATAAAAGAGTGATTTCTCAGTAGTGAATTGGAACAAACCACAAATTAGGGTTGGATAAGGTGGATGGGTGCCTCAGGTGTTCTTACCAGAGTCAAAATAGATCATGTGGTGGAGAATGTACCTTGACCATTTGACTCTGATATTCTCTAGAATGCAATTGATCATGACCGTAGTGTTTCCTACAATATCCGTTTGATTTTTCTTCATATGGATGTTGTAGTTGACCACTAAGCCTAATATACACTTTCTGAGATTGAGGGAGGAGGAGGGTAGGGTACTCTTCTTCTTATAGGGAACATCAGGTTTCTTCAGGTAGTGATGGATATCAGGAAGAGTGATCTCATTCTGCTTATAGAAACCCTCAGGATCCAAAAGATTGAAATACTCCCCGTAATCCTTACACCAGGTGTCATTCTCCTCATCTCCTGAGAAGAAGACATTGAGAATATCTTCATAGATTTGAAATCTCTTCCCAGCGATCTTGGATGTAAGGATTACTTGAGTATTCGGTGGGGGTACAAGGGTGTCATAATTCTAATGCAAGATAGCATAGAATTCATGATCTATTTTTGTGCTTGTCATATAATTATGAAAGCAGTCACGCTCGACATCTAGGGTTGATAGGTGATGAACGACTAACAACCTCACCACTTGGTATATGACCGCTTGACGCCTAGGGCTAGGTTCAAACAAAGCTCTAAACGGAAAAGGACTCCTAGGAAGAAGGTCCTTATACCTATTTACAACTTTTATTGAGACAAAGGAGGTGTCATCAAAGGAAACCAAGCGAGAAGATGAAGAATATGATGAAGCATTGCTAGGGGCGAGTCTATTTCTTCTATGAGAAACCATGGAGGCAAAAAGAAGGAGAAGCAGAGATCAAACGCACAAAGAAAGACATAGAAACCATCCAAACACCAACAAAGAGAAAGAGGGAAGGTCTAGGTCAGCCTATCTAGGTTGGGAAAGGGCTAGGATAGGGAAGGTAAGGGTTGGGGATGAGAGCTTAGGGCTAGAGGAAGGGGAATCAGTCGGCTATTCTCTAGTTGAGAGGGAGAATAGTCAGCCAAACCCAACTTAAGTTGGCTTCATCCCGCTGCTCGGTCGAGTTATGAGAGTCGGAAACTTGACCGATTGGTCCATTTCAGAACATCTCTTGGCCACACATCAGTCGAGTTTGTCCTGGGGGAAACTCGACCAATGGTCAACCTAAACTAAAACTATCAAACTCAATTTGTAGCCATATGAATGCTAATTAAATTCATTTTTCAAGTCTATTATGTATATTGAACATACTTAGGCACATATCACTCATCATTGGGTACTATTTAGCGATAAAAACCCGAAATTTGAGAAATTCCCAAATACAAGTGAAACTAAGCATCTCAACAAGCAAATTTTAGGCAAGCAAGGTGAATAAAGCATGAGCATGAAATATAGGATAAAAGCAACTAGCTAAATAACATGTCAATATCATCTGAAGCAATTATGAGCAGTTTAGATCTAATGAAGTTAAATTGCTCTCTAGCTAGAGGTTTAGTGAAAATTTTGCCAACTGATTTTCTGTGTCCACATGTGTGATATAAATATCCTTTTTGGCAATGTGATCATGAAGAAAATGAGGGCGAACCTCTATATGTTTACCTCTACTATGCAATATAGGATTATAAGAAAGATTGATTGCACTAGTATTATCACAATAGATAGGAGAAGCATCAAAATGTATGTTAAAGTCTTGGAGCATTTGCTTCATCCATAGGACCTGGGCACAACAACTCTCAGTTGCAATGTATTCAGCCTCGGTAGTTGATAATGCCACCGTGCTCTATTTCTTGGAAAACCAAGACACCAAACATGGTCCAAGAAGGAAGCAAGTGTCTCTTGTGTGCTTTCTATCAACCAAACAACCTATGTAATCAACATCACTATATGCTATAAGAGTGAAGTCCCTTGACTTAGGGTACCATAGTCTAAAGTTTTGTGTTTTGGCTAAGTACCGCAAAATCCTCTTAACAGCAATAAGATGTGATTTCCTAGGACTTGATTGAAAGCGAGCACACAAGCCAACACTAAACATAATATCAGGTCTAGAGGTAGTTAAATATAGTAAACTTCCAATCATACCTCTATATAGCTTCTCATCTACCTTCTCACCTTCTTCATCTCTATCAAGTTTGGCGGTGTTGGACATGGGTGTGTCCTTCGGATTCATGTTCTCCATTCCAAAGCATTTGAGTAGTTCATTGGTGTACTGGCCTTGGTTGATGAAGTTGGTTTGCTTGATTTGGAAGCCGAGGAAGAAAGTAAGCTCACCCATCATACTCATCTCTAACTCACTCTCCATAAGAGAACTAAACTCCTTGCAAAGATCAAGATTAGTTCCGCCAAAAATGATATCATCAACATAAATTCCAATGATTAGGAAATTGCTAGAAGTGTGTTTTAGAAATAAAGTAGAATCAACTTTGCCCATGACATAGCCATTGTCTAACAAAAAGTTCTTTAATTTCTGATACCAAGCTCGAGGTGCTTGTTTGAGTCCATGGAGAGCTTTTGGTAACAAATAAACATGGTTAGGTAGCTTGTCATTTTCAAAGCCCAGAGGTTGAGAAACAAATACTTCCTCCTCGATTGTACCATTCAAAAATGCACTTTTAACATCCATTTGATATAGCAGGAAATTCTTATGACTAGCAAAAGCAAGTAGCATTCTAATAGATTCAAGTCTATCAATAAGAGCATAAGTTTCATCAAAATAAATACCTTCCTGTTGATTGTACCCTTGTGCCACTAAGCTTGCTTTGCTCCTTACCACCTTGCCATTTTCATTAAGCTTGTTGTGGTAGACCCATTTGGTGCCAATGATTTTTCTATCACTTGGTCTTGGCACTAGAGTCCACACTCAATTCTTCTCAAATTGCTCTAGTTCCTCCTGCATGGCTAGGATCCACTCGTCATCTCCAAGAGCTTCCTTGATGTTCTTTGGCACCAGCTGTGAGATGAAGGCATTGTCTGCTTATTCTTTGTTGTAGGCAGCTCGTGTCTTCACTCTCTCGAATGGGTTGCCAATGATTAGCTCTTTGGGATGATTCTTTGCGAAGCGAGGAGTGGGATCTTTGTTCTCTTCATCTTTTGCTTCAACCACCTGCTTACCTTTGTTGTCGATGTTGAGGTCTTTTAAGATAGGAATTAAGTCATCTGCAACATCATTATCAACAACATTCTTTCCAACAACAGGATTAGTTTTGATAAATTTGACATTAATGGATTCTTCAATTTTAGACAGTTCAATATTGAAAACTCTACAAGCCTTTCTTGTAGTGCTATAGCCTAGGAAGAAACCCTTATATGATTTCAGATCAAACTTGTTGAGAGAATCCTTCATGTTCAAAACAAAACAAGGACATATGTAGGGGGTTTTCTTCAAAGAAGGATGCGTACAAACTCAGTTCTACACAAAGCAAGAGGTGCTAGCAGCTTTGGCCCAAAACTTCTTAGGAATGTCATATTCTAGAAGCATGGTCCTAGCCATATCCTGTAGCAACCTATTCTTTCTCTCTACTACCCCATTTTATTGAGGTGTATGAGGAGATGAGAAATTGTGCGAGTAACCAGATTTTTCAAAAAAGCGCTCAAAAAGATCATTTTCAAACTCTCCCCCATGGTCACTACAGATAGAAACAATCTGACAAGAAGCTTCATTTTTAACTCATTTACAAAAGCTCAAGAAAACATCTAGAGCATCACTTTTAGAAATAAGAAATAATGTCCAAGTATAGAAAGAGAAATCATCGACAATCACAAGACAATACTTGGAACCACGAAGCGTTTGGGTTCCCATAGGTCCGAATAGATCAATACGAAGAAACTCAAGAGCTCTTTTGGTACTAACTCCTTTGGATTTGAAGGAGGACTTGGTTTGCTTTCCTTGTGTGCAAGGTTGGAATTCCTCATCCTTTTCAAAATCCAATTTAGGAAGTCCCTGAACCAATTCCTTTTTGCTCAATTTCTTCATTTGATGAATATTCACATGACCCAACCGGCGATGCCAAAGAGAAATATCATTTTTATCCACGACTAAGTATCAATCAAGTACAGGATTTAGAGCATCAAGCACAATAATGTATAGATTACCATTTCTAGTTCCCTTATATATAATGTTGTGAGGGAATCTAGAAGCAAACACTCTAAAGAAGCAAATAGGATAAGATATCCATTATCACAAAGTTGTCTTATACTTATCAAATTGTAATGTAGACCATCAATAAGCAAAACATTTTTAATACTTTGCTCATTGCCTACATCACCCTCACCTATTACCTTACCCTTTTTGTTGTCTACAAAGGTCACTGATCCTCCTTTCGTTTTCATGAATTTGTTGAAATGGTTGATTTCACCTGTCATATGCTTTGAGAAGTCACTATCAACAATCCACCTTCTTTTGACCTACATGAAAGAAGGATGTCAGTACCCAACTCAAACTTTGGGATCTCGGGTTAGCTTGGGGACCCATTTCATCTTTGGGTTGATCCCCTTTGGCTTGTAAGGACAATAAGTAGAGTAATGATCATCACATTTTTAATAAGCACATACCATTGGGTTCTTAGAGCCGAAAGTCTCTCCATGAAAGAAAGGAGGTTCCACACTCTTCTTCTTACCCTTACTCTTATTCTTGTTCTTACGCTTAAGAGTAGTCCCATCATATCCTAAACCACTAATACTAATTTGTTTGGTAGAGTGTTCTAGGACAGAATTTAGGGATTTCTTTCCCGTAAGAAACTTTTACAAAGAAGCTCTTAATTTAGCATTATCATCACTAAGATTAATGACAGTAGAAGATAAGCTATCAAGATCATCTCTAGCATGTAATAGGTCGACCTTTAAACAGAGGACTTTAGTATGAAAAGAATCACGTTCTAAAGCAGTGATAGCTACCTCATTACTTTGCAAAATAGGTCTAGATGATAGATCATTAACTTGAGCAAGCAACTTAGAATTTTCAGATTTAAGCAAAAGAATTGCTTTTTGATAAGCTTGAGTTTCTTGCTTCCTAGCTTCATTAATGAGGTTAAGTTCTACATTTTTAGTTTTAAGAACATCAATCTCATCTTGGAATTTTTGGTTTTCTTCCTTAAGAGTAGAATGGTCTTAATGTAGACACCATTCTCAACTTCAAATCCATTGTATTGGAGCTCAAGATCAAGAAATTTCCCTTGCAAGGTATCAATACTATCAAGGAGCAACTTTTCATTTTGATCAAGAATCTCAATCTTAGCATAAAGATCATCTATAATTTTTCCTAATCTTTTCTTTTTAGCTTTACATTTAGTAAAACATGACTGGCATGCATTAATCATATCAATAAAAGTTTCTTTAAACAACTCATGCAAGTTAACTTCACTTACCTCACTTACCTCACCTACATCATCACTTGTAGAGGCCATGAGAGCAAGTTGGCATTCTCCATCTTCAGAGCTAGAAGAACTTGAGGAAGACTCCTCCCAAGCTGCATGAGCTGCATCTTTGCTTCTTCTTTTTTCTTCTCCTTTCTCTTCTATTTTCCTTCCTTCTTGTACTCCTTGTCCTTCTTGTGGCTGCTCTTGTGGTGGCTCTTCTTAGCCTTGGGGCAGTCACTCTTGTAATGGCCTTTTTGGCCACATTAATAGCACCTAGGAGTACATGAAGAAGACTTCCCTTTGAAGTGCTTGCCCTTGGAGTAGTTAGCTTCATGCTCATTTGGGCCTTCATCTTCACTTGAGGAAGGAGTAGGGGACTTGAGAGCAAGTTGTTTCTCTGAACCATCTCTTCAATTTGAGCTTTGAAGGCTGTGTCCTTGATCTTCTTGGACTCCTTCTCTTCTCTATTTTATTCTTTTCTTGCTTATCAAGCCTTGGATCATGAGCTTGAAGGTTGCTAACCAGCTCCTCGGTTGACAATTCACTAAGCTTGTAAACTTCTTCAATGGATGTCACCTTGGGCTCCCATCTCTTTGGAAGAGATCTCAAGATCTTTGAGTTGATTGTGCCTTTGTCCATCACACTACCAAGGGCTGCCAATCCATTGATGATCACATTAAGCCTTGTGTACATGTCTGCCACTCTTTCATTCTTGCTCGTCTTGAAGTTCTCAAGTAGTCCACCAAGCATGTAGATCTTAGCTTCCTTCACTTGCGACGTTCCTTCATATGTGACACATAGCTTATTCCAAATGTCATGTGTAGTGTCCCATGAGAAGATCCAGATGAACTCGGATGGGGTGAGGGTTGCATAGATGATGCTCACATCTTTGGCATTGAGCTGTGCTTGCTTCATTTGGGCTTCCGTCCATGTAGAGATTTCCCCCTTTGGATCTTCATACTTTAGGTGCACCACCTTCCACATCTCATAGCTTACTCCTTGGAGATACAACTGCATTCTTCTCTTCCAATAGAGGAAGTTGGTGTCGTCAAAGACTGGAGGTTGCATAAAGAAGCTTCCCTCCAAGTTGAGAGATCCAAGTGCTAAATCACCCGTCTTCTCCTACTTGTGGAAGTAGATTGGAGAAGACCTGCTCTGATACCACTTGTTGGATCAAGGGATCTAGAGGGGGGTGAATAGAGCTTCAAAAATCTCACAAAATGAATTAGACCTTCAAATTATATTAAGTGCAGAAACTTAAGCATACAACCAATTTGAAGTCCTAACTAGAAAGCATAGAAAGGGTGAGAGACTAGGATAGCATACACTTGGATAAAGTGGTTTATAGTGGTTCCACACTTCAAACTAGAAGTGAGTCAGTCCACTACCTAGAGGTGGTTCAGCCGTACGACTTTGCAATCTTGAATCTCTTATATTCATTCATAAGATTACAATACAAAACCACATTCGTCCAAGGACTTAATACCTCAAGCAAGGATCTTCAACCTACCGAAGGAGCTTACCCACTTGAACCAGGGAGTCTTCATCCTTCAACATGGACTTACCCACTCCATCTTCAAGTCTTTGGCCTTCAAGGAATTACCTATCCTTCTTGAACATTCGCCTTCCCTATCTACTTCACTTGGAGATCTGGAACACCATGCTTTCTTCAACCTTGAAGAACAAAAACTCCTTCTCCTTCACTCAAATAAGATCTTCAAGCTTTTTGTTCAATAAGGAAAGGGGGTAGGAAGATGGAGGTGGAGAGCTTTACATGGATACAATAGGTAGCTCTCTTGCAAAAAATCCTAAATCACTCATACTCACAGATTTGACTTGAAGGTAGAGAGAGAAAGGGGATCAAAGGTGTGCAACACTCTTAACTAAGAAAGAACACGACATATATGGAATGAACTCCAAGTGGTCCTATTTATATCTAGGGGTGCCCCCTTTGAGTTGGGGAACACTTAGGGCTGAATTATAGCCATTTTTGCACAAGGCAACATATCTATTTTTGTCCAAACAAGTCACTAACGGTTAGAATCACTTTTTTTGCATTTTCTGTACAGTACATTCAGTCATGATTCAATAAAGGTAACTTGACCGATTGGGTAAAAGACAAACCCAATTTTCAAACCATCAGTTGAGTTTGTCCTGAGGAAACTCGACCGACCAATGAAAGTTGCATTTGGTCAGTAACTCGATTGGCCGAGTTCTATGAGTGCGCAACTCGACCGATGCAAACTTCAAAGAATTGATCCTGTGGATCAGTCAAGATTGTAACTCGACCGATTAGTTGCATGTGATCAATTTTCTAAAGTGCATAAAATGTTATTAAAACTTGGTTCTAAGTGTCCCACATAATCGTCACATCTTAGTTACTAGTCATATCATCAATACAAGTGATTACAAAATTCATCTAAGGTCATTTACATTGATTTCCTAATTAGCACACTTGTATAGCTTTTGACTTGAACTTTAGCAAACTAGGGCTTGTGTAATATGATCCTTTTCATGTACCTAACACCTGAAATCAATCTTGAATACACATATTAGATACATATGAATGGAATGGTTAATTCATTATCAAAATATGGACAATGTATAACCTCTAGGTCAACAACTATGTTGGTGCCTATCTTGTTATTTGTTCATGTGTGCAAAGCTTTTCGCTTCCACATGTTGCCTTTGGTATTCATTTGGTTCATGGGACTGGGATTCCGATTCTATGACAGAAGTCCATTCAAGAGGCTAGTTGTAAGCAAATGAGGGTGATGATATTATTGGGGTTTTGATTTCTAAATCAAAAGAGAAGATGGTGTGGTCCTCAAACCACATACATACACTTGGAGGCAATGATCTAACACCAAACTACTACATTGATTTATATATCAGAGGAGAATCTAGGGAGGGATTCTACTAGTTAGCATTTCAAAGTGAGGATGCAAAAGTATTATGTTTATATTTATTAGCATCCTCAAGCATCCTTCTCTCTACTAAATTTAGCATGGGTACCTTGAATGGCCCAAAATGTTTAATTTACAAGCACAACATCCATGTGTAGACACAATATGATATTGTTCTTAGTTTATTTCCCTCCTAGCTTCACCCTTCATTGACACATACAAGGAACCTACTTGGTCCCACTACTACAGAAGTGCCTTTTAGTGTCGGTTGTTTAACCCCCTTTGGCGTCGGTTTCTGAACGACGCCTATGTGGGTGCCTCTAAAAGGTTGGACACTTCAGCGTCGGTTAAAAAACCGACGCCTATTTAACATCAAGGCGTCGGTTTATTATAAAACACCGACGCCAAAAGGGTTCGCGCCACAGAAAACGGCGTCATCTAGGACGCTTTCTGCGTCGGTTATATACTAAAAAACCGACGCAGAAAAGTGTCCTAGATGAATCCCATTTCCTGTAGCGCGAACACTTTTGGCGTTGGTGTTCAACAAAAAACCGACGCTGTAAGTCTGTGCTGACGGTTATCGGTAAATAACCGACGCCTATATCTATTTTTTTTTTATAAATCTGTTTGCAGGCCTGCTGTGGCTGGTCAGCAGGATGAGAACCTGCAGTTCAGTTTTCTGAACTGCAGGTTTACGACATCCATTGATATCAGCCTACAAACAGGCCACAAACCTGCAAAATTAACATAAAAAGATTCACACAAGTAGATACATTCAGACATCAATTCAATTGTCACGTTCACACATATAGAATCATTCAAATACATGTTTTAACATTCAGAAACATTCATTTACAAAGTATCATTCATCATCACTATCAACATCCAAATTAAATCTTACAGTTTATGACCCCACATGCCTTCCTCCCCAGTTCCTGCCGCTAGACAACCACACAATGGATCCAAGAGGATATGCAGGCGTTTGCCAAAGACTATAGGATGAGTTAACTATTGAGTTAACTCAGCCTATAGTCTTTGGCGAACGCCTGCAATCCTCTTGGATCCATTGTGTGGTCGTCTAGCGGCAGGAACTGAGGAGGAAGGCATGTGGGGTGATAAACTGTCAGGACTAGCACAGCAAGTTGCGATGGAGGTGGAGACAACGACGACGGTGGTGCTTCAGGCGACGCCTGCTTGGCCGGGTAGGGCTCGGCGAAAGGGTTCAACTGCGGCATGGCTTCGATGTAGTAGAGGGAAGGGAGGGGTTCAAAATCCTACGAGAAACGTTTAGAGATGAGGATATTACTGCGGAGGAGGAGGAAACGGTAGACGATATCTCGAGTTGGAATGTCCTCTCCGCGCATCAAGTTGCTCCAGTGCTTCAGTGGGTACATGTGCATCATCAACCTAAAATTTGACAAAAATAAACACACTGAATTAGGCCAATATAGAAATATAGGATATATGACATAACTAGAAGATAATGAATTTTATAGAAATACAGGATATGTTTTTAGAACTTACATTGGTATCCTCGCCATGCTCGTCATGGACAACATGCTCATCATGGACTTCATGCTCATCATGAACATCATTCTCATCATGGTCAGCCATCTGAAAATGTCATTAAAAAGGCAAACATTTAGCATTTGTATCAACTAGAAAAAGGAAAACATTTAGCATTTGTATAAATTAGAAAAAGGAAAACATTTACCATTTGTATAAATATACATGTCTCTAAAATTGTGATCTTTTATCAATTAACAATCCTTCATTGTGATCTCCGCGCACATATAAGTCATCATTAGCTTCAATATTTTGTGGAGTTGGCAACCCAACTGAGAATGGACTGGAGTCATCATACTTATCATAGTACTCTTCTTCATCTATAGGATCTTCAATGAACTATCTTTTACCATGAAGAACAACCGACCATTTATCATTTGCAGGATCATCGATATAGAATATTTGTTTTGCCTGTGATGCCAATATGAATGGTTCAGCCTTCTCGCCAATCATTTCAAAGTTCACCAAAGTGAAACCCAATTCATCCACTATAACTCCTTTGGTGTTATCAACCCAATTACATTTAAAGAGCGGAATATTGAAATCTATGTAGTCAAACTCCCAAATGTCTTCAATGACACCGTAATATGACATTTTAGCTTCACGTGGACTCTTATCCTTTGCACTTGCAAAGTACATAGTTGACGCTTGAAGAGTGACCCCACTATTTTGGACGACACTCTTATCATCTTGGCGCTTTGTGTAATATGTGAATCCATTAATGTCAAACCCTTCATAAGACATAACATTCGGTTTTGGTTTAAAGGCGAGACATTTGATAGTTTCTGTAATATCATTTGGTGTTTGAGATAGTTGATGTAAGACTTTATCTTCAAACCACTTAGTAAAAGTCTTATTATGCTCTCTAGCAAGCCACATTGAACTTGCTCGAGGATGTTGTCTCTTTATGAAATTGGTATGTTCCTCGATATAAACACTCACTTCGTCCATATTATGTAAAATATACAAGTGAGCTTGTTCCAACTGCTCACGGCTGATTACTTTCACTCGTGATCCCAAAATTCCTTTGCCCTCCTCAATATGCTTGTCATTATCAGGAGTGTCATTACCACTGAGAAAGTCATTGCAGAAATCCATAACCTCTCTCGCCACATAACCTTCAATAATACTCCCTTCAGGACGATAACGGTTTCGAACATCACCTTTAAAAACGCTCATGTATCGTTCAAAGGGATACATCCAATGCAAGAAAACCGGTCCCAAGATTTTCACTTCCCTAGTCAAGTGGACAACAAGATGTACCATGATATCAAAGAACGAAGGAGGGAAATACATCTCAAGCTGACATAGGGTAACAACCACTTCTCTTTGCAAATTATCGAGAGTATCAGGGTCAATAACTTTGCTGCATAGACTGTTGAAAAAGAAACAAAGTCTGGTAATTGCAAACCTTACATTCTTCGGCAATATAGATCGAATTGCCACGGGCAATATTTGTTGCATTAGAGTGTGACAATCATGAGATTTAAGACCTATCAACTTCAGATCTTTCATTGATACCAATCTACGGATGTTGGATGAGTAACCATGTGGCACCTTAACATTTACCAAGCATTCACAAAAAGTTTTCTTCTCCTTTCTAGACAATGTGTAACAAGCGGGAGGTAAGTATGTTCTTTTATTACCCATTTCACGTAATTCTGTTAATTCTGACCTTATTCCCATTTCACGTAATTCTGTTAATTCTGACCTTATTCCCATTTCACATAGGTCCAGTCTGGATTTTATCCCATCTTTAGTCTTACCTGGTATATTTAATAGAGTACCAATGATGCTATCACAGACATTTTTCTCAACGTGCATTACATCGATACAATGCCTGACTGACAAAGAACTCCAATAAGGAAGATCCCAAAATATTGACTTCTTTTTGAATGAAGAATTGTCACTCCGTGTGGCCATACTACATTGTGATTTCTTACCAAATTCATTGACAATGTCTTTTACTCTTTCATAAACAACATCCCCTGGTATAGGTTTAGGTGCACTCCGTTCATCATTCCATCCATTGAATGCTTTGCGCTTCCTACGATACGGATGGAATTTTGAAAGAAACCTTCGATGACCAAGATATACAGTCTTGCCGCCATATTTTAGTCTTATTGAATCAGTGTTTTCTTCACATATAGGACACGCTTTAGCTCCTTTGACACTATATCCAGACAAATTCCTATATGCCGGAAAGTCATTAATAGTGCAAAACAACATAGCATGCAAACGAAATGTCTCTCTTGTTGAAGCATCATAGGTCATCACACCTTCAGCCCAAAGTTTCTTTAAGTCATCAATCAAAGGTTCAAGATAAACATCGATATCATTTCCGGGTTGTTTAGGGCCCGATATCAACAATGACAACATAACGTACTTATTTTTCATACACAGCCAGGGAGGAAGATTGTATATAACAAGCATGACTGGCCAAGTGCTATGTTGGCTGCTCAATGTCCCGTACGGATTCATCCCGTCTGTACAAAGCCCAAGTCTTAGATTCCTGACTTCTTCACCAAATTCAGGGAACAATACATCAATCTTCTTCCACTATGGGGAATCAGACGCATGTCGTAGGATCCCATCATTATTTTTCTTAACATCTGCATGCCACCTCAAATTCTTCGCATCTTTCGGATTTGCAAACAAGCGTTGAAACCGTGATGTTATAGGTAGATACCACAACACCATGGCAGGAGAACCAGTTTTGGACTCCCCCGAAGTCATCAATTTATATCGTGACGCACCACATTTTGGACAATCTTTCAAATCTACATAGTCCTTTTGAAATAATACACAATCATTCGGGCATGCGTGTATCTTTTTGGCCTCCATTCCCATTGGGCACAACATTTTCTTTACCTGGTATGTTGAGATTGGCAGCTCGTTTCCTTCAGGAAGAATTTCTTTCAACAAAGTCAACAATTCAGTGAAGCTTTTGTCGCTCCATCTATTGTTAGCTTTCAACTTATACAATCTCAGCACAGCGCTAAGCTTCGTAAACTTAGCACAGCCTGTGTATAACGGTATCTTAGCATCATGCACAATGTTTGTAAAGATAGGAGGTGGATCGGTGTGCTCTACCCTACAACTATCCAGCATCGCATCAACAATGTCTGCTGGAACTGGTTCGTTCACATTTACGTCATCGGAGGCAATTTCTTCTTCCACCCAAGCACTGCTATTGACATCTACTGGATTTGATTTTGAAATCTCTCCATGCCAGTGCCATTCTGTATAGCCTTGTACAATCCCGTTGCACATGACATGACTTTTGATTTCCTCACCAGTGTTGACTTTCAAGTTGTTACCGCAATGCCTACATGGACAGTAGAACCTATCTGTAGGTTTTTTCCTATGTTCCTCGGCAAATCTAATAAACTAATCAAGACCAGATATAAACTCTGGGGTGCAACGATTACGAATGGACATCCATGATCTATCCATTCTATGATCAGAGAAAGCAAGTATATATTAGGAAAGCAAGTATATATTAGGAAACAAGTATATAAGCAAGTATGTCGTATTAAAGTTCATCATTAAGAAAGATATAAGCAAGTATGTCGTATTAAAATAGACTAAACAATAAAAGAATTTTTTTTTGAGGCAAGACAATATGAGAAAATAGTAGTGTAATCATGTAAATGGGAACATTCATGGGAACACACACTTCAGTTATAAGCATTCATGTAGCAACTTACAGTTCCATTCATGGGAACACACACTTTAGTTATAACAATAACTAAACAAAGGGGTTGGTGTACCCCTAAACATGCGCATAATTAAAAAAACTATTAATACAGACAAGTCTAGATAGATAGACAACTAAATACTACACCAACATGGTCCCGCATGCATCAATAACTTATTTTTGATGATGAAGCTGTGTCACGAAGCTCTCCAATCCAATCACGCCTCAGATTCAGATTCAGATTCCTCATAGATGATATCCGACGCCGTGCGCTCATACCGCAGAAGATGATCGGGGGTCTCACAGTTGTTGTTGGTTATCCAAACTTTGATGGAATTATCGCCAACTGGACGGAGAAAAAGCCTATTCCAACGGACCAGATACAGCTCTCCAATCCAATCACGCCAACCGGATTTTGATACAAGATTTCCCGCCAAATCATACTCAACCTCGATTACATGTGAATAATTTCCAAAAGTTAGGGTCACTTTACCAGGCATGTAGTGTCTTCCTTTTAGAAAACGCCAATGTTTGGGTATGACCAATTGGTTTAAGGAACGATCATCTAGGATGATGTCCAATTGTTCTTCAATAGGGAACGTTAACATTGACATAGAGGCCCAATTCATAGTCATTGTTATGGGAAGACAGAGACTGCACAATATTAGTATTAACAAAGTGTAAGTACATATAGAGATGTTATATATTTTCAGAAAAAGTTGTATAACATCAGTTAACCTTTTAAACAAGTATATATTAGGAAACAAGTATATATTAGTCAATCTTGGACGGGTTTCTAGGCCAACAAACACATTTGATGTCAATCTTATATATAATAAATGTGTACCACCTATCCCATCCTTGAACACCTAATCTCACTTAGGATGTAAGTGTATAATGTGTATTTGGTTTTCAAGAAAATTTCGGCAGCAATTCCCCGTTGTTCTCTAAGTACATATGTACTTAGAGAACAAACGGGGAAATGCTACCGAAATTTTCTCGAAAACCCAATACACATTATACACTTACATCCTAAGTGAGATTAGGTGTTCAAGAACAGTCCCAAACTGGGGACTATCCAAGATTTACTCCTACTGAGTAAATCTTGGACGGGTTTCTAGGCCAACAAATACATGTGTTGTCATTCTTATATAAACCCTATAATTCATGAAATCATTCTAATTCAATTTAATATGTTGGGATCACATAATTATATAATGACATCAGAATATATAGAAGAATCATAATTAACATGATTAACAACATGCTCATCAAACTAGGGTTTTCTTGAATATCATCTAATAAATCAAGAATTTCATAGTTTCAAACATGCAATAATTCACAATGCAATGTTATAAACTATAGGCAACATGGATAGATGAAATAAATAAACATCCAGCATCTATCACTTATTCAATCTTCAAGAAACCTTGACAAACATCCAACATCTATCACTTATATAATTTGCATGTATATACACCCTAAAGTGCCACAAATCATATAATAAAACTATCATGTTATGATATTAGGACCACTTAAAGTAGATTAGGCACATTAAGCAAGCAGAGTAGGGAGCCAATTTCGTGCAAGCAGATTAGGCAAGCAGATTAGGTCAGCACATAAAGAACCAATTTCGCACCTGGGTAGGTCTGCAGCTACCTGGGCAAGAAGAGTACGGTGAGGTCGAGATGGTTGAGTACGTGGGTGGCGGCCGACGAGCTCCAGAACCAGCGGCAGTGACTCCGACGAGCATGAGCGTCAGCCGCAGCAGGCAGGCAGGCGGCCAGGCGGCGGCAGGCAGGCAGCGGCCAGGCGGAGGAGAAGGAGAAGGGGGTACGGCGGCACCGGTTCTCAGGCGTGGCAGGCAGGTGGGCACCAGGCGTTGCGGTGGCGCCGGTTGTCAGGCGTGGCGGCGGCGCAGGCGGTTGGAGCAGCAGGGCGGGCAGCAGGGGTGCCAGAGAAGAAACGCATCGGAGAGGGGCGCCGGAGAGGGGACGCCGGAGATGGGGCACCGGAGAGAAGCGTCGGAGAGAAGCGCCGGAGAAATCGCCGCAATAGGGAAATAGGGTAGCAATGAAACATAAGAAAGGGGAAGAGTCGGGCGATCGAAGGTTATGAAGTTCCCAAATAGCGTCGGTTGTTTACAAAAACTGACGCCTAAACATCTATACCGTCGGTCGTTCGCAACATTCGACGTCCATTTGGACGATATTTTCGTGAAAATGTTTGGCGGGAACCACCTTCAGCGTCGGTGATTAAAGGACGACCGACGCGGAAAAGGACACTTTTCGCGCAAATTTCCATCGCACATAAGCGTCGGTGTTTTAACTACAGACTCGACGCCGAAAGTGACATTATTTTTTTCGCTCGAAAATTGGATGACATTATGCGTCGGTTTTTTATAAACAACCGACGTTGTATACAAAGCGGTACCCGTGTTTGGCTGGTCTTTGAATATAGACGTCGGTTCTTCTAAATAACTGACGCCGTTAATATAAGGCATCCGTGTTCCTTAATAACCGACGCCCAGAAAAGCGACACTGAATGCTATTTCTGTAGTAGTGTCCACCCTAGTCTAACAACACATGTAAAACTACATGTCGTCTTCCTCTTAGAATCAATCAAAATAATGGACTACTAGGATACTAAGATCAATTTTGTCTACCTTTACTACTAGGATATGTCCTCCTTGGAGCAGGTAGCACATCATCCAAAGCCACTACTGAAACATGTATGTTGTAAGACTACCACCAAATGTCAAAAAACGATGCAAATTTTGGTCCCTTCCTGAACACATAAGTAGCAGCGGGTCCTCTGACCCGATGCCTCACAATGAGCATCCAGTTGTGCCTTGTCACAGGCTTATTATTGGTAGTGTACATCTATATTAATTAAGCTTTCTTGTGGTGGAAATTGGAATTGTTCCAGTTGTTTGTTCTATTACCTCATGTTATCATTTATTCTAGTCTTAGTATGCAAATGTTTAATTCAATCTTTCAAGCCATGTACTTTTCATTAAATGTCATGTAAAGCATGTATTATTACTTTTGATTACATGTTTGGATGTATTCAAAGATAGAATTGAAAATTATGTTTCAAATCATCTTCATTTGATATGACATATATTTCCTTTGCTAAATGAGTTGATCCTTTTGTAAACTTTATGACATAATGGTGTTTTTTGTTCCACCATTTTGTTGACTATTAAAAAATTGGTGCCACATTTTAATATGAGAGTTGAACTAACAAAATTTAAATTTGTAGTGTTACAAGTGATTTTAGGACTTGAATGATGGAAATGACTATTGGAAATGCAAAAATTAGGTTTAATTTAGTATTTTAATTGTCATGAAAAGATAGCTTTCCATCTCATAATCTTGAATCATTTAATATAAAGTAACTCCAACACTTGGTATGCCAGCTGTTTAAAACATTAATCTAGTTTTGAAGGATGGGTGACTTGATTGTACAAGAAAAAGGAGCCAATGTACCCCATGTGTGAAATGTTAGAATTTTGTCATATAAAAAAGTGACAAAAAAGTTTGCTCATATGAGAAGTTCCTAGGTGGGGGTGGAATCATTAGGCTTGTTGTTAAGGGTTGATGTTAAAGAATGATGGATTTTTATGATATTGGAGATAATTAGATTGTTTATCCAAATCAAAGGAACCACATACTGACTATATAGGATTTTTCATCCATGTTATGAAACATTTAGAAACATACAAAAGTTATTTTGTTCCATTCTCTATATCGACATAATTGTATGAGATTTTTTATTCTTGATTTTTACCTTCACTTATTAATGACAAACAATGGTTTAAGCTTTGGGTGATTTGATAAATGTAGTTATTATATGATTTATGCCTACTTTTCTCAACTTTATCTCTCCAATTTCATAGCCTTGGCTACATAATAGACTTCTCAATTCATTTCTACAAAAGTTATTTGTTTTGTTTTCATCTTGAAAAAGAGGATGCATCTTTGTTCCAATTTCACAAGATAGGGTTCATCTTGACCATATATACGAATATGTATTAACATTGAGACATCAATATATGTAAGTTATATATTTTTCTAAATTTCCATGATTAGACACACCTTTACGACCATCCAAGAACTAGGAGCATCCTCACAATAGATGACATGATGTGCATTTCCAGCATCATGTCATATCTATCTATAGCTTTAGGCCAACTTCAACAACAAGGTATACACTGTTCCATCACTGAGCATGTCATGCTACATCATAGTACCCTCACTAAGGATCAACCATAGACAAAATGATAAGCATGCACCTCACATACAATTTCTCATCACTATGAGAATTGTCCAAGTTTAACCTTAAAGCAAACATCATGTTTGATCAGTGACAAGAGGTGTGTTCTTATCAGCAATCACTCCCAATAACTATTGACATGTGGTGTTGGCCCCTCAACACATCATGTTGATAAGTCTATGTTCACATCCCTTAAAAAATGGTGAGCAACATGATAGGTCTAGTCTTAGACATGGTGTACTTTTGGGATTTTGACAAAAATGTAAAGATTGGTAAGGTGAGTGTTTTCTGACTACTTTCATTTTATCAACTTCATACATTAAGAGAGATGCCCAAGATGATATAAGAGGAGTTTGTACCAATTAGGAGATGAAAAAGGAAGAAGAAAGAAAGATTGATTTTTCCCTTCTCATAGTAGAGAGGGAAGACTCTTTCACACCATTTTAGAGAATCTCTCTCTAGAAGTGTAATACCATGTTTATTTCACCTCCATATTTGGTTTCAAAATATGAATCCATTTATTCCATCAAGAACATGAATTACATACTGATATGTGAATATACTATGTGTATGAATTAGATATCATTGTATATTGTGCCTTCTAGGAATCCATAACTCATATCAAGATCAACTCTAGATATAATTCATAATGTTCTACTTGATCTATCTTTTTTGCTTTAGTTGTCTATGGAAATATTATCCAAGATTCTCTACTTCCCTGAGACTATATTTTAAGATATATACTAGTTTAAAGGATAGCATTTTTAACAACTAATTTTCTATCACATAAAATGTGTATAAGTTGATGCATGATTATTTACATGCTTGTATATGTTGTAAATAGTTGTTTCCTTGAAAGAAATTTAGGTAAGCCTTTACTTTTCTTGTGATCAATTTTTGATAAATTAACCTAGAAATCTCAATAAATAACATTCAAGAGACATCAATAACATTTTTTAGATAGGTCAAAGAAGATACCTTGGCTTTTGATGAGCAAACTATGCACTCTGGATACCATGGAGAAAAGTACTCTCCTCTTGATTCAATTGGATCTAAAGAAACCTTGTAATTAGTTTAGTTAGTTTTGATAAAATTCAAACCATCTTGGACTCGCATAATAATTTGTTAAATGACTGATATTAATGTTTGATATGCATTAATACTAGACTAACACATATTATTACAGTCTTTAGCTTTTGCTTAGGCTTTATCATTGATTGGACATGTCGTGACACATCAATACCCTCCTCAGGGAACTCTATATACATTCATCAATTAATCATATTGAAATGTGTCCTTCATGGAGACTATGTTCTAGAACTTTTACAAAATTCTACTGAGGTGTTCTATCTCCACATTCTCAATTCATTTCTTATCTCAGATGTCAAGGTCAATCTCCTAAAGAAAAGGGATCAACAGATCAGATGTGGGTTCACCCAATAATTGATTGAAATTACTTAATGGAAGCATGATTAGTGCATACAACAAGTTGGGATTCCACCAGATATGATCTCAATTCAACAAAAGATAAACTATGATGCAAAATGCTTTCACCATGGTGCCATAGGTTTGTTGGTCTTTATCAAGAATCTTGTTGGAATAGTAAATGACATGATGCTTTTATCCATGTAATGTCACAGGGCTGCTAGTCCTTTGGAGGTGAGGACGGCGTGTTCTCACCTAGCGGCGGCGGCGTGCGTGCTCTGAGGTGGGCGCCCCTTCGGCGGCGGCGCCGCCAAGCTCAATCTTGGTTAGGCACTCCGCCTACCGAGATCCACCCTCTTGGTTTTCTGAGTTGAGATCGGGAGCAGCATGCTACCCTCTCCGTTTATGAGACGCGTCACTCGGCAGAGCGTACAGGCCATGAAGGCACGACAGGCCGTCCATGAAAGGCGGGAGGGATTTGCTGCGCTCGCCATACCATCAGATACCGTCATCCAGGACATAAGGAATGTCCTCCGCTCGCCAAGCCCGGTGACCGGCCAGAAGGAGTCAGAGGTCAGCGAAGACGGGGATGTTGCGGTGGTCCAGGGAGAAGAAAGACCGGTGACGAGAGCGGCATCACCCGGACAGACGGACTCGCGTATCCACGCCGAGTCAGGGAATGCTTTGATCGAAGACGAGGCTACCGCAAGAGATGAAGGGATGATGGCCCCGCTGGTGGCAAACCCTAACCAGCATCTTGCCCAAAGACCTCGACCGGACGATGAAGGCGAACAGCGACCAAGAGATACCCATATCAGAGATGCGGTGCAGGCGCTAAACCCTAGGTCGGCTGCTATGGCTCGCGATCCTAGAAGATCATCTCCAGCCAAATGGGAGATCGGAGTGCCAAAGGACACGTGTTACAGGTGTTTGGGGAAACGACATTGGCAGTCCCAATGCCAGAACATCATTGTTTGTTACAAATGCAGAAAACCGGGCCATGTTGCTAGAAGATGCTCCTACGTTCCTCGTCCTCAACCTCCCAACATTTTTTCCATGGATGATTTCCCGGCGATGAGGTCTGGTTCTCTGGCTCGAGGCGGGCCTCAACATGTTCCCAAAAGGGTCGTTGTTAACCTAGGACCCGATACTGATGAGAGAAAGAATAGAGCTATGGCTCTTGGTCGAGCAGTGGAGATAGCTTGGAAGACCCCTACATCCTGGGAAGATCTTGGCCCTGTGTTGCAGAAAATGTGGCCGCACGCGACGGACATTTATCGTCATGCTCGTAGTAAAGCAGTTGCCTTTTTTGAATCTAAGGAGGTAGCGATGGATGCTTGCAAGAACGGTGATTTTCAATTTCGCAACAACAAAGTTACCCTCAAATCCTTGGAGGACGGAGAGCATTGTTCCAAGAAGGAAGCCTTCTGGTTCTGGATTGCAAATCTTCCTATTGTATGCCGAGATGATGAGGCTATCGACAGTATTGTTAACAGCTTTGGTAGATTGGTCCTTGTTTCGGACTGGATGAGAAACCATGACGACATATCCGGTATCTTGGTCCTTGTTGAAGCTTTTAGCGAGGACGTGCCTCAATATGTGGCCCTTACTTATGGAGATCGACGTTCGGACGTGATGTTGCAGATGGTGGCATGAGGGAGTCCTAGATCATCCCTCTTCTCACGTACTGAGATCGGGGAGGAGCTCGGCATTCCATTGGAAGCGCTTTCTATCCATAGAACTACTTATGTCAATGCAGCAATACAGCCGGAGATTCCTGTGGAAACAGCAGTGATTACAAAGCCTGAGAAGAAGGATGAGCAGCCTTTGCATGCCGTTGAAGATGAACCAGTAAGAGATGATGATAGCCAGCAGCAGCGTGCGACACATCACAGTAGAATTGTGTTCGATGGTGAAGGAAATAGAGTTCGTCTACAACTGAGCAGGGTGAAAGACTTCATTCACTTAGGAGATGGGTGTTCTAGAACAGCTCATAATGGTAGCAGGCATCGTCCAAGACTTCCTTGTGAAGAAGGTCCTTCATCTCAGTTTGATAGCAGGATACGCAGGTTACATGGTCAGCGACCGCATGGACACAGAAGAAGATTATCGGAAGGCGAGACTCCTTTCTCGGATGATGACTGGATCGATAGAGAAAGAGGAGATTGCTAATTCGGCTGCTAGCAGTAGTGTGATCTTTGATCCTAATCATATGGACTCAAAAATCTTATTCTGGAACATCAGAGGAGCGGCGAATAACAAAACTAGAAAAGTCTTGGGCAGGCTTTGTAGAAGACACTCCCCGAAGATTGTTTGCATTGCTGAACCTTTCCTCCATGCTCTTGTTGCAGAGGAGCTGCTTGATATTGTTAGGCTTGACTGGACGACCAGCAATGAGATGGAAGGCGGGAAGCTATGGATTTACGTTGACAAGGAGCTTAGCCCCACCGTGGTTCGCATGCATAGGCAGCACATTACGTTAAAGCTTAATGTGGAGAATACTTCTGGTTTCTTTGTTACTATGGTTTACGCTAGCTGCAACCACGTAACTAGAAGAAATCTCTGGGAGGATATCGGCGATCTTTCTACGGCGATGGGGGATGCAGGCTGGATGATTACGGGTGATTTTAATATCATTAGAGACAACGCGGAGAAGAGAGGGGGCCTAGACAGAGGTTTCCAAGAGATTATGGAGTTCAACTCTTTCATTCATGATGTGAATATAAGGGAGGTCCCTTTTGAAGGTAGCAAGTTCACCTGGGTTGACAAGCAGTATGGTACCCCTACCATCTGGGAGAGACTGGATAGAATTTTTCTTAATGACGCATGGTGCACAAAGATTCCTAATGCAATGTCTTCACACCTTACCTGGTACAGGGTTTCTGACCACTGCCCTATTCTTTACTAGCCTGGGATCACGAGGAACTTCAGGAGCAGAAGAACTTTTTCTTTTATGCAGATGTGGTTAAGCCATGAGAGTTGTCGTAACCTTATAAATGAGACTTGGGATATGGTTTCGTGGGGGAACCCGTCCGAGTCTTTCTTCTTCAAGCTTAAGATGGTCAGAGAAGCTCTTAAGACGTGGAACAAGCAAACCTTTGGTGACATTGAGCAGAGGAAAAAAGATCTGGAAGACATTGTTTACACTACTCAGATTGCTTATGATGACAATCCATCGTTTGAAAATGAAACAAATCTCAGAAAAGAGGAGTATGAGCTTCAGGAGGTCCTGGATACCGAAGAATGCATATGGAGAGAGAAATCCCGTATAAGCTGGTTAAATGATGGCGAAAGGAACACTAGATTCTATCATGCTATCGTCAAGGCTAAGAGGAAGCATAACAGTGTCCGTAGTTTGCTGTTGGATGATGGTTCGGTTTTGGATGATCCGCGTGAAATTGCAAAGTACGCAGCTGAGCGCTACAGTAATTTTTATAAAGACTGTTCCACGTATGATGAAGATACCCTTGATGAGATGTTGCAGTCTATTCCTGAGATGGTTTCTATAGATGATAACAGATCCCTCACCGCCATTCCTATGGAGGATGAGGTCCGAGCTGCTCTTCTGCAGATGGATACGCACACTGCCCCGGGTCCTGACGGTTTTACTGTTCCCTTCTACACTGCTATGTGGGATACCATTAAGAAGGACTTCATGATGTTGACTGAGATGTTCTTTAAAGGCCTTGTTTGTCACCGGAGCCTCTTTAGCTGCAGAATCCTTCTTGTTCCAAAGATAGAGAATCCTAAAAAGATTGAGAAAGACTTCCGTCGTATATCCATTGAAAATGTTTCCTTGAGAATTCTTGCTAGAGTTGTTAGTAACAGAATGGTCCAGTTGATGCCTTCCATTATTTCTGAGGAGCAGGCGGCTTTCATTCATGGCAGGGAGATCACTCACCACATCAGGATGACTAAATAGTTAATGCATGATATCCATAAGGGCGGAGAGCAGCCAAACGTGATGATCAAGTTAGATATGTCGAAGGCTTTTGACAGGGTAGAATGGCCTATTCTCAAGAAGATTATGATGAAATTTGGGTTCTCGGATGATATCTGCATGCTTTGCCTTAGCTTCTTCTCCAACGTGTGGGCTACAGTCTCCATCGGGGGTGAGTATGATGGTTTCTTTCCTATGCTCAGGGGCCTCAAACAAGGGAATGTGATCTCCCCCTTTCTGTTTATCATCTATGAAGAGCTTCTCAGTAGATACATCCATCACATTGACCATGCTCACAAGTTGGATAGATTCTGTACTCGAGGCACCGGCGCTGCTCCTCTCTTCCTTCTTTATGCGGATGATGTTGTGTTGTTCCTGAATGCGCATCCTGACACTTTGCAATGTGTACAGCAGACTATGAAGGCTTATGAAGATGCATCTGCACAAAAGATCAATCGTGCAAAGTCCATTTGCACGGTGGGCAGCAAGAGTGACGCAATCATCTCCAACATTACGCACACTCTTGAGATTGACACTACTGCGGATTCGTTTCTTTATCTGGGAGTTAACATCAGAATGGGAAGATATGCTCTAAATGACTTTGAGGGCCTGTTTCAGAAGATTAAACAGAAGATGGCATCCTGGAAATCTAGGCTCCTTTCCTTTGCTGGTCGGAGGCTGCTCATTACTCATGTCCTCTCGTCGACGACTGTCCATACTGCTGCTGCCATTGGTATCCCTTGTGGAGTTTCTGATCGCATTGACGCTATCCTTACTCGGTTTCTTTGGGCAGATAGAGAAAACCATAATTGTAAGGCGTGGATCGGCTGGAACAAAGTTGCTAAGCCTGTGGAGTATGGTGGTTTGGGCCTGCACAATACGAGATTAGTTGATAAGGCTTTCATGGCTAAAGCTTGTTGGGAGATTTTAGCAAAGGACACGATCTGGGCAAGATTCTGTAGAGAGAAATATGCGAGCAGGGCGCATAGTAGATCTGAGTTGTATCCGCAAAATGTTAGATATAGTATTTCGGCCTCTCCTTACTGGAAACATATGTGGAATTTATTTCCTCTGATTCTCCCTCATTGCAGGTGGCGAGTTGGGAAGGGACATATCCATTTCTGGGACTCTTTATGGTGTGATGAGAGGCTCTTTGATCATGCTTTGCATACGAGTGATCGTAACCACCATTTCCTTGTTTGTGACTTCTGGATCCATAATGAAGGCTGGGACTGGTTGACCTTGAGGCAGCTTCTTGATGAGGACGGCATAAATCTGATAAAGAAGGTAGACCAACAGATAAATGAAGATGATGATATGCTTGTTTGGTGTCTGGAGGTGACGGGTCAGTTTTCTATAAAATCTGTGAAGAAGATTTTGACTATGGACCACAGTGATGCTCCTTCAGCTGCTCAGAAGATTTGGTACCTCGACGCGCCTAAGGCCTGCACGCTCATTTGGAAGCTCTTTCATAGAGCCCTTCCAACCGATGACAACATTATTAGATTCCATATTGCTATGTCTTCTAGATGTGAATGATGTGATGATCCCGTTACGGAAGATATGGATCACCTTTTCTTTCATGGAAACCTTGCTGCTACTTTCTGGAACCAGTTCTCTCTCCTTACTACTAAAGTCTATCCTTATAACTTTTCCGAGCTGTTGTCTCTCTGCGCTCGAGGGAGATCGTCCATTGTCATGGAGTGGATTGCAGCTTGCCTTGCTACGCTTACCCCTTTCTATATCTGGAGATGGAGATGCCGCGCCAGATACGACGGCTGTAAGTCTCCTATTGCCCGGGATATGAACTGCATGATTGTACAGCTCAACTTTATGTTGAAAAAGAGGTGTTTCCGCGTCCTTGCTCAGCCGGAGGATCATAGACGCCTTAATCATTATGGCATTGATGATCCAAACTATGCTCTTAGAGAAGTTCACCTTATGAGATGGATGACTCCTGACCTCAATTCTTTGAAGATGAATGTCACGATTGGTAGAAGCAAAGATTCTTCTGGACATTACAGGTGGTGGATGGCTAGTATCATCAGGAATCACCGGGCTGTAATCTGTCAGACTGCTAGAGCATGGTTGACTGCAACTGATCATCTTTCTGCGTCCCTTCAAGCATGTGCAGTAGGTTTGAAGTTGGCAGAGTCTCAATCCTTGCGGATCGCTGTGGTGGAATTAGATGATGTCAATACATATCACATGCTATGGGGCACGTCATGTATTCCATGGAGGATATCTCGTATTGTCAGGGAGTTGAAGAGCTATATGGAGGATGAAGGCATTGTTGGATCGCTTGTTCACAGGGCCATCAATTCCATTCCCAGAGAGATTGGTAGATGGGGCGCTCTCAGTCAGGATCTGATTGTGATTTCCGATCCTAGCAGCTTGCCGGCTAGAGTTCGTGGTATGGTTTTCCTCGAGAGAAACCACACACCTTACGTGGTTTTGAAGATTAAGCATCCATAATGTTTGGTTGAGGTGTTGTTTTGGAGTTTGTCTTGTTTGGTCGTTTTGTTTGAAGGTTTTTTGCTGTGGTCCTTGTGTTGTTGAGGGGTCAAGTGGGGGTTTGACCTGCATTTTATAAGCAGGAGCTGTATTTGAATCCTTTTATGCTCACACGAGGAGGGTGGGATGAATAGAATGACCTCCTGACTTAACTAAAAAAAAAAGCCAATCATATAATGATTGTGATGGTAGATTGCATAAACAATTTGATCAATAATTAAGGCAAACTTTTGATTTATTCAGTTTCACTCAGTTATGAGATAATGAGGAAACATAATGTATTTGTAAGGAATGATATTACTCAATGACATATGTCTTCAAATACTTGACTTGAACAATGAGATCATATGGATGCTAAGAGTATATACATTCTTGTTATGTTCCTAGTCGGATGTTACAATGGAAGGCAGATAGACAATATTAACACATAAGACTAGAGTGTGTGTTGGTTGATGACAAAATATCATTAGTCATGATATGTGATATCAAACCAAGCATATAAATACTTGTTGGGGAAAAATGTATCAGACAGACTCACCTTGAGAGTGGCACATGGAAACAATAAATGGTGGTCATATTCATCTCTCATAGTGAAGGTGGTGATTATGGTTCTTAGACATGAAATAATTACACTCATTACATGTCATTCGGTATAATTTGGCATCATCCACCGTGACCTTGAATAAGGGTTGCCATAAAGGTGATGATTGGGTGCACTGTAACAAATGGGGATGACTGTGAGTGATGTAGATGGGATTTGTACCTCCTACTAGAGTTTGATTTCCATGCTACTTGATAAGCGAGACTGAGAAAGCATGTGCATGCACATGTGAATCAATATATGATATTGGGGTCACATATATCTCAAACAGTCTACTCTAGATCAAGGAACATGGATTGAACATTTAGAGGATGATGACTCCATGCCTAGAGTTCATTCCGGATATCATAGACAAAGGAATTATATAATCACTATAACATCAAACACTGATTGAAGGTTGAAGTTGTTCTCTAACTTTTCATTTACTTGGGTATAAATGATGTGTGACTAGGCACAGCTCTTTGCTTTGATGTCATAAATTGGTTGTGGACATTCACTGCCAATGTAACTGTTGGCTAAATGGACATCTATAAATCCCTTTGTTTTTATTATGACAAACATTTCATTATTATTGATCTAACAAGTTACTTGAGTGTGCAGGATTAAGGTGGATGCCAAAGCAACTAGGGAAATCCATATGCTTACATTTATGTTTTCATGCAATGTAATCGCTTTGTAAAAACTTATACAAATATATAATGTACAAGTACTTAGATTGCATGTAAATCAAGAGTTAGATCTTCCCTAGCTAAACATCACATTTAGATAAGTCATCCCCTTCATATAGGATCACATATGCTCACTCATACATATAATTAGTGCCTAAATTGCAACATTGAAACAGGATCAATCTCGGTCGACAAACTCCTCGACCGAGACACTCTCGGTCGACAATCTTCTCGACCGAGAAAGATCCAAAGTAGCCGTTAGACACAACAGACAAGTTAGTTGGCAGTTGGAGAAAGACGTTGCAAATCACTTGTTCCAGAGTGCCTGTCGGTCGACAAAAGTTCGACCGAGTAGGTGTCTCGGTCGACCATTCCTCGACCGAGATTGTCTCTGACAGCAACTGCAGAATTAATTAATTAGTCGTTGTTAAAGCAACAACTTTGTACCTAACGGCTAGTTAAGCACTTAGAAACCCCTAGAAGTTGTCTAGAACGTCCTTAAGCATCCTTAGGCCATTCCTATAAATAGGACAAGCCATAGGACACTCAAACGCACTTGTTTACACTTGAGAATTCTTTGAGCATACTTTGAGCAATTTGTTTGTGAGAAAATTGAGCATTGTGAACATTGGCTACTTCCTTCCTTAGCTCATAATTCATGTCCTATAGGCTAGTATCTCCTACCCACTGCAATCACAAGTTCACACACTTGGTTAGGAGATCTATACGCTTCATCTAGGCAAATCAAGCCTTGGGATACAAAGGATAAGTTGTAATTTCCTTTTTCTTTCTTGTTCTCTATTACCGTTTGTACTCTCCTTGATACTCCTAGGTTGGAGGCTGCTGATTGGAGAGGGTGGAGTTCTTCTTGGCGAAGAAGGTGACTTTGAGCTACTTCAGAAGGTTGGTGCAATGGGAGGTTACTTCTAGAGAGGAAGGCTACTTCAAGGGGGAGCTTGGAGTTACTTCAAGAAGGCTACCTCAAACGTTGGTGCACCTACTTCAAGTGAAGGTTTCTCAAAGGGTGTAAAGGAAAGTATTGTATTTTGTATAAATCCTTGAGAAGGTAATAAAATAAATACTTTCAAAATCCCGGTTGGGTAAGCAACCGGGTAATGGACTGACAACTTTAGTATTTGCTAAAGTTGGAACCACTCTAAACACCTGTCTCCTTCTTCTAATTTTTAATTGTGGTTGACTCAGTTAAATAAATTGTTAAAATTGTTTAAAAACTCTATTCACCCCCCTCTAGTGTTTTTCAATTGGTATCAGAGCAGGCTTCAAGGAACCCTAATCAGGTCTTGAAGAATGGAGGGTAATGGTGATTACAATCACAACAAAAGGTGCTGCTTGGACAAAACTACAACATGTTGCAATTGGTGCTTAGGAACAAGCCACACAACAACTAGATGCCCATGGAAATCAAAGAAGGAAGATGAGAACAAAGATTGTCTCATTGCTACAACTAGCGAGGAAGAAGAAGAAGAGGTAAGTCTTTTTGATTTATCCAAAGAAGAACTAGTTGCTAGCCTTGAAGAAACACATATTAAGTATGTTGAATGCAAGAAGAAATTAAAGAAATCAAATAAAGCAAATGATGAATTACATGCTAAGCTTCTTGCTATTACATCTGAAAACGAAGATCTTAAAAAGATCATTGAAAATCATGATATTGAGATAAAATCTATAGAGGCAAATTGTAATCTACTTTCTTTAGAGAAGAATAATTTGCAAAGTCAAGTGAATGATCTTCAAAAATAACCCATTTTATGCAACCATCTAGATTATGATTCTATTATCAAAGAAAGAAATTCATTGTCATCTAATCTAGATCAAGCAAAACTAGATATCAAGAAGAGAATGGAAGAGATTGCCAAGTTACAACAAAAAGTTAGTAATTTAAATAATAATGGCATTCTTGATCAAATCTTAGATAATTCCTATCATCAAATTGGGAGAAGAGGACTAGGTTACAAGCCTAAAGGAAAATCCTATCAACAACCTAGTTGGAGAAAGTCACAAACCCATCAATCTATATATGTTCCTAAAGGAACATCTTCACCCAAGGACAACACAGAACACAATCATAGAAAAAGATATGAGGTTGACTCGATATGCTGTCATTATTGTTTGCGCCTTGGTCACTATTCTTTTTCATGCCCTTACAAGAGAAAAGATGTCGAGTTAGTTTGGGTTCCAAAACCTCCAAACTAAATGAACAGAATCAAGTTGAGATATGACCAAGGACCTTAGTTGCATATTTCTACGTCTATCTCAACTCAACATAATGAGATAACCAATAAATTTAAGTATCTAAATATTTAACTTGCATAGTTATGTTTTATTTGGAAGCAATTAACAGTTTCAGAAATATTGTCGGTCGAGAGACTGTCGACCGAGACACCGTCGGTCGAGAAATAGTCGACCGAGCATGTCACTGATTTCCAGTCTGTTGCAAAAATTGCTAAATTTCTTTGAAATTGATGAAATTGCTATCTATTCATGATTAATGATTGGATATTTATTTTGGAAATCATCCATACAAATTTAAATTAATATTAGTTTATTTCCTAAATGATTTAAACCAAATTATGCTTAGAAAATTTCTATCATTATTTACATGAGTTCCTTATTTTCTGGTCTATCCATATAGAAATCATGTGATTAAAATCATGCGATTATTTAATTTTATTATTACATCATCGATATGCTTTCACCATTTGGTACTGAGATTAGCTTGATAGATAATTATCTACATGGATCCATGATAGGCAAGCAAATGCTTTATTGGTAATATGTTATGCTTGCAACACATAAGATAAAATCTCTCAATTCATATCTTTAAAAGACTTGAGATATTTAGTGTTTTTCAATTGAGATATTTAGTGTTTTTCAATTGATATTTAGTAAAGAATCTTATGAGGATACTAAACAACGTGAAATTTGATATTCATATTACTACAGCAAAGCTTATATTTTAAGAAAAGGACAAATGTTTTCATATTAAGTATTATGCTTCAACTTGATACTTAATCAAATCTTATGCAGATATTATACTTCATAATGTTCAAATTGAAAAATCTGCAAATCTGCCTCTTGGTTAAAATAAAATTTGACCAAGGGGCGCTATGGTCGTAGTCAAAATCGACCTAAAATAAGTTTTGACAAAATAATTATTTGAATATCATTTTATTGTGATTAAAAGCAAAATCAATAAATGATCACAAAAATTGTTCCAATATTGTCAATAATAAAACAAATATATTACTCCCTTAGAAAATATATATGCTCTACAAATTCAGTCAATCATGGTATCACTTGCATTAAAAATAAGCTTAAAAATTCGTACCCAATAAGTCTGTCGGTCGACAAATCTTCGACCGAAAACCTTTCGGTTTGCCCACCTCTCTCGACCGACAGAATCTAGACAAACCTAGCATCGGACACACTTCCGGTCGACAATTGTTCGACCGAGACAGTGTCGGTCGACAATTGCTCGACCGAGAAAGAGCCGTTGGGATATGACCGTTGCAATCCGACCGTTACCGTTAACGGCCGACCGTTGCAAGTCGACCGTTGGACGGCCGAAGTGGCGCGTCTGGAATATGACCGTTGCGGACGCTCGGTCGACAAATTGTCGACCGACCCGGTCACTGGATTGCTATAAAAGGAGCAAAAATGGGTCATTTCTTCACACCTTCTTATTCTTGTTTCCTTAGGCTCTCTCTAGTGAATTCTTGTGCAAATCTTTAGCATCCTCATCCCCAAGATTTCCTTGCTTCTTCTCCACCTTCAAGCAACACAATGGCATCATCCTCTGCTCGTGGAAAGAAGAAGGTCGCTGGCAGGAAACAAAGGGAGGCTACTCCACCATTGACGATCATCAACGACATTGCCTTCGTCGACGGAGATGCTGGTGATCGTTATCTACGGCTCTCCTCCAAAGCTCCTCTCCCACGACGACCAGTTGAAGTTATGGACTTCCTCAACATCGTCGACTTGGAGGATCTTTTCGAGCTGCAAAAGTTAAAAGAATTCATCAACCCTTCTTTTCCTTCCTATTCCATCAAGGTAGTGAATGAATTCTATGCTAACCTCATCTCCCACTCTGAAAATGAAACCATCTTCTTCTATACTATGGTCAACGGGCATAGCTTCCGATTTACTGAAGGGGATATTCTTGACATGCTAGATATTGACATAGATGAATATCAAGACACCCTTGACCTTACTTCTGGAAACCCACTTAATCAATTTTCCCAAGATGACCATACCATTAGTCTTAGTGACATCAAAAGGACCATTTTTCAATCCAATACAACCTGTCACGAAGATAGAGGCACATACTATGCTATAAATCTCAAACCAGCTGCTAGGATTGTAAACCTTATTGTTTCAACAAACATACATCCTAGAGCCAATAAGTCTGAAGTTCCTATTTTTCGTATGTGCCTAATATATGCCATTATCCAACGTATTCCCACAAATTTTATCTGCATCATTCTTAAAAATATGCTTGAGTTTTCTGGCAATCCTCCATATGCTGATTTTGTATGCCAAATTACTCAACATTTCCTTAAGACTCAACTTGAGGATATGGGATATACATGGGAGCGTAGACCACAAAAAATAAGCAAGAATACTGTAGAAAAAATGGGGATTGATTTTGGTCATAAGAGGGCTAGGGTAGAAGGACAAACATCTACACAAGATATACCATCTCCACCTCCTCCTACCAGCCTACCCTATGACCCCATCCAAAACACTCTAACCTATGTTGTTGGGTCACAATATCATCTTAGTAAACAACTAGATTATAACCATCATGCCATGACTTATCTAAACCAAAGAATGCAAACTCTTTCTCCAAACCAACCAGATGAATATCCTTATTCTTTAAATCCTGGCATGCTCAATCCATATAACCCATCTTACAACTACTATCAACCTCCACCTCCACCATCTACAGATCTCACGCATACTCAGTTTTCATCAATGCAACTACAAGATATTGCTGCTCATTTCTGATTTGATCGTGTTCCAACCTTCTTGGAGGCATATGCCTTAACCAAGACAGGTGCTCTGGAGTGGCAAACTTTGGTCCAGTATTATGGAGCTGAGCCTTTTCTTGGGAAAGACCCTGATATTGATGTAATTCTTAAGTCTTTCCAGTGAGATTTGGAGTTGTATTAGTTGTAATGGAATCTTAACAAAATTGTAATAAATGGGTTATCGTTACATGTTTTTGGCTATCTTTTCATGCTTGTAATGACATTGGTTATATTTATAATGGATATCTTTTTGGTATCATTTGAATTTGGATTATAAGACTATTGTAGAGCATACAAAATAAGGGGAGTAATAAATACAAGTAAATCAAAAAGGATGAACATCTTTGTAAATACCTAAAAGTTAAAGTTATGGCTAAAATGACATCTATTGCAAAATTCTTATACCTTGGGGGAGCATAGTATAAGATTAAGGGGGAGCTCATAGAAACAAATTTGATTATTTAATTGAGAAGCTTACAAAAACATTGCAAACATCATTTGGAGCTTGTTACGACCTTAGTATTTTTACTCTTGGTTATGAAGAAATCTATGAATGATATATCTTGTTCTTAAAGGGACTCTCTAAACAAATCAGGGCTTAACATCCCATGCATTTAGTTAAGAGACATTTTTATGCACTCTAAAACTAAAGGATTCTCATTTCATTTTTAAGGCATAACATCCCTTGTAAAATGGGTGAGAAATCAATACACATAGGCCATAAACTTAAAAGAAACTCATATCATTTCAAGGCTTAACATCCTTTGCAAATGATTGAGAAACAAATTGTGGCTAATTTTGACAATAAAAATCCCTTGATTTTAATTGGAGATCTCTTTAAGGGGGAGAAAAGTTTTAAAAAGGAAGACACAAAGTCATACTACATGATTTTAAATTGGATATCTCTTTAAGGGGGAGAAAAGCTTAAAAAGGAAGGCACAAAGTCATACTACATGATCATGTTGGATATCTTTTTGAAATGACAAAGGGGGTGAAATAATATAAAAACATAAAATTAAAATGAGTTTTATAAATATTGGCCAGCAGTCACTTGCAAAATCAAAGATGGCTACAAAGGTTAATTTCAGGTATCAAACTCACATGTTTTATATTTCCTTATTTTATATTTAGGAAATGTTTGTCATCTTCAAAAAGGGGGAGATTGTTGGCTAAATGGACATCTATAAATCCCTTTGTTTTGATTATGACAAACATTTCATTCTTATTGATCTAACGAGTTACTTGAGTGTGCAGGATTAAGGTGGATGCCAAAGCAACTAGGGAAATCCATATGCTTACATTTATGTTTTCATGCAATGTAATCGCTTTGTAAAAACTTGTACAAATATATAATGTACAAGTACTTAGATTGCATGTAAATCAAGCGTTAGATCTTCCCTAGATAAACATCACATTTATATAAGTCATCCCCTTCATATAGGATCACATATGCACACTCATACATATAATTAGTGCCTAAATTGCAACATTGAAACAGGATCAATCTCGGTCGACAAACTCCTCGACCGAGACACTCTCGGTCGACAATCTTCTCGACCGAGAAAGATCCAAAGTAGCCGTTAGACACAACAGAAAAGTTAGTTGGCAGTTGGAGAAAGATGTTGCAAATCACTTGTTCCAGAGTGCCTGTCGGTCGACAAAAGTTCGACCGAGTAGGTGTCTCGGTCGACCATTCCTCGACCGAGATTGTCTCTGACAGCAACTGCAGAATTAATTAATTAGCCGTTGTTAAAGCAACAACTTTGTACCTAACGGCTAGTTAAGCACTTAGAAACCCCTAGAAGTTGTCTAGAACGTCCTTAAGCATCCTTAGGCCATTCCTATAAATAGGACAAGCCATAGGACACTCAAACGCACTTGTTTACACTTGAGAATTCTTTGAGCATACTTTGAGCAATTTGTTTGTGAGAAAATTGAGTATTGTGAACATTGGCTACTTCCTTCCTTAGCTCATAATTTGTGTCCTATAGGCTAGTATCTCCTACCCACTGCAATCACAAGTTCACACACTTGGTTAGGAGATCTATATGCTTGATCTAGGCAAATCAAGCCTTGGGCTACAAAGGATAAGTTGTAATTTCCTTTTTCTTTCTTGTTCTCTATTACCGTTTGTACTCTCCTTGCTACTCCTAGGTTGGAGGCTGCTGATTGGAGAGGGTGGAGTTCTTCTTGGCGAAGAAGGTGACTTTGAGCTACTTCAGAAGGCTGGTGCAATGGGAGGTTACTTCTAGAGAGGAAGGCTACTTCAAGGGGGAGCTTGGAGTTACTTCAAGAAGGCTACCTCAAAAGTTGGTGCACCTACTTCAAGTGAAGGCTGCTCAAAGGGTGTAAAGGAAAGTATTGTATTTTGTATAAATCCTTGAGAAGGTAATAAAATAAATACTTTCAAAATCCCGGTTGGGTAAGCAACCGGGTAGTGGACTGACAACTTTAGTATTTGCTAAATTTGGAACCACTCTAAACACCTGTCTCCTTCTTCTAATTTTTAATTGTGGTTGACTGAGTTAAATAAATTGTTAAAATTATTTAAAAACTCTATTCACCCCCCCTCTAGTGTTTTTCAGTAACATCGAACCTATAGGGTCACACACATAGGATACACCCAGATGAGGAGTTTAATCATGAATGATAATTGAATTGACTATGAAAGTGTTTAAGTATTCATTTTAAGCAACATGTTAATTGACTAGACTCCCAACGAACTGGTCAAAGTGTTGAACCGACCGGTTGGAGTGTCAGGTTGATGGAAAATTGCATTGGATGAGTTATGCATGAACTAGGAAGCAAAATGATCGATTCACCTAGTGAACCAATCGGTTTGTGTTTATGAGATAATTGTTTCATGAAGCGAGATGCCTGGTTTGTGGTACCATTGGATTACATATAGGATTAGTGTTGACATCATGTCATATGTTAATTGGATTAGAATTTCCAATTCATATGCGATTGGGAAACATGATGAACTGATCAGTTCACTGAGTGAATCGATTGGCTTGTATGCCAACTGATCAATTCGCCTAGCAAACTGAGTGTTTCACCTGTTGTAGGTTGCAAATTTTCATGAAATTCATGTTCCTTCCACTCCCACTCAAAATGGAAACCCTGAACCAAACCCCCTATAAATTAGGGGTACTAGGGGCTTCTGAGACATAACTCAATTGTCTTTGACAATTGTTATCCTCCTTGGTTGTAGTAACCAATAGAAAGCCTGAGCAAGTCCTACCCAATAAAGGGAGGGATAGCAAGGGAGAGTAATTTTGGGAGAGCAATGTCACACCCACATCCCATGATTTCCACTAATCATGAGATTAGGGCATGACTATGAGCATTTCACTTAATACAAAGTTCACTCCCAATTTTTTTCTTTTTATTTCAAACTCTTTGTTTTCTCGCATTCATTCACATAAACAAACATTACAAGAGAATTAAACTTTTATTACACTAATATGATCTCAACATTAATGATACACATTCATATATTCATTCTGTTTCACACACTTCTATGTACATACAACATGGTAATCAAATACATTCTCTCTTATCAAGAAACAAAGATACAAAACATTATTTATAACTCTCTCACATCTATACAAGGACCTAGAGTGACAGTGACCGACTGAACTTAACTAAACTCATACTTAACTCATGTGGTAGATCTACTCGGATGCTTTAACCTTCTTCAAGTCCATGTGGTTTCCCTAAAAATTTTGAGTAGAGGGGTGAGCCTACTCGCTCAGTGAATGAGAACTTCAAAGAAATAGTCTAAAGCACTGATATAATTACAGTTATACATTTGAGAAACTGATATCAGTTATAACAACAATAATTACTACACTAAGCAGATCTAAAACAATACAGTTAAAATAACAGAGAATGTAAATATTGCATTTAAAGAACAATTACTATGAAACTATATTCAAATCATTCTTAACTCTTTTTACTTATAAGAAACTCTTTAAACCTATATGATCATATTTTAGCTTATGCCCTGATGATATGCAGTGTACTCTACATATGAAGACTCGTAACAAACTACAGTCCCACCGTAAAACACTTAGATGACACCCCGGGATAGCTAAGTCTGACTTCTATCCTGGTCTACTGTAGGAACTTTGGCTCTTTGGCCTCTGCATCCTATGGTGCCATAAACTGGACTCCTCCTCTAAGCTGAGTACATAGGCGGAGAGTCAAGCCATGCCACTAGGATGTCTGGTTAGTGTTGGACACGCTTTTCTGTATTCCAGTGCCACCAGGACGTCTGTTTAATGTTGGACACTGTAAACTTCTCTCTAGTACCACCAGGACGTCTGGTTAGTGTTGGATACTACAAATTGTACTCTCATGCCACCAGGATGCCTGGTTAGTGTTGGACATGAGTCTCCGACCCTCCCTCGTGTACTGGACACTGCCAGGGTTAGGTAGTTTCACCCCTAAGGCACAGACCTCTCAAAGGGGTTCTACGGTGTCAAGGCTCCTAAGTCTATTATGACTTGATTATATCTTTCTCTTAGACTGATTTCTTTAACTCTGTATCTTACTGACTACTCAGACTACTGAACTGAATTCACTGATAATACTGAACTGAAGGCTTAACATATTATTTACCCTTTTCTTAGGGTATCTCCTTACTCATGCACATATAGCATTTCTTATGTATTCAAACATATATCATGTCTACTAAACAAGTATTCTAATTCAAACATTTCACACATATAAACTTGGCAGAGCAGTATATTCAAACATTGTAATATTCTAAGTAATCATCATACTATGCATGTGGGCAGACTAAAATTCTTAAATAAATAGAATACATGTCAACATGGCACTTAATACACGAAAATCATACAATTGAACTATTAAGCATCAACACATCTCATACTGAGAACATTGATATCACAACACTTGATTCATTAAACACCCCATCCTTAGGGTTTCATTTACCTCATTCACTTATCACATGGAAACACCCTATCCTTAGGGTTTTGTTTGCCTCATTCACTTATCACATGGAAACACCCTATCCTTAGGGTTTCATTTGCCTCATTCACTTATCACATGGCTCTCATAAGGATTGCATACGATGTAAACATTCACTGAATAAAGACTGCTTTCAACAAATCATATACAATTAATATATGTATGAAACCTTAGAACTGAGCTGAATTTAGGTTTTCATGTCATTCACTGAGATATCATGCATCAAGAATAAGATTGAATACTTAAAGTATATTATGTCAAGATAAACACTTCAAATGAATTTCATAATATCTTCACACAAAATCCAAGGTAGTATTTGACATGTATGTACTATGCATTCAGATAACAATCATTCATAATAAATAAGATTCAGATAGGCAAATTTCTCTATTTAATTTTACAGCAATTTCAATCATAGCCAAAAATCCTAAATTTTAGGTTACTCTTGTAACCTCTGTAAATACTTAAGGATTTCTCATTTAGAGGGATTGTATACATTTCATATATGATTTTATCATCTAAAATTCATCAAAATGTAAGAAGAATACATTTCATATAATTTTAAAAAAGTAGATCAAAAGGAAAATTTAGGGTTTGATTGTCGCATACTGAGCAAATTGAAGATTACGGATGAATTAACCAAATTCCATGCAATATACTATTTATAGGAATTTCCCACTCACCCTAAGGTGTGAAAACACCTTAAAAACGAAGCTCATTCCTGAAAATCTCAAAGTCATATCAAATCCCTAGCAATTCACCCAATTCTTCTTCCTTTTAACTCAGAAACCCTAAAAATGAGGAATTATGAAGAAAGAGTGAGAAAAGTGGAAATTTTGATACCATTTCAGATCAACTCAGGGGAGGGATGGAATCTTGACATGTGATAGAAGATTCACCATGAAAGGCTATGCAAAGAAGCTAGACTTATTTGATTTCACCATTCCTCGGACCGCAAAACCCTAATTCAGCAATTCCACCACTTTCTCCTCTCAAACCCTAACTCTCCCTCTCTCTCTAGGAGCTCATTTCTATGGAATGAATTGAGAATTATGAGATCTTATAGTGTGTGTGGTCGACCATATAGAGCAACTCAGCTGCTTGGGTTAATTGCACATTGGCCCCTCACTCAACTTTCTTTTATTTCAGCTGAATTTTCTATTATAAAACAAGTTACTATAATTCGTTTATTTTAGAGATCAAGCCTTCTCCAAAAATTCTTATACTTTAGCACGTTGTTTGAAATTGAGTCACAAAGCTGAAGTAAAAATTTGAGATCATTTTGAGTTACCAATAAATAAATAAAAATAAAACAGTATACTGCTATCTAGAAATCTACAGAAATGTTAGTTGAAGCAAAAATGCCTTAGAACGGCCGTGATATCTGCCACGGCCGTGCAAGATGGACCGAGCACGTACGTGCTTCCTACCATGGTCTTGGTGCATTGCTTTCAGCAGATTTGAGTATAAAAGTTGGTTAATAGTTCAATTCTTTCAAAACGGTCATGTGGCCTTGCATGCCCGTGCCACCAATGACCTAGCACAACCGTGCTACCCACCACGACCATGCTATCCAATCCTCCAACTATCATTTCTATTTTTCTATTCCTAACTCTTCCATTCCTTCCAAAATGAGCTTATTTGGTGAAAACCCTAATTTCAGCCGACTAGGGTTTATATATCTCAAACCCTAATTATACAAAGAGATCGCATGTTTGGGGTTCTCATTAGGTTTAACATATGATAATTGAGATATCATCATTAATTAGATTTAAGAAATGATCAATCCAATTAAATATGTAATCATCTAGGTAAACCCTAGTTTACCCATTAAGCTCAGATGCGGTCATAACAATTCCCCCCACTTAAAATGTTTCATCCCCGAAACATAAACATGCAAGAAAAGTACTTTCAAGGTTTGTTTTAAGCTTCTGAAATCTTACATATCATTATATTCTTGTATTTCATACTTGAATGTAGTTTTCAACATTAAGTCATTTATTCCTTTACAAATTCACAACATGTTTAAAATAGTTCTCAATGATAACAAATAAATTCCCGATACCGCAATCAATCATAGGATAGAGAGAGAAACGACTATTTCAATATTTTCATACTCTTGAGGTGTTACATCAACATTGATAATCTGATCCAAGTATCTCAATTCATACAACTCAATATATACTATTGTTCTATATTACCTCTAAGCCACAAAAGAGAGTTCACCATGTTGTTTTAAATTTTACCATTGTGCTACTCAAATTGCAAAATAGTCTTGAGTTGGAAGACTAGATTCAACAACAATTGTACAATACTACTGATGGCATCTCCATTGGATCATGGATTCCTAAGGTGAAGCATTACCATCACATTCCATACTATTCTCAAGTATGAACCCACACATAATTCAAGGTGTAACCATCAGGTTATAGCATACTAGGGTTTCAACAACAGTAACAAAGTACTCCATGATTGTATTAGTCATTCAAGGACTATTCATACCCAATTACTGTCACTTAGTTATATTAAAGCTAGGTATAACAAGATATACCTCATTAGGGTTACATATCAATACAATATGGTCATCATACCTTCTATTCATATGAGTGAATAGGTAAGACTACCCTATTTAGGGTAACCCTCCATTTGTTCCATTATCATTCAACCCATATCACCATACCACAATTGTACAATACCAAGATGGATTATTGGTATGAATGACGACAACTACCAGACACCTTTAATTAACATATTCCTTGCACATGTACAACTGAAATCATATGTAAAACAATTTCACATATTACTAAAAGCCATTGTTTTCTTTTATCTCTCTCCTCATTATTTACTACTTACTTTTTGCTACTTATCCTTCTCATTTTAATCATGTAGATTAAACATCTCTAAAATTGAAACATACAAGGTACAAATAGATTATTCATCATTCTTGCTATCACTGTAAGAATTTATTCTAGATTACCCTTTGCTCATGTTGCACTTCACTCATATTGTATTTCTCTTTTTGTTCAAAGCACACTTGTTACATTCCAAATCTATTTCTTATCATTTTCTCTGAATCATTTCCATATTCCTTATCTACCTTTCAGATTAGTTACCTGTAAACCCTGGATTACTATTAATACTAGTTTACTTCTCATAGGGAAATTCTCATAATCTTGTTTTATAAAGATGCTAGTATTCAAGGTCAAATCACTAGTGACAACCATTGAACTACTACAACTCTAAACATTCTAAAGTTTGATCCTTATCAGTAGCATAAAATTATTGTGGTGTGACTTTGCTCCCTTAGTTTGAAAGTCAAACTTTGGATCTCACAAGTTTTACTAAAGTCTTCCTTATCTTTTCAATTGAAGTTCTTTTCTCTTACTTGGCCATTCAGATAGATTACATTCTCAATTACCCTACTAGGGTTTCATCATCATATTGTATGTCACTATTACATTCACTAGATATTCCTATCATGGTGGTTATGCATCATATATGATTCATTTTCTTATCACTTCATTCCCACATTGCTCTAATTAAGGAATATATGAAAGAGAAGATGATTCTAAGACTTAGAATTCTAATCTTCAAACATTCATTAATACATTTCTCATATGTAGGTTTACTTAATTATCAATAAGGATACTTGGCTAATTAGCACTTTCTTGAATCTCGCAACCTCTTTCTTTTATAATCTATATTACTGCATCATGTTTCAAACCCTTCCTTACTTTCCATAATCTTCTCACCATATACTACTCTTCCACCTATCATCTTTAACTTCTAATTGTTCTCATATGATCATGTTTCTTATTCATGTTTATGATCATGTATACCATGTTGCACATATTTCCTTTTATCCTTCTACTAATGTGAAGTTGAAATTCTAAATCAATAATCTCTCTACTAGTTTCAACTCATGTTTAATACATTACATATCCTTCATTTTAAATCAAATGGCTCATGCATGGGTCAAACTTAGTATATGTTTCAATCAAGTTTTTCCTTCCTGAATATAGTCTGCCTTTGTATGACTTATTCATTTATTTAGCTACACTTTTGTTCTTCTTTTAGAAACTAGTTTGTTGTTCTATAGAGGCTTAGAATCCAAAGGCAGTAAGGATGAATGTATTAACTTCGCAATAAAGGTATACATTCCATGTTCTCAATTATATCATAACCCTCATTCCTTAGTCAAGCTCATCATTTCTAAATTTCTCTTTGTTTCAACAAAGTTTGTTATCCTAGTCTTATAATTTACATGTTCATCTAACTCTCTGTACTTTAACTCTTTTGAAGACTCTTCACTTATATTTACTTATTGTCTACTTAACTCTTTTCTTCTATTTTCCCTTTGCTTTGGAGTACATAAAAGCATTGTACTCAATTATATAGTTCATTCCTCATGATTGATTCTTACTATCTTGGACCTTACATACTTTCCTCATATATTTCCCATATTTCATATTTAGAGTTCATATAATGCCGATCATTAAACTTAATCTGAACCTTATGTTGTGTTCCTTTATTCCCAATTAAGGGTTTCTCATATGAGGCCCCAAAGTTGAATCTCAGATATCAGTTCTAACTGATTCTTAGCTATTCTAATCTTTCCCATATGTTTCAACATCTTAGTGTATGTACATTTTCACTATGATGTGGGTCTAATTTATCCAGAGTCTACTCTTATTATACTATTAATAGGAGTCATTAGATCCCAGTAATGCATCCTGCCAGCCAGACTAGGCCAAACCTATAGTCCTGAAGCCAAGAGCTACTCAGGATTAACCAACACCTATTAATCTCAATCATGTGGAAAGAATATCCACTTAGGGAAAACTCATTTAAAAATAACTTCTGATCTACTTATCACAAAGAATAATAACAATAACTAAATCACTTCATGATACACAATAATAATAAAGAACCATATATATTCTACAAACCAATAATCTAAATTTATACATATAAGAGCATTCTATTGATCTCCAATCAAAGAAGCAATATAAAGCAAGAGTTGTATCACATTCTATGTTTAATCTCTTACTTCTTCATTACTTTTTGGTCTCCTAACCCTAAGATTTCTAGGGTCTCTCTCTAGCCCATTCTTCCTCTGCATACCTGGCCAGGGCATCCAGAGAAGAATAGACAGAGTAGCTTGATACTGGTCAATCTAAGTATTCAAATACCCGGCCAGGGCATCCAAATACCCAGATTTCCCAGATCTATCAACACATCAACTCCTAATACCACACTTATAACTCTAACTTTCTATCCTAATGGTCCCTGATGACTCAGCCTAAGCTCTGATACCAAATCTGTCACGCCCACATCCCATGATTTCCACTAATCATGAGATTAGGGCATCACTATAAGGATTTCACTTAATGCAAAGTTCACTCCCAAGTTTTTTCTTTTTATTTCAAACTCTTTGTTTTCTTGCATTCATTCACATAAACAAACTTTACAAGAGAATTAAACTTTTATTACTCTAATATGATCCCAACATTAATGATAAACATTCATATATTCATTCTGTTTCACACACTTCTATGTACATACAACATGGTAATTAGATACATTCTCTCTTATCAAGAAACAAAGATACAAAACATTATTTATAACTCTCTCACATCTATACAAGGACCTAGAGTGACAAGGACCGACTGAACTTAACTAAACTCATACTTAACTCATGTGGTAGATCTACTCAGATGCTTTGACCTTCTTCAAGTCCATGTGGTTTCCCTAAAAATTTTGAGTAGAGGGGTGAGCCTACTCGCTCAGTGAATGATAACTTCAAAGAAATAGTCTAAAGCACTGATATAATTATAGTTATACCTTTGAGCAACTGATATCAATTATAATAATAGTAATTACTACACTAAGCAGATCTAAAACAATACATGTAAAATAACAGAGAATGTAAATATCGCATTTAAAGAACAACTACTTTGAAACTATGTTCAAATCATTCTTAACTCTTTTTACTTATAAGAAACTCTTTAAACCTATATGATCATATTTTAGCTTATGCCCTGATCATATGTAGTGTACTCTACATATGAAGACTCGTAGCAAACTACGACCCACCGTACAAGGCTTAGCCGACACCCCAGGATAGCTAAGTTTGAGTGTTGTCTTGGTCTGCTGTAGGAACTCTGGCTCTCTGGCCTCGGCATCCTAGGGTGCCGTAAACTGGACTCCTCCTCTAAGCTGAGTACACAAGCGAAGAGTCAAGCCGTGCCACCAGGATGTTTGGTTAGTGTTGGACACACTTTTCTGTATTCCAATGCCACCAAGACGTCTGGTTAGTGTTGGACACTGTAAACTGCTCTCTAGTGACACCAGGACATGTGGTTAGTGTCGGACACTACAAATTGTACTCTCATGCCATCAGGACGTCTGCTTAGTGTTGGACATGAGTCTCTGACCCTCCCTCATGTACTGGACACTGCCAGGGTTAGGTCGCTTCACCCCTAAGGCACATACCTCTCAAAAGGGTTCTACGGTGTTAGGGCTCCTAAGTCTATTATGACTTGATTATATCTTTCTCTTAGACTGATTTCTTTAACTTTGTATCTTACTGACTACTCAGACTATTGAACTGAACTCACTGATAATACTGAACTGAAGGCTTAACATATTATTTACCCTTTTCTTAGGGTATCTCCTTACTCATGCACATATAGAATTTCTCATGTATTCAAACATATATCATGTCTACTAAACAAGTATTCTCATTCAACCATTTCACACATAAACTTGGCAGAGCAGTATATTCAAAACATTGTAATATTCTGAGTAATCATCATATTATGCATGTGGGTAGACTAAAATTCTTAAATAAATAGAATACATGTCAACATGGAACTTAATACACTAAAATCATACAATTGAACTATTAAGCATCAACACATCTCATACTGAGAACTTTGGAATCACAACACTTCATTCATTAAACACCCTATCCTTAGGGTTTCTTTTACCTCATTCACTTATCACATGGTAACACTCTATCCTTAAGGTTTCGTTTTCCTCATTCACTTATCACATGGAAACACCATATCCTTAGGGTTTCATTTACCTCATTCACTTATCACATGGCTCTCATAAGGATTTCATACGATGTAAACATTCACTGAATAAAGACTGCTTTCAACAAATCATATACAATCAATATATGTATGAAACCTTAGAACTGAGCTAAATTTAGGTTTTCATGCCATTCACTAAGATATCATGCATAAATAATAAGATTGAATAATTAAAGTCTATTATGTCAAGATAAACACTTCAAATGAATTTCATAATATCTATTTGCAAATTTCAAACTTTTCACGCATCTAGGGTTTCAACTCTTTCTGTTGAGATATCAAGAAAACACTGTTCACATCACATGAAATCTAAGGTAGTATCTGACATGTATGTACTATTCATTCAGATAACAATCATTCATAATAAATAAGATTCAGATAGACAAATTTCTCTATTTAATTTTACATTAATTTCAATCACAGCCAAAAATCATAAATTTCAGGTTACTCTTGTAACCTCTGTAAATACTTAAGGATTTCTCATTTAGAGGTATTGTATCCATTTCATATAGGATTTTATCATCTGAAATTCATCAAAATAGAAGAAGAATCCATTTCATATCATTTTACAAAAAGTAGATCAAAAGAAAAATTTAGGGTTTGATTGTCGCATACTGAGCAAATTGAAGATTATGGACGAATTAACCAAATTTCGTGCAATATACTATTTAAAGGAAGTTCCCACTCACCCTAAGGTTTGAAAACACCTTAAAAATGATGCTCATCCGTGAAAATCTCAAAGGCATATCAAATCCCTAGCAATTCACCCAATTCTTCTTTCGTTCAACTCGGAAACCCTAAAAATGAGGAATTATGAAGAAAGAGTGAGAAAAGGGGAAATTGTGATACCATTTCAGATAAAATCAGGGGAGGGATGGAATGATGACATGTGATAGAAGATTCACAATGAAAGGCTATGCAAAGAAGCTAAAATTATTTGATTTCACCATTCCTTGGACCGCAAAACCCTAATTCAGCAATTCCACCACTTTCTCCTCTCAAACCCTAACTCTCCCTCTCTCTCTCTAGGAGCTCATTTCTCTGGAATGAATTGCGAATTATGAGAGCTGCTAGTGTGTGTAGTCGACCATATAGAGCAAATGAGCTGCTTGGGTCAATTGCACATTGACCCCTCACTCAACTTTCTCTTATTTCAGTTGAATTTTGTGTTATAAAAAAAGTTATTGTAATTCATTTATTTTAGAGATCAATCCTTCTCTAAAAATTATAAGAATTTATAACTTTGTTTATAATTGAGATACAAAGCCTCAGTTAAAATTTCAAATTATTTGGAGTTCACAATAAATAACTAAAAATAGAATAGTGAACTGCTATCTAGAAATCTATAGAAATGTCAGTTGAAGCTAAAATGCCTCAGAACGGCCGTGATTATCTGCCACGGCCATGCAAGATGGACCTAGAACGGACATGCTACCTACCATGGTTGTGGTGAATTGCTTTCAGTAGATTTGAGTATAAGAGTTGGTTAATAGTTCAATTCTTTCAAAATGGTCGTGTTGCCTTGCATGCCCGTGCCACCAATGACCTAGCACGACTGTGCTACCCACCACGGTCGTGCTATCCAAGCCTCCAACTGCCATTTCTATTTTTCTATGCCTAACTCTATCATTCCTTCCCAAATGATCTTATTTGGTGAAAACCCTAATTTCAGCCGACTAGGGTTTATATATCTCAAATCCTAATTATACAAAGAGATAGCATGCTTGGGGTTCTCATTAGGTTAAACATATCATAATTGAGATATCATCATTAATTAGATTTAATCAATGATCAATGCAATTAAATATGTAATCATCCAGGTAAACCCTAGTTTACCCATTAAGATCAGATGCGGTCATAACAAGCGAGTTGGTGACTAGTACACCAACGGGAGTTACCACTCCTTCCTATTTGTTCTAGTTGAATGATAGAAGTTCTAGGCCACCTGTGTGGACTTCTCTGGAGGCGTGGATCCTTTTCCCATTAGGAGAGAAACATCAACATGCAATCTGTGGTGAAGACCATAAGTTGTTGTAGATGTCGTCCCAGTGCAACTACAAAAAGACTCACAATTGCAACATGGATTAGTCATTAGACTTGCTCTAGGACCATGTATGTCCTCGTTAAACCGTCCTTCCCATTACATAGTTTTTGTCGCAATCTTTCTGCTATGGGGAATATGGAAAGAAACTTTTTGCTTCCGCTTCCTACTCTGATGTCATATTTCTCTAAACTGGTATTAGAGCCACGCTAATATACTGTGTTTTGGGATTTAATCGATATGATCGATTTTTTTTTCACTATTTATTTGTTGCATATGATGTGAATACTTAAACTAATTAATGTGCATATCCAACTAAAGACCACATATAATCCTAAACTTATATATATATATATATATATATATATATATATATATATATATATATATATATATATTTGTGTGTGTGTGCAATTTATGTGTGTCGTCCTAAAAGATAGTTTTGATGCTGGATGTGTAGCATGGTTATGGACAATATCCCAAACATCTGTGTGTAGTTGAATGGTTTATTTATTCCTATTATATATCATTTTGTGTACCGAGCCTCAGCCTTCTTCTTCCCAATATTGAAGTATTATTCTTTCCAACCTTTTCTCCCCTCAAATGTATCTCAAGGTTTCTCATTACCATGTAATAAGTTTATAGCAATAGGATAGTTTCTTTTCTTGCAATGACGTAGATGACATGCAGTGTCAGGTGAGCCGACCATTTCATGTGACAAGCCAGTTGGCTAGAGGACAGAGGAGGGCAGATCATAGGAGGAGCAAATTGATGGGCTAGTAGACCCAACTGGATGCTTGGAGGTGTCTAGACATCAATTGGACTGTAGGCCAGATGATCATTTCAGATGAAAAACTAACTGACCAAGAGGCTAGCTAACTGATTCAAGGGTTGAATCGGTCAACCCAGATTGCTAAGAACATATCTACACAAACAACATGTTCATGCATGAGATGTAAACCTAGGTGGTAGTTCTTCCTTATGACTCGAAGGACTTATAGTAGTATGGCCATAACCATCACTAATGCTCTATCTTACATGATATAAATGTATATATGATATATATGATATATATATATAATCCCTCAATCAACATATTAAGTCTATGATGCTTTCCATTAGCAACACACATGAAAAGCTTCTTCAACTAAGCATAGGTTATTCCCTAGCGTGGTACATTGTCCATCTCATGGAAGTGTGATGGTAGTAATGCAGATCCTCTCAAGTAGGGTGTATTATTATCATGTTGGTTTTTGGGTGAAGATTAATTGGGTGATCTTAATAGGATTAAGCACCTAGAGTTACACATATGATTATTACAAGGAGTTGTGCATACCATCTATAAAAGAATTACATAAGATGAAATTGACAAAAATTGTTTACCTTAATGATTGATTCCGGACATTGGCATTGTCTGGGCAATAATTGAATTATTTTAGATCTTGGCTCATTAGAAGTTTGTTCTCTACAATCTTCCAAATTGATCATTGAGGGTTGTCAATTTGACCAAAATAATGAGAGAGATAGCTAATTAAAGACCTAATTAACATCATCAATTTTTTACAAATCCAATCAAATCAAAATTGAGTTTTTGACAAAATTGCAAATTTGTAGAATCAAATGACAATACAAACAACAACTTTTCATTGTGATCATTCCTTGAGAAGGACACGTTAAATAGGAATAACTTCCATAAATAGTTTAGGAAGCTAAGAATTGTTCTCACATAGGAGCATGAGCTCTACGTCCTAGAGATACCGAAGCCAGATGAACCTCTTCCTATCGCACTAGGTTGAAAGGGATGCTTACAAGAAGCATACTAAAGATGTTGTTTATGTCAAATGCCTAATGGCCTCCATGAACTATGAGTTGCAAAGACATCATGAAAACATGGATGTTATTGATATGGTCACACATATTAAGAACATGTTCCAAGATCAGGCAAGATAGGAGAAATTTGATGTCTCTGAGGCATTATTAAAATTTAACATGGAAGGAGATCCATTAGGTCCTCATGTACTCAAGCTCATTGGGTATGTGCAAAACCTTTCTAGACTAGGATTCCCCTTGGGTCAAAAGTTAACCATTTATGTAGTTATGCAATCTCTGCCGGAATCATACAGTCAGTTTGTGATGAACTACAACATCAATGACTTTGACAAGCGATTTATAGAGTTACTTGGCATGTTGAGAACAGATAAGGCACAAATGAAGAAAGACAAGCCCAAGTCTGTGTTGATAATCAACAAGACAAGGGGGAAGTCTAAAGGCAAAGGAAAAGCTAAGAAGATATCTAAAGCTGACCAGAAGGCCAAGTCTTCAGATCTGAAGGCAAAGGGATGAGTAAATAAGGGAGGCAACTGTCACCACTGTCACCAGTCTAGGCACTGAAAAAGGAATTTCCCTCTCTTCCTGGAGGAATTAAAGAAGAAGAAGGAAGGGGTAGAGACCTCTACTTTGGGTATAAACTCTATAAGATAAATTTGATTACTTCTTCATCTTGGTATCTGATACTGGATGTAGATATGACATGTGTTGATGTCCAAGATCTGATAAGAAGTAAAGCCTTTATGAAAGGGCAAGGATGGACTATGTGGAGAAAGAGTTGTTGCAACTTATGTCTACATTAAGAATTATCTTAGCCCATTGGGCATGTAATAGAGTTAGTTGAACTACTTTATCATTGTGCTAATAATATAAAATTCTTTCTTTATGCATCTTGTATGACAAGGATGATATTGAATAAAGAGTTATTAATAGTTCTATTTCAAAGATGTGATCTTGTATGGAAATGCCCCAAATATATAGTGATCTCTATATGAAAGGATCTTAAGATTGTTTATAATGTAAATACTTAAATGGATTATAATTGATAACTCAAACAATCTATAGCACTATCATATAGAGCACATACATAAGATACACATTACTATATTCCATATTGATGTTTGTCTAGACTCTTTTAGTCATTGAACCAATGAGAGACATGTAAATCTTATTTATGAGTAACTTGACAAACCACCTCTCACTAGTAGGTGTAGTGGGAGAATAGGTATTCTATTAGAGCTTGTAGATGTTGATGTACATAGATATTTTAGAATAATTGCTAAAGGTTGTTATTTGTACTTCATTATATTAACTGATTATCTCAGATGATATAGGGTTTGTATTTGGTGAAATACAAACACGAATCTCTTAAAGTTTTCAAGGAGATTATAAATGAAGTGTAACTTAGATAAAAGCATTAAAAAACTTTGATATGATTAAATGTTGAAATACTTTACATCAATAGTTTAAGGACCTTTTGGATGAACCGTGATAGTGTATCACAAGTCAAATCCACCTGAAACATGATGATGTATCAGAAAGAAAGAATTACATCCTGATGAATCGTGATGTGATTATCATTTAATCTAATCTTAAAATCTCCTGATAGATACATGATTTACACTAAAACAATGTAATGTCTAAAATGGTTTAAAAAAATCATATAAGATATGATATGGAAATCTCTTGATATGTCTTAAGGATTGAAACTTATATAAAGAAAGTAGTTTCTTGAAAAGTTTATCCATAAACCATAATTGTTGAATACTATTTTAATCCTAATCTAACAACAAAATGTTTGTTGCTTGGATAACTAAGTTCCAAAAGAAACAGTTGGAGGAAAAGTAGAACTCGAAAGGTTCAAGGTCAACAATGGGTACAAAGGGAACAAGTGGAATCACAAATTGTTGTGGAATTTCAAGTTCCTTATGTAACACAGAACCTCATAGTTCTAGTAAAACACATATGAGATTGAAAGATTGTGAATCCAATAACTCAAATAGGTTGGTCATGAGATGATGAGCCAAAATATCAAGTAGAACTAGAATCTAAGAGGTGTCTTAAGGCCATTATGGATTCCATGTACACTAATAAGGTATCACCTTACTAGTACCACCTAAAGGGTAAATCCCATAAGGTGTAGTTGTGTTTTCACTGGGAAGACCAACATGGATAACCTAAAAGGAAAGATTGGATGCAAAGGTTTTCAAATAAATTCAAAGTGTGAAGATGAAGAAATTCCTTCACCAATGGTCATGCTTGTTGTTTTAGCTAGTATAGACTATCAGAGTTGGCATATGAAGCTTAAAACCCCATTCCATAATAAGAAAATTTGAAAGTATGTGTATGTGACACATCTTAAAGGTCTTATAACTTCATTAATGCAAATAAAGTCTATAAAGTACAAAGTTCAATCTTGAGATTGAAATAAGCACCTCAAATATTGGATCTTTTGCCTTGACAAGATAGTGAAAATTTCGACTTGAATCAAGACAAAAGATGGAATATGTGGTTATAAAATATTTAGTGGGACATATATGAATATTCAACATATTGATGGGGAATAACATCTCAATATTGGATGTATTGAGACCTGTCATGGAAAACACCTTCAACAATGAAGGATTAGGTGAAACACCCTATGTGATAGGAATTGATATCTATAGAGATAGATCTAAAAGTTTCAAAACCTAAGTATGATAATATATAATAGCAAGATGTTGAAAGAGTTCAACATGAAGGATTCAATGAGAGAGAATCTGACCATGACTCATGGGATTATTTTCTCAAGAACCAAGTGTTTTGATTCTTATAATGAATGGAAAACATGAGTAATATGCCATATGCAACAATAATTGGATCTATCACATATGATATATAAATCTTCCCATCCCATAATCTTGTATGTATTGGAAATGACAAGATGATATTAGTTTCCAATGAGGGTCATTGGAATGTCATTAAAAGACATCCATTAGTACTTGAGAATCACTAAGGATATGTTGCTAGATTATGGCAACAAGGAAGAGTTTGTGTAAGGGGTTACATCGATGCAAGCTTCTGTAATGATTGAAGAAGAAGCTTTCCTAAGGCAGAAGTCTAGGGCCATTTGGTTGAAAGAAGGTGATAAGAATACAACATTCTTTTATGCTACTCTGAAGACAAGAAGGATCTACAATAGCATATATGTCCTGCATGATGGAGTCAATACTATTAATGAAATTGAAGCCATCTCTGATCACATTGTGAATTACTATAAGATGATCTTCAATTCTTTGCCTTTGTATGAGGTCACATGGAAGGAATCATGGACCCTCCTTGTTTTGGAACCTATTCAAGCCTTGAATCTAAGTAAGTGGGTCACTAAAGAGGAAGTCGAGGAAGTGATTAACGGCACGAATGGAGACAAGACCCCTAGGCCTGATGGGTTCAATGGAACCTTCTTCAAAGTATGATGGCCAATTATTGGGCAGGATGTTACCAAAGCGATTTTGAATTTCTTTGATTCTGGGAAGCTCCTTAGAGAGTGCAACAGGTCGTTCATCACTCTCATTCCCAAGATCCAAGGTGCCACAAATTTAAAGGACTTTCTCCTCATCTCTCTTTGTAATGTGATGTTCAAAATCATCACCGAGATAACGGCTAATAGGTTAAGAAGTGTTTTTCCTGATTTGATTGATAAAAACCAGTTTTCTTTTATTAAGGGCAAAGCTATTAGTGATGTTATTCTTCTGGAAAATTATCTTCTAAGTTATTTCTCTTCTCCTAAGGGTACTGTAGCTATGTGTGTTAAGGATGATCTTTTAAAGGCTTATGACACTTTCAGAAGGGATTATATCCTATTTCTTATGCTGAAGATGGGTTTTTCACCCTGTTGGTTATCTTGGATCGAGGTTTGTTTTAATTCAAATTCTTTTCAAGTCTTGATTAATGGTTCCCCTTCTTGCTCCTTTGAAGCCTCTAATGGAGTGATCCAGTGGGATCCCCTTACACCCTATCTATTCATGATTTCCATGAAAGGTTTATTATCCATTATTGAAGTTGTTGTTAAGGATGAGCTCATATCTCCTCTAAAAGCTATTGATCAGTTCTGGGTATCTCACATCATATTTGCAGATGATTTGCTTATCTTCTCTAAGGAAGGTCCTTTGAATTCTCAACATGTCAAGACAGTCCTGGACATCTTCTGCTCTGTTTCAAGATTGAGTTTGAATAACACAAAGAATCAATTGTTACTGAGTAAAAGTTGTACTACCCTTCAGAATGAGATTTCTTTGTGTCTAGATATTGAGAAGGTTGAGCTACTTGTTATATACCTTGGCCTCCCCCTCTTCACGGGTCATCTCACAAATGCTATGTGCTCACCTATTACTGATAAAATCAAGAGAAGACTTGATTCCCAGAAAGGCAAACTGTCTCCTTTGGTGGACGGGTGGAGTTAGTGATATCCACTTTCCACTTACCATGTTTTCTAGTCTTCTGGCTTCCCCCTCCCTAAAGTAGTTGTCCTTGACATTGAAAAAACAAGAGGAACTTTATATGGAACAATTCTCTGAACCAGAAACACCTCCACACGGTTTCTTGGGAGTCAATTTGCAGACCCAAGTGTGAAGGGGGCTTGGGAGTACGCCTGGTGAATGACTGGTCCAAGGAGGGTCTTCTGAAGAACCTTTGGGACATAGAAAGTAACAAAGAAACCCTATGGGTTAAGTGGTTACACGAGCATTACATCAAACATGAATCTATTTGGTCGGTTGTTTGCAAGTCTAATTCTATGTGAATGTGGAAAAGACTGCTTAGGATGAGAGATCTGTTGAAAGTTAATGTTGAGTTTAAGGTGGGAAATGGTAGGAGATTCCATTTCTGGAGAGATATTTGGCTCTCTAATAAGAACCCTTTTCTGGACCTTTGCGATGATCAGCTGGTTCTAATGATGGGAAAAAGGCTTAACTGCTCTATTTCGTCTTGTATCTTGAGTAATGAATGGTTGCTTCCATATATTAGAGGTGTTGATGCCATTCACAAGTTGATTAATGATATGGCCCCCTTAATGATAGAGATGATACTATTCTATTTAACAAGAAAAGAATTTTCAAGATGAGAGATGGATGGGAGATCTTTAGAAGGAAGAATCCTAAAGTGAAATGGTCTGACTGGGTTTGGAAGAGTAAGTTTCCAAGGAGCTGCTCCTATTTTATCTGGAAATGTTTTCTTAACAAAATACCTACCTATGATTATTCGAAAAGGGTGGGGTTCTCTTTTGCCTCGAGATATGTTTAGTGCAAATTCTATGAAGAAGACCTAGACCATCTTCTGTTTAAATGTCCCTTTAGTGGTGATATCTGGAAGTTGTATAGGCTTAAGTACGATAGATATCCGTGGTGTGAAAGACTGGATTTATGGTTTAATTCTGAGGATATAATTTCTTTTAAGGTGTGTAGGATGTGATGGAGTGGACTTTTGGAATCCTAAATGTCCAATGACTTAAGTGAAATCATATGGTTGAGTTATATTAAGAGTTCTAAGATTTTGACAAAGTAGGTGTGTTGATGTGAGGTTGACATCATGATTAAGATATCTCTTGTAATGCCTTCTTGAGGAATTTAATAGAATGATAAAATAGATGATTTTTGTCACCAAATTTGAGTATAAGGTATCTTGAGAGGTAAGGAAGCTGTGGTTAAAATTTGGTGGCATTTGGATCTTCCTAGAGGGAGTTATTAAGGTTTGCATATTTTGAAATAATGTGCATTATTAACAAATTATAGACCTAAGTTGTTGATCAGATAAGGTGTCACGTCCCTTAGTTGGGTTGGGTCTGCATGGCTAGATCCTAGCCCTAGATATCCAATCTAGTGGCAGTGAGGGTTGCTTTAAGTGAGCCATGGATCATGTTCTGTGTGGGTTCCTTTGTAGCCGTTGGATGTACCTTGTATGGCTAGATCTTCATCTCCTACCACCAGTCAGACTGGAGATTGTGGGGGGTAGCAGCCAAAACGAGCCCCAACCTCGTCTCACATTGAGATCATGGAGCAAAGTGATACTTAATGCGAGAGAAGTTGTGCTCCTTGACGAGATATCTCCATCGACCTCTTATTTGGGACGAGCAACAACCCGAGGAGGGAGTTTGAGCTCCCGCTCCTCTCCACCTCCCCACCGAGGAGAGCAGGTCATAGCTAGGAGTAGGATATGGAGGTAGAAGGTGGATTGGAGGAAGAGGAATAAGGAAGGAGAAATGAGAAGGCCTGTGGAAGCATTTGTGCTTGAGTGTTTGGCCTCAAGTGGTCATTTCCATGACTGACCAACTCAGGTCAGTCGCCCATGAACTGGGAGATTGAAAACCTATTGGGAGAGCTGCTCGCCGCTAGAAAAGGCAAGGGTCAAGTTCACGGAGACCCTGCAAAGCTTTTTGAAGCTTCAGTCTGGCACGAAGACGAGAAGAGGTCGCTTGTCTCTTTGTCCTGCCGTAGTCCCAAAGCCAGGCGGCAGTGTACTAGTGGAGAACAAGATCCACGACCAATGACCACAGGCCGAGTAGTTGTGGGAACCCAGGAGAGGTAGACGAAGCTGATGGAGGCCTTCGGAGCTGGCGAGGAGCACTATGTTGCAGCAGATTGCTCTCTGGAGGTCCACTGTGCGGCGGAACTCACGTAAAACAGAGTCCCACGGACTCCCTGCCCGCGCGAGGAAGAGAATAGGGTGGGTGAACCCCGATTTAGTCACCCAAAACCAGCCTAGAACTAACTGGCCACAACAAGCAAGAAGTAGCGCAACCCTAGTGGCCACGTGGTGCAACGGGATTGACCCAATGAAGGTAAATACCTCAATAATGCCTAGATCCTGTGTAATTCATAATAAATAGCCCGCTTATCAGAAAAATACATATAATATATCAAAAGTCTCAGAAAAATGTGTAGAATAATATGGAAGCATAATATCAGGCTTTTAATGCTCTAATGATAGTGATATCATGTAAGATGTGAAGTGCTCATATGATGGAGAATAAATATCAAATGATGATATAAAATTATGGAAAAATGTCAGTAAGTCTATAATCATGTTTATAATGCAGATGATGACATATATGGTCATGTTGATGTGTGAAAGCATATAATTTGATTAATATGATTAAGTATGGCTAATAACACTAAAGATAATGCAATTAATGCATACATGCTCAATAAATGATGAAATTTACAGAACACTCTTATATCAGTAATTGGAAGTTAATCTGGAACTTCAATATTAGTTAGATTCATAGAATTCATGTTACATGAGGATGACCCTTAATACATATTATGAAATCCTAATTTAGGTTAATGATGTAACCTAGAGTTAATATGTGCACAAAAAGGATATGGAACATAATGATCAGATAATGAACCATAATTTGGAAAATAACGCAAAATAGACAACAATAATACATAATACTAGAATGTGTGTTGACTGATGACAAAGTCTCTTTAGTGATGATATGGGATACCAAGTCAAGCACATAGGTACTTGTTAGAGAATAATGTACCAGGCATATCCACATTGAGAATGATACATGGAACCATTGAATCATAGTCATAATTGGTTCCCAAAGTGATAGTGGTGATTGTGGTTCTTAGAACTGAAGTCACTACACTCATCACATGCCATTCAATGTATTGTGACACCATCTGACATGACTTTGAATAAGGGATGCCATAGAAGTGGTGCTTGGATACATTGTGACACATGGGGATTGACTATGAGTGATGTAGATGGGATTTGTCCCTCCTATAGGAGTTGATATCCTAGCCACTTGATAAGAGAGACTAAGAAATGCATGGCCATTCTCGTGTGAGTCAATATATGATATTGAGCTCATGTGTATCTCAATAGTCTTCTCTAGTTCAAGAAACATGGATTGAATAATCAAAGGATGAGGATTCTTTGCCTCGAGTTCAATTTTGATTCCAGAGACAAAGGAACTATACAATCACAATAACACTGATCATACATTGTAGGTTGAAGTTGTTCTCCAACTTTTCTATTACTTGAGTAGCAATGATGTGTTTCTAGGTACCGCTCATTGCTTGTGATGTCAGAAATTGTTTACAAACGTTCACTGTCAATGTAACTTGGGACCTATAGGGTCAGACACATAGGTTGCACTTGGAATATGAGTTGTCTCATGAATGGATTTAAATTGTTTACTAAAGTGTTTAGGTAATCAACTTAAACAACATTGGCTGATAATTAGCTAACTGGAAAAGTGAGTCGACCAATTCATGTGTCATGATTACTAAAGTGTTTAGGTAATCAATTTAAACAACATTGGCTTAAAATCGGATGAATGGGAATGTGATTCGGTCGACTCAAGTGTTGAGTCAACCGATTCATGTATCGAGTCAACCAATTTAAGTGTCCAATCCATCGACTAGATGATTCATGAGACTAAATCAAGAATTAATGTTGAAGTCATGTTGTGAATTGATCTTTGCATTGAAAGACAATATGTTTATGAATAGGAAATCATTCCAATCAGCCGACTATATGTTCCACTCAACCAACTGGGTGTGTGTCGACCAACTCAAGTGTTTAGTTGACCAACTTGTGATACACAACAACGGGGAATTCTAGAAAATTTGTCTCTTCGACTCCTAGTTGATTTTGAAACCCTGACCCTAACCCTCTTACAAATAGAGGGATAGTCAAGGCTTTAAGAAGATGCAACTAACTCTGAAAAACACTGTCCTCTCATAGTTGTGGTAACATGAGAGCCTGAGCAAGTCTTACCTGTAAAAGGGAGAGACAACCAGGGAGAACAAGTCATCACTAGCACGTTGACATTGAAGGGACAAACTCCTTCTTGTTAGATCTAGCAAGCGCTATGAGGAGATTCTAGAGGTCAGCATTAACTATGATAGAGGTGTGGAGGCCATCACCATCACACTAGAAGGACTGCATCAGCTGTTGTCTGTGGTGTCTTACCACGAAGTCACCCTGACTGCCATCCAGGTGTTGTTAGATTTAAAAGCACCATGTTGTGAGGATTGTCACTGGATTTGATCCAGGACCAGGTATATACCTCAGAAAACCTCTTTCCTAAATACATTATTGTTGACAGATCTGTTGGCTTAGGATTCAGGCAGATTTTTTTTTGTTTTCGCTACCTTATCTTCTACCTAATTTCCTAAAAGTGGTACCAGAGCCACATCAATGTACAATTAATTTTAATTTTAATTGATGTGATTAGATTTATTTTATTGCATACAATGCTAATATTTAAAATGATTAATGTACATATCCTATTTAATACCACATATGACCCCTATATATATATATGATGTGATATATAATCCTTATTTAGGCACTGCCCTAAAACATTTTGATGGTGAATATATGTGTGGTTATAGCCAACACCCCTATGGATGTGCGTGCTTGGTTGTTTGGTTTCTTTCCTATTGTTATTCAGTTTGTATATCAAGCCTCTCTCTTTCTTTCAAAATTTAAATTAATGCACTCCTTCCTATACTCCCCTTGAAAGTAAATTGAGGGTTACCTTTTACAATGTAATAACTTAATAGGAATAGAGTAGTTTTAATTTTTGTTTTGGGAAAAAGAAGTCATTTTGCACTAGGTGAATCAACTAACTCAGAAGTTGAGTCGAACAACCAGAGGATCAAGGAGGCCAACCAACATGAGGAACCAATCAATTTACTAGAGTCCCAAATGATTGAATGGAGGAATCCAGTCAATTGCACGAGCCAGAAATAGTCTACCGACCGATGGATGCCAGTTGACCAATTGAGAAGTCAAACCAATCGACTAGAGGGTCCGACTAATCGACCGACCAGTTTCAACATCTTATTTTCAAGAACAGATTGCTACATGAGATGTATGACCTTAGGTGGTAGAAATTCTTTATGGCTCCAAATAATTGCATTACTATGGCCATTATCATCACTCATATGTTTTATGATTTCATGTTTCATTTGTGGATATAGCATGTATATGATACATATGATAAGTACACGGTGATTGGATACACACACACACACACAAACACACACACACACACATATATATATATATATCAACAAAATCCCTCTAGAAATATTAGTATGAGAGTTTTTCCATAACCAAAATACATGAAAAGCTTGATCGACTAAGAGTAGGTTACACCAAAGCATGATGAGCTGTGTATCTTGTGGAAGTGTGATGATAGATGTGTGGGTTTGCCAAAGCAAGGTGCATATTCTATCGTGTTGGGTTTTTAGTTAGGCTTAACTAGGTGGCCTTAATGAGATTAAGTACCTAGAAGCATACATATGGATTGTGAAAAGGAGTTGTGCACACCATTTATCCAAGTGTTGCATTTAGATGCAATTGGAAAAAGTTGCCTATCTAAATAGTAAAGTTGTGGGTGATCAATCAAAGTTGACTCATGATTTGATGAAATATGAATCTTGGCTCAATAGAAGGTTATATGATGTAATATTCCAAATTGATAGTGAAGGGTGTCAATTTGAACAAAATAGTTGGAGTGATAATCAATAACATTCCTAATTAATATTGTTAATATTATCCAATCAAATCAAATGTTTTTTTTGACAAAGTACATTTTTTTACTTTGTAGAAATAAATGAAAAACACACTGTCATTGAGATCAATCCATAAGAAGGACAACCTAAATGAGATGAAGTTTTATAATTGGTTCAGGTCTTTGGGAAACGTTCTCAATCATGAGTGCAAGCTCTATGTCTTTGAAACACTATTGCCATAGGAACCCACTCCAAATGCACCTAAGGCTGAAATGGATGCTTACTAGAAGCATGCCAATGATGCCACAGGAATCAAAAACCTTATATTGGGCTGTATGAACTAGGATTTGCATAAACACATGACTACATGGGTATTATCAATATGGTAACAAATCTTAAGATCATGTAAAGCACGAAAGGTATAATGTCTCCAAGGTGTTGTTTGACTGCAAAATGAAAGAAGGAGATCTAATAGAGCTTCATGTGATGAATATGATTGGGAATATGTAATATCTTGAGAGACTGGGATTTCCTTTAGGTTAAGAGTTGGCAATGTATATGATTCTTCAATCATTTCCTGAATCATATATCTAGTTTATCAAGTGTTATCACTTGAATAACTTTGCTAAACTATTATTTGAATTCCTTGGCATGTTGATAAATGTTGAAGCACAAATGAAGAAGGAAAGACCCGTGTTGATGACAAGCAGAACAGAGTCCAAGGGCAATGGCAAGGACAAGAAATGTTCTGAGGCCAACCTGAAGTTCAAGTCTTCTACACTCAAGATAAGGAAGGGGGTAAGTGCAAAAGGAATCTTTCCTTTTCACTTAGAGAAATTGAGGAATATGAAGCAATAAATAGAGATCTCTACTTTAGGTATATATGTAATTGAGATTAAATTCACTAGATCTTCATATTGAGTATTGGATACTAGATGGGGATTGTGCATTTGCTCAAATGTGAAGGATCTGAAAAGAAGTAGACTTTAGAAAAAAAGTGAGGTTGAATTGTGCATTGCTAATGGAGCAGGAGTTTCTTCTAGTGTGGTGGAATCTATGAGTTATCTCTACCAAGGGGGCTTGCAATAGAGTTCAAAAAATACTATTGTGTACCTACCACTAATAGGAACACCATATCTTTAACTTGTTTGGACAAGAATGGATTCAAATTTCTTATAAAGAATGGTTGATAATGTATTCATAAAGATAAGATCTATTATGGTAGTGCTCTCTATATTGTTAGATCTGGACACAAGTGTGTATAACATAAATACTTAACGACTAAAAATTGATAACTCAAACCAAACATAGCTTTGGCATCTTTGTCTATGACACATAATTTGGAAATGCATTTCCAGACTCCATAAAGATGGTTATCTGGACTCTTTTGATTTCAAATCTATAGAGATATGTGAGTCTTGTTTGTTGGGTAAGATGACAAAGACTTCTTTCACTGGTAATAGTGAGACAACAAGTGATCTATTAGGACTCACACATACTAATGTATGTGGCCCTTTAGAATAAATGCTAGAGGTGGTTATCAGTACTTCATTACCTTTGTTGATGACTTCAATAGGTATGGTTATGTTTAATTGATGAAACATAAGTCAGAAACCCTTGAAAAGTTCAAGGATGTCATAAATGAAGTACAAAACCAACTTGGTAAGAGTATTAAGGTACTTCATTTTGATTGAGGTGGAGAATACTTAAGCCAAGAGCTTGAGGACCTTCTACGAGACTATGGTATCATATCACAATGGAGTCCACCTAGAACACCACATCATAATGTTGTATCAAAAAGAAGAAATCATGCATTACTAGATATGGTGCGATCAATGATGAGTTTTGATACTCTTCCTATTTCTTTCTTGGGATATGCTTGACAAACTGCATTGTTGACACTTAACCACATACCATCTAAATCGGTTCAAAAGACACCATATGAAATTGGACTAGGAAGCATCCCAAAATTTATTTTATGAGGATTTGGGGGTGTGAAGCTTCTGTAACAAAAATGCTTCTTGAAAATGTTGGCCCTAGATCAGATAAATGTTATTTTATTGGATATCCCAAAGAAACCAAGGGATACTAGTTGTATAACCTATCTAACAACAAAGTATTTATTTCTAGGGATGTTGTATTTCTAGAAAAGGAATTTATTTCCAAATGAATCAATGGAAGGAAAGTAGAACTCGAAGAGGTTTGAGACCAACAAGAAAATATTGAACCTGTAGAGGTACAAACTTACAAGGAGACTCACAAACCATTATGGAATCTCAGGTTCCTCATGTAACACAAGAACCTCATAGATCTAGTATGACACTCCTTGAGCTCGAAAGATTTGGTTATCTTATGACTCAAGAAGGCGATGACTTGGTCATAGATGATGAGACAACAACCTACCTAGAGGTTGTTGAGGGACTAGAGTCTAGGAAATGGCTTCAGGCCATGAGATCTGAGATGTAATCTATGTACACTAACAAGGTACAGACCTTGGTGGATCCACCTAAAGGTGTAAAACCCATAGGGTGCAAGTGGGTCTTCAAGAAGAAGACCAACATGGATGGTAATATACAAACCTATAAGGGAAGATTGGTTGCAAAAGGTTTCAAACAAGTTCAAGGTGTTGACTATGATGAAACATTTTCACCAGTTGGCATGGTTAAGTCCATCAGGATCATGCTTTCCATTATAGCTTATTATGACTATGAGATTTGCCAGATCAATGTTAAAACCACCTTCCTTAATGAGAATCTTCTTGAGGATGTATACATGACACACCTAAGGGTTTTATAAATTAAAAGGAAGCCAAGAAAGTCTATAAGCTACAAAGGTAACTGAAGCAAACATCTTGGATCTAGAATCTTCAATTTGATGAAATAGTCAAAGAGTTTGGATTTAGTCAAAAATTCAGATGAACCTTATGTGTACAAAAAGGTTAGTGGGAGCATAATTCTATTCCTCATATTGTATGTAGATGACATACTATAATGGGGAATGACATACCTACTTTATAGATGGTAAAGAACTAGCTAGGAAATATCTTATATATGAATGATTTAGAAAAAACATCCTATATATTAGGAATCAAGATCTATAGATATAGATCTAGAAGGCTTCTTGGCCTACGCCAGAGTACATACATTGACAAAGTGCTGAGGAGGTTTAGAATGCATGACTAAAAGAGAGGAAATACCAATATCCCAACTCTTGTGAAGAACGGAAACAAACGAGTAAGATTCCATATGCATATGCAATCGGATCTATCTTTTATGTAATGTTATACACATGTCCCTATGTCTTGTATGCCTTACGCCTAACAAGAAGATATCAGTGAGACCCCGGTCAAAGTCATTGGAATACCATAAAGAAAATCCTTAAATACTTGAGAAGAACTAAGGATTGGTTTCTTGTTTATGGTAGTGAGGAAGAGTTGAGTGTAAGGGGTTACATCGATGCAAGCTTCCAAACTAACAATGATGATTATTGATTGCAATCACAATTTGTATTTTTCCTAAACAACAAAGATGTAAGCTGGAAAAGTTCCAAGCAAAGGACAATTGATGATTCTATAATAGAGGCTACATACATTGATAGGGAATGACATCCCTACCCTACAAATGGTAAATACATGGATGGGAAGTACCTTCTCTAAGAAGGATTTAGGAAAATCATCATATATCTTAGGAATAAAGATCTATAGAGATAGATCTAGAAGGCTTCTTTTCATAAGTAAGAGTACATACATTGGCAAGGTCTTGAAGAAGTTTAGCATTCAGGACTCACAAGAGGAATTTGCCCATGTCTCATGGAATTAGTCTCTCTAGAGCCCGATGTCCCAATTCTTATGTAAAACAAGAACACATGGGAAAATGCCATATGCATCTGTAATTAGATCTATCATTTATGTAATGTTATGCACTCATTTTGTTGTCTCGTATGTTTTGGACATGACAAGTAGATATCAATCAGATCTCAGTGAAGGTCACTAGATTGTCATAAAGAACATCCTTAAGTACTTGAAAAGCACTAAGGACTAGTTACTTGTTTATATTGGTAAGGTAGAGTTGGGTATAAATGGTTACATTGGTGCAAGCTTTCAAACTAAAAAAGATGAGTATCTATTGCAATCTAATTTATATTTTTTCCTTTAAAGTAAGCTAGAAAAGTTCCAAGAAAGAGACAACTCTTGATTCTATAATAGAAGTCAAGTACCTTGTTGTTTTGATCATAGAAGAGGATATTGTATGGATCAAAAAGTTAGTTAGATGAAGTTGGTATGCTTCCAACCATTGATGACGGAGTAGAAATACTGTGACAATAGTGGAGCTATTTGATAGTCTTAGCAACCCAGACAATATACTACAACATTTCTATCTCATAAGAGAAATCATACAACAAGCAGATGAGACATTTTAAAAGTATTGACTAGAAGCAAATGTTTCTGACCCATTGACAAAAGCACATGTGCAACAAAGACATGATGGTCATGTTAGAACACATGTAATTGGATTTGTGGGTGATTGACTCTAAGTTTAAGGGAAAGTATGTTGGTATGTATTCCCATAGATCTAATCCTATGATGATTGTATTGGGCATCATGTACTTGATTTGATAATAATAAAGGTAATCCCTTCTATCATGTTTGTCTCAATCATGAGATTATGACACAACATGATAGATTTCTAAAGAATGATGTTACTCGATGACATCTATCTTTATGTTAATCACCTGAACAATGAGATCATATGTACGATAAGAGTGCATGCATTCTTGTTATGCCCCTAGTCATATATTATTTTGGAAGCAAAATATATGAAAATGATACATAAGACTAGAATGTGTGTTGACTGATGATAGAGTCTCATTAGTCATGATATTAGATATCAAGTCAAACACATAGGTAATTGTTAGAGAGCTATGTATTGGACATACCCACCTTGAGAGTGGTACATGGAAACCATGGAATGGTATTCAAAAAAAGATCTTGAAGTGATAGTGGTGATTGTGGTTCTTAGACCTAAAGTCACTACACTCATCACATATTGTTTGATTAACTTTGACACCATTAAGATTGACCTTGAATAAGGTTTGATACAAAGGTGTTGTTGGATATGTTGTGACACATGGGGATTGATTGTGAGTGATGTAGATGGGATTTGTCCCTCCTATTGGAGTTGATGTCCTTTCTATTAGATAAGTGATATTGATAAATGTATGTTCATACTAATGTGAGTCAATATGTGATATGTGAACTCACATGCATCTCATACAATTTGCTCTAGTTCATGGAACATAGATTGAATGCTAAGAGGATGAAGATTCCATGCCTAACGTTCAATCTGGATATCAGAGACAAATGAACTATACAATAATGATAACACTGATCACAGATGAAAATTGAATTTGTTCTCCAACTTTCCAATGACTTGGGCAACATTGAGGTGTTTCTAGATATTACTCATTGCTTTGTAGTCACAATGGTTACAAACTTCACTACCAATGTAATTTGAGACCTATAGGGTTACATGCCTCAGATGCACTTGGAATAGGACTTCAATCATGGATAACATTTAACTTGGATACAAAAAGTGTTTCGGTAATCAACTTAAAAAACACTGATGTGCTATTCGATCGACTGGAGTATATAACCAACTGAGTTGATTGCCTTTGAAACTGACTAGTTGGATTTGGTCAAACAAATATACTGGATGACTAGTTTGATTGGGTCAAACAAAATGATATGTGTAATGATGTGCATTAATCATTTCACTAAAAGTAGTGTTATTGTGCCCCTAACCATAAGCCAATTGACTAACTGGATAGTCTAGTCAACTAGTCACTCACACGCTATAGCTGTCAGACCATGAGATATGGCCTTTCATATACCCTAAGTTTTGAAAATGCTCACCCATCCAATCCTATATAAGGATAGGGTGGTCAAGGATCTCAGTACAAGACTTCTTCTCACAGTTGTGTTAAGGTGTGAGAGAGACTGAGTAGTCTTAACCAAGAAAGGGAGAGACAACAAGGGGAAATGAAGTCGATGCTAGCACATTGACAACTGGCAGGACAACCTTTTACCATCGGCTCTAGAATTTGCCATGGAGTTCTAGATGGTCTGTATGGAATAAAAAAAGGTGTGGAAGTTGTTATTGCCATGTCAGGAGGATGTCATCTACCTCCGTCTATGGTTGTTACACTAAGAGGACATCATTGGCTACCATCCATGTACTATTTGTGAAGGGAGCACATCACTGTGTAAGGATACTCAATGGACTTGCTCCAAGACAAGGTACTTCTTACACCCTCTTTCTAAATACAATGATGTTGGCGTGATAACTGGTTAGAATATATGGACAAAATATTTTGTTTTTTACTACCTAGTCTGTATCCATATTTTCTAAAGTAATAAAATCTAAGAAAAGAAACAATGGATGGTCCTATGTTCTAGCACCCTAACTTCCCTCCTCAACCCTCTCTTCTATTTGCAATACTTTTAGGCTAGAAAAAAAACACTATCTCCCCGTTACCCAACATATAAAAGTGGGTTATTAAGTGTGTAATGAACCTTAGGCAAAAAGCATGCAAATAAAAACCCCAATCCTAGCAGTTTAAGTCAAGTCAATAGAATGAAACCGTTTTATCTAGAGCCTTATGAGTGCCATGTCACTTGCATGAGTTGTGGAAACTTATATTTGAAGTATATATGATTTGTTCTATATTTTTGTGTAAAATATCACTAAAAATAAGATAGAAGTGTACCACATGTATACATTCAAGCTTGAACTTATCTAGTCAAACAACTATGTAGGCATGAACATTTATCGTTTCATGAAGAATTGAATTGAAAAAGAGATTGCATTGGAGCATACTAGAGTAAAAGTATGTTTTATCTTGGATTGGTGATGTAGCCTAGTTCTGGTTTCCATCTTTTGTTATTTTTCCTACTTACTTATGAAAAGCTATTTATAAGCATGCAATTTATGCACTTATGGATGCTCTTGCGTAGTTTTAAATGTACTTTGACACTAATTAATGGAAGAGATATAAGGATAAGGAGAATGATATTAAGAATTACCCATCCATGTAGAATCCAAAATAGACCATAAAAGCTACCCCAAGTGACTAAGAATCAACTTGAAACAAGAAACATCCATTGAAGATCACGATCAACAACTATGTGCAAATAAGGCCCCCAGAACAACCGTTCTACCATGAGTATGTTCATGGTGATACAATGCAAGTACCTTAAAATTTTAATACAACACTTATTTGAGCATTTCTCTACATCCATGACTATTCTCACTAGAAGGAAATTCCACTTTTGCTCTAGAATATCCATTCTATTGATATAATTGATGATTGAGGACCCTAGGACACCTTCACATCCACCAACTAGCACTGACCATTTAACCCCCACGACCGTTCTAGAAACCATGACCATTCCAGGGATAAATGTATCATGTTGAGGATCCCAAGATACCTACATATCTACCTACTAACACTGACATTTAGCTCATATGACCATTCTACCCCCCACTCTATGGTGATTCCATTTCCCCATAGGGTTATGGAGGAAGAACAACTATTTCCCTCTAGCCCTAATACTATTTTCCACTAAATTTTCTAAACTAACCCCACCCCTAATGAACCTTAGACACTTTAGCCCCCTATATATACATTAGTGGCAGCCAACAGGCAATGGTTACCAGTTCCTAGCCAGAATATCCACCACCCACTTCTACCTACCTCATTCACTTCATTTTCCTCCACTTTTGAGCCAAAAACTCAAGTCTTCTAGGGTTTTGACTATGGACCTTCCACTTTCATGCTATTTCCATCCATGTGTAAGATGAAGACAAGCTTTAAGATGCTAGAGGTGAATATTGAAGCTTTTCCACCCTCATTCATAAAGTTTCTATATTCTTCTTGTTTTTCTTTTGTTATTTCTTTGATCATGAGTATCTAAGCCCCCTTGGTGGGATGTTTTGAGGAAAAAATATGTAACTAGACACCATGTTGGTAAACATTTATGAACTATACTCTAATTTCATTGTCTAATGTTATGTTATTTATTGTTCTTCTTTTGTACCTCTTGATATGGTTGTTTGAGCTACGTAATCAATTAAGGCATAGAGAACAAAGTAATTTTGGTCTTTTGGGTGGGAAACTCCTAAGATCTGTAGAGGAACATTACCTAGTTTCTCCCCTACCCTTTGTCTCTCCATTCCACTAGTACTAGCTAAGAGACATAAATGAATGGGTGTGTTCCTCCATACACACTTAGAAAAAAGGCTTGTTTAGTGGTTGGTGGTAATTGTGGGAGGTGAAATGCCCTTCACCTACATCCCACACCATTCCTTGCCCCTAAGTGTATCAAGAGAGTCATACCTAGAAACCTAGAATTGAATTAACTACGATAATTTCTACTTATTCCTTAGTTAATAGACCCTCATAAGGGTTGATAGGAAGTGAAAGGGACTAGTTCCCAACACATCACCATGCCACCCATGGACAACTAGTAGGGTAGGATTCATACCCTGCATTATTCCTTGTTTTTTGGTTGTGTAGATTACTTGTTAGATGTATGTGTGTGAGCAATATCCTTGTACATGTTTCATAGTAGCATATCCCCCTAAGCAGCCCACTACCCCAATTGCTTGCTAGAACCCTAATTTTCTCCTTTATTAGCCAGTTGTGTTTTGCTTTCTTAGTCTCTTCGCTTATTTATGGTAATTAGTTCTTGCCAGAGTAATTAGCTATTTTCCTTAGTTTCCCATTCTAGGTTTTTCTAGTTAATTTCTTAGTGTAGTCTTTGCTTGCCTCATTAGTACAATTGCTAATCTACAATAGTTAGTTGATGTCTCTTGTTATTTTAAATCTAATATATTCTAAGTTCTCTCTTAGATTATTAGTTAGCATTAATCATATAGGGTGAATGCATATCCAATTCTTGCCTTTCCTTCTTGCATGTTCATCTTAGTTCAACTGAAGACCCTAATAAGCCATTAAAATCCTACACTCCATTCTAGAAACCCAAAGAATAGTCTAGATCTCTATTGTCCTACCCCACTTCTTATAAATTTGATTCCAACATGTTGATATCTACAATTCAACTAGAGCCCGTGCGCTTGCAAATCGTGTGTATATAGGAATTTGTTGTCATTCAATAATTTGTTATCTCAATGTGCTCAAGGCCCATTAGTTGCATTTCAATTATATGAGGCATACAAAATCCCATGTTTGTTGGATTTACATTAAAGTAGGTAGACAAATATCTCATGAAATCAAAAGTTTAAAGTTCCTGTATGCAAGGAGTCTCAATCATATGAAATGAAGGTTTCATTATTATATGTTTTTCTTCATATGTTTAATTATATATTTATAGTAGTTGGGGTGACATAGGTGGTCAATCTTGATTCTACATTCATGAAGAAACCTAGGTTTCATGATGTGATGGAATAATAAATTAAGAAGGTATTAACTTGATTGAGTCATGGCGCAATTTTAAAATAGTCTCACATTCATGGATCCCAAAGGTCTAGTTACAATCTAAAACTTTTCTTTCCCTCTCTCGCGATGAGGTTAAAAGTTAAAACAATATATGTTTGTTTTTCTCCTTATTAGTGTTAAAAGTGAAAACACTTGTTACAGCCAAGAAGTGTCAGTCAACTCTATATATAAAGACAATTAACAAATTTATTAAAAAAACATTTTAAAATGCAAGGGATTTCTAGCACCAAGTATTGTGCCTATCGATGGTATTAATTATGTTTTTGTGATATTTCCTTCCAACTTAAATCAATTAATTGGGTGGTATAATGAAGTCCAATTGGCATGAATATTGGTAGGTAGGCTAATTAAGATGTGATGAGTCCAATATTTAAGTCAATTATTATATTGAACATGTTTGCTATTTATTTCTCTATCAGGGTGATAAGTGTGAATCAAATGTATTAATTTCTCTTTACAATATAATTTGCTATGATAAATCATGTTTATCGAATTTAATTTATCCATCAATATTTGAATAATTCTAGATTGTTAAACGATGGTCAAATTGAATATATTGATGAATTTGTATAATTAAATCACATTACACATAATTAATTAACTCATTCAAACAGTTCGTATAAATGGAATTATGGATTAATTATTAAAATGTTATATTTTCTTGGTTCCAATCACTCAAGTTAATCTAACTCAAGGAAAAAAGAATCTATATTAAAATAATGGAAAAGTCACAAGAAATGGGGAATGTTAGACTCTATACCTAGAATCAATACGTTATGGAAACATAGTAGGTGTCACAATATATGACAAGGCATAGTGTGCTAGTGCACAAGACAAGGGTTTTTTGTCCAAACTAACTAGCACATATGAGGCTTGACAAATGATTTGAGAAATTTAGAATGCATTGAAAAAACTACATGTGAGAATCATGTTCTTTGATACATTGTGTGAGATTCCTTCCTGGACAAATTTCCTAAAGAAAATGATTATACACTAACATATAACTCATTATTACAAGACTTTCAAACCATCTAGAAATCATCTGACATCACTCAAAACAATATGCAATAGAAGCTCAAGTATTTGTGATACATCAAAATATCTTGTTAAATAAGGGGCTCCACATGCTAGTGATAATCTCCATCATACCACATACTCTCTAAAAGCAATTAGGACTTCAAAGGTTTAATGCTAATACAAATTGACATTTGAAGTAAAGATTCTTCCATGGAGGATCTATTTGTATAGTTGATAATGATCCATTACAAATAGGAAATTCTCTATCCATTATGACATTGTTCTAGGATATCAAGGTGGAAATGATATAATTGTTAATTTTTCCAAAACTTTTATAGAGACAACACATGCCTTGATTACTATAGAGGGAGGTGCTCAAACTTTGAGAATGTTAAAGGACCCTATAGAGCTCAAGATACTCAACAACATGAAGGGCCCATCCATATACTTAGTTGACTATTTGAATTAGTTCACCAAACCATTGCAATATATGAAATAGATAGATGACCCATGGAAATATCTTTTAGAAGCCCATGTGTGTATGATCTTGATGAAGATCAATATGATTAAGCACATTTTACCTAGAAAATCAAGAGGAAGAGAAAAACATTGAGTATGAAGAGGTGAAAGCTATATGTTTTATTTTAGGAAAAACAAGTCTCTAGAGGCTCATGAGATGAAGATGCTGCCTAGGGGATGAAAAATGTAGGACTAGATGTACAAAAAGTGATCCTCGTAATTATTAATATAGATCTTACTAGGAACAAGAGAGGGACTTTTCATTGGGATATGTAAGAAACATAATTCCTTGGGTTATAAATGATCAAATTTCATAAGTTTCATCAAGGCATTATGCATTCATTGGACAAACATGATTGATGACTTCAATCTCTCAATTGAGCATCAATACTACTTAAATCAAAACATGAGAAAAGTGGTGCACAAGTAGGTCATTTGGCTTCTTACTATGGGAATCATCTAATGCATCTATGATTCACCAAGGAATATCCCATTAGAGGTTGTTTTTAAGATGGGTGAAACTATCATAGCATCGAATGACAAACAAGCTAATTCACATCCTTATAGTGACAAGGTGGAGGAGTATCTTGATATAAGAACTTTAAAAGTCTAAACATAATGACTACTCCCCTCCCCCTCTTGAACTAGGTCTTGGAATGTATCCCTAATTATAAGTTCTTTGTATATTTGTATGGCCATTAAAGGTCATATGAATTCCTATACATCATATGATCGAGAATACTGCCATTAGTTGTCCATTAGGGACATATGATTTCACAAGGATGGAATTTAGGTTTAAAAGTCTCTTGCCACATTCCAACACTACATGTATTCAATTGTTGTTGGATATAAAAAACCATCGTGGATGTGTTCATGGATGACTTCTCGATGTAGGGAATCTGATTTGAGTCCTGCATATATAAATGTCCCTCATTTTAGCATGAAGCACATATAACACTAAATTGGGAGAAATTACACATATCAAAGGATGAAACCGTCCTTACCATATGGTAAAATTTTGGGAATTGAGGTAGACAGGCCAAAGTTGACATAATCTCAAATATCTCTCCCCCTACTTCAGTCATAGTGCTCCAATGTTTCTTTATTCCTGATGGATTTTACCAAAATAATCATCGAGGAACTCAAACAAATTCCTAAACCTCTTATAATTCTTTTTTTTGGGTGAACATAGCGTGCCACTTTTCATTAACTACCAAATGAGTATGTACAATGCCTATGGGAGAGCCCCAAGAACAAGGAAAAAATTACACCAAAATAGCTAAGGAAAGAGAAAAAGAGCTTATCTATACATCATCCAGTATGGATACTATTGGTATCTGTGCTAACTATACTCCATATCTCTTTCAGACTCCTTCTTGGACCACCAAAGATCCTGGAGTTCCTCTCCAACTAGATCCTCTGAAGAACAAAACCTGCTGCTATCTTCATTTCACCTCTCAACAAAATGAGATCATCAAGACACCACATGTGATGTCCCCATATTTTCTAAAACTTAATCTGATGTGTAATGTCCAAATTGAAACCCACACCTCAACGAGAATCCCAATTTAAACACCACACACTAGGCTAAGAAGTATAAAATCAGAGGAAGTCAAAAGGAAACAATCAGTAGCACATGCACATGAACAATAATAAAACCATACACACATGTTCACCATTAAACATATAATTACAACATCAATTGTTACAACATTTGATATTACATATTGAACAGAAAACTTCTACATATACATGTACTACTACTAAACTACAAGATCTTAAGACAACAGGTCCACCTATACATCAGCTCACCACAACAACTTTCAACTATACTGGATCTTCAAGAACACATGTCCACAACCTAAACAAAAGATTACATGTGATACACGTTAGCGCAATATTCAAGAAATTTGTACTGAGTATGCCTACATGTCTTTTATATACCTCTCATCATATCTTGGCAATAAGATAAAACTAATATACTTGGCAGTAACAAAAGAATATAAGAAAAGCATATACTTGCACAAAGATATTCATTAGCAAAAGAGAACACATATTTTAAGCTTATTTCCATCATATATCTCGTACATCTGCCCCTAGGGCTTTGATGTTTTTAGGCCTTATGATCTACCCCCGAGGAGTTTGTGGTCATTGTACATGTGATCTACCCCCTAGGAGTTTGTGATCACTCTAATGCATAGTACTACCAAAGAGTTTAGTGCTATCATATGATGGATCAGAAATTTTATGTTTCATGTGTTGATAGCAATAAGTATGGAAATTCAAGCAACATATCATCAAAGACAATCATTTCAACCAATATCATATGCCAAGTATTTTACTACATATAGAATACAAGCATATTGTATAATAAGCCAAGTAAGAGGTAATGGCGTACCTTCCAAAGTGATAGATCATACTAAACACATTCCTCATGTCATCTATAACTTTGTTAAACCTGATCAAGACAAGATCATGTACTATCATTAGGTTCTCATCATCTTACATATCATCTTAACCATAATTACGTCCATATTAGGGTTTAGCTTAGTTCATTAGGATGTGTACATCATTACTTACATTCTTGTCTTGGAATTATCTTACTGATGTTATTTTCCAAATTATGGTTCATTATCTGATCATTATGTTCCATATCCTTTTTGTGCACATATTAACCCTAGGTTACATCATTAACCTAAATTAGGATTTCATAACATGTATTAAGGGTCATCCTCATGTAACATGAATTCTATGCATCTAACTAATGTCAAAGTTCCAGATTAGCTTCAAGTTACTGATATAAGAGTGTTCTGTAAATTTCATCATTTATTGAGCAAAATGCATTAATTGCATTATCTTTAGTGTTATTAGCCCTAATTAGTCATATTAATCAAATTATATGCTTTGGTGCATCAACATGACCATATATGACATCATACGCATTATAAACATGATTATAGACTTACTTTCATTTTTCCATAATTTTATATCATCATTTGATATTTATTATCCATCATATGAGAATTTCACATCTTACATGATATCACTATCATTAAAGCATTAAAAGGCTGATATTATGCTTCCATATTGTTCTTTGCAATTTTTTGAGAATTTGGATATATTATGTCTTTTTCTAATAAGCAGGCTATTTAATAGGAATTATACAGGATCTAGGCATTATTCGTCAAGGAGAACAACTTCTCTCACATGAAGTATCACTTTGATCCCCAATCTCAACGTGGGACGAGGTTGGGGCTCATTTTGGCTGCTACCCCCCACAATCTCTAGTCTGACCGGAGGTAGGGGATGAAGATCCAGCCATCCAAGGTACATCCAACGACTACAAAGGAACCCACACAGAACATGATCCGTGGCTCACTTAAAGCAACCCTCACTGCCACTTGATTGGATATCTAGGGCTAGGATCCACCAACACAGACCCAACCCAACTAAGGGGCATGACACCTTATCTGATCAACAACTTAGGTCTATAATTCGTTAATAATGCACATTATTTCACAAAATTCAAACCTTAATAACTCCCTCTAGGAAGATCCAAATGCCACCAAATTTTAACCATAAATTCCTTACCTCTCAAGATAATTTATACTCAAATTTAGTGAAAACACTCATCTATTTGATCGTTCTATTAAATTCCTTATGAAGGCATTAAAAATAGATATCGTAATCATGATGTCAACCTCACATCAACACACCTATTTTTTCAAAAGCTTGGAACTCTTAATGTAACTCAACCATATGATTTCACTTATGTCATTGGACATTTATGATTTCAAAAGTACACTCCATCACATCCTACATACCTTAAAAGAAATTATGTCCTCGGAATTAAGCCAAAAATCTAGTCTTTCACATCATATACATCTTAAAAGAACTTTCGTCCTCGACAGTACACCATACTCATACTTCCAGGGAAAACCTTATCTTGCTCTCATCCACATGTAGGCACCATTCTATGTGTAACATATCCACAAAGGTTATGTAGAACCATGTATCCAAAGCAATATTAGGATGTTTGAAAAGCATCGAGGGTGAAACCTCACTCCATAGAAGGCTCAAACAAGGGTTTAGAAGCTTAGGTTATGTCATTACATATCTCATATGTTAGATTTGCTTCCTTATCTTTACCCATGCATTAGGGTTCCCACATCATATTACCATGTTCTAAAGGGGTTGACTAAAGCCCATTATATCAAGGTGTCACAAACATTATGTTGTGCTAACTGTCAAACTATATTTTTCATCTTTATTAAGCACTAAGATTAACACCTCATGTAACATGTTTCATTCATATGATCTTATTTAATTTCTCATAATAAATTACAACATTTATTAATGAATTCATCACAAGATCAACCAACACTATCAAATTATCATCATTATTCATGTACATGGTTAACCATTTATGCCTTGATATCTATTAAACTATTTCTAGATTTCCATCATCTCATGTTTATATGTCACATCTCGAAATTAGATCAAATCCTTAAATATATTATATCATGGTTGTGCTAAACAAACTTATGTGAGTGGCTAATCAAACATATATCATATCTTTATCTAGTCCAACTGAGGTTCTCCTAACCCATATCATGAGGGTAGTGTCAAGCTCAATCTCTCTGAGCTCACGCAACTCTATGAGTATCTCATATGTACAAACTATAGCTTCCCTCTTTGGTTTAGGGTTCTCAAGTCTACCTCATTGGTACTAAAGATAGCCTTACAAGCTGTAGCCACATAAGCACAAAACAATCCATGATATGATATTCTCTTTTCATAGATCTCTACTCATGAATCATGCTTACCCAAAACTCTCTCATCAACATAACCACTAGATTCCTACAAGGAACCACCAACCCGAGCATGAGGCTTCATAGAAACTAAAACATAGTTACCTCCTCTAGGGTCTTGGGACTCTCTCTCCCTCACCCAGATGGTAGGTTCTCATAATCATGTTCACATGTACAAACATATATCCATCCTCTCTCTGACTCTAGGGTTAGGTCCTCCCAAGGACATCTAGGGTTCAAAAGGAACTATAGGAATCATGCATAAAGCGACTCAACTCAATCACTCATGAGTATTCTAGTTTAGGACATATCATATCACATATTTCTCATAATTCTCATATCTTAGAGTTTAGGTTCTCTAACCTTCTCCCAATGGGTCTCACTCTCTTTGGAGTTAACCCTAAAACTGGTCCTAATACTAGAGGTCCTCCTTCGTAAAAGAGACTGAGGCTCTTGCTGATTCACATCCTTGTCTTAACTTAACATATCTTATCTCATAAAAGCCTAGTTACTTGCATCATCAACACTTATCTCAAATCTTTAAAACTAAACTTAAGTCCTCAAAGACAAACACAAATCATCATAACCATCTTATATCATCTATATAAGATTTACATCATAAGATCAAAACTTATTTCATCTATGTCATCTATCATATATTCCAACAAGGCTCTAGACATCTAATCTAGAACCACTCTCTCTTCTAGACTGATGTCATTTACTTTCACTTAGGTTTCATGGCCACCACCTACTCGTACATGTATGGGGACGCATTTTTGTAATACATATATATAATAAAATATTATATAGTTTTTCTCTGATAAAACATGCGTCAGAGAAAACTACCAAGGTTCGATCCAACTACAATCAAAAACCAAATCCAGAAAATGAGTGTCCCACACATAGTAGAGAGTACAGTGTCATAAAAACTAGTGAAAAGGGTGAGAACATGGTGTAGACTATTGTAGCTACTCTAGACAACGAGTGCCATATGTCTAGGGTCTCTCTTCCCTTGATGTACTCCATTTCCAAATAATGCAACGTCCGATACTGCTACACTATAAGGAAAAAATGACAACTAAGGACTTGTTATACAACAACCACTAGTCTAGACCTAGTTCTCAAACATCTAGGTGCTAACCTAGAGGCTAGGTCAGATCTAGTCTCTAAAGGAAGACTAATATAACCCTAAAGATTATTAAGTTCAAGGTTCTTTAGTTTTGAGTTGCATAATGAGAAAATGTCAAGCTTTGCTATTGTTCATGCTCTGATACCACCTGTGACATCCTCAGATTTTCTAAAAATCTGATGTGTGACATCCAAATTGAAACCCTCACCTCAGTGAGAATCCCAATTTAAACACCACACACTAGGATAAGAAGAAGAAAATCAGAGGAAGTCATAAGGAAACAATCAGTAGCACATGCACATGAACAATAATAAAACCATACACACATGTTCACCATTCAATATATAATTACAACATGAATTGTTACAACATTTGATATTACATATTGAACAACAAACTTCTACATATACATGTACTACTACTAAACTACAGGATCTTAAGACAACAGGTCCACCTGTACATCAGCTCGCCACACAAATCTCAACTATACTAGATCTTCAAGAACACATGTCCACAACCTAAACAAAATATTACATTTGGTACATGTCATCACAATATTCAAGAATATTGTACTGAGTACGCCTACGTGTCTTTTATATACCTCTCATCATATCTTGGCAATAAGATAACACTAATATACTTGGCAGTAACAGAAAAATATAAGAGAAGCATATACTTTCACAAAGATATTCATTAGCAAAAAAGAAAACATATTTTAAGCTTATTTCCATCATATATCTTGTACATCTACCCCTAGGGCTTTGATGTTTTTAGGACTTATGATCTACTCCCAAGGATTTTGTGGTCATTGTACATGTGATCTACCCCCTAGGAGTTTGTGATCCCTCTAATGCATTGTACTACCAAAGAGTTTAGTTCTATCATATGATGGATCAGATATTTTATGTTTCATGTGTTCATAGCAATAAGTATGGAAATTCAAGCAACATATCATACAAGACAATCATTTCAACCAATATCATATGCCAAGTATTTCACTACACATATAACACAAGCATATTGTATAATAAGCCAAGTAAGAGGTAATGGCATACCTTTCAAAGAGATAGATCATACTAAATACATATTCCTCATGTCATCTATAACTTTGTTAAACCTGATCAAGACAAGATCATATACTATCAATAGGTTCTCATCTTAACCCTAATTACGTCCATATTAGGGTTTAGCTTAGTTCATTAGGATGTGTACATCATTACTTGCATTCTTGTCTTGGAATTATCTTACTAATATAGGACTAGTGACATAACAAGAATGTATGTAATCTTATCATACATATGATCTCCTCGTCTAGGTCCCAAACCTAAAGACATATGTCATTGAGTAACATCAATCTTTAGACATATATTATGTTATATCATATCACATAATTGAATAAAGTAGAATATATGAAATTGCCTTTTATTATTATCAAATCAATTACATCATTTGACATTACAATCATCACATGATTGGCTCTCCGGGCATGAACACCAACACGAAGTACTTCATTCTCAAACCTTGAATTATACCTTTGGCCTAAATTTTGCCTTGGTTTCTCTTGTACACCATCACTTTATTTCTTCATGAGAATTTGGGGTGATTTCTCCACTCAGTAATGTAGGATCATGACACGTGAACATTGTTGATGTTGATCCTAAAAGATTGCATGAACTTCACTACTTCCTCAAGAGACTCAATAGATTGCACTAAATGTTTGGAGGAACTTCCCACTTGAATTTTCACTAGATCCAACATGTCGGAAAGGATTTTAATCATTTGTGGGTTTGCATTATTAGATGAACACAATGGTGGAGTATATGGCGCATCACCAAGGTTCCTATCATTATTATTTGTTGCATTTGATGATTTATGCCATGAATTTTCAGATAAATGCTCAAATAAAGGCCATGGTTTTTTGGTAGGTTTGGTCATGAATGCACCACCAAAAGAGGAATATACCACCACTGACCCAATTGAGATAGTCTAGAATAGAAGTATTGTATAAGTTTCCATAGGGATACTTCTTGGTTAGGGAAGTCTCTTAATAGAATTTGGAACCCCTTCCAACTTTCATGAAATCTCATGACCCAATTGGCTGAAGTAGGTGAAACTTGTTCTAATTTGAGTGAGTTTGGATATTGGATAGAAGTTGTTGAGGAATTCATACTCAATAGCCTCCCATGTCATCACTTGAATTTTTTTATAATACCACTCCTTGGCTTTTTCTTCCAAGGAGAAGGGAAATAGGGAAAGACAGATAGAGGCATTTGTTGAAGATTGAGTGTGGAATGTGAAGCAAGTCTCCAGGATGCACTAATATGATTGAATGGGTTTTAATTATCTAACCCCTAGAAGGTAGGAAGGAATCCCACTAAATCTATGTAATAGAGAACACTTGCCCTAACATCTTTTCTAATCTTGTAGCGAATGGTGAGGTGTATTTTACTAGCATGAACTAGTCATATAGGAGCCTTGGTGGAGGTGGAATTGGTTGAACACCTTGGTGTTTTACTTCATCAACCCTCATTACTTATGTTCCTTCACCTTCTCCCACCTTATTTTGGATCTCTGTATAAAGATCTAATAAACAATGAGAGGAGACCAAACATGTACTACACTTATGCAAGGAACAACCAAGATAAAAGAAGCAAGTTAGCAATCACAAGTGAAAAAGTGTACAAAGAATAAAGAAAGAAATTATGAGGGAAGTTAGAGAGAAAAAACATTTATCTAGTTCTTGAAAGACACTCCCTTGGTTTTGAATTAAAGCAAGATGAACATGCAATAAGGAGAAGAAACAATAAAACCTAAATTAGCCCTACAAAATTAATGCTAACTTGAAAGATAAGAGAGCAATAAGACCAACAATAACAAGAGAGAGAAATGAACAACACTAGATAGATAATACACTAAGAAGGAAAGAAAAAGCTACATTAAGCAATTAAATAGCATAACTTAGCATAAGAAACTAATAAAAAAAACTAATTACTCTAATAAGAACTAATTAGAATGAACAAGAAAATATACTATGAAAGTAAATACAACTATTTAGAATGGGGAAAATTAGGGTTCTAGTATTGGGGTATGTGATGTTTGGTGATATATTCAGCCATAAACAATGTCCAAGGGTTCTACTACCGCACATACATCCAACAAGTAAGCTATTAAACCAAACAAAAAGGAATAATGTGGGGTATGAATCCTAACCTATTAGTAGGCCATGAGTGGCATGGTGGTGTGTAGGGTAACTGGTCCCTATCACTTCCCAACTACCCTTTTGTGGTTCTATTAATTAAGGGATAGGTAGACATATATCCTAGATTTCACAACTCTAGGTTTCTAGGCATTGCACTCCTAATGCACTTAGAGGCAAGGAGTGTTGTGGGTGTAGGTAAAGGGTATTTCACTTCCCAGTATCCCCATCAACAAGACATTTTTCTAAGTGCATATTAGAGAACACACCTAGTCACTTAGATCTCTCAAATAGGACTCGTGGAATGAAGAGACATAGTGAGGAAAAACTAGCTACGGTTCCTGTATGAAGCTTAGGAGTTCTCCCACCAAAAATCCCAAAATCACTCCTTTTTCTTTGCCTTAATGATTCCATATCTCTAGCAACCACAAAAATAGGTAGAGAAGGAAAACAAGAAACAATAGAACTAGATAATGAAATTAGAGTATAGTTCATAAATATTTCCCAACTTGGTATCATAGTTACATTTTTTCCGAAACAATCTATTAAGGAAGCTTATCTACTCACGATCAAAGAAATAACAAAATAAATGAAAGAAAGATAGAAACCCCATGAACGTGGTTGGAGAAACCCCAATTATCACCCCAAGAAGATCCAAGCTTGTTCTCATCCTCCAAGTGTATGATAATGGCATGAAAGTTGAAGGGTTAAATTCAAAAACCTAGAAAAGTAGGGTTATTGGGTGGAAAGTGGAAGGATATGGAGTAAACAAGGTAGGTAGGAGTCATTGGAGGCAAGCTTATCTAGGAGTTGGTGCCTTTTGCATGTTTTCACCATTAGTGTATATATAGGGAGCCAATGTGGCTAGGGATAAGTGGGTGTAGTTTAGAAACTTTGGTGAAATAAGCATTAGGGTTAGAGGTAGAAAAACCATTTTTTGGTCCACTAGAGCCATGGAGAAATAGACATCAGCATGGTACTAGTGGTGCAAATGGTCATTGGGGTTAAATGGTTGGTGTCAGTTGGTTGAGGGGAAGGTGTCCTAGGGCCTCACCGTGACTATTCTATCACTCGAATGACCTTTCTAGGGAGAAGAACAATGGTCTTTCTAGTTAGAATGGTTGTATGTGTAGACAGATTCTCAAATTAGTGTTGTATTGCAACTTGGTGGTGCTTGGCTTGGATCAACATGGACATTCTCATGATAGAATTTTCATTATGGGGGTCTTGTGCACATTTTGTTGTTAAAATTGATCTTCAATTGATGCTTCCTATTTAAACTTTATCCTAGGTCACTTGGGGTAGGTTAGGGTATCTTTTGGGGTCACTTTGGGATTCCTAATGAATGGGAAATTCTTAAGATCATCCTCCTTCTATTTGTTTCATCAATTTGTGCCAAAATACTGATAAAAACATGTAAGATCTTCCATATATACATTTATCATGAATTGGTAGTTATTGGGAAATACCATGCATTCTACATATCTTATTTGAATAAAGGATAAAATAAACACAAGATGGAGACCCAGAATAGGGAACTATCAGTAACTAGCCAAAGTGTTAAGTTCATAACCTTCATATTGATACCAATATATGTAAAGATTGAAATAGAAGTGTCATCTTCTCCTTTTCATACCCATCAGATTGAGGAATTCAATAGTTAGCACCAACATTAGCTCTACCTATAATTGTCTTACTAATATTCACAGTTATTGCCCATATTTATCCCTTTACTTCATCATGCATGAGTAAAAAATAACAATGTTCATACTGATATTGGTTCTCACAATGTACAAATAGTTGTAGACCCAACATAGAAGTACGATCAACATTTTGTTACTATGTTGAATAATTTACTCAAGTATTAAAAATATTTGGATACATAACTTCATGATCCCTTCTATACCTTAAACCCTCCACTAAAAACTCATCGCCATGAGTTCAGTAAAACCCAATATTGTAGTTCTGATATTCTCATTCAATAGACTTACCATCAACTAGAATCTTCCCTACTTATTCTCTTAACTTATATATATATGGTTCCTTTTCCCTTTTAGTTTTCCATGGATGAACCTCTACATATGTGAATTTACTATTGGGTATTTTATAGTCGAGGGCCACACATTAGATGTCTTCTCCATCTACTTCACTTTAGACTTTATGAATAAGAAGAAAAACAATATATGACTTCCAGTTCAACAATAGAATTAATAGGACTTTAAACATAACCAAAGGTGGATTCAGTCAACCCGACATATGCATGAGGGAGAGGTTAGACCACCTATATGACCTCACCAAATTATGGTGTAACATGTATATCATATCACCATCTTACCCATCATTCAAACTACAACTCAATCATGATAAAGATAGTATGACAACCCATTACCCTCTTTCACCCAAGATCAACCAAGTACAACTCATAAAAGGTAAGTATAGAAGTAAGAAACTTGTAGGTAAGGCATTCAACTTATGTAGGTACAACAGTTAGTCTGGTATATTTTTTGGTCTAGAAACTCATCTAAAGATGTTAAAAATAATATTAAGATATTGAATATAATCAATTGCAATGGAAATGAGATTTGGGGAAAGAACCTCAATTATGAATAATGAGTTTTGAAAAAAGAAAAGGTTGAAATCTTAGTACATAGCCTTCTATAATAATGACATAGAAATATTTCTATTCCTTAACCATAACTTTACATTAGGCAAAAAATACTTGGTTTTGATGTATTTTCAATTAAGAATGAGAAATTGTGAACTGGCATGCATAAAACACTTTTAGGTTGAGAAGGATGAATGTTGATTATCACACTTCAAAATAGGATAGTTGTGAGGATCATGTATGTGAATGATCTATTAAAGTTGAGCATCAACATGATTATAAACCCATTTTCCACAATAAGGGATCTTTTAATTAATCTTCTTTCTTGACTCAATTTGTATAACGTGAAATATAATCCTTTTATTGCTTTTATAATGTGGAATTACCCTTGATGTTGGGTCAATCACCCTCACTTTCTATATTTATATTTTTGAATACATAGATTATAGAATCATTTTATCTTGCCATATTATGTTATTCTTGTTTATTATATAGTAATCTATAGTAATGATATTTTTACACCACCATATATATTGGGCATGTGCCTCAATTTTTATATAATGGGTATAAGAATTTTCATCCCCCTTACCCTTGGGTATCAGGGTTTTAATCCCCCTTATACTTGGAGGATCGGGTTAAATCCCCTTTATTCCCAGGCTCAAGATCATACGGTGTCCCAACCAATAGATGATGACTTAGTCTAACCTGGATGATTTATTGGAAAATATCCTCAAAATTATTATATTAACCTTATTAATGTTATTCTCTTATGCCTTTATTAAATACCTTTGAACTATATCTGATTGAACTTACTGACATTGTGCAATCCCTTATTGTATTGTGAAAATCCTCTTTATTCTGACTAACCTAATAATGCTTAAATATGTTTATTATACACATACTCAGTTTTATTGCCCCATACTTTATTGGTCTCTTCTTTTTTGTTCCCACGCCACTTAGGTGTAGATGCTTTATAAGACTATGAAAGATCATATATAAGACCTTCATTTTTAAGGATATCATGGGATGCTATAATGCCCTCTACAACTAGTCACCTATGAATTTTGATATAACCTTTTATATTTAAATATCATCCTTGTGGATTTGAACAATATATGAATTATAATGAGAATAATGTTGAATATTTAAATCTTCCATGAAATGAAAAAACTCTACTTGATATCTCATACTTGATAAATTTGAAAATCATATTCTCCATCATATGTATGAGTATATTTGGATTTGAAGGATTTGTTCCTTAATTATGTAAGGTGTGGATCCCCTTTCCGGTCCCGCTTTTTGTAGTATGGTATTATAACCAATGTAGTCTATGAATTTGGCAATTTATGGTATCCTCCATTGTTCCTATACATATACCTGAATCAAGTAGTTAGGTAACCCTATATATCATGTTGAGGAACTTTTCACAAGTCATGCAATACCAACTACGGTTTCAATACTTATATATATATATATATATATATATATATATATATATATATATATATATATATCATTACCACTACCTAGTCCTCTTCCTTGGTTGAGACTAAGGTTTTGGATAAACCTCATTACCCCTACCATCCCTATGGAGATGAAAATTTTCCAAAATAACAATTGATTGTTCTAAGTGATTCTTTCCTATCTCTTATCATTTTTAGTAATTTAATATAATAACTATAGAATGTCAGATACCATGAACATTCTTCAAATATGCTTAACCTAGTTCCCATATTAAACCATTTTCCTTGTTGTCTTTCAAAGGTGCTTCGACTACGTCCACCTAGAGAATTGACCATGAGTAGATAACAAACTCAAAATCTTGAATAAAGTTTTAAATCTATGATATTCCCTCTAGCTAATTGATAATCTAAAGTATCTTCGTTATGGTTTGGAATGCCTCATCATCAATGAGGTATCTCAATATAGTTTTACCCATAGCTCGACCTATGTGCCTGGTAGGAGTGGACATCATATAATAGGAAACCATGTTACTTCCTCCCCTACTATAAGTGAAAAGATGCTTTTGGTGTACCCTTATAGATGCTTGGAAGAAGTAGAATCTCTTGGTCAAAGTACATGATGTCTATTTAATAGGTTAAACTTGGTGACTTGGATACACATTGATTCCAATGTCATTCTATATTTACATCATGAAGTTTCTTCATCGAACTTGGTTTCACTATTGTACTATATGTACATAGAGAAACATTTTTTTATTTTACCAACGGTTTCATGAATGAAGTCACCACTACATAAAGTTTAGGTTAGTAAGGAATCATTTTGGTGATGAATCCTTTAACTGGATAGGTTAAACTATAAACCTTAGACCTAAGCATGACGTAATTAGTAAGAAGACATTTTAGATATGTACAACTTAGTATATCTATCCCGAATTATTCTTTATGGAGTTAATTGGATTATAGACTAATCCTTTATGGGGTGCCATCTTGTACCTTAGTAGTTTAGCAGAGTATTTTAACTTTAGGATTTTTTAAAATTAATAGGGAATACACTAAGTAATTATTGGGATAGTTTCTTTATGAAGGTCGTATAGATATAACTTCTTCTTAATTAGGAAAACTAATCCTTATTAGGATGAAAATTAGTTGAATGATCTCAGATGAATCCTTACAATAAGATGTTCTATAAAATTACGGCATGTTTTGGGTAAAACTAATTGTTTAATAATAGGTATAGAATACTTAAGGAGGTAAATAATTCAACAACTCAAGTTGTTATATAAGGCCTTATACCATAATCCGTTATAAGTATAATTTTTGGATAAGTTTACACTGGAAATGAAGTTAAACATTTTTAGCAAATGATGTATTAAAATTACATATTGGCCCCACATGGTAATAAATAAGCTCAAGAGATGACGAAATAAGTGAACTCTAATAACAATATTTTACAATACACATCTTTATTTATTTGTCAACCAAGATTACAATAATTAGTTCTAGTTCCATAATTCTCATTGTGCATGGTAAAAAGTATAGCTAGATAAACCTTAATGTGGCACCTTCCCTAATAGGTTGACTACAACAGACTACTCATGAGAAAATAAGTAAATAACCTATATTGTTGAATTTTTTCATAAGGGATGTGATATGTTTATGTTGGGCATAATGGTGGCTAGGTTATAAATGGATGGATTTTGGGGATAAAATTGTTTGTCAGGGTGGAATGTTGTAACATATCAAAATCTCGGTATATAGTCCAATATTCTCAATTTCTTGAATTTTTTTTTATTATATTAAAATGGATCCATTTTTCTTTAATTTATATTAAATAAGGTAATTGGAATCAATAATATATATTTCAAAAATAATCCATTTATACAAATTATTGGAATTATTTAATTATTTATATCTCATGTGAGTTCATTATACATATTCTTCAAAAAAAATTGATCATAATTTAACAATCTATAATCTTCTAAAGAATTATGGATAAAAGAAAATATATAAACATGATTTATTATATAAATATTTTAAATAGAAAAATGAATACATTAAATGCACACTTATCACCTTTGCAGAGAAATAAAACACTAGACATTTTCAAAATTCGAAATTGACTTTAAAATAAGATTCCTCATATTGTAATAAGCTACCTACCAATTTTCATGACTTATAAAACTTCATTTGACCACCTAATTCACTGACTCAAGTTAGAATAAAATGATAAATACTTCAACAGAACACAACTAATACAATTGCAGTACATAACACTTGACTCTAGAAATCCATTGCAATTTAATTTGTATTTTAATCAAGTTGTTGAGCGTATTTAAATTTAGGGTTGAGTGACACTTTTTTTCCTTCCACCCATTATAACAAGAATTTCATTTTGAGCTTTAATATGAAGCAATTCTACCATATAATGTATGAGATTTTGACCTTCTTCAAGGGAAAAGGGAAGAAAAGCATTACAATTGTACATCGACCTTTGGGCTCTATAAAATATTTTGAGACTGCTTTGAAAAATTGTAGCATGACTTGGTTAAATCAATGCCTACTTAATTCTTACCCCATTACATGATGCTACATAAGTCTCTCCATGAAATAGGTTTCGTGCTTGACCACATACATCACCCACCTGTTATAATTTTATATTTAAAATGATGAATAATAGTTAATATTACAATAACTATTGACTTACTATGATCGATACTCCTTGACTAAAGGAACTTTGCATATTTGATTAAGTGAGATGATTGTCTACCTTCTTTAAAGGAAAAACATCAGACGTGGGATTTTGTATGTCTCGTCTAATAGAAACATAATAGACCAAAGGACTAAATACATAGTCACCATTTTGACACCAAAAAATATAAAGATCAAAACACAAGTGTCATATTCTCCTCTATGTAACCATAGAGATGAGTAATTCGATAGTTAGTTCCAAGATTAACAATTGGATACCTATAACTATCCTATTAAAACTCACAATCATTGCCCAACTTCTTTCCATGATTTTGTTCATTAACGAAAAAATAACAACATGCATACCAAAATTTGACTTCCATTTATTCACAATATACATACAGATGTGAATCCAACAAAGAAATACAAAATCTACACTTTATTGCTAAAGTTAAGAAACTACTCAAGCCTTTCAAATCCCTAGATACATATCTTCATCATCCCATATACACCTTAAACTCTCCACTAAAAAATCACAATCATGAGTTTAGCAAAACCCAATATCATAGTATTTGATATTCTCATTTCTCCTCTCTTGTTTTCCATCTACCAAGAAGTCATAGCATTCAATTTGATAGAGAGGAGGACTTTTCATGGAGCCGTGTAATGATATTTTTCTTCTTATATATAATGTGTATCATATTAGTTTGTATAATTACTTTTATCGTTAAATTCTCTAAGGGCATCACTTTTGTTCTCTCTATAGATGTAGATGTGGTATATGGTAGTTATTTTTCTGTATAATTTGATGAATCCAAACAAGATCACAATCTCTTTGGTTCATAATTTGATGATTTTGAACAAGAAGATGAACTTGATAGCTCAAAAAATGAAGTAGATGCTTCGGAAGAATAACATGATGAACATGAAAAAGGGTTTGATGATTCATGGGAAGAACAAGACTTATAAGAAAATACCCAAGATGAAATCCAAACTTTGCAAGGTTAGCGAGTAAATAGAGTTGTTTCCAAAATAAACATATTATTCAAAATAACATAGGAATTGACATTTTTCATATGAACACAATGTTTTTTGTTTGGAGAATTTATTTTGTTTGATGTTGAGTGATGTGAATAATTTAGGCATTCATTCTATGATAATATGCGCACAATGAAGTAAATATGTGTTGATCTAATGTAAAATAATAGATGTCCAATAACATTGTTAACCACTTAATAAAATTTAATAATGGCTTGTTAAACTTCTTACAATGATATTCATGTGAACAACATAATGCCTTTAGGCACAACCTTTTTGTGCAAAATGAATTAAATAGGTGTCGATAAAATGCCTTTACGCGGTGAATATATAAAATTAGGCACACAAGATCGTTGTTAGGTGTGAACTTATTAGGCATTGGTTCTTTAAAATAGATGCTTTGCTAACATTTTAAGGTGTACATAACATTTGTTTTAGTTACTTAGGTATGGGTGCCATTTAGTGCGTTAGGGGTTCCCTTGACATTTTTTGGGTGTCAAATTCCCATATTTTTGCATTCTTACACATAATATGTGAATCTTTGATTTAGTTACGCATGTATTGACGTCACTAAGTGTTGTGGGGCGCCAATTACCCATATTTGGGTGCCAATAATAGTTTTTAGGCATATAATAACATTTGAATAGGTGTTGATATGACCTACACGCCGATTGAAGTAATGTTAAATTGAGCCACTTATATCTCTCACTTATGTTGTAAACTTGAACTTACCTTGTGTTGGAATGAGATTTAATAACATTGAAGAAGTTAAGTTTTACAAGAAGTTTGGAATGTCAAATGGATTCGGTGTTAGGTTATGTATTCAGGAAAAAAATAGGAAAGGAGAACTATCTAGGATGAACTTGGTATGTCAAAAAGAAGGTTTACCTTAGGGTAATTCTTCTCAAAGAACTAGTGCCAAGGATAACTATCTGACTCACCTAGTTGTTCATATAAAAGATGATTTTTTTGTCATTAACAAACTTTCCAACGATTACAATCATGAAATGCTTGAAGTGGACCATTTAATGTTCTTATCGCCCATGAAGAGTATGTCATCTGTACAATAGAAAAGGTTGGTTTTTAATGATAGGGTTGGTATTTTGACATTGCAGTCAATAGCTTCCCTTGGTATTGAAGCTGGTAGTGTTTCTAATCTTAAATTCACCAAGAAGGATGCACACAATCTTTTTTGCCAATTAAAAAGACTAAATCTTGGGAACGGTGATGTCGCAGCCATGCAAGAGTACTTCACTAATATGTAGAATTTGCACCCAAATTTCTTCTATGTTGTTGACCTTGACGACGATGGTGTTTTGATAAATGTCTTATGGGCCGACTCAAGAGCGTGATCTGCATACAATTATTTTCCTAATGTTGTGTCTTTTAATAATACCTATCTCACCAACAAATATTGAATACCATTCACTCCATTTTTTTGGTATCAATCATCATGGGCAAACAATTCTTCTTGGTTGTGGACTTTTATGTGAGGAGATAACATAAAATTTCTTATGGTTGTTTAAGACATGATTGTTCTGCATGCGAGGTGTACATCCAAAAGGGATTATTACTGACCAAGCACAAGCTATTATCAATGCCATTACCAAAGTTTTTCCAAACAACAGACATAGGTTGTGCCTTTGGCATATAATGAAGAAACTACCATAAAAATTCAAGAGCGAAGGAGCTCGAAAAGTGATCAAATCAGTTGTGTACGACTCAGTTACCATTGTCGAGGTTGAAATGAGGTGGTCTCAGTTGATCAACTTGTACAATCTTCAAGAAAATAGATGGATTCTCTGTATGCATCCTATCCATCAAAACTAGGTTCCATGTTTTGTGAAAGCAACATTTTGGGCGGGAATGTCTACGGCTCAAACGAGCGAATCAATAAATATATTTTTCAAAGGATTTTTGAAAGAAAGAACAACATTGTAGGAGTTTGTTAAACAATATGAATTTGCAATCAACATGAAATACATGAAGGAAGCTAAAGTGGAGTTTGAGTGCATTCACAAAAGACATGTATTGAAGACAACTTTTAAAATGGAAAAACAGGTCGCTACTTGGTATATGTTGAATACTTTTAACAAATTTCAAAGAGGGCTGGAAGGTCTTATGTATTGCATCTCATACATTCTATCTGGGTCAATAGGGTAGTTTATTAACTTTGTAGTTTATGAAAGGAATAGGATTTGTGTTGGTCCTAATATATTTAACCCTCAGGTTAAGGATTATTCTATTGTTTACAACAATCTTGTGGGCGGAACTAGTTGTCAATGCATGTTGTTTAAATCATGTGGTATAACATGTAGACACATTTTTAACTTTTACATTTTTCTTGGAATTGACAAGTTGAATGAGGATTTCCACATAGTTGATAGATGGAGGAGGGATTTCAAACACATTGTATCTAAACCAGACTCATTTGGTTCAACAAACTATTCAGATTTAGTAAACATGTATAATGTTATTATACAAGACGCTGAGTTGTTGGTGGAGTCATCTTTTATGTCTCAAGTAAAGTTTGAAATAATTAAGCGAACCTTATAGAACCTCATGAGAGAATTTGGTCTTATAAATGATGTAAGTAAAATGTTTTCATTTTTCATTTATATGCAATATCTGATGTTCTATGTCAATGTAAATTTGATATATTAGCAACTTACATGTAGGTTGATCAACCATCAATCCAAAATTCCATTCAAGACCCAAATATGGGTGAACAAGTTGGTCGTCCTCATAAAATAAGATTTAAGTCATTTTGATGAAAGAATTCCCAAATAGAAGAAATTAAGAAAGAAGCATATGATTAGCAAATGGTGTTAATAACCTCTTATGGAAATCATGTGCGCCTTTAAGGTGTCAATGGCACATGTTTGGGTGCTATTTGTTGATTGGGTCATATTTTTATCTAATGAAATCAAATGTTGTACTTTTTTACCAACAGTTTCATGAACCAAGTCTCCACTACATAAAGTTTAGGTTAGTAAGGAATCATTTTTGGTGATGAATTTTTTGACTAGATAGGTTAAACTATAAACCCCAGACCTAAGCATGAGGTAATTAGTAAGAAGAAGTTTTAGATATGTACAACTTAGTATATCTACCCTGAATTATTCTTTATGGAGTTAATTGCATTACAGACTAATCCTTTATGGGGTGCAGTCTTGTACCTTAGTAGTTTAGCAGAGTATTTCAACTTTAGGATTTTTTGAAATTAATAGGGAATACACTAAGTAATTATTGGGAAAGTTTCTTTATGAAGGTCGTATAGATAGAACTACTTCTTAATTAGGAAAATTAATCCTTATTGGGATGAAAATTAGTCAAATGATCTCAGATGAATCCTTACAATAAGATGTTCTATAAAATTACAGCAAGTTTTGTTTAAAACTAATTGTTTAATAGTAGGTATAGAATACTTAAGGAGGTAAATAATTCAAAAACTCAAGTTGTTATATAAGGCCTTATTCCATAATCCGTTATTAGTGTAATTTTTTGATAAGTTTACACTGGAAATGAAGTTAAACATTTTTAGCAAATGATGTAGTAAAATTACATATTGGCCCCACATGGTAATAAATAAGCTCAAGAGATGAAGAAATAAGTGAACTCTAATAACAATATTTTACAATACACATCTATATTTATTTGTCAACTAAGATTACAATGACTAGTTCCAGTGCCATAGTTCTCATTGTGCATGGTAAAAAGTATAGCTAGATAAACCTTAATGTGACACCTTCCCTAATAGGTTGACTACAACAGACTAGTCATGAGAAAAGAAGTAAATAACCTATATTGTTGAATCTTGTCATAAGGGATGTGATATGTTTATGTCGGGCATAACGATGGCTAGGTTATAAATGGATCGATTTTGGGGATAAAATTGTTTGTCAGGGTGGAGTGTTGTAACATATCCAAATCTACGTATATAGTCCAATATTCTCAATTTCTTGAAATTTCTTTATTATATTAAAATGGATCCATTTTTCTTTGATTTGTATTAAATAGAGTAATTGGAATCAATAATATATATTTAAAAAATAATCCATTTATACAAATTATTTGAATGAGTTAATTATATATATCTCATGTGAGTTCATTATACATATTCTTCAAAAAAAATTGATCATAATTTAACAATCTATAATCTTCTAAAGAATTATGGATAAAGGAAAATATATAAACATGATTTATTATATAAAAATTTTGAATAGAAAAATGAATACATTAAATGCACACTTATCACCTTTGTAGAGAAATAAAATACTAGACATTTTCAAAATTCGAAATTGACTTCAAAATAAGATTCCTCACATTTTAATAAGCTACCTACCAATTTTCATGACTTATCAAACTTCATTTAACCACCCAATTCACTTACTCAAGTTAGAATAAAATGATAAATACTACAATAGAACACAACTAATACCATTGTAGTACATAACACTTGACACTACAAATCCATTGCAATTTAATTTGTATTTTAATCAAGTTGTTAAGTGTATTTAAATTTAGGGTTGAGCGACACTTTTTTTCCTTCCACCCATTATAATAAGAATTTCATTTTGAGCTTTAATATGAAGCAATACTACCATATAATGTATGAGCTTTTGACCTTCTTCAAGGGAAAGGGGAAGAAGAGCATTACAATTGTACATCAACCTTTGGGCTCTGTAAACTATTTGGAGACTGCTTTGAAAAATTGTAGCATTACTTGGTTAAATCAATGCCTTCTTAATTCTTACCCCATTACATGATGTTACATAAGTCTCTCCATGAAATAGGTTTCGTGCTTGACCACATACATCACCCACCTATTATAATTTTATATTTAAAATGATGAATAATAGTTAATATTACAATAACTATTTACTTACTATGATCGATACTCCTTGACTAAAGGAACTTTGCATATTTTATTAAGTGAGATGATTGTCTAACTTCTTTAAAGGAAAAACAACAGACGTGGGATTTTGTATGTCTCGTCTAATAGAAACATAATAGACCAAAGGACTAAATACATAATCACCATTTTGACATCGCAAAATATAAAGATCAAAACACAAGTGTCATATTCTCCTCTATGTAACCATAGAGATGAGTAATTCGATAGTTAGTTCCAAGATTAACAATTGGATACCTATAACTATCCTATTAAAACTCACAATCATTGCCCAAGTGCTTTCCATGATTTTGGTCATGAACAAAAAAATAACAACCTGCATACCAAAATTTGACTTCCATTTATTCACAATATACAGATGGACGTGAATCCAACAAAGAAATACAAAATCTACATTTTATTGCTAAAGTTATGAAACTACTCAAGCCTTACAAATCCCTAGATACATATCTTCATCATTCCTTATACACCTTAAACTCTCCACTAAAAAATCACCATCATGAGTTTAGCAAAATCCAATATCATAGTATTCGATATTGTCATTCCATTAAATTGGAGCCAACTACTACCTTCCCAACTTATTTCCTTGACCTATTAACCTACGATTCCTTTTTACCTATTAATTTGTCCATGCATGAACCTTGACATATGTGACTTTCCTCTTGGTATCTTTATGGATGAGGGTCACACATTATAGGCAATGTTTTATGAAGACCCAATTTACTTTGCCTCATCCTTTGAGAACAAGAGGAAGACCAAGAAATGATTTCCATTTCATCAATAACACTACCTGGAGTTAGCAATAATGAGAGGTGGTGTTGGTCATCCCATGATATGCATGAAGGAGAAGTTAGAGTGCCTATACGACCTCATCAGATCACGGTGTAGACTATATATCGTGCCACCGTCTACCCCATCATTTGAGAAACTCCAACTTTTATTGTAATAAATAGAGTCTAACAACTCATCAGCCTATTACACCCATGATCAACCACATACTAAATATCAAACACAACTTCATAAGCAAGAACACTTATGTAATACATTCAACCCATGTAAATAATTGGTTAGTATTGTATATTATTTAAATCTATCTCAGTTAAAGATATTTATATATATATGGAATTTAGAATTTGAATAAAGTGAATTGTAATACATATTCTTATTTAAAAAACAACCTCAAATTTGAATATACATTGTCAAAAAGAATATCTTATAATATTAATGTATAACCTTCTATTATGATGTCATACAAAAATCAAAGCTCTTAATCCATAACTTGACATTAGTCAAACAACACAAGGTTTATATATACTTTTAGTTCTGAATGTGTAATTGTAGACTAATGTGCGTATAAAATAATCTTTTGTTGAGAAGGACAAATGAGGATTTCTCCTCCAAAAATAGGGTTAGTCATGTGGATTAGTTATATGCAATCACTATTTAAAGTTGAGTATTAACATGATTATAAATCCAGTTGTCCATAATGTGGTATCTTTTAATAATCCTCTTTCTCAACATAATTTATGTACCTCATGAAATATAGCTCATTTATTGCTCTTGAAATGTGGAATTACCCTTGATGTTGGGTTTATTACCCTAGTTTCCATCTTTACATTATTGAATACATCGATTATTGAATCATTTCATCTTGCCATATTATTTTTCATGCATGTTTACAAGACTAGTAATCTAGACTGGTGATACATTTTTGCAACCATATATATTAGGCATGTACCCCACTTTTATATATTGGGTATCAAGGTATATCCCCCATTTCCCTTGGGGTATTGAGGTTTTAAATCCCCTTACCCTTGGAGGATTGGGATTTAATTCCTCCTTGTTCCATGGATCAGAGTCCTATGGTGCATTAGCCATATAAAAAATGACTTCATCTAACAAAAATGCACATTTTGTAGTATTGTGATTTGTTACGCAAGATCCATGAAATGATTATGTTTATGTCAGAAATTTTATTTCCTCATTCTTTTATTAATTACCTTTGAACTGTATCCTCTTCAACTTACCTACATTTTGTAAGCCCCTTATTGAATTGGGAATATTCCTCTTTATTCTTAGACACCTAATAATGCTCAAATGTGTTTATTATGAACTCATTTAGTCTTTACTAACCCATATTTTATCTATATCTTTTTCTAGGTTTTGTTATCAAATCACCTGGGTGTAGGTGCTTTTGACGACTATAACTGACAAGTATCATATACAAGAGATTCACTTTGAGGATAGCTTGAGATGTTAGATTGTCCTCTACAATTGGTTTTGTGTGTAATTAGATATAACATTTTAATTTGTAATTCCACCCTTGTAGTGAGGAGCAATGTATAAACTATAATGAAATAATATTATAATAGTTATTTTTTTTCTTATATATAAGGACTAAGTTTGATATATCATACTTGAGAAATTAAAAACTCATCTTTCCATAATAATATGAGTCTATTTGGATTGGATGGGTGTATTCCTTCATTAAGTGAAGAGTGGGTTCTCTTACAGGTACCACTCTCTATAGTGTCATGCAACCAGATGTGAGTCTCTACCACTATATCTCAACCATGTGTATCTACCTATGAGTTGACCTACAAACCATCCCCAACTATAAGTATCAGTTAATGTCTCATTAGCACTATCCTCTGTGGCAAAAAAACCCCAAGAATGTAAAACAACATTTATCAAGTTCATACTACTTGGGATTGTTCTCTAGCTTGCCTATAGATGCCCCTATAGGGTGTGATATTTGTGTTGTAATCTGTCTAGATACATCTATAGACTCTTTTTGTGGTTATGATTGTTTGTGACCATCTAATTAAGTCCCATGTTGGTAGCCTATTGATATGTGTAGAAGGCTCCCATTTGTTGCTTAAACATTGTGCATGCTCCTTGATCACCCTGTGATTATCCCTGAGCTTCATTTTGAGTTTTGAATTGTTATCCATGTCCCAGACTGGACTTCCAATCTTACAACATCAAACTTTTATGTGTTTCTGGGTATTTGAAATTCACTAGGATTGAAATACTTATTTTAAACAAAATCAATAGGGTGAAAAACATGCCTGCAATAGGACATATCTCATTGCAATAATATTTGAAGATAAATCCCAAGGGACAATGCATTTTTAATAAATATTGAATTGATTAGTGATAGAAAAACCTAGGAAAATTATTAAGAATAGTGGATGATCTTTTGTAATTATATGAAGATAAATATCCCATAAATTATGAAGAAGAAGAATTATGATCAAATTATCAAATTGCAAAAGAAATAAGAGCACATAATTCACCAAGAACTACCTAATGATCTTTCTCGCTACGAATGGTATTTGAATGCATATAATTAAATGAAGCAATTTACTATTCTATTTTCATTTGAATACAAGATTTTTAAAATGTATGCATATTCACCCATCACACAGTTTTGGTTTTTGGGAGATCTATATCCACCCCTCCAAAAACTATTTATTCATAGTAGCATCAAAATAGTTAACACAATATTATCAAGGCTATTATTTATTTTCACACAATCATGATCTTATAAACCCAATGAATATAAAAATTGGTAGTCAAGAATGCAAAATGACAATAACATATAATCTCATAGTTAACCATAGCTCATAAAAGATCTGATGTGATATAATATTACTAAAACATAGTGGTAGGGGGATACTCCTCACACTCTAGTAGTGGAACTACTCGACACTCATTGTAATGAAATAGGAACTGAAAAAGGAAAGGAATAAGAGCATGGACACAAGGGTGTTATAGGGAAGACAGGTTGTATTGTGTGGATTCAACCTCTAATATACATCTCCCATCACTGACAGAGTCTCCTATTAAGAAATTATCCACGATAAAGCCTCCATTCATTCATCTTTGTCCTCTCACAGCCACATCTAGGGTTTGGAAATGTTTCTTGGATATACTAGATAATTATTTATGTCATCAAGAAACACTTTAAGTTGTCGGGACCACTTTGGAAGGTTCGATCTCCTTTTGCATACATTGATGATGTGTTATTGGTTGGCTAGCAAGAAAGGATAATGTGTCTACTAACCCTTTGGGGAAGGACATTCTTCAAGCGTCTAGATAGCCTAGTTGATTGTATAGATGGTATATTCAATGAACTTGATCTCCTCTTGTAGATGGCATCTTATCTTGAAATAAGGTTAGCACCTGACTAGAGAGACTAGTGAATTGTCTATATCTTTATTCATGTATGACTGAAGAATATACTAGTACATTTTTGACCTATGATGTCACTCTTCTTAACGTCATTTTATACATAAATTTGACATTAGAGACCTATAGTGTTGGTTGGTATAACACAAACATGACTACTGGTCAAGTTTTACCGATTAACAAAAATATGGGTAGCTCTTTTCTTGTAACATTGATTTCTTTGTGAAGAACCGAAGTCTGAGATAGCCGATAAAATTCAAATTTTTAGTGAAAATTTTGATATATGCATATTGTATTGGTTGTAAAAAATCTACAACAAAGCCCTTCCCACAAAATCAATTGTTCCTCTAAAAAGGCTTTGTCGTTAATTTGTACTATAGAAATCAACGAGTAGGTCAAGTACATCATGAAATTTTTTGCCTCCAAAAGTCCTATTTTGTTAATTTTTTTCTACAGGAACCGACAACAAAGGGTTTCTGCCACGTGTCCTACAAAAATATTTTCCCCCAAATTGACTTATTGCGTTAGTTTTCTACTAGAAATCGATGACTAAAGGCTTAGCCAAGTTTATGGTTGTTTATTAGGGATAATTACATGTAGCTTCGGCTCTTGTTGGAAAATCGACGACAGAGATTTACAAATGACATTAATTTTTTGGTAGCAATCGACAAATAAAGTCTTAGTGAGGTTGACATTTTTTCTTAGGGATAAGGACATGTGTCATCATGTTTTTGGTGGTAAACTGATGACAAAGGTTGACCTTTGGCGTCGGGTTTTTCCTTCAACTGGCGACTAATGTCTTATCAAGGTTGGTATCTTTTAGGGATAAGTACATCTAGTTTCAGTTTTCTAGTGGGTAATCGATGACATATATACATATGCAATGTTAGTTTTTCCTCTCCAATCGATGAATAAAGTCTTAGTCATCGATTTTATAACAAACAATGTCTAGGTTCCACTTAACTACACTCGTGTAACCCTCATTATGTATCTCAACGTAGGACTTGGTCTTTTTGTTGTTTCTCCAGTTATTCCTCCTCCTCTATCTGTCACCCCTTTGCTGCTGCTCCAGAGCCCCCGTCGTTGTCGATGATTGTGCTCCTCTAGTGCTCCTTCGTCGATGCTCCTCTGACGTTGTGGTTGCCTCTGCAACCACAACCTTTGTTGCTGATGTTGCTACATCCGACGCCGCTACTTCCTGGCGACGCTCATTCTTATCCTCAGTGGTTGTCATTTCTTCCTTAGTTGTTGGAAGAAGAGGTCTCTCCTCCACCTTCCCCCTTCTCCCTCTCCTCCTCCTTCCCCTCTCATCCTTCCCCCTCTCCTCCTTCTCCTGCTAGATTTCTTGTAAATTATAGTGAAAATTTTGATGAATGGTAGTATGGATAAATAAGTACATTGTTTGGTAGGAAAATTATGATGAATCTTCCTTTATTATTATGTTAAGTGCATTGTTTATTGTCAGCCATTCAAATGCTAGTATGGATAAATAAATGCATTGTTTGGTACAAACATTGAGATGAATTAAGTGCATTCTTTATTGTTAGTAACTCGAATGTCAGTATGGATAAATAACCACATCTTGAAATTAATATATTGAAGTTGATATGAATTTCTCTAAATTAACTTGTTTTACATTAAAAAATGATATAAATTTACCTAATTAACCCTAAATCCTAAACTTATAAGCACTAAACCCGATTTTGTCAACCCTAACCCTTATAGTCTGTTGGCCTAGAAACCCGTCCAAGTTTTTCTAATTAGGAGTAAATCTTGGATAGTCTCCAATTTGGGAATATTCTTAAACACTTGATCTCACTTAGGATGTAAGTGTATAATGTGTGTTTGATTTCAAGAAATTTTGGAAGCATTTCTCTTTTTGTTCTCTGGGTATATATGTAGGTCGGTACTTTATACCATATACATTGATGTGCTTGAAGAACAGTGGGAAATATTGTCGATTTTTTTTAAATCAAATACACATTACACACTAACTAGTGATATTAAGTACTCAAGAATAGGATAAATGATACATATTCATCAAAGTGAATTCTAATAAATGATTAGGATTCAATTCTTATTAGCTAACACTAATTTAATACATGTCTCCCATCTGATTATGAAATGGATTGATTATGAATTTCTATTTCAAATTATTGCAATCTTAAATTTATTACTAGTCTTGATCAGTTTATAAGATTTTACGGAGGAACATTGGAAACAACATGGAGATATGCTCTATTGTTCATGTAGGAATTATAGAACTTGAAAGTCGGCACTGTTGATAAAATCAAAAGTCATGTCATGTACATAATTGTAGAGGACTATAAAATATGGTACTGACATGGAGAGATTTCTACTATAAGGTCAATAGATGTTGATAGCAGTACTTGTGTTGAAGAAGAAATTACCAACAATGATGTAGATGTGAACGGGAATAAGGGGAGGAACAGTGACAATTGTTTTCCTAGTGTGCCTCCTATAATTGAAATGTAATGATGTGGTTAGCTTGGTCAAAATTCTTAAAATCGAATTCTATTAAAGTTGGATCATGTTGTCCTTTGACCTAGAAATAAAGAGGTATCAATAATTCAAATTTGTCTCAGAAAACATTAAAAGGGATATTTGTAGTCATACATGAGAGCCTCTTAAAAAAACTAAGAACGTAAAACTTGGAGTAGCAAAATGAAGTTGAGGCAAGATATGCATGATTACACAACATTATAGGATATAACTTTACCATCAAATAGCTTATTATAAGATAATTAGATATCATGTGACAAATGACTTTTGACTAAAGATACAAGATATTTGAAATTTAGAGGCCAAAAAATCACTAAAATGAGTTCACAAGAGCAGAGTTAGTACTTAGTAGTACGTTTTGGACATACATTGTTCCAAATGCCCCAATAGGGTGCGGTATTTGTCTAGTTCATTCTGGGCTCCCTACATGTAAAACAGCATTTATCTAGTTCATTCTACTTGGGATTGTTCTCCAGCTTCCCTACAAATGCTCCTACAGGGCGTGGTATTAGTGCTGCAATATGGGCGAGCTACATTTGTAGACTCTTGTTTGGTCATGCTGGTTGGTGAGCACCTAATGTGGTCCCGTGTTGGTAGCCTCTTGATATGTGTAGAAGGAACCCAGTGAGGACTAGAAGTTCAAGATACATTGTTTTTATTTTTCGCGGTTTACGATCCACCCAATAGTGAATCTCTTTTGTGTCAAAATACATTGTCTCTATCTTTCGTGGTATCAGCAAAACCGAAGACTTCAACATCCATCTACAATTTCCTTGTGGTAATCTGTTAGTCTGTTACCTTCACGATTGAGACAAATATTTAACCGATTTATACGTATTTGTAGCCACAGTTTTAGCATCCACTCCTGCATCATCTCCTTTTTTAGGAATCCAGCGTCTTATTCTGTTATGCGTGTACTATCGTTAGAGGCTTCGCCCTGCGACATTGACGGCCGTGCGTGAGCAGGCATTACCAAACAGATGCACTCTAGTACGGATACCCCGGGGATTGGGCCTGTATAGATCGTCCCAACCAAGGGAATACCAATAGTTGTGTTTCTAACTAATCCGTCTAAGCCCACTGACAAGATGAGTAGGGCCCTGGAAACGAGCGGGCTGTGTACATAGTCCGGTAAAATGCTTTAGTCGTAAGGCCGGTAATCTTTATAATCCAGCCGAGTTACTAGTAAGATCAGGACTATATACACAAGTCAAATTAAAAGGTTAACAAAACACGTGATGTATAATATAATCTACAACACACACATGGTGAGAATCTTTGGGAAATAAAATCAAAATCTTTACTTAATACTTTGGCAACTGTAGCCGGCCATTTCGGAACTGTTCACGTGAATGTTTCAGACCATCATTTCCAAACAAATTAATTTTTGCCGAACAACACATTGCTTGAGCTATGATTTTGGTCGAAGGTGTGATAATCAAGGCTCACTTCATGTAATGGGCATTACCTCGAGTTAAATATGGTTTGACAACATAATGACCCTTGTGTCTTCACGATTCTCTGAATAAATATGAGACAAACTATCGACCAATATCTCTACAAGATCCAGAGTGCAACAAAAAATATGTATGTGTGCCAATAAACAGAAATCCAAAATTGGCTCCTTTTTCTAATAAATCCAAAAAACCCTAGTGGATTCCCATAGTAACAAATAATGTTTTTAGGTCATCATATCAGCAATACTTTTCTTAAAAGAATAATATAAATGAGAAAATATTATGAGTTTTGAATCGCATTATAAAATACAAGTCTTCTAATTGCAATGTTTGTCCAAATGAATAACGATTGCAATGTCCTCTTTATTGTCAATAGTTATTGTATCACCTCTAATGCACATCAACGGTAAAATTAAGAATAAGATCTAAGAACAAGTTAAATGTTTTCAAGAGAAAGATAAAAGATAATGAGCTATATAGGATCCTCATTGAGAGACTCCTTGGGGCAAACTAAGAAGCACTTCGGTGTATAAAATAAAGTCACTTCAGTATATAAGATACGAGGCACTTCGATGCAAAATTCAAAAATTCTTGTATAGGTCAAGATAAAAGAAATGATCTAAAAGTAATTCTGTCTTTTCTTAAGTGTATAATGTTTAAAGTTTATTTTTATTTCATAAGTTTATATAAGATATAGTATGTTCAATTCTACTTAAAAATTATTTGATGCATGGATGGGGTGTGATGCCTTCAAGAAACAAGAAAGCGTAGAGGAGTAGAGCTATCTAACATGCAAGGACTTGCTCAAGGATCTTCTAAAGAAAGGAACTGGTGGGGTTCCAGCTATATTTAGTTTAGATTTTTTTCCTATTTATGAAAAAATATCATGTTTAACTATGCTACATGTTCAATTTAGTTTATGTGTGAGCGATATTGAGCACTTGAAAATGAGAATTGTTGTCTTTATCATGTGATGTTTTATATAGTAACTCTATTTTTGTATAATAAATATCATGAGTTTGACATCCCTCTTTGAAGTGAATACATTTATGCTTCCTCTCTGTTTTGTGAATGTTTTTACAGGTTAGGTGTCACAATAATGGTACCCCACTTGTAAGAACATACACAACATATAGCAAAAGAACAAATTCATTTCCCTTCAAGGGGGATGTCACGATCATGATATTTGCTGCATAAAGATAGAGTTCATATGTAATCCATCACTGGATAAAGATAACAATTCTCATTCTCAAGTTTTCAACATCACTCACATATAAATTTAACATGTATTACAATTAAACATGATATGTTTTCTCATTAATAAGAAAAGGAATCTAAACTAACTATAGCTACCACCTCACCATGTCTTTTCTATTGATGATCCTTAAGCTAATCCTTTGAAGGTTGGATAACTCCACTCCTCTTTGCTTGTTCCTTACATGCAGGCATCACGCCCCCAACCATGTATCAAACAATTTGTAAGTAGACTTGAACATATTATATCTAAAAGAAAACATGTAAAATGAAAATAAACTTTAAATATAAAACATTGACAAAAAGACACAATTACTTTTGGATCTTTTCTATTATATTGATGTATATAACAATTTTGCACTAAATTACCTCTTCTTCTGCATCGAAGTGCCTCTTAGTTTGCTCCGAGGAGCCTCTTGTAAGGATATTGCGTAAGTTGTTATATTGTATCTTTATCTTTCTCTTAAAAACTCTTAATTTGTTCTTATATCTTATTTTTAACTTTAATCCTAATGTGCATGAGATATGATACAATAACTATTGAAAATAAACATGACATTCAATTTATTATAGATCTATTAACTTTTATATTTGAAAGCAATTGAAACAATAGCTAATACATTTATAGAATTCATGTACATTGTACATACATACATATACTCAAAGAATCAATACTTACGTTTAAATTGCATGGACCACTAATATTTCTCTTAGAGAGATCCCAGTTTCTCTTCTTAGGTTGAAGAAACCCTAATTACCATATAAGAACAATTATCATTCATAAGTAATTAATATTCAAATTGATTTCTAGAATTTTAGGGTTCATTAGGTATTGATGGATTCTGGGGCCAAAATAGGCTTCAAAACGAATTTCACATTAATTCTTGTGTTTTTTATATTTTCAACCACTATTTTACATGTATTATTCTGACATCATATGAATTTGGTATGAATTTTTCAAGTCTAGCCAATAAAAAAATTCCTTATAAATCAACAATTCATCCAAGTAATATGTTGTGCAACCCTACTTGAAGTGGACCAACTGGGTCTTGCCACCTACATAGGGCCCTTGCCTAGCCAAACAACGCGGGCAAGACCATGCCAAATCCCTAAATAACCCATGGGTGGGAGATACTAAGAATGTCAAACAAGGGAACAATCGAGACCTTACTCCATGGGATCTTCTTCCAATTTATGACAAAGAAGACCTTTCAGAGTCCAAAACTCAGGGAAATGTGTGGGGAAAAAGCCAACACTGGACCCGAGTCAGTCTAAAAATACATAATTCTTATAACCCATAGACATAGTCAGAACTACCACAAAAGAGCACTTCTCAAATACATAATTTGGTTACTGGTTCACAAACTATGGAAATGAAGGGGAAAAGGGAAATTGGAGTTATTGTTCTTTAAGGAAAAATCATCATTTGTGTCGCTCGTTGGGGGATCCCAGAGTCCAATACAATCGGAAGTAGGGGTTACAAAGGTTAGATTTCTTGCAGAGGATTTTGATTTATAGGTTCAAGTGGTACCAACCCGGGGAGATGCATGCAAAGCAAGACAAGGATTTTGGGAAAATTGAGGTGTGTTTTGGGGAGTTTCATATCATTTTCAATGGGTTCATCATATATGAGGTCAAAGGAGCCTGAGTTTTAGGGGAATGAGGAGAGTTTTGATGACTAAGGGCTATAGGGAACAAAAGCCTAGATTGTTTGGGATCAGATGATTTGGAAAGATTCAGAGGTGGTGAGGGAGATATATGTTGGTACCGAGAATTAGTAGAGAGGGAGATCATAGGGGGACTAGATAGAGGACTTTAGAGTCTCAACAATTAGGGACTCGGCTGAGGAAGACAAACTCCCAGCTTGCAGATGACTCTGCCCAATTGAGTCCAACCAAAATGTGGGTTATGGTCTGTGTGATAATAATGGATCACAAGACTCTAGGCTAATGTAACACATTAACAAATTATTAATAAGTTTGGCTTTCTGATTATCTAGCTTCTTTATAAATTGATTTGAGGGGTCTAGGTTCATCCGATTGAAACTAATTTTTTGGAGTTTACCTAATTTGAATATGAAAAATACAAATATAAAAAAACATGTCCTATCCTTTTTAAGATAAACATATGATTAAATATTTAAGTTTATCTGAAGAGTATCTATGATTCATAATTTGAAGTTGAGTCACATATGACTGTATTAAAAATCATATGGTCTTCGTTGGGCTCGTTGTGATAATTAGTTAGGTCAATCCACATTAAACCATGATGTGTGACGTTATCACCAAATAATGACTAAGATTGATGTAATTTATTCACAAACTAATTATAGTTTTTTAAAAAATTATTCATTTTGTGGAACTTTATCTAAACACTATATTTAGGTCATATGAGCACATTAGGGGTTTTTAATGCATAAAACATTAAGCTTTGAAAATTAGGGTTTCTAATTAGGGATTAGTTATAAGATTAAATTTTAGGGTGTTTCTATCTGACCTGATGGTTCCTCCTTTGTTCATGTCCTAAGTTGAAAAGAGATATTAAGGGTGATTTCGGGGTACCTCACCTAATTTTTATTGGGGCTATCGTGTGTAAGAACTTTATACTGGTTGGAAGTCTCTTGTGAGTTATTCTTATTCACCCTCACAAACACAATGGACGTTTGCCTTCTCCATCTCTATTCTTAGTGAATGCTCCTTACTTACCAAAGTTTTCCCTTTACATATAGATACAAACCACATGTTTCCTTACAAGTGTGCATTGTAACAAAAAATGTCTTCAATCTACCTTTTTGGTCGCTTAACCTGATTTTTTCATGCTTTCTACCTTTTTTTCATTTTTATCCATTCTTTTATACTAATGTTAACTTGTAATCTTTAGAAAATTATGTAGTCCAAGTATTATGGACTATTATATATTAAAATTACATACATTAAATGTTCTATGATAATTCATAGTTTTGATTTAGATTGCATACTTTATAAATCATGATAATACGGTACTTTGGTAATGTATACAAGTAAATTACATGTAACTATTATCAAAACTAGAATACATATTTTAATTAAATGTATTACTTTATTGTATGGCTAATTGATGATATGAAAATATGATAGTAAGTCAATAAGGTATCCATGCTAAATCTATTGTTTGTTGTTTTAGCAAATATATAAGTGTTTTATATTGTTGGGCAAAGTGTTCAGATGTATATAGAATTACCAAAAAGTGTAGAATTTGTATATATGTATGTATCATTTTGTACAAAGTTACATAGGAAACAAAAACCCACTTTTTAAAAAGTCAACCGCTTACCTCTTAACCTGTTGTATGGTGATGCATGCATGCTTACTACATAACATTTTTGAAAACATTGCAAGTACGCCTTCTTATTCTTATTTTTTTATAGGCATTGCTACTATATGTGAGTGTCATGATGAATAGTAAATTGGAGATATTCATCTACACATATTATGTGGACTAGCAATCATTATTGATACAATTTTTTGGGTTATGTTAGACCTGTAACATAATATGGTAGCACCCCTATCAAATTTTGAGCTACACATTTCTAGATGGAACTTATCTCATGAAGGTGTGATTGATCCTACTCCTAATATCTCTAAAAGACTATAGAGAAATGCTTTAACATTTTAAATAAACAACCACAATGATGGGGTATTATTAATGGTTGTTTTCCTTATGTGCCTAATGTAGTTGAAATGTAATAATTTGATTAGCTTGGCAAAAAATCTGAAAGTGGGATGAAGTTAGAGAAGCATTAACCTATAAACTAATAATTACAGTGAATTCAAATTTGTCTCATGAAACCTTAAAGTTCAAATTTATAATCATATGTCATATATATATCTCCCTTATAGACATTTAGAAAATATGAGAATGTAAAATGTTGATAAGGAAAATGAAGTAGAGGCAAGATATATATTTTTACACAAAATCATTGGATATAAAAAATTGGCATTGCATAGGATCTTAGAAGAAAAGGTGATATCGAGGACTTAACTCATAAGAAACAATTTTTGACTAACTATAGGAGATTTTTGAAGTCTAAGGGCCTAGATAATTGTAAAGATAAGTTCAATCAAAAGAATTTGTCATATTTCGATTCGATTTCAATGCTTAAGTGGAGAAAATACAATACGAAATACTCATGAATTATAATGAAACCACAAAAATTTGATGTAGCAAATTTTGAAACTTAATTTTATGCTAGAGTGTAAGTTTTGTATTACCTTTATTATAATATATGATGACATTGGATAATTTAAAAGGCATTTATTTGGCATATAGATTATCTAGTAGGCATTTAAATACATTTCTAGATTGTTACTGGATTATACTAAAATCAATTTATTAGTCAACTAAATGGGAAGTATTTCTAAGAAAGTAAAAATATGAATATGAAAATTATCTCTAGGCATGCTGTTAAATATGCACATAATATTACTACAATAAGACTTGATGACCACATATTTTTTATAAGAAAATGAGTTTCCCTAAAAAATTAATCTATGAGAAGTAAAATTTGACTAAACATCAAGATATTTTGGAAAATCAAAGATCCAAACTATTGGGGATCCCTTAAGGAGGGTAATTTTCATGGGAATAAAGTTGAGGTGTGAGCACTAACTCTGACTTTCTGTCTATATGATGAAAGTCAAGGTCATCATTTTCTATGAGGCCTCCTTAGTGCCAAGTATTAGATGCTTGATGACAAGGTTTTGGTGTGTGTTTCTGGCATGTCTATCATCTGGGAATTTATGTTTCCCATTTAACTTTTAGAAAGGGAGTTGGAGGGACTCATGTCCTTATAAGACCTCTTTTTCCCTCATTCACTGGCTTCCATTCTTCTGTAATGAGTACACTATTCTCATATAAACTACACTTGCACAATTAGATTATGATGTTTTGGCATGCCAAAGGCAATTACTTCCAATGAAATGGTTGGAATATAATATGTGTTGTAATAGATATGTTTGGGGATGATAATATGTGCCAAAAATTAGAGACTAATTTTGAATCTTGGACTTGTCAATTGTCTTTATACATCAATTTCATTTCATAACAACAATACAAAGTCGATGAGGACTATTTTTTCAAGAGATTTATACAACATATGTTCCATGTTGTATATAAATTTTAGGTTGTTACATGCAGTAGCATTAGTTACAATGAAGTTAACAATTTCAGACCAGATCCATATAAGAAATACGTAGAAGAAAAAGAGAAGGGGAATAGAAAGTAAAACAAAACTAGAAACTCAAGACCGAGTTGTCCATTAAGAAATGAGACATAATACTTATAGAAAATAGTGATTGACTATCCTCTTGGATGAGTGTTGTTCTTCAAGTCAATCAAGTGACGAACCTAAAGTAGGGGATTGTCTTGATGATGGGCATGCACTACCAATGCAACATAGTGATCACATGTACAACCACCTGATAGACCATGTATCCAAGAGAAGGAAGGAGGAATAAGATTTGCACAAGAGAAGAATCTCAATGATGCACTTCTGGAGCAATGGTAGAGGAGGAGGAAAGTTCTAGGTTAGCTTTTCTACACTCTAATGGGAAAATGTTGTTCTGATGTGATTAACCTGAATGACTAGAGGCTTATTTATAACCCTCACATCACCCCACATCCTATTCCTAATAATACAATATCATGCAACCTCTCTTGTACACGTAATGAAAAAAATGAGGCAGTCACTCTCTAATTAGATTAATAAATCTGTTTTAGAAAGAAGTAATTAATTAAATGAATAATAATTACTTAGTAATTTTCTTTTTCAAAAAGAAATGAAAGATGAAAGACAATTCCCACAACCCACAACCTGCAAGACCAAGCCTAGATAGGCTAGTCAAGTTGTGGCATGGTGCCTGTGCACATGTGTATGTGTGTGTTGTGGTCATTATACCCACCGCAAGGGTGTGCATACTCTCCCCTAAAGCCCTTTGGACACTAGTGTCACATGCAATACTACATATAAGGACCAAAAAAGTTATAGGAGTGAGCATTGTGGGACCAAAAGCTCCTCCCATTTGCACAAGAGACAAAATTACTTTTTCCTCTCTATCCACTATGTACTGATTGCACTCCATTGGGCTTTAGCCATGTAGATAAGTGTAATATAGCCATTATATCCTACAGTTCCCCCACAAAGTCCAATGTGTAGTATACTCTGCCACTAAGTCCTCCATTATGCGCTTTTAGTAGATATCTTTCGGATTGAACCATGTCTGAGTTATCCAACTTCTCACATGAACTAGGTGAAAAGAAGGTTTTCACGTGAACCTTGGGTGCAAGACTATTGGTTAGTAACAACAAAACAAAGATATCTTAGAAAAATAAAATAATGAATTAAGGCCATACATCAAAAACATGTCATGATTGATATTAGGGAACAACCTATTTCTCCTGTTGCAGCCTACAAAACATCATTCATTTAGTTGGAGTCTCCAAGGATGTACTGGTAACATCCTATCCTAAGAATTGACACCATTCATAGACTAATCTCTTACTCAGTTGAAGTATTGACACTAACAAGTTTCCTAGGAGATAGACACACATATTTAAGAAGCATCAATGACACTCATAATGTCATCCAATTCACCCAACAACTTGTTATTACCACACTGAACCCAATTTGTGGAATCTCCACTCTTTTGTGTTGGATATCTACTTCCTGCGAATCCAAAGGAGTTTTGGTCCCATACCCAACCTAGATTTCTTAACTAAGGATAGGTTAAGACCTTTAGTCAAAAGATCTATTGTATTAGCCTGGGTGTATATGTAGTCCACAACCACGACCCCGTTACACACTAATTCCCTCACAGAATTGAGTCTAACTTGGATGTGTCTATGCTATTTTTATTGTACTTGGAACTCTTTATCTTAGTAATTATTGTAGTCCTATAATAGTGAACTAAAATTACATGAAGTAGCTCTTTTTCATAGGTAAACCAGACATAAGTTCAAACAACCATTCAAGTTCGAATATAGTTTCATCTAAAGAAGACAACTCAACTGCAAAAGTCACCTAGGCAAAATATTATGTTTCTTAAACCTCCAAGTAATAACATATCCTCCCAAAAAAATGCATATCTTGAGACACCATTACTCCCATAGTTCATGGCAATTCATCTTGCATTACTATATCCTTTGACCAAAAAAAGGATATTTTCCATAATGCAACCCAAGGGAAAAAGTTCTCTTGATATAACTCAATATTCTGTCAAGATCTTACCAATGGGTCTTGTTGGGACAACTGTATCTAATTAACTTTCTTATGATAAAAATAATGTATGCTCATGTGTATTTTGTAAGATACATCAAACATATGATAATTTTATACTATAATAATTGAGACATTGAAATTCTAGTATCATTCTTGAACAAGGCATTATATGAATCATATAGAGTCTTAACAAGTTTACGTGATGTGTAATCAAACCTCTACAAAACTTTCTAAACATAGTGATAGTGTGAGAGCTTTATACCATCAATAGACGTTAAGATTTTAAGAGCTAAAATCACATTAGCAACACCCATATCCTTCACTTCAAACTTGCTACACAAAAATGACTTAGTCTAATTTACTACTTCCATATTGGAACCAAAAAGAAGGATATTATGTACATATATTCATACCAGAATGAATCCATCACCAATAATTCTGGAGTAAACACAATTATCAAAATCATTATAAATAAATCCAAATGATGATATCACATAATCAAACTTCTCATAGCATTTCTTAGGAGATTGTTTCAAGCCATACAATGACTTAACAAGTTTACACACTTTGGACTCATTCCCACGACCCACAAATCCCTTAGGTCATTCCATATATATCTCCACTTGAAGATCACCATGTAAAAACATAGTCTTCACGTCCATCTGATGGATAGAGAGATTATAAATGGAAGTCAATTTTATAAACAATCAGATTGTGGTCATATGGGAAACATGGAAATATGTATCAAAATAATACATTACTTCCCTTTGTGTGTAACCCTTAGAAACCAAATAAGCTTTAGACTTATTGTTTGTCACATCTACATTGATTTTCTCTTGAAGATCTATTCACATCCAATTGTAGAAACATTAGTAGGTAAATCCACTATTTCCCAGGTTTCATTCAAGAGAATTGATTGCATTTCATTGTTTACAACTTCTTTCCAAAACATAGATTATAGAGAATGCATAGCTTGTTTGAAAGATACATGGTCATTCTCAATATTGCAAGTTAGAAACTCAATACCAAAGGCCTTGGATGTCCTAGTCCATTTACTTCTCCATAGTTCAACCATTTCTTTAGAATCATCAAATTCATAAATAGTATATTCAAATTTGCCTCCACATTTGTCATCCTTTCTACATGATTGGGAATGGAACCTAAGGTGAATCAATCCTCTTGAGACACTTCTTTGGGAACACCATATTTCATGGTGAACCCATCCTCAAAGAATGTACCATCATGTAGTTCCATAACTTTATTGACATAAATGCCTGAGATTTCATATTTGTCATCCTTTTAAGTGCTTGGGAATGAAATTTGTGGTGAATAAATCCTCTTGATATACTTCTTCAGGCACACCATATTTCATGTGAAAACCTAAAGAATGTAGCATCACATATCTCCACAACTTTATTGACATAAATGCCTGAGTTTTCATATTTTACAAACAATAATCTATAGGCATAACTTGTCTCTACATAACCTAAGAAGACGACATCAACATTTTGGTCTCAATTTCTTCCTTTTATGTTCAGGGACAAGTACCTTAGCAAGGCACCTCCACACTCTTAGATATTCGAGACTCAATTTTCACCCTCTCTATTGCTCAAACAGACTACTTTCTTTATGTTTATGGGGAACTTTGTGTAGAACATGGAAAGTCATATTCAAAGCATCCCCTCCACATGAAATTGGGTACATATGAGGTTTGGAGTAAGGTATTAACAATGTCTATTAGTTTTTGGTTCTTACATTCTGCAATCCCATTGGACTGTGGTGAATAAGGTGTGATAACCTCATGAACTACCCCATGGAATGGACGAAATTCCAAGAATAATTTAGAGGTGTACTCTCATCCACTATCATACCTTAATTGTTTAAGTAGTTTACTACTTTGAGTTTGAACCTCTTTTTTAAGTATTTTGAAATTTTCTAATGCCTTAGTTATACTTTTAAGTAAATAGACATTACATGATCTACTTACATCATCAATAGAACTTATGAAATAACATTTTTTATCCCTACTAGCAATCCCATCAAACTCACATATATCATTGTGCACTAAATCAAGGATTTCAAAATTTTGATTCACAAAATGAAAAGGATTTCTAGGCACTTTAGGTTGCACATATATTTCACATCAACTATTATTAATGTCAAATTTAGGAACTAAATCTAGATTCATCATTTGTTTAATTGGGCCAACATTAATTGTAAGACCCCTGACTTTGCTTTTTGATTGAAAATGTTTTCTCACCTTTATTGAATGCTCAAAACCTTAATATAACCCCAAGAAGTGATTATATATCATTTGGCAAAGTTAAGTCCAATTTAGACACTATTTGAGCAAGTTATTCATATATATGCTTGTTTTGGACTTTTATGCAATTTACCCATATTTAGGGTTTTCCTTGTTTTTTCACATGTTGGATGTGCTTGTACATTGTGATGCCTTGCTACATCATGGTTTTGTGTGTGACATCTACCTAGTGTTGAAATTAGGATTTCCTCTCATACATGGGCTACCTTGAGTGCTAGAACTTGATGGTTCTTTTGTTTTGGTGGGATTTGATGGCTTTCCTTGTGTGTTACGATTATATGGTGGTCCCTTGGTGTGTGAGGGTCTAATTTTTTATTTCTTGAAGCTCTCTGGATTGATGGTTCGCCAAGAGAGGTGCAAATCGATGGCGGTGCTAGGGTTTTCACCCTTGTGACCAAGGGGTAAAAATATGATTTTCACCCTACTATTGGAGGTCAATGGCTGACCTAGGAGGCAATATTTGATGTCCCTCCTGACTCCCAAAACTGATGAACATGCTAGTTTAGCATGGACATGATGCTTTTGACTTCGAACACATGGCAAGCATGGTTAGACACCTTAACCTTCTCTTCTCTCACACCCATAGTTTTATATATCTCCATCGTTCAATGAAAATGAGTTATTTACATACCTATCTCTCTATATTTTCTTCCTTGGTGGAGAAGAAGGAGCCAAGGTAGAAGAAGCTTGGTCGATCTTTCTTACATGTGCACCCAGGGTTTAGATCTACCCTTTTTGAGGTCGTGTGGTTCTTCCTTTCTATGCTTATTGGTCTAGATGAGTGAGATATCCCTCGTTTCCTTTGTTTTCCTTGCTTTCCTACCTTCTCTTCCTTCCTTATTGGCTGGATCCATGGTGGATCTTGTGCTAGTGGTTGAAGAACACCTTCTTTCTTGCTACCTTGACCTAGGGTTTGCTTGCTTTTAGAGAAGGAGCTAGCTTGGTCGAGTGGAGTACTCAAGCTAGGTTTCTTCCTTCTTTCCTCAAGCTACCTTGATGTTTGGAGCTTCATCTTCAACCTTGAGGAGAGTTATATAACGTTCTCCATGTTTATTTCTTACACCTAGCTTGCATGTACTAGATCTTGCTCTAAAATGAAGTTCTAAGTAAAAAGATGTTATCTTTGCCTAGAGTTTGTTCTTATATGGTAGTTCTTGAGTATTTTATCTTCTTTGATGAACCTATTTAGACTTGTGCATGATTCTTCCTTACACATGGGATCTATATACCTTGCATGCATGTGTAAGTCAATGGTTTTTGTACCTTGACTTTAGGGTTTCTTTTGAGGTGACAAATCGATGGATTTCCTTAAATGCAAATGGAATGGTTTCTACCTTGTTCATGATCTGATGGTGTGTCTCCTATCAAGAACGGATGGCTTGGACTTATTTACTATTTTTAAACTCTTATTGTGTTTGAAACTGATGGTCTTGGTTCCCCATGAAATAATGGCTCTTACTTACGGTTTGAGCTTATTTTTTCTTCTTGTTTTGCAACCTGATGGTTTGGTTTAGGTGTTTTTTGTTTGACATTCATCTGACAACTGATGAATGTTGTTAATTTGATATTTTGGAATTTAGCTTGTGTATAGAACCAATGGTTATGTTCTTCTTACCAACTAATGGCTTGGTTTCTCCACAAATGATGATTTTGATGGTCCTTAGTGGTTTCAAACGATGGTTTCTTAGGCTTCATCAAATGATGGTTTTACTTGGAATTTGGGTCTTGTTTTCCCACCTAGAGATGACATATAATGGTGTCACTGAGTCAAGACTTGATGGCTTCACTATTTCTTAACTCGATGGTCCACATCCAATGGTTCCTCTGGTTCAACACTTGATGGGACTTGTAGTCCTCGAACGATGGCCACTCTGGTTCGTTCTCAAATGACGATTTTCCTTGTGTCAACATCCAATGGTGAGCTTGAATTTCACAACTTATATTGGACCTGATGTCCTCAACCGATGGTGATTCTTATGTCAACAGAGGATGGTCCTTTAGGTGTATAATACTATGGTTTCTCATGATCCAATGGTGGTGATTAATGCACATGATTCAAAGGTCATGTTTTCATTGAACCAGATAGTTTTATGTATGGTTAATGATTCAATGGTTTGTGTTGTTGCACCTAATATAATGGTTTGGATTTGATGATTTAGAATTAATGGTTTTAAGTCCATGAATTTGTAGTCTTATCTTTACTGTTGAATTTTTACAATATGATGGTTTTCTTTTATGGAAATCGATGGTTTGTTGAGCCATAAATTTTGATGGTTTGGTTTGAGGCTACAATCTAATGATTACACCTTGAGTTATGAATGAATCCATACTTGAGGATAGTATGGTATTCAATGGTAATTGTTTACCACGTGCATCCATGATTGGATGGGATGGTATGTGTGCATGACGTGCTTGACCTAAGTAAGTGTATGAATCTATGGTTAGCTTTATGTGCTAATTTGTAATATCACTTCCACATATATTGTTGAACTTTACTTATTCCAATTAAGGAATGATGGTTAATTATTATTGGCTTTCTTTCATTATAATATGAAGGAATGTTCTCTCTAATTTTTGTTGTAACCCTAATATGTTAACTAGTGGTTATCATAGCCTTTATGATTCATGCCTTCTTATTCTATACTTGTGTATCACAAGCATGGTGTTGTGAGTTGAACCTTCTTCAAGGTGTTGAAAGATAATAATGTTTTTGTAGGAGATGGTGTGATGGTATTAATGACCTTTGTCTATATCTTAAGCCCTTTTGGAGGTATAATCCTCTTTATGGTGACAAGGGTTGCTACCCTGGAATAATTTCATAAGGATTTATATCCTATGATGGTATGATGACAAGTATAGTCTCATGTATGATAATAAAATAGTACCCTATGATGTTAAAATAAGGAATATATCTCATATGTTTTATATCTTCCAAAGTTTTAATATACCCATGTTTTTGTAGTAATATTTTAGGGTATGTATGTAACTTGATTTATGCAATTAAAAGATACCCAACATACATTAACTAATCAAGTAAAACCTTAATCATGTAGTGCCCTATGACATAGATCTATTCCAGTGTTAGGACATGGTGGATGGTGAAATGAGTACTGCTTTAATGGAGGATCAAAGTCATATGCAGTTGAGTATATGCATGTTTTTTAGGATGTTTGTGGTCATACCTCGGCATGAGAACGGTTGTGATAATATCTCATATATTTATATATGTGATGTGCTTGAGGATAGTTGTGGTTGTACCTCATATGATAGGGTTTGCATACCCTAGTTACTAGTGTCATGACCGATATACCAAGTGTGGACTAGGCTATTTTGTATCTTAATCTTATGTGTCGTTGTGGAAGAATCATACTGATCGAGGGAAGATGAGATCCTAGGATTTTGTATCTTCTAGATCTTGTATGAAATTTATTTCAACTTAGTAGTGGTCAGTTGGAATTTGAGTGGTATACCATGAATTTCCCAAGGCTTAATAAAAACATAATCCAACCATATAGCATATCTTTTAGGTTAATACACAATGATTCACATTGGATGGTAATCCTTGTATTGATCCTTTCACATATAAATGATGTATATCGAAATAAGAGAAAGTCATCTTGCTTATGATGTCACATATATATTGATACTACTGGTTAGGTTTATGTTGTTAGTTATCTCATGTTTCTAGATATGCTTTACTATTAACTATACATAGAATGTTAGCCATGTTGATGATGTTAGCTACATTATGATGTTATTTAGACTTATGATGACAATTTTATCTATTCCTTTATGTACCTTGTTAACATGCCATTTTCTATGTCTATCTACTTAACATGTGTAATATTATTAAACTATTTAACTAATTAACCCACTATATTCAATAAACATTTGAGAGAGTTGTATCTCTCACTGGGACATTAGTCTCACCTCATGGGTCACCACATCTTTTTAGGTGATTAGTAGCAGCAGAAGAAGACTAGTGGCAATGAGGAGGAGTTGAGGTGATGGATCTTAGAGAAGGTTATTAGATGTCTAGTGTCTCCTAAAGTCATCCATGTACTCTCAGGTCCGGGCTGGAAACTTTGTATACAATGTTCCAATTAGGTCAAGCTTTTGGTAGCATTCTAATGCTTACACATGTTTTATATGTTGATATTGTCTTCTATGTGTATATGTTGTGGATGAGGCCACAAAGTAAATGTAAAAGATGTTGGGTAGAATATGAATATGTGTAAGATGTTGGGATTTTATGTAAATGATTTTGGATATGTTTGGAATGTTTAATCGATTTAATTATCCCATTTTTCTCCTATGTGGTTATTAGTGATCGGTCGTGTTTTGAGTATTGAGTAATCCCATTTAGCATGATGAGTTCTCACAAGTTGGTAACATAGATTTAGGTTTGCTAAGCCTATAGGGACACTGGGACTTAGACTAGGATAATGACTAAGTAAGGAACATGACATGTGACCAAGATGTATACTGCCTAATCTCAGTACTTCGATGTCATGGCTAGGTATTCAATTATTGAAGAAATGGTAATGTGGAAGTCTTAGATTGTTATCTTTATGATTATTTTGATCAAGTAGTCAACCTGAAATAATCTAAAGAGCATAATGAATAATAAATCATGGTGAAGATATCTTAATCTTACTCTAAATAAAGATGAGAATCATATTGTAACCTATCAAAACTTCAATGTTTAGTAACTACAGAGAAAGATAAGACACCATGAAACCTAAATACCAATAAAAATGAGCGAAAGAGGAGTTCTTAAATTTGTAATTCTCAAAGTTATGAAGTAAAATAGAGATACGTATGTGTTAATGGAATGATTCAAGGTATAAAATCCACATTAGACAAAGAGATCCTGAGATAAGTGTGATATGAGAAGACAAATAAGAGCAATGACGATGTATCAAGTGAAATGTACGCTAATATCAGAACAATTCACATGAGTAAGAAGGTGTTAATGCAAAATTATCATGACACATGAAAGATTTTAGAGGGAGATGACCCCTGTTAAATAAAAAATGTGAAATATGATGAATTATCCCTTGATATGTGATTGACAAACATTATAACATGAGAGGACATACACAAGAATGATAAACAATTAATGAGAAAGAGCAATGAGATACGATAATATTAAGAATTCCTATGCTGATGGCAATGAACCCAAATGAAAAAGATAAATTGATACATAAAAAATAGTTATAATTTGCATGATGAAGATAGAACTAGTATCCCCCTTGCTAGTAACCCCTGGACATTGTTGTTGTGTTTTGGGAAGAGTGTTTTCTTTTTTGTTCTTTCTTTTTGAGGCATAACTTTTAAGTGGATCTTATGCCACTTTTTACACGTGGATTCATTGTAATCCTAAAGGTGGATATCTTGTTTTAGCATGTGGTTTTTTAGGGTTATAGCTCCAATATCATGACATTTTGTGATGGAAATGCTTTTTGAACTTCTAAGAGTTAGGATACTCCTCCTATATGTTCTGAGTTAGTTATGGTGGTGAAGAAGTGGATGACACTGGGGTGTGAGTTCTTCTTGGCATGTAGTAGATACCAAGGGACAAGTCCTAGTATCCATGGTGTACCAGTAGTATGTTAGTTGAAGATGTTTATCAAATGAGTTTCTTGATGTTTCTTTTCCTTATAAATAAAGATAGTTTGATGTTGAGATCCTCCAACTATTGTTTGGAAAGAAGAAGAGTGATTCCATTATGCTTTGCATGGGCTACCGATAGTTGGACAAGGTCACAATAGGGAATGACTAACCACTTCCAAGGATATATGGTTTGTTGATCAACTGAAAGGTGTTATAATGTTCCTTCAGATAGACCTGGGGTTGGGATACAATCAGATGAGAATCAGACTGGATGACATAAGTTGTATGGTCACTATGAGTTCATGGTTGTGCCGTTTATACTAATTAATTCATTAGTAGTGTTTATGGACTTGAGGAGCAGAGCGATCAGGTCGTGACCGTATGAGTTGTGGAAAATTTTGTTGACAACATCTCCAATGTACTTCATAGATGGTTAGCAAGTGGTCAACATATTTGCCAAGCCATAGGATTGTTGAAACAGAAATATTTGTATGTAAAGTTCAACACGAGTTGAGTTTGGGGTGAATGAAGTGTCTTCTGGGGGTTATGATATATCTCCTAAGTATGTGTGTGAATCCAAGGTGAAAATAGTGTTGGAGTGGGAGCTGCACTAAACACTGACTGAGAGACAAAGCTCTTTAAGCCTAGAAGGACATTGCAGGAAGTCCATTCAGAACATCAGCACTATTACTTTACCCCTAATAAGGTTGACTATGAAAGGTGTTCCTTTTTGTATGGAATGAAATGTGTTAGAGTTGGTGTCAATGTCCCGTCTAGATTTTGAAGGAGAAGTCAACAAGTGTTCCAATTTTGGTGTTTCCAGAACGAAGAGAAGGATACATCATCCCCTATAATGCTTAAAAGAATGATTTGGGATACATATCAATACAAGACAAGAGAATGATTCATTTTTCTTCAATCTAAGGATGTATTATTGGAAGCACCTCTATTGTTAGGATCGTTGACACAGCCACAAGACAAACCAATACCACTACAGTTGATCAAAGGTATACAAGTGGATGATACCATAATATAGGGTGCTAGATCAAAGTAGTACAATGGGGAGCATGATGGCTTCCATAGCTAAGGTGACAAGATAGTGTGCATCCACTACCAGACAATGGTTCCAGACACTGATGATTTTAGTGAGATAGTATCTATGGAGACTCTTTTGCAACACATATGATGTATCCAACAATTACATAGATGTATCATAAGTTGAGGGACATGAAATGGCAACCTAGTGTGAAACATGACATGACACAACTATAGTCAAGCGTACAAATGTCATCAAGACAAGGAGAAACCTTAGAAGCCTACAGAAATAAGGATACAGTGGAAGTTTAACACAACCTTAGATGGATGGATAGTCAGAAAGAACCATGTAGAGAATTGGAGAATCTTATAAGAACATATGTCCTATAGCTCTTGATAGATAAATGATGTCCACTTGAGTTTAACCAGGTGTGCTTAATGAAAAAAGTCACAAGAGAAGCATAGACATGACACCTTGTGAAGCCACATAAGGAAAGATATACAAGTCATAGTGATTCAGCAATAGATGGAAATAATTCAAGATAGGCATCTAGAGTTCGAAGTCAGAAGTTACCACCAGAATGGCATAGTTTACACAATAGTTTCTATGTTCTATGAATGGGGAAGTATCTCCTTGATGCAGGACAAGTGATACAGACATTGGAGGTGGAGTTGGATGAGGATGTTTTCTTATGTGAGGGTCTCTATGTTGACTAAAGATGAGACATACAAGAGTTGAGGGGAGAAAAAATGACTTCTATCTGAATATTGTGACATCACCAAAGTGATGGAATCAAACATGTGGATGTTAGTGTATGAGGTGCATAGGAGGTACCCATCTTTGTTTCCCTTAGATTTTGGGGCAAAATCCATGTCAGGGGTCCATGGTTGTAAGACCCCTAACCTTTATTTTTGGTTGAAGATTCTTGTTTTCCTTGATCGGATTATTAAAACCTTAATATAACCCCAGGATGTGCTTTTATATCATGTGAAAAATTTAAGTTTCAAGTTTGATCCAGTTTAGACACTGTTTGAGCAAGTTATGCATTTGTATGATTCTTTTGGACTTTTATGCAATCTACCCATATCTCGGGTTTTTCTTGTAATTTATCACATGCTTGATGTCCGTCACATGTTTCCATGTTAGGCTTGATATAGTTGTACCTTGGGGTGCCTTATTACACCATGGTTTTGTGTGTGACATCTACCTAGGGTTGAACTTTGGATTTCCTCTCATAGACGAGCTACCTTGAGTGTTAGAACTTGATGGTACTTCTAGTTTGGTGAGATCTGATGGCTTTCCTTATGTTTTGGGATTCAATGGTGATCCCTTAGTGTGTGAGGGTTGATGGTTTTCTCTCTTGAAGGTATCCGGATCGATGGTTCACCAAGAGAGGTGCAAATTGATGGTGGTGCTAGGGTTTTTACCCTTGTGACCAAGGGGTCAAGATCTGATGGTAACCCTATTATTGGAGGTCAATGGCTGACATGGTAGTCAAGATTCAATGGTCCTCCTGACTTCCACAATTGATGGACCTTCTGGTTTGCATGGGTGTGATGCTTTTGACCTCAGACGCATGGCAAGCATGGCTAGACATTTTAACCTTGATTTCTTTCTCACCCATAGCTTTATATACCTCCATCCTTGCATGAAAATGAGTTCTTTACAAACCTAGATATCTCTCTCTTCTTCCTGTTCACTTTGATCTCATCCTTCTTGCTTGGTGGAGATAAGGAGCCAAGGTAGAAGGAGTTTGGTTGACCTTGCTTGCATGTGCACCTAGGATTTGGATCTACCCATGTTGAGGTCATTTGGTGCTTCCTTGCTTTGCTACTTGGTCTAGGTGATTGATATCTCCTTCATTTCCTTCATTTTCCTTTATTTACTATATTCTCTCCCTTTCTTCTTGGTCATATGCATGGTAGAGCTTGTGCTAAAGGTTGAAGAACACCTTCTTTCTTACTTCCTTGACCTAGGGTTTTCTTGCTTTTGGATAAGGAGCTAGCTTGGACCAGTGGAGTGCTCAAGATAGGGTTTCTTCTTTCTTTACTAGAGCTACCTTTCTGTTTGGAGATTAATATTCAACCATTAGGTGAGTTATATAACTTTCTCCATGTGTATTGCTTACTCCTAGATTGTCTGTACTAAATTTTTCTCAAACAAAGTTCTAAGCAAAAAGATGTTATCTTTGCTTAGAGTTCATGCTTATATGGTAGTTCTTGAGTAGTTCATCTTCTTGGATGAACGTCTTTATCCTTTAGTAAGGTTCTTCCTTGGACATGGGAGCTCTAGACCTTGCATGCATGTGGAATTCGATGGTTTTTGTTCATTGACTTTAGGGTTTCCTTTGAGGTGACAAATCTATAGATTTCCTTAAGTGTAAAAGGACTTATTTCTTCCTTGTTCATGATATGATGGTGTGTCTCCTTGAAAGAACTAATGGCTTGGACTTAGTTGCTATTTTGAAACTCTTCTTGTGTTTGAAACCGATGGTTTGGTTCCCCATGAAACGATGGTTCTTATTTAGGGTTTGAGGTGATTTTTCCTTCTTGTTTGCAACTCAATGGTTTAGTTTTGGTGTGTTTTTGCTTGACCTTCATGTGACAACTTGTAAAATACCAAAATTTATTTCAATAAGATGAGGTTATTAATAACAAATACCAACTAATTAATTTCAAATCTTGGACCTTGTTGTAATTTACCTAAATAATCCATACTTTATTTGAAATAAGATATGAAGAAAACAAAAAGATACATATAAGTCACCGTATTGGAAATCTATTAAATTCTTTATTTTGGGACAACTATATGTACTTCCATAAGTTTTTCTAGTAACCATTATGAAAAGGAAGAGTTTATTTAAAATGGAAAATAATAGGGGAAAGTAACAAGGAGTATTGTAGTCGTGTATAAGATAATGATCCACGATGTTGGAAAGTAACCAATATGAGAAAGGAAACAAGTCTCTATCCTTCACCCATCTCTTTCCCCTAACCCTATAGATACACATGGGAATATGTATATATATACATATATATACATATATATATATATATATATATATGTATATATATACATACATATATATAGGGGTCTGGATGAACTAAATTCAAAATAGTCAGTAAACCTTACTCCCCTCCCCCAACAACCCCTCTCTATGGACCATATTCTTCCCCCCTCACCTTCCTTTATTTGACGATGTGTTGATGAAGCAAAAGAGGATTCTTGTTCTTGGAGGTACACCATTTGATGATGGTTACAGAGGGTGTCAAAGTTTTTCCAAGAAGAAGGAAATAACATGGATGAGTCTCCAATGAGGAGTCATCCCTCCTTGAGGTTTGGTTGCAAGATTGGCGGCATCAATTGCAACAGTTCTTGCCCAGCTGTGAGGATCTGATTGAACGACTAGACCTGGAATTTGCGAGTCCATCCATGGGACCCTGATGTTGATGAAGGGAGGTTCGTATATGGAGGATAGAACATCTATAACCTATTCTGGAGTGGTGTTCTCACGACATAGAACCTTTACAGGGTTGTGTAATAGGAGCAGGCTGACGACTATATGAGCCGACAAGGTAGGGAATGGGGGCGATGGCAGAGAGAGGGAAAGAGTAGGTTATGGAGGAGGAAGTGGTAGGGGGCATGCCTGGTTAGGGTAGGACCTAGAGATGATGCCTTATTTGCTGACCAGACAACATGCACATGGCTTTACGTCGTCGCGAGTATCATAGAAGGGAGAAGCAAAACGGTACAGTTGATCGGTTTGTGGACTCTGGATGCTAGGTTCAAGTGTTGAACCATCAGCTTAATCAATTGCCAATATCAATTAATGAAGGGTTGAACCGTGAGAGTTTGGGCTGTGGATCAAGCAGTGTGGCCCAATAAGTATCGACCACATCTTTCACTTAAGAGGTAATCATATTGTTTTTTTAAAAAAAGTCAGGAGGCTGTCTTATTCATCCCGCCCTCCTCTTGCGAGCTGAAAAACAATTGAATTACACTGATAATTATCATGAACTGAAATAAACGTGGCAGTACTACTGCCATTACAATCGTATTGTGACTCCAAATAATAAATATTGTTAATAATTAAGAGGTAATCATATTGTTAATAATAAATATTGTGATATTTTCTAGGATAATTGAAAAATAGGCAAATTATATACCAAATTAATCAGAATAATGTATAGAATCCAAATATGATACTTTTAATGCTTAATTATGCTTATAGTTCCAAAATTTATGCTAATATGTGACTAATATGTGATTAGAGTCTAAAAACCTAGATTTGAACATTTAGAAAATTGAAAGCTTTACAAGAACTTATTTTATATTGTTGAACAAGATGATGAATCAAGATAATCATGAATATGAAGAAGTACAGTTAAAGATCCTAAATTGCTTTGTTGTTAATGAAAGTAATTGGATATAAGTGATCATTAGAAAGGATATGTTGGTTATAATAATTAGGGTTTTAGGTGATAATTGAAATACAAATTAATATATTGAATGTTATGAGCAGGGTGTTTAGGGTTTTCAAATCCCAAGGACATGATTAGGGTTTACTTGTAACATCCCTGACTTGGGTTATGGATTAACCCTAGAATTGTTTCTTAAGTAAGTTATTTACAAACTTGTTTTAATCTTTTAAAAATTAATTAAGACTCTTTGTGAAGTTTATTTTCAAGTTTGAGCTTATTTGCAAACTAATTATGCATTATATGATAGTCTAAGTGTAAAGTGCAATTTACCCAAGATGAGGGGTTATATTGCAAAATGTCACATGTTAAATGTACCTTAAATGTTTTAATATCATAAGAGACATAATGATGCTAAGTGGTGGCTTGTGGAAAGCCTAAAATTCCAAGTAATAACATGTTGGAATAATGCTAAGTGCTTTGCGTATCAATTTTGGTACATATTGTAATTATCCAAAATATAGGGTTGATGTGCAAAATACCACTTCTATAGTATCTCTACTCCTTCATAGTATTATCTAGAGGAGAGAGAAATAAGGAGACATCATGTTGAAATCATCTTTGAGGGATGATATTCTTGGTGATAGAAAGACTAAGGAAAATGTATAGTTGAAATCTTTGCATGAGTTATATCGAGTAGAAGACTTGAAATAGGAGTCCCTATCGGCCAAGGAGCCATAGAGAAAGTCTCCTATCAGTTTTTTGATTCTTGGAAAAATCCATGACGGGCTAGACACCTCAATAAAGCAATAGATATCAGTTTGCAACTTTTCTTTAGAAAAGGTTGTATTGAATTATGAATTTAATAATAATGTGAGTGGAAGTAGTTTGCCCTAGAAGATAACTAAAGGGGGAGACCTTTATCCTTTGCATTATCCTCAAATTTTTTATTTTTGCATGGCAAGATAAATATGGGATGCATGCAAATACATGTGTCATCTATGCATGGCCATGTGGTACTTAGTAGCTTAAGAAGATGACACCTCTTACACTCTTTTTCATAAACCACAACTATAAATACCATTCCCTTCACCTATTAGTAGAATTTTCGAATCTTACTATCATATTTCCGTTAGATATCATGCACACCATTATAGTATCGTGTATATGTGAAGGAGTGTTGAGCCTAGAACCTTGGTATCAGTCATAGAGAAGGGATATCGACCAAGTAAGGTGATATCAGCCTAGCAAGGTGATATCGCCCACAAGTGGTGAAGATATCATGCAAAGTGCTAAGGAGTTCACGCCTTGGACTTTGATAATCTTATCTTCAACCTTGGGAACATGAATATTTAGATCTTGGAGCTTGGAAGTTGTTTTAGAGGCATGTTATATAACTTGAACCCAACTATGTTATTATTTACCTTCAATATTGTTGAACTTGTTAAACTACTTTCAATTTTGAGTTCTTATGATTAATTGATGTTCCTTTGAGTTCCAAATGTATTTTAGGACTATTTTCCATGATTTAGGGTAGTAAGAATAACAGTCTATAGGTTGATGATGGTAACATCATCATGGTACTACCCGATATAGGGTCGAAGTACTTTAAACCTGATAGGAAACCCAAGATGATGGGTAACTTGATATAGTGATGAGTAATACCTCATGAACGATATGAGGGATATCTCATGAACGATATGGGATGTGCCTACTTACACCTAATACATGATATGAGGTTAATTCCATACCTCATACACAATATGGTATCAATTGCACACTCTAACCGATATAGTGTTGAAATCCTAGATGATGGAATGTAACCTGACGCATCCTTATCATTTTGTGTAAAGGATTGTTTGTGAAAGAGATCAACCTGATATCCAGCTTTTTGTTAAAAAATATGATAGAATTGATCCTTGAAGCCATGAAAGGATATGAACATAATGGTCTACCCAATATGTTAACCCAATATGTCAATCAACATGGTAACCCGATATGATAATCCAACATAGAAACTTGATATGGTATTGGGTATATACTACTAAAATGATACCATTATGAGGCATATACCCTATGCCCGACATGGTGTACACCTTTTGCATGATATGGTATCAAATATTCCCAATACCCAATATGAGGTCAAGCATTTAGCTCATACACGATATGAGGTTAAGAGTCTATAACTTGAGATGATAAAATCTAAGTGATAGCCAACCCGATAGGGGTACACGTTACGGTATTAGGGGATACATCATAAACACGATATGGTGATGTGGTTACACCACATGCTCAATATACACACGATATGATGATAGGTTTCATCTTAAGCACGATATGGTAGCATACATACACCCTGATACTCGTTATAGTGGGAATACCTCAATCCAATGAACTTGATTGAGTGATACATGTTATGTGTTGTGTCAAATGCAACATTAAGATGTAACAAGTTCAATGCAATTTTATAAATGTGAGTTAATGAAACACAAGAAGAGAATTGAGCTAACTTAATGAAAGAACGATGCAATCAACATCCTAGTGAGGATGAGAGAGAAAACAATACTTGGATGTTAACCATGTAATAATCATATGTTGATACTCCTTACATAGGGCTTGATCTTTTATGATGTGATCTTGAAACCCTAATTGGTTAATAAGGGTAAATCTTAACCCTAATAATGGGTGATGAAATGATTTGAAACCCTAATCGGTTGATGAAGGGAAACCCTAACCCTAAATAATGGGAAGAATGTGTTTGTTTCACATTGCATGGTAATGGCATATATTTGATATTTCTATTATCACGAAATAGTGACCATAAAGGTATCATGAGGTCATGAGAATAGCTAAGTAAGAGCTATGATGTTTATATGATACAGATTTAACAGACTTTGTGAACTATGTGAATTATTGGTGCAACAAGCATAATGCATACCTTGGTCTGATGACCTAGAGGTAATGGTTACCTGATAAGTGGTAACAATGCTCAGTGATGAACTAAGGGTTGAATACCCAAGCATGATGATGATAAGAGATTGAGATCCTAAGTGTTATATGTGTCCCAAAGATCATGAAAGTACTTCATAAACATGTTATACCTTTCCTTGTAACATATGATATAATTCTTGTTTGCAACTTGATTGATGCTAAAAGATACTATAATACACTTAATTAATCAAGAGAAATGTTATCATGTAGTTGCCCAGACTATAGATCCATTCAGTGTCAGGATTTGTTGAATGGTGAAACGAGTTTAACTCGATATACATATTATTGAATTTGTAAACTATACTAGGGTTGCTCAGTGGACTCCCCAACTACACCAGGTTGCTCAACGCACTTCCTGATGAAACTAAACCAGGATCGCTCAGTGGACTTCCTGATGAAAAAATAATCTGGGAAAGCTCAGTGGTCTTCTCCCAAAGAGAGTACATGCTGCAGATGTAACTCTATAGTGAAGATACCAACATACCCTAGTAAGCTAATTGCAGCAGACATAAGATGTCCTACTAGTTATCTTGTATTGACTGAGACAAGTGAGGTCTTGATAGTCAGCTCTGCCACTGACCTTGTATGGCACCAATTTTGACATAATAGTGGTCGGTTAGAGCATGAGCGGTATACCTCATCTCCTCTGGGCATAAATGTGATTGTGAACATGTAATCAACCATGTAGTGTATTTTCTTAGAGATCGTATACGGAAAACATTGGTTGATGCTTCATTACTTTTATACATCTTAGTTTATAGATGTTATACATGTTCTTCATATTCCTTATAAAGCAAATAAATGATCTATAACTCTGTTATGAATAGTTGGACTATTTTATCAAAGTTATTGCTTTATACTGAAAATAAACCTGCTTATTGCATAAAGTATCCTCTTCTTAGTTTTATTCTATTTCCTATGATAATAATATTATTGGATGAGTTACATCTCTCACTGGGACAATAGTCTCACCCCGTGGGATCCAAAATTTTTAGGTGGACGGGGACGAGAAAGTAGAAACAAGACTATAGAGGAAGGACCATATCAGTAGGGACAATAGTAATAGCTCAGGTCGAGTGTACTGTCTATCATGTCTTGTAGATAGAACTCCTATGTGTCTTCTGTGTACTCTCAAGTCCTTGGGAGATAAATCTTAGTGGGTTTTATGAACGACTTGAGACTTTGGCTTGCTTACCTCAAGATTTTATATTGATGTTGTATATATTGAGTAAAGCAACATTTACTTGTTATCCTCGAGATGAGATGGTACAATGTATGTACTATATGAAAAATGATGTATATAAGGTTTTGGTCCTTTCAGTAAGAGTTTCCTAGAAGAGGATCTATTTGCAAAATGGTTTTAATTTTTAGTGATTTTTGTTAAATGGGATGGCTTGATTTGATGTCGGGTCGTCACAAAGTTTTGGTATCAGAGCCTAAGGTTCGCTGAGTCTACAGAGACATAGGTATAAGTTTGTTGAGTCTATTCTAGTATCATCTAGTTTATCTTATAGTGACTTCTCCTCATATAGGAGAAGAAGTAAAACTAAAATATGGTTGGAGAGCATGAAGAACATGCTGCTGAGAGTAGTATAGATGCTCTAGGAGGAGGTGCAAGGGATCCTGCTAGAGAAGAACCAGTGCCTGAGAATCCCCATATTGACCAAGCTATGCTTGAAAACCTAGCCTTTCATGCTCTTTTTGGAAAATCATGACCACGATGATGCATATGGCTGACCGGATACCAGCACTAGCACCTAGGATACCAGTTCCCAATGAGGGACATGGATCTGGTAAGACCTTTGAGTGGTTACTCCGAGTAGGAGCCACTGAATATGTCGGTACAACTGACCCAACAGATGCGGATTTATGGCTTACTGAGCTAGAAAAAGCCTTTAGGATCATTGGCATTCGAGAGGTTGATAAAGTTAAGCATGTTGTGTATCTTCTGAAAGGAAGCAATGGACATTGGTGGGCCATTGAAGAAGAGAAAAGACCTGGTGTTGAGGTCGGATGATAGGAATTCCGATGAGAGTTTGTTAGTAGATACTTTCCTAAAACTTATCTGGATGAGAAGATTTCACAGTTTGAGCAGATTAGACAAGGACCAATGGAGATTAGCGAGTATGAAGCTAAGTCTATGGAGCTTCTGCGGTTTCATCCACACATGGCTACTACAGATGAGGAGAGAATTCAACATTTTGAGAAAGGGATGAAAACTGAGTTAACCAAACCTATATCTTCTCTAGAGAATAGAGAGAGGTTTGCCACCTTTGTGGAGTCAGTTAGGCAGATAGAGAGGTCCGTGATTGAGAAACATGAGGCGAACAGTAGGGAAGTGCATGTACAGTTCTAGGGTTTGAGGTCTAGAAGTTTTAAGAAACTAAGATTTACTACACCATTAGAACTAAAGAGGTCATGTACTCAGACACAGTGGACGTCCACTAGAGGTAGAGGCCGTAGTTTTTGGCCAAGTGGAGCCCATAGCTCAGCATCAATGTCAATGATAGGACCGTCTAGTAACAATGGGAGGACATAGTCTGCTACAAGTGTAGGCAGGTAGGACATATGATAAAGGATTGTCTAGTTATAGACATAGAAGTAACACATCCATCAAGGCAGAGTCAAGAAGGCTCTTAGAGACAACATTTTAGTGGTGGCACACAAGGACGTAGACAAGCATCCCAAGCAATATCATCTGCACCAGCTAATAGAGCACGTGGTCGACAACAAGGTGACTATAAAGAACAAATTGTTGGGTTTTAGGGGAGGCAAAGAAGGTAGTGGAAACAAAAATTTTCTTCTCCCCAAACCCAGTATAAAGGAATCACATCAACGTCTATACAGTAGGAAGGATGGTTTGTAGAGACATACCTTGTATCGAGGCTTTCTCGGCGACGTTACCTCGTGGCTTGCGTGGTCTTCACCTCCGGTCTTGGATGGTTTATGTGCATCTCTTAGTCACAGGGACTATCGAGATTGATAATTGTCCTCTAAGCGGAAGAAGTCTCTCACCTCTGTAGTATTCCACATGGACCACCTGGAACTCCGATCGCCTTGTCGCACAAGGCACCGAAAGGAGTCGCACCCTCCTATCAGCATACTAGTCACCGACACACTCTCCTGCAACTAGTTGCCTTTCTACAGTTGTCTTCCCCTTGTTCTACCTCCCTTATCGGGTAGCAGTTGCTCGGGCTCTCGTGGTTACCACAACCAGAGAGAACGACAACTTTGCAGAGCAACTAGTGTTCTAATTTGTTGTTGAGAAGCCCCCAATACCCCCATATATATAGGATGCTCATGGGACATGGTTCTCTACCCCGGGCAATGCGGGATTAAAATAGGATAGAAGGGTTCACGATTTTCCACAAAAATAACCAATTGCGCCAGCTGAACCGATCGTTTCAAGCATGAACCGATCAGTTGGGTACCTGAGCCGATCAGTTCACACTTGAACTGATCGGGTGGGACACCTGAGCCGATCAATTCACTTCTGAAACAATCGGTTCACTGCCCCGGCCAGTTCCCGATTGAATTTTCCTCTTTTGTTTTGAATTGATCCAAATACCAATCCTTGTTCCAATCAAATTGGACAAGTGAAACGAAGAGAAATTTCTCACCAACTTGACTTTCCCAACTCACTCATTTGGACCAGTTGAGCCGATCAGATCAACCCTTGAACCGTTCGGTTCACCCTATTCTGAGCTGATCGACTCACCAACTCAGACGATTGGTTCACCAAGTTGAGCCGATCAGTTCATTATATGAGTCGATCGGTTGGGAGTACAGACTGTGCAAAATCAGTCAATTGCAGTTTCAATCAATCCGATACTCTAATCAATCAATCCAACACCTTGAACACTATGATATGGAGCTATCAATTAATTGAGTGTTTAATTGAACTACTAAACTCCTTTAGTAATCAATCTAAACATCATTTGTGGATAAACTCCTCTTCCAGGTTAAATCCTATGTGTGTGACCCTACATGCCCATTTCACATTGGCAGTGAAAGTCCATAACACTTATGACTTGACAAGTAAAGAGCGGTGCCTAGTCACACATCAGTGCTACCCAAGTGAAATAGAAAGTTGGAGAACAACTTTCAATCCTACAATCTGTGAATGGTGTTAGAGTGAATGTATAACTCCTTTGTCGTTGATATACCGAATGAACTCAAGGCATGGAATAGTCATCCTTTCAACATTCATTCACTTTATTGATGTCAGAGTAGATTGGAGGAGATATGTATGGAATCAATATCACATATTGATTCACACATGCATGCGCATGCCTATCTCAATCCTACACATCAAGTGGCCACATATATCAAACTCCCTCAGGAGGGACAAATCCCATATCTATCACTCACCCCTCAAAAGCCCCATGTGTCAAAGCCACCCAATCATCACCTTTATAACAACCCATGTTTCAGGACTACGTTTGATGATGTCAAAGTGTACCCAATGACATGTGTTGAGTGTAGTGATTTCAGGTCAAAGAATCACACTCACCACCATCACTATGAGAAATGACTGTGACTACCATGTCATGGTTCCATGCGTCAAACTCACGATGGGTCTGTCCGGAACACTTGTTCTCTAACAAGTACCTATGTGTTTGGTTTGATATCTCTATATCATTACTAATGAGATTCTGTCATCAACCAACACCACAATCTAGTCTTGTGTGTCATTGTTGTCTATCTACCTTCCACAATGACATCTGACTAGGGACATAATAAGAATGTACAAACTCTTTAGCATCCGTATGATCTCATCGTTCAGGTCCTGAACCTGAAAGCATACATCATTGAGTATTGTCATTTTTCTAGACATTCAATCTATTCTATCATTATCTCATATGACTAAACCAGAAAGAATTGGAAGCTTGCCTTTAATATTTATCAAATCAATCTTAATGTATCCCACCAATTATCCCATGATTGGCTCTCAGGGCATACATACCAATAGACTCCCACTTGCACTGCGAGCCAATCACCCTTGAATCATATTCATAGTGATCTTCAAACATGTCCCACATGTTACTATGCTCTAGTGCTTACACAGTGAGTTATGGCAACACTTTGCCAAAGTCGGTATTAACTACATGTTTCTCATCTCTTCACTTTACGTCATACGTATGAGATGGAGTTGTCATAATATGCGATCTGGTATTCCTTTGCTAACCTTTAGCCACATTGCATGACCAAGCACTCCTCACTTGTCATCAATGACTGGAATATCTATAAGTTCATCTCATGATCTTGCATATCCATATAGTATCCACTATTGTTCTCTAACACATGGATACTCGGCTTTTCCTTTTAAAAGGTTTTATTGGAACGTTTCCATTTATCAACAAACATTTACTTTTATATATCTCATATATATTTTGCGAGTAGTTTTCTGTCCTTTTCGGAAGTTCGCATCAGTGTATCTCTTGACAGTGAACCCTTCCTTATTTCCATAGAACTAGTACTTCTTAAGTACTTATCAAGTTCTGATGGTATTCTAGTATCCCTTACTAGAACTAGATAGACATCCACTCATCATGTCCCAGAAATGAGTTATCAGAATGATCATATCATATTGCCATGTCCTACATATAAGATGAATACCTTTTATTCTTGCCATGTCTATACATGCAAGATAATGGGATGATTACATACATGACAGATCCATATCTATTCTTAGTGTTCCCATTCTTCATAAGAATTGAGACACTTGGCTTTGGGATACTAACTCCAAGTTTTCTCCCACTGAATCTGCTTATACTAAACCCTTCAGTATAGATTGTCAATGTGTGCTCTCTCCTTTGAGGTTAAGAGATTTTTGAGAACTATCTCTAAAGATCCCCATTCCTATTACATAGGAAAGGTCTCTATCTTCCCTAAAGATAATTTCCACAAAGAATTCCATTCTAAGAACATATCATTCCTCATCAACATGTGGAATGCAAATACGGTCCCACTAAATCACATATCCCTTCTTTATCTTTGTCATATCAGTCAAACCCTTTGACTATATCATCAAAGTAAAGATCCAGCTCTGAGTTGCTTGTACTTAATCAATCACATTGATTAGTCCATTTAAACTTATAGACTTCATTTGCATTAATGGATTCATAAACTTTATAGGTTGTGTCACATACACATCCTTGTTTTATTCCTCATGGGAATGTAGTTTTAGTATCCATATGCAAATCTCTTAGTCATTAAGTTGCAATAAACAAGCATCATCCTTCTCAAATTTTATCCATGTGTCTTAACGCGTAAGACTCATTCACACTTATGGATTTCATCCCAATGGGTGCTACCATCAAGCTCATACCTTATGGTTCACATGGAAGTCATTTAGGATGTAATGGTCATAAACGATAACTCAAAATATGATTCCTCATATTCACCTAGATAGTTGATTCATCACATGACCAACTCATCACATAGATAATCGAGGTGTATCTGTCAAGGATATAAGAACTCACAACTCCTTGTGATTCTTAATGTCCTTTATTAGTGTGGGGTTTTCTTTATTTAAGAAGAAATTAGTTATTTGATAATCATCCTCTAACTCCTTAGAGTATGACTCCTTTTGATTTAGACATCACCATGCCTTAATCATGAGTTTACTATGATACACTATCATAATCACTCACAAGGTTCTCAAAACTTTGGTCCCAGTATTTCATTCATTGATCTCATCAAGATTTAACACTTTACCAAATTCATACTTCATCTATGATACTCTTGAATTCTTCAAGATATTCATATTGGTATTTCTCTAAACACCACTGAAGTATTAGCATTTGCTCCAATAGGTGTGTAAATACATCACATGTATTATACCTAATAGGATAATCATTCTCCCACTACCATTAGTGAAGATTGATTAATCATGTATAAGAGATTCATGTCTCTTACTGGTTCTCTAACCAAACGAGTCTAGACTTATCCATCATATGGAAACTAGAAATGAATTTCTCATGATTTATGTTAATTTGATTGTTTGAGTTGTCAATAACTTTTAGGTATCATTTTATCTTATGCATACCAAGTACCACAAGATAAACAAGGCATTGCCACAAAGATTGAAACATCAACTTTATTAATTGCCATCATTGTCATGCAATATGCATAAATTAAGGTGTTTCTATCCATTATCAAATATGAAATAGCAATTCATAACTCTATTATATGCCTTCAAGACTAAAAATAAATTGAAAGGTACTCCTATCTATGGAAGCAACACTTGCTCCAATGATGGGTACTCCTTTCTTGGTCCTTTCGTATAGGCCATCACTTCTTTGTAGATCTTACATATCATATATGTCAGATCTTCATCTTGGTATCATATACCTCAGAAGTGATTCATTTCATGATACCTTAGGTGGAGATCTCTATCCCCTCCTTCTTCTTCTTTTGTTCTTCTAGATATAGAGGGCAATTCCCATGTTCACCCTCCCATGTGCTTTGAGGCAAAAGACGACTTGGGCTACTGAATAGCATCAGAATGCTTCTTTGCTTTGCCCTTATCATTGCCTTTAAGACTTAACCTTCATCAAACATTAGGGTTTGTCTTTCTTCATAATTGCCTCAACTGTCCTCAACATGTATAACAACTTTGTCAACACTCGTCAAAGTTTTTCATGTCATAGTTCATCATGAACTGTATGATTCTCGCAACATTTGCAGTATCATACCAATAGCCAACTCTTGGCTCAGAGGGAATCCTTCTTAATCAGGTATTTCCACATACCCAATCACATTGAGTGTGTGAATACCTTACTGGATCTCCTTCTATCATGACATACTAGGACAGTGTCTTGGAGACATCACATGTCTGAAGTTGTCCTTGCAACTCACAGTTCAGAGAACACAACATTAAGCACTCCAAATCAAATGTCATCCTCGGTATGCTTCCATAAGCATACTTTCAGCCATTGGTGTGGTGGGATTGAGTTCATCTTGTTCAGGTATAGCTAGAACTCAGAGCTTTCACTCTTTAATTGAGAACATTTCTCAACGTCCTAAGCAGTCATGGAATTATTCCCATTTAATTTGTCCATCTTAAGGACCGATCACAAATAAAGTGATTATTGTTGATTAACCATTTATTGTACAAAAGGAAATATATGCAATTTAGTCCAAAAACTCCTTTTTGACTTGATTGATTTGAAAAGGTTTTACGATATAACTAGGACTTTAATTAATTATCGCTCCCTCTATTTTTGTTCAAATTGATGGCCCTCACCATCAATTTGGAAGATTGCAACATACAATTTTCTAGTGGGCAACATCCTAAAATCCTCTGAGTCATGGACCAGCTAGGGCTGTCACCCACAACTTAGATCTTCCAGGTAGGAAACTCTTTCCAATTGCATCATTTAGATCCTATCTAGGTCACCTTGTTAAGTCCGACCCAAAACCAACATGATGAATATGCACCCTACTAGGGAAAACCCACATATTCATCCTTCACGCTTCTACGAGATAGACGGTGCACCATGCTAGGGCGTGCCCACACTTGGCCGATCAAGCTTTTCACATGTGTCACATTTGGAAGGCATCTATAAATTTAATATTTAATGAGGGATTTGGTTTTTATAGGTACATATAAATATCCAATCACGACAATATATAGTACGTATCATATACATGCTATATCCCACAGAAAACATGCAAAATGATAAAAAACGATGATTATGGCCATCCTAATGTGATTCCTTGAGCCAAGAGGAATCACGAGAATCTAGGTCCACATAACATGCAATGTGTACAAGATTAACTCTGTGCTTTGCCATTCTGGGTTTGATCAACTCATCTCCATGATTGATCGGCTTGCCATCAGGTCGGTCGGTTTGGTGCCACCAACCGATCGATTGGCGCCTCCAGCTGATCAGTTCATTGGTCGTCGTGCATCTCCTCAGAGCCGCCACCCACTCATCTCGTTCCTCAAACTGGTCGTCTGGAATGCCAACTGATCGGTTCATGCCTTGAACCGATCGTCTCAGTTGTCGTCAGGTTGTCCACCGTTCTTTGACATAACAGAAAATAAAAATTCTATCATATTTACATTTATATTGAGAAACCCTGAGTTACATTTGAGGGGAGCAAAGGTAGGAAATAAATCTCAAGTTATCTTGAGTTACATCAAGAAAAGGAGGTAGGGAATCGATACACAGACTAAGATGTAAGCAACCACATTCAACCAAGCACACATACTGATGCAACCCTATTTTAGGGCTTCATCTTGTGTTATTTTGCTCTTCAATCACATCTATACCTGTTAGATTGCATGTCATTCCCCCTAATATGCTTATTTGTATAAAATGCACTTATGGACATCATTTGCGTGTTTTTCAGGCATTTGGACCACACTTGATGGAAGAGAGAGAGGAGTGATCCTAGGGTTCCTCTGCCCTTGGAGAGACCCAAAGTGAAGTCCAAGGCTCCCTCAACCTACCCTTAGTGGCCAAAGATCAGTTGAAGTAAAGATGTCCAAGAAAATCCAAAGATCCAAGTCAAGGTGCTGCCCCAGGACCTTACACGGCCATGGTACCACATAACGGCCGTGCTAGATGACTTAGAAATTAACAGGCTCAACATCCAAGTGAAGCAGAGAACACCACGGCCGTGCACAGCACCACGGCCGTGCAATGGGCAGACACCACGACCGTGCTCCACAAAACGGCCGTGGCACAGCAGAGCAAAACAGCCGTGTAGCAGCACCACGACCACCCCCACCAAGCCCACCACGGCCGTGCCATACACCACGGCCGTGGCCCACCACCACCACCACGGTCGTGTTGACCCACCACGGCCGTGGCCGTTTTGACCACCAACCTGACATTGTGCAATTTAATTCCCACGACCGTGCCCCAGACACCACGGCCATGGCCAAACCTGCCCACCACGGCCGTGGTACCCCACCACGGTCGTGCTACTCACAGAATCCAGCCACTTTTCTACTGCTTTCCCCATTTTACCCCTAACTTAACCTAGTGCTTCCCCCACACCTATATATACCTAGGTGGCGGCTGGGGCACGAGGTTGGCTACCTTCCACCGCTTCCTAGCTCCCCAAAATCGCCATCCACTCCATTCCACTCCAAATCCACCTCAAATCCACTCCATTTCACCATTTCCACCACATAACCCCCCATATCTAAGCCTTCCATCCACCTCCCACCATCATCCTACTCCATTCCATCCAAGAAGAAGGAGGAGGATGACCTGCTGCTGCTGGAGAGAGGATTGACAACCACTACTTCGAGCTCCATGGCCACCTCCATCTTCTTCTCCTTTCATTTTCTATTTTCTATTTCCATGAGTAGCTAGGCCCCCTTAGGTGGGAGGCAGCCTAGGGATCCAAGAATTGGACCTAGGGGAAAATCCCAAAATTCACACATATAAGCAAGTTGCCTAAATTCCTAAGTGATTTCACACACAAACTAACAAGCAATCCATGGAGAATGAGATGCAAATAGAACATAATCATTAACAAATGGAATTACAAAGTTTACATGTCATTTTCCCCCAACATGGTATCAAAGTAACATATTTTACCCCAAACAACCCACCTAAGGGAATCATAATGTTCACATGTCACCCCCAACTTAAGTGATAAGTTCATACCCCTAAACAGGCCACACATCTCTTTACTACTTAAAACCCTAGTTTTGTGCTTGCTTAGCTTAGTTAGTTCTTTTCTTGCTTAGTTATCTTCTTGCCTTGCTCTTGCCTTGTTTATGCTAGTTTAGTTCTTTAATTGCTCTTTTGCTTTTCTCTTGCTTGCCTTAGTGTAATTTGCCTTTTCATACCTAGCTTAGTCTTTCCTTGCTTGCTTAGCCTTAATCTAGTCTAGGGTTAATGTAGATTTCATTCTCGCCTTTAACTGCTTGTTTGTTCATAGTATTTTAACAATCAAATCACCTTTAAAACCTTAACCCTAGTCTCCGCAGTAGGAACCTAGCTAAACTAACCTAGCTCTAGTGCCCCCTCTTTTCCCTGTGGATCGAAACTTTACTTGCCACCATCCTATACTACGACATGACCCCGTGCGCTTGCGGGTGTAGTGTTTTAGTAGACGTAGGTAGCTAGTTTAGGTTTATAAATATTGAAAGCAAACCCCCATTCCACCGTGCGCTCCGACCTCGTGGGGTGCAAAAACACCACTAGCGGGGACACACCAAGCTTTCTGGCGCCGTTGCCGGGGATTAGAGGAGCTCGTCCTAGCTAGTTAGTTTTTCTTTGACTTTTCCTACTGCCCTCATCATTGCTATTCTTTATTCATTTTTCTTTGCATTTCTTGTGTATATTGGTTTACTAACTTGCTTTCTTTTGTTTGGTTGTGCTGTGTGCATGTGACAGGACATTCAGGAGGAAACAAGATGGAAGACCAAAATGCACCTCACAAACCGCTTCAAGACTACTTCATGCCTAGCAACTACAAATCGCCAATTGCTAGCAGGGTTGATCAAATGCCAGGGGAGCAATTCTCTATTCCTCCAGGTCTTCTTGGGCTCCTGCCCATCTTCTACGGCTCAGAGAGTGAGAACCCCTATAAGCACTTGGATGCCTTTATTGAAGTATGCTCCACCTTCAGGACGTCGACGGCCAGTGGTGATACAATTCGGTTGACCTTGTTCTCCTTCTCCCTCAAAGATAGAGCTAAAGACTGGTATGACTCAAGAAAGGACATCATGAGTTGGGAAACAATGAAGAATGCTTTCTTGAGACAGTTCTACTCTATTGCAAGGTTGACATAAATGCGGCGTTCCGTGACAAGTTTTAGCCAAATGGGCAGTGAGCAGTTTCATAATGCATGGGAGAGATTCAAGAAGCTGTTGAGAGAGTGCCCGTACCATGAGATCCCTTTGTGGCAGCTAGTTCAATCATTCTACTCTGGTTTGTCTCTAAAGGACCAAGACACAGTGGACTCTTCTTGTGGAGGAGTTTTCATGGCTAGGCCACCTGAGGAGATATGGCCTTTGTTTGAGCAGTTGGCTGAAGGATCAAGAATTCGAGCTTATAGCATGATGAATGAAAGAGGGTATGCCTTTGGTGTGACACCCCCTACTCATGATGACTCAAGCCCGCAAGTGATGAAGATTCTTGGTGACATGGTGAACTTCATGAAGAACCAGGTGACAAATGCTCCTTGCCACCCGGTCAATTCTATAATCGCTCTCCAAGAGGAAAAATTGTCTTCAAGACCCCTCGTGAGCCACCATGAAGCAACTGGACCCATGCACTCCTCTCAATATTTCTATAGTCCACCCCCCATGCATGTACACCCCATTCACTCATTCCAAGGCTATTCCCCGCCTTACACCCCTCCACCACCTCCCTTACCTCAAATCTCCCAAAACTTCACTTTCCAACCCCAATTCTCTCACCCCCTCAATTCCCTTCTCCACCTCAATTTCAACCCCAAGTGTCACATCCACCTCCTCCACAGCCACAACATGCTCCCCCTCTTCACCATGAGCAAGGTAGTGCTGTGACAGTTCTAAGGAGTGGGAAAACTCTTGAGCAGCCCGCAAGTCAAATAAAGGTTGATAAAGCAAAGCAAAGGCAGCCAAGTGGTGATACTGTGATTGATATTGCCGAAGATGATGTTGTGATACCGCATGTTGAGTTTGGGATTCCATGTGATCCGCCACATACCCCTTTTCAGGTCCTACCATCCCTAGTGTTCCGCCTCATGTTCATGAAAGTGTGGAAAAAACTAGTGATCCTCCATTTGTAGGAGCACTAGATGAGCCACCGGAGTTGAAAAGGAGGCAAAAGCACAATGTTGACATTTTGAGGTGTTTCGCCAAGTAAAGGTGAACATTCCACTTTTGGATGCTATCAAGCAAATCCCATCATATGCCAAGTTCCTCAAGAACCTATGCACTATGAAAAGAAGGTCAACGGGGAGGATTCCAAAGAAGGTGATACTGAATGAACAAGTGAGCTCCATCATACAACACTCACTTCCCGTGAAGAGAAAGGACCCAGGAGCCCCACTCATACCTAGTTATATAGGGGGACATCGCATAGATAGGTCCTTACTTGATTTGGGATCTAGTGTGAATTTGATGCCATATCATGTCTATGTTGAGCTGGGCTTAGGCAGGTTGAAGCCGGCACATTGCACTCTCCAGTTGGTGGATAGATCCATAAAAGTGCCTAGAGGTAGAGTGGATGATGTCTTGGTGATGATAGACAAGGAAAAAGGCGCAGTGTTCCCGGCGGATTTCATTGTACTTGATATGGAGCCGGAGGATAGGAAGATTCCCATCATCTTGGGGAGGCCGTTCTTATCTACAGCTGATGCCGAAATTCATGTACGTAGTGGCACCATGACAATCTCATTTATGGACATGAAGATCAAGATCAACATGTACAGGACCCTAACCCAGTGAGTCCGAGATAGGGATATTGGACATGATCACTTCACAAGTCCAAATGGGCATTTGAGAGAAGGACATCAAGGTGAAGAAGTTAATGATGATTATTGTGATCAAAGGGATGAGGAAAACAGATTGAGTGCAAAGGAAGGATGCATGTTTTGCAAGAATGGACACATGAGAATGCCAAACAGATGAAATTTGAAGAATCACCAAGAACCCTAGCCGAAGGCAAGAAACTCAGCGCTTGTGGGAGGCAACCCACCTAGGTTTGGGAATTTTTGACCCAGACTGCATTTTTGATACTTTTTCTTTGTTTTTACTTTTTTCCATGAAAGCACACACACACTCGTTTTTGATAGTTTTTGTATAGTTTTGATATGTGCAGGTGAGAACAGAGTGAAATGAAGACAAATAGATGAAAGTTTGACAAAGAATCAACATAATATCAACTTGAGACCTATTTTTGATGATTTAAACAAGATTCGAGTCTCTTACTGCTGTTACAGTGCCCAAAACGGCCGTGGTACATCAACACAGCCTTGGTGGTCCACTCACATTCAACAAGGAAATGATCAGAAAATTCAGAAAATCAACTAAGTTTTGAACGAGGGCAGAACGGCCGTGCAACGCAGCACGGCCGTGGTACAAGAAGCCACCACGGCTGTGCCACGCAGCACGGCCGTGCAGCAGCCCGATTCCAGCAGATTTAAGTCAATTTTTGCAAACCTTCTTTTCACTTGCTCATTTCTCCGAAGAACAGAACGACCGTGCTCCGCACCCTAGCACCCGTGCAGCACTCCACCCACCTCCTCCAGCCATCAAATCCTCACCAAATCACCCCCAAACCATTCCCAATCACTCCCCTACCATTTCCACTACCGTAATCTTCAGATCCCACCCATTTCCATCCACAAACGCACCACTTTATCTCCATTCCGCCCCAACAGCCCCCTTCTTCGGAGAAATCCGAAATTTTCTAATTCTACCTCCATTTTTGAGCAAGAATGAAGAAGTTTACAAGGAAGGCAGTAGAGAAGACTAGGGGTGTCATCCCCTACCAAAGGAAGCCAAGAAACAACCACCCCTAGTTGACAGAGGCCGAATTGGATGCCACGGTGGAGTCTATTGCTGAAGAAGCCTCCGTACAGCCACAGCGGGGGGCACCATCTTCATCGCAGCCACCGCCGTCTACCTCCCGACACTCCGTCTCATCTGAGAGACCTTCCGCCTCAGCTGCGCGGCCGTCAGTTTCGGCCGCACGACCGTCAGTTTCGGCCGCACGACCGTCCGTCTCCTCCGCGGCACAGCCGCAACCTGAGCCACAACGACGACCACGTCGACGCCTCGTTTTACATGATGAAGATGATACTGATATGCCTGAGGTGGAGCCGCAACCAAGCCCGCCACAACGCCCTTTTTCATAGCCAGAGGTTACTACAGGTAGGGCAAAGGAGCCCAAGCACCCTGGATGCCTGACACGCAGAGTGTTAGCTACTAGATACGCATGCCAAGCGTCATTGGAGGCAATGGGGTTCTTTGTCTATTTTCAAGAATTGATGGAAAAATTGGGGCTTTATGAAATATTGACACTGCAACAGGAGACCTACATTGAGCTGACGCAGCAGTTCTTCGCCACGCTAGAGAAAGCAACCTATGATGGCAAGAATGCAATTAAGGTAACGATTGAGGATAAGAGGTGGAAGATAACCTCAGAGATGTTAAATCAGATTTTTGCCCCAAGTGGAGAGATGGCTGCCCTCCTAGATGGAGGAAGGATAGAAAATGACTCTAGTTCTACGTATCAAGCCATGTGGAAGTGTTTCACCAGCCAAAGTACATTTGTAGCATGGAAATCACAGACAAGTGGTATTCATAGCCCATTTCTCCGCTATGTTCAGAAGGTGTTGGCAAACACCATCTTTGGCAGGTATGAAAATCAAGGCAGCTGCACCAACAAAGATCTTTTTGTGCTTGGTTGGATGGCGAAGGAGAGACATGTGAACCTGGGGGCGTTATTGATTGATCACATGAGGACAATCCCATCCAAGAGCACAAATCCATTTGTAATGGGAGGGATTGTAACTTCTATTGCCACTGCCTTAGGACATGACATGACAGGATATATAAAGGCCGAGGGTGGCAAGTTGGTTGATTTGCACTACCAGGCTCGCTCATCCATGATTACGATTACGGATCAAAAGATCGTGTACCAAATCAACCCACCCTACCCAGGAGTCACATTGGAGTTGCCTTACCATACTCCTCCCCTCATGGCACAGTTTGGACCATCGCCAGATTTTCTGGAAAAGTTGAGGAGGTACGAGGAGGAGAACCCCAAAGGAGAGGAAATCCCTGAGGTGAGGTTTGCAGGGAGTCCAGGAGAGCCTTCACAGGCGGCAGAGCAAAGGAGGATGACAGAGGAGAGAGTGGCAAGACGGGTGAGGCACAGAGAAGAAAGAATGGGAGCGTCAGAGCCACAACAGCCTTCAGTGAATGCATATGATATGAGTACCATCCATGCATAGCTGGAGGGCATTCAGGCGACGCAGGACAAAATTCTACAGGCACAAGAGGGCTTTCAGAGGACACAGGATGCCATGTGGTTGGACCACCAGCATATGCATTAATAGGTCAACCACCTTTATCAGTTTCACAATGCCCATGCCCCGAGGAACCCATAGTGGGGTGAGGACTGGTGGAGTTCTTTATCAGCTTTTCAGGACAGCTATCCGCCTCCATAGTCAGACTACTGGGGCGCCTACTACAGGCAGGGAGGAGCACCTCCACCACCTCCGCAGTGATCATCTACCCTATCACCCTAGACTTTAGTGTCATGCTGAGGACAGCACGATTCAAAAGTTTGGGGTGGTAGGGCAGTATGCCCTCATTCTTCTTTCACTCATTTTTGCATCTCATATGCTATTTCACTTTTTGTTTGTTGTTTTTCATTTCTTTTGCTTGTCCTGCTATCTAGTCTAGAATTTTACTGCTTTGCACACCTGCATTCCATGTAGTTTACCTTATTGTCATTTTTTGTGTAATTTTAAAAAATTTTGCTCTTTTTCCATGCATTGCATATCATGTAGATTTTTGGTAATTTTTGCATGTTTTAGTTAGGATTTGCTTGTTTACTACTTTAAGTTCAATAATTTAGACTTAGATGTGATTGAAGGCAACTTGGCACCATTTTGGCCAATTTTGCCCAAATTTGGAACTTCTTGTCTAAAAATTGTGTTTCGACCCAATCTCTATTGTTTTAAACTAAAATGTTGACCTTTGACAAATGCAAGTGAATTATCATTGTTTGTTGCTAAGTGGTATCAATGTTCGACTTTTTACATGTGCATCACCTCTCTTAGGATTGTGATTGATTTGGTTGAATTGTGAAATTGAGCAAGCTTCGAACGCTTAGTGTTTGTGGAATTACTTGTTTGATATATCAATTTCATTTTGTTCATTCATGTGGTGTGATATCGTGGATGAAGTGTTGGATTAATTCTCATGCAGGATGTCTTACGTGGAAAATCATACCAGTGACCCCTCTTTGACCCGACTATTCTTCCACCATCTTCATACCCCTCTGCCTCATAAAAAGATGCCCTAGTGCACATAATCAGCCTTGGCCACCTCCAAAAGTTTGGGGTGGCCATATCTTTATCTCCCCGCTTCACTCTATCCACCATATGCCCTATCGACACCAAGGGCAAGAAAAAGAAAAGAAAAAAAAGAAATGCAAAATAAAATAAAAGGATGCTCCTGTTTAAGAGCATTCAAATAAAGAAAAGATGAGTGTGTAAAAACACTCCAAAAATCTTACCGCAACCCTTTCTTCCACTTTCATACCCATTGAGCTAGGAAACATCAAACTTAGCTCATTCTACCCTTTTCCACAACCACGTGGGTCATTTGGTGTGATTTGAGATATAAGACTGAATGCATGAATGTGAAACAACACTCCTAGTCATTCTTGATTAACGCCACCATGAAACGGTTTACCTGGAACTTAATGGAAGAAATATGGATAACTTGTGTATTCTATGCGCTATATTTGAAGTTCATATGCTTTGTGCTCTTTTCATGATTGGATTGTGAAAGAAGGAGAGGAGAGAGGTGAGATGCATGTACTTAGTCATCTTTGATCCCATTCAGCAACAATCGTCTTTTATATTGCATTTGTCATTTCTTTTTGTGAAAGTTTGTAGAGAGATTGAGTTGGAGCATACTTGAGGACAAGTATGTTTCAAGTTTGGGGTGGTGATGCAACCCTATTTTAGGGATTCATCTTGTGTTATTTTGCTCTTCAATCACATCTATACCTGTTAGATTGCATGTCATTCCCCCTAATATGCTTATTTGTATAAAATGCACTTATGGACATCATTTGCGTGTTTTTCAGGCATTTGGACCACACTTGATGGAAGAGAGAGAGAAGGAGTGATCCTAGGGTTCCTCTGCCCTTGGAGAGACCCAAAGTGAAGTCCAAGGCTCCCTCAACCTACCCTTAGTGGCCAAAGATCAGTTGAAGTAAAGATGTCCAAGAAAATCCAAAGATCCAAGTCAAGCTGCTGCCCCAGGACCCAGCACGGCCGTGGTACCACAGAACGGCCGTGCTAGATGACTTAGAAATTAACAGACTCAACATCCAAGTGAAGCAGAGAACACCACGGCCGTGCACAGCACCACGACTGTGCAATGGGTAGACACCACGGCCGTGCTCCACAAAACGGCCGTGGCACAACAGAGCAAAACGGCCGTGCAGCAGCACCACGACCACCCCCACCAAGCCCACCACGGCCGTGCCATACACCACGGTCGTGCCATACACCACGGCCATGGCACACCACCACCACCACGGCCGTGTTGACCCACCGTGACCGTGGCCGTTTTGACCACCAACCTGACATTGTGCAATTTAATTCCTACGACCGTGCCCCAGACACCACGGCCGTGGCCTACCCTGCCCACCACGGCCGTGGTACCCCACCACGGCCGTGCTACTCACAGAATCCAGCCACTTTTCCACTGCTTTCCCCATTTTACCCCTAACTTAACCTAGTGCTTCCCCCACACCTATATATACCTAGGTGGCGGCTGGGGCACGAGGTTGGCTACCTTCCACCGCCTCCTAGCTCCCCAAAATCGCCATCCACTCCATTCCACTCCAAATCCACCTCAAATCCACTCCATTTCACCATTTCCACCACATAACCCCCCATATCTAAGCCTTCCATCCACCTCCCACCATCATCCCACTCCATTCCATCCAAGAAGAAGGAGGAGGACGACCTGCTGCTGCTGGAGAGCGGATTGACAACCACTACTTCGAGCTCCATGGACACCTCCATCTTCTTCTCCTTTCTTTTTGTATTTTCTATTTCCATGAGTAGCTAGGCCCCCTTAGGTGGGAGGCAGCCTTGGGATCCAAGAATTGGACCTAGGGGCAAATCCCAAAATTCACACATATAAGCAATTTGCCTAAATTCCTAAGTGATTTCACACACAAACCAACAAGCAATCCATGGAGAATGAGATGCAAATATAACATAATCATTAACAAATGGAATTACAAAGTTTACATGTCATTTTCCCCCAACATGGTATCAAAGTAACATATTTGACCCCAAACAGCCCACCTAAGGGAATCATAATGTTCACATGTCACCCCCCAACTTAAGTGATAAGTTCATACCCCTAAACAGCCCACACGTCTCTTTACTGCTTAAAACCCTAGTTTTGTGCTTGCTTAGCTTAGTTAGTTCTTTTCTTGCTTAGTTAGCTTCTTGCCTTGCTCTTGCCTTGTTTATGCTAGTTTAGTTCTTTAATTGCTCTTTTGCTTTTCTCTTGCTTGCCTTAGTGTAATTTTCCTTTTCATACCTAGCTTAGTCTTTCCTTGCTTGCTTAGCCTTAATCTAGTCTAGGGTTAATGTAGATTTCATTCTCGCCTTTAACTGCTTGTTTGTTCATAGTAGTTTAACAATCAAATCACCTTTAAACCCTTAACCCTAGTCTCCGCAGTAGGAACCTAGCTAAACTAACCTAGCTCTAGTGCCTTCTCTTTTCCCTGTGGATCGACCCTTTACTTGCCACCTTCCTATACTACGACATGACCCCGTGCGCTTGTGGGTGTAGTGTTTTAGTAGACGTAGGTAGATAGTTTAGGTTTATAAATATTGAAAGCAAACCCCCATTCCACCGTGCGCTCTGACCTCGTGGGGTGTAAAAACACCACTAGCGGGGACGCACCAAGCTTTTTGGCGCCGTTGCCGGGGATTAGAGGCGCTCGGCCTAGCTAGTTAGTTTTGCTTTGACTTTTCCTACTGCCCTCATCATTGCTATTCTTTATTCATTTTTCTTTGCATTTCTTGTGTATATTGGTTTACTAACTTGCTTTCTTTTGTTTGGTTGTGCTGTGTGCATGTGACAGGCCATTCGGGAGGAAACAAGATGGAAGACCAAAATGCACCTCACAAGCCGCTTCAAGACTACTTCATGCCTAGCAACTACAAATCGCCAATTGCTAGCAGGGTTGATCAAATGCCAGGGGAGCAATTCTCTATTCCTCCAGGTCTTCTTGGGCTCCTTCCCATCTTCTACGGCTTAGAGAGTGAGAACCCCTATAAGCACTTGGACGCCTTTCTTGAAGTATGCTCCACCCTCAGGACGTCGACGGCCAGTGATGATACAATTCGGTTGACCTTGTTCTCCTTCTCCCTCAAAGATAGAGCTAAAGACTGGTATGACTCAAGAAAGGACATCATGAGTTGGGAAACAATGAAGAATGCTTTCTTGAGACAGTTCTACTCTATTGCAAGGTTGACACAAATGCGGCGTTTCGTGACAAGTTTTAGCCAAATGGGCAGTGAGCAGTTTCATGATGCATGGGAGAGATTCAAGAAGCTGTTGAGAGAGTGCCCGCACCATGAGATCCCTTTGTGGCAGCTAGTTCAATCATTCTACTCTGGTTTGTCTCTAAAGGACCAAGACACAGTGGACTCTTCTTGTGGAGGAGTGTTCATGGCTAGGCCACCTGAGGAGATATGGCCTTTGTTTGAGCAGTTGGCTGAAGGATCAAGAATTCGAGCTTCTAGCATGATGAATGAAAGAGGGTATGCTTTTGGTGTGACACCCCCTACTCATGATGACTCAAGCCCGCAAGTGATGACGATTCTTGGTGACATGGTGAACTTCATGAAGAACCAGGTGACAAATGCTCCTTGCCACCCGGTCAATTCTATTGAGTTCTATGGGGAAGAAAAGAAGACACCTCACTCCTATAGTTACCAGGAACCACAAAGCCCTACATACAGCTCAAGGTTTGAGGAAGAGGTTCTATCCAGATTGAAAGTGTTTAATGATGTTCAAAGGGATGTTGCAAGGTTAGAAGAGAGAATAGAGCAGCTATCTTCTATAATCGCTCTCCAAGAGGAAAAATTGTCTTCAAGACCCCTCGTGAGCCATCATGAAGAAATTGGACCCATGCCCTCCTCTCAATATTTCTATAGTCCACCCCCCATGAAAGTACACCCATTCACTCATTCCAAGGCTATTCCCCGCCTTACACCCCTCCACCACCTCCCTTACCTCAAATCTCCCAAAACTTCACTTTCCAACCCCAATTCTCTCACCCCCTCAATTCCCTTCTCCACCTCAATTTCAACCCCAGGTGTCACATCCACCTCCTCCATAGCCACAATATGCTCCCCCTCTTCACCATGAGCAAGGTAGTGATGTGACTGTTCTAAGGAGTGGGAAAACTCTTGAGCAGCCCGCAAGTCAAAGAAAGGTTGATAAAGCAAAGCAAAGGAAGCCAAGTGGTGATACTGTGATTGATATTGCCGAAGATGATGTTGTGATACCGCATGTTGAGTTTGGGATTCCATGTGATCCGCCACATACCCCTTTTGCAGGTCCTACCATCCATAGTGTTCCGCCTCATGTTCATGAAAGTGCGAAAAAAACTAGTGATCCTCCATTTGTAGAAGCACTAGATGAGCCACCAGAGTTGAAAAGGAGGCAAAAGCACAATGTTGCCATTCTTGAGGTGTTTCACCAAGTAAAGGTGAACATTCCACTTTTGGATGCTATCAAGCAAATCCCATCATATGCCAAGTTCCTCAAGAACCTATGCACTATGAAAAGAAGGTCAACGGGGAGGATTCCAAAGAAGGTGAGACTGAATGAACAAGTGAGCTCCATCATACAACACTCACTTCCCGTGAAGAGAAAGGACCCAGGAGCCCCACTCATACCTAGTTACATAGGGGGACATCGCATAGATAGGTCCTTACTTGATTTGGGATCAAGTGTGAATTTGATGCCATATCATGTCTATGTTGAGCTGGGCTTAGGTAGGTTGAAGTCGGCACATTGCACTCTCCAGTTGGCGGATAGATCCATAAAACACTACTACAGAAGTGCCTTTTAGTGTCGGGTGTTTAACCCCCTTTGGCGTCGGTTTCTGAACGACGCCTATGTGGGCGCCGCTAAAAGGTTGGACACTTTAGCGTCGGTTAAAAACCGACGCCTATTTAACATCAAGGCGTCGGTTTATTATAAAACACCGACTCCAAAAGGGTTCGCGCCACAGAAAACGGCGTCATCTAGGACGCTTTCTGCGTCGGTTATATACTAAAGGACCGACGCAGAAAAGTGTCCTAGATGACTCCCATTTCCTGTAGCGCGAACACTTTTGGCGTCGGTGTTCAACAAAAAACCGACGCTGTAAGTCTGTGCTGACGGTTATCTGTAAATAACCGACGCCTATATCTATTTTTTTTTTATAAATCTGTTTGCAGGCCTGCTGTGGCTGGTCAGCAGGATGAGAACCTGTAGTTCAGTTTTCTAAACTGCAGGTTTACGACATCCATTGATATTAGCCTACAAATAGGCCACAAACCTGCAAAATTAACATAAAAAGATTCACACAAGTAGATACATTCAAACATCAATTCAATTGTCACGTTCACACATATAGAATCATTCAAATACATGTTTTAACATTCAGAAACATTCATTTACAAAGTATCATTCATCATCACTATCAACATCCCAATTATATCTTACAGTTGCCACTGTTTGTACAGCTATTGCCCATTCTTCTCTTACTTCATCTAATGCTTCCCTCGTATATGGAGCATGTACATTTTTTAAGCGTTTGCCTATAGTGTGGTCAGTTTTAAACACCTGCAAAGAGAATGATGTATATATATAAGTAATAATATAAAAATAAGATTGATATATTTCATACTAACTAATGAGACTATATATAATACCTCATGTATGGTATCGATGTCCAATGCGGCATGTTTGATAATCATCTGCATAAATCGCATCACATAGTATGCGCATGCCCAGCCATTGTCTTGTGTAGCGCACTATAAATTGAAACATACAAAATAATACAACTAAGCACAATTCACATCAATAATATATACATTGGAGTCGGGGAGTCAGGAACTTACTTTTACGTTCTCCCAAGACAATGGCTGGTTCTTTTTCCTTGGGACCTTTCCTCCAGCATTTTTGAATGCATCTAAACCCCTACATGTTAATATAACACACTAAGTTGCACAAGTAAATAGTAATGTAATAAAAGATGTTAACGGATATAAAAAATGAAATATTTCTCACCAGAATAATGCCATTCTCATTACGTGTCCAATTTTAGTGTTTAATGTACTTCCTGCGGGATCTAGATAATAAACAGTGAACGTCCCGGGGACAATAACTAGTAACTCCCAATGTCTACCACTAGAGGTAAAAAGTTAACAATTAATAACTCAAAATGCAAAATAATAATGGAATTTTCTTAAGTCCAAATTATAAATAAAGCAAACTTACTTGACATTGAATGGAGCTATTATTATCGTCTTCATTTGATGACCAAAAATTGTAAAAGCATATATACAATATTGTTGAACACTATCAGGGTCTTTAGCTACCATACTAATCAATGATGGAATCAAAAATCCCACATGATCATATGCAAATTGTTTGCAATGATCTTCGATTAAGTAGCTGCAAAACATATAGACGTATGCATTAATATATAAGAAACTAGATCACCGGATCTTACACAAGGTATATGGATGTATAAACAAGATCTCACCTTATCCATGTCTCTATCATTGATGTATTCAACCAATCATACATAAACAGCTCAATAATATCTTGTATAAATAAAGAGCTGTCGTATGATTGACCTGCATAATCTGCATCTAAAGAAACAATTATAGGGCAAAGTATATTATGTGCCCATAGCCAACATGCCATTCCCCTACAAGCAGGACCTAACGGGTATGGTAGGTCAGTTGGAACCCAAGTTGGTAATGCGGGAATTGGAGGTGGAGGCCTAGGTGCTCCTGGTGTCTTCTTTTTAACCTATATATATAATTTCAGATCAGTTGACATCATATATACACATTAACAGTCTAAATCAATGTAAATTTATCTTACAATTTCAGTCGTGTAGAGGACATCTGCTTTGGGCCACAATATGACCCTGCTTTCTGCCTCACCAAGTGTATCAATATCTGGGTGGGCATATGGCAACTCAACTTCCCTCCAATCGGGTAATACATGTATCGGGCTCACACGAATGTAGCCCTACGGCATTGGAGTCCCATGAAACGTTGCCCCAGGAAGGGACTGGTAAGCTTGCGCCTCTGCAACAACATAGTTTTCCATTCTTAAGCGGCATGGCTTCAATGCCTACAAATTTACGTAAAGAATGTTATACATATATACATATCATCTTGAAAAGACTAGCTACAATCTCATAAACAATACTTATAGCAGACGTGTTAGGCGATGGGTCTCCAGGATTACTTGCAGTCTGTGCACCAGGAGAAGAGTGGGTCGGCATAGGCTGATTGGAAGCCTGAGATGCCTGCCACCGCAACAATTCTTCCTTGACCTTCTCAGCAACCACATCGTTGAGCTTCTTAGCAACTATATCCTCGACTCTCTTATTCTCCTATACATGGATAAAACAAATATTAGCTTTTTATTAATGAATTTCCTTTTGTAGTAACATTCTAAAAATAGAATATGTTACCTCTTCTTGAGAAAGTCCCGCTCTGGGTTTGCGCTGGGATGGCCCAAAGAATGCTTTGATGCCCACACCAGCGCCGGAACCTCTAACACGTAGGATGCTCTGGGTTACCCAGAGCAACTGTCAATTCATCCCTTGTGCCCTGAGGGATGAACGTGCCTTGTTTCCTCTGCTCGTGCAGCTCCCACTAATCACCATAAACAAAAATTGGTAAGTTAACACCACAAATAATCAATATTCAAATGATTGCTCTAAGAGTTGTATTTTACCATTTTTGCAGCCGCCTTAGTAGTTTCGGGCTTCTTTATTTCACCCTTCTTGTTTTTCCTGCCAGCTATCCAGATATCATGGCGAGGCAAGGGTGTGGCCGCAGACTCCTGAGTAGCCGCAGACTCCTGAGTAGCCGCAGACTCCGCCTGTAGTCTTTGGCGAACGCTTGCATAGCCTTTTGGACCCATAGTATGGTCATGTACATTCAGTGCACGCCTTGCTTTTTGTGCGTCACTGAGGGCCTAGTTAGTATGCACATTTATAATTAGGTTAGTAGCACTAAATGTTAATCTTGAATAGGTGAATACAATGTATATTAATTAAAATGGGAGTGACGCCTAATACCTTGAATTCTTCAGATTTTCTTGAAGCAACAAAATTGTCCCAATCTTCTTTGTCCAAGAAGTTCCATTGTTCAAGGGCTGACTTCTTCTTCTTATCACCCTGTCTTATGTATTCTCTATTCAGATTTGTCCTGTAATTCCTAAGCATCTTTCCAGCGCGTTGCATCACACTTTTACGATGCAACATCTCATCCAATGCAAACATATTCTGTAAAATAGAAATGTTATTAACTAGTACCAAAAATATAATTGCAAATAATAGAATTTGTAATCTACAAAATAGAATTGCAAATAATAATAACTCACGCATAAATCTTTCCATATCAAGTCTTTCTTCGCCTGAGGAACTTTATGCCAATTATCATACTTAACACCACAATGGCTTCGAGTGACAACCCCAAGATAGTTTATAAAATTATTGCGGTTCACTCCAATTGCATTCCCTCCATTATCAAAATCCACAACCAATTTGGATCCACTGCCACTCAGCGCAAGTAACTTTTTCAGCAGAGTGATACCCCTTTTCTTGTTAAGTTTTTGTTGCTGTGCATCAAGTTGCTCAATTGCTTCAGTGGGTAGCTGTGCATCATCAACCTAAAATTTGACAAAAATAAACACACCGAATTAAGCCAATATAGAAATACAGGATATATGACATAACTAGAAGATAATGAATTTTATAGAAATACGGGATATGTTTTTAGAACTTACGTTGGTATCCTCGCCATGCTCGTCATGGACATCATGCTCATCATGGACTTCATGCTCATCATGGACATCATTCTCATCATGGTGAGCCATCTGAAAATTTCATTAAAAAGGAAAACATTTAGCATTTGTATCAACTAGAATAAGGAAAACATTTAGCATTTGTATAAACATACATGTCTCTAAAATTGTGATCTTTTATCAATTACCAATCCTTCAATGTACAAGTAATATAAAAAACAATGATTGTTCACATTCTAGGCCAACAAACACATGTGATGTCATTCTTATATATAATAAATGTGTACCACCTATCCCATCCTTGAACACCTAATCTCACTAGTAAGTGTATAATGTGTATTGGGTTTTCAAGAAAATTTCGGTAGCATTTCCCCGCTGTTCTCTAAGTACATATGTACTTAGAGAACAAACGGGGAAATGCTACCAAAATTTTCTCGAAAACTCAATACACATTATACACTTACATCCTAAGTGAGATTAGGTGTTCACGAACAGTCCCAAACCGGGGACTATCCAAGATTTACTCCTAATGAGTAAATCTTGGACGGGTTTCTAGGCCAACAAACACAATAATAGATATCTACAATGAAGCCGGACTCCATACAAACAATATATAATTTAGTGATTGTTCATTCTAATTTATATCAATGTACAAGTAATATAAAAAACAATGATTGTTCACATTCTAGGCCAACAAACACATGTGATTTCATTCTTATATATAATAAATGTGTACCACCTATCCCATCCTTGAACACCTAATCTCACTAGTAAGTGTATAATGTGTATTGGGTTTTCAAGAAAATTTCGGCAGCATTTCCCCGCTGTTTTCTAAGTACATATGTACTTAGAGAACAAACGGGGAAATGCTACCAAAATTTTCTCGAAAACTCAATACACATTATACACTTACATCCTAAGTGAGATTAGGTGTTCAAGAACAGTCCCAAACCGGGGACTATCCTAATGAGTAAATCTTGGACGGGTTTCTAGGCCAACAAACACAATAATAGATATCTACAATGAAGCCGGACTCCATACAAACAATATATAATTTAGTGATTGTTCATTCTAATTTATATCAATGTACAAGTAATATAAAAAACAATGATTGTTCACATTCTAGGCCAACAAACACATGTGATGTCATTCTTATATATAATAAATGTGTACCACCTATCCCATCCTTGAACACCTAATCTCACTAGTAAGTGTATAATGTGTATTGGGTTTTCAAGAAAATTTCGGCAGCATTTCACCGCTGTTCTCTAAGTACATATGTACTTAGAGAACAAACGGGGAAATGCTACCAAAATTTTCTCGAAAACTCAATACACATTATACACTTACATCCTAAGTGAGATTAGGTGTTCAAGAATAGTCCCAAACCGGGGACTATCCAAGATTTACTCCTAATGAGTAAATCTTGGACGGGTTTCTAGGCCAACAAACACAATAATAGATATCTACAATGAAGCCGGACTCCATACAAACAATATATAATTTAGGGTTTAAACAATGTTAGGGTTTAATCAAATCAAATGATGCTAGAATGGACAAGTTTAAATCAAAATAGGATTTAAATTAGGGTTCCAATAGGATTCAATTTAATTAATTTTAATGTGAAAGATGTAATATTATAATACATACAATGGCAATGAAATGAAACCCTAATTGTATTGGAACTCATAAAAGGATGTCTCAAAGGTTGAATCTAATATATGCATCCTAAAAAAGGTATCACATCACAAATGTGCATTTCAATAATCATATTTTATTTCCTTCCAATTAGTGTGGGTGCCATGTTTGGAATTGTTTTCTAATCATGGGTCCCTTAATTTTATTTAGGATAGAAGATAAAATCAAGGATATCAAATAGTAGACAAAAGGGGTACACTCTAGGATTTAAGATCACACTACATCATGAATTTTATACAAAATTACATGTATGTGTATATAAAAAAATATATTTATAAGGAACTTCTATACATATCTAATCAGCAAAAGCAGTAAAACAACAATCAGTAAAACTAACAGCAAGGAAATCAGTAAAACTAACCAGTGTTGTAGAAACAGGACGCCGGGTGTCAGAAGGAAGAAAGGAAGGAGCTAGGGCAGGCAGGTGGGCAAGCAGGAGGGCACCAGGCGTGGCGGCGGCGCCGGTTCTCAGGCGTGGCGGCGGCGTAGCGGATGGAGCAGCAGGGCGCGCGCGCGTGCAGTAGGTGGCTGGAGCAGCAGGGCAGCGGTGCAGGGCGGCGACGAGCGGACAACAGCAGCAGCAGGGGCGGCGGAGAAGAATGGCGCCGGAGAAGAAGGGCGCCGGAGAAGAAGGGCGCCGGAGAAGAAGCTAGGGCGGCGGCTCTGTTGGAAGAAGCTAGGTGGGCGGCGCAGGCGACGAACAATAGTAGCAGTAGCAAGGTCGGCGGCGACGCACAACAGCAGCAATGTCGGCGGCGACGGCGAGGCAAGGAAGCACGGGCAGCGTCGGCGACGGCGAGAACCGGCAGGCGGGCGATCGAGCAGCGCGGCAGCTAGCGATGAAGACAATGGAACAGGTAGGTGCCTAACGGGCGTCGCGCGGGTCTATTAGGTTGCTAAAGGCGTCGGTTGATAGTAATACACCGACGCCCAACAATACAATCTTTACCCTAATTTTTCGTGCAAATTTTCATTTACATAGGAGTCGGTTAATAGTTACCAAACCGACGTTGTAGGAGACAAAAAAAGTTTGCTCGAAAATTGATTTTCGCGGGCTACTTTTAGACGTCGGTCTGTTATAAATGGCCAACGCTGAATACAAAGCGGTACCCGTGTCTGGCTGGTCTTCGAATATAGACGTCGGTGAGTATAAATAACCGACGCCTATGTAAAATAGGAGTCGGTTTTCCTAAATAACCGACGCCACTAAAAGCGCCACTGAATGATGTTTTTGTAGTAGTGAAAGTGCCTAGAGGTAGAGTGGATGATGTCTTGGTGATGATAGACAAGGAAAAAGGCGCGGTGTTCCCGGCGGATTTCATTGTACTTGATATGGAGCCGGAGGATAGGAAGATTCCCATCATCTTGGGGAGGCCGTTCTTATCTATAGCTGATGCCGACATTGATGTACGTAGTGGCACCATGACAGTCTCATTTATGGACATGAAGATCAAGATCAACATGTATAGGACCCTAACCCGGTGAGTCCGAGATAGGGATATTGGACATGATCACTTCACAAGTCCAAATGGGCATTTGAGAGAAGGACATCAAGGTGAAGAAGTTAATGATGATTATTATGATCAAAGGGATGAGGAAAACAAATTGAGTGCAAAGGAAGGATGCATGTTTTGCAAGAATGGACACATGAGAATGCCAAACGGATGAAATTTGAAGAATCACCAAGAAGCCTAGCTGAAGGCAAGAAACTCAGCACTTGTGGGAGGAAACCCACCTAGGTTTGGGAATTTTTGACCCAGACTGCATTTTTGATACTTTTTCTTTGTTTTTACTTTTTTCCATGAAAGCACACACACACACTCATTTTTGATAGTTTTTGTATAGTTTTGATATGTGGAGGTGAGAACAGAGTGAAATGAAGACGAATAGATGAAAGTTTGACAAAGAATCAACAAAATATCAACTTGAGACCTATTTTTGATGATTTAAACAAGATTCGAGTCTCTTACTGCTGTTACAGTGCCCAAATTGGCCGTGGTACATCGACACGGCCGTGGTGGTGCACTCACATTCAACAAGGAAATGATCAGAAAATTCAGAAAATCAACTAAGTTTTGAACCAGGGTAGAACGGCCGTGCAACGCAGCACGACCGTGGTACAAGAAGCCACCACGGCGCCGCGCAGCACGGCCGTGCAGCAGCCCGATTCCACCAGACTTAAGTCAATTTTTGCAAACCTTCTTTTCACTTGCTCATTTCTCCGAAGAACAGAACGGCCGTGCTCCGTACCCTAGCACCCGTGCAACACTCCACCCACCTCCTCCAGCCATCTAATCCTCACCAAATCACCCCCAAACCATTCCCAATCACTCCCCTACCATTTCCACTACCGTAATCTTCAGATCCTACCCATTTCCATCCACAAACGCACCACTTTCTCTCCATTCCGCCCCAACAGCCCCGTTCTTCGGAGAAATCTGAAATTTTCTAATTCTACCTCCATTTTCGAGCAAGAATGAAGAAGTTTGCAAGGAAGGTAGTAGAGAAGACTAGGGGTGTCATCCCCTACCAAAGGAAGCCAAGAATTAGCCACCCCCAGTTGACGGAGGCAGAATTGGATGCCACGGTGGAGTCTATTGCTGAAGAAGCCTCCGTACAACCACAGTGGGGGGGCACCATCTTCGTCGCAGCCACCACCGTCTTCCTCCCGACACTCCGTCTCATCTGAGAGACCTTCCGCCTCAGCTGCGCGGCTGTCAGTTTCGGCCACACGACTGTCCGTCTCCTCCGTGGCACAACTGCAACCCGAGCCACAATGACGACCACGTCGACGCCTCATTTTACATGATGAAGATGATACTGATATGCCTGAGGCTGAGTCGCAACCAAGCCCGCCACAACGCCCGTTTTCACAGCCAGAGGTTACTACAGGTAGGGCAAAGGAGCCCAAGCACCCTGGATGCCTGACACGCAGAGTGTTAGCTACTAGATACGCATGCCAAGCGTCATTGGAGGCAATGGGGTTCTTTGTCTATTTTCAAGAATTGATGGAAAAATTGGGGCTTTATGAAATATTGACACTGCAGCAGGAGACCTACATTGAGCTGACGCACCAGTTCTTCGCCACGCTAGAGAAAGCAACCTATGATGGCGAGAATGCAATTATGGTAACGATTGGGGACAAGAGGTAGAAGATAACCTCAGAGATGTTAAATCAGATTTTTGCGCCAAGTGGAGAGATGGCTGCCCTCCTAGATGGAGGAAGGATAGAAAATGACTCTAGTTCTACGTATCAAGCCATGTGGAAGTGTTTCACCAGCCAAAGTACATTTGTAGCAGGGAAATCACAGACAAGTGGTATTCATAGCCCATTTCTCCGCTATGTTCAGAAGGTGTTGGCAAACACCATCTTTGGCAGGTATGAAAATCAAGGCAGCTGCACCAACAAAGATCTTTTTGTGCTTGGTTGGATGGCGAAGGAGAGACATGTGAACCTGGGGACGTTATTGATTGATCACATGAGGACAATCCCATCCAAGAGCACAAATCCATTTGTAATGGGAGGGATTATAACTTCTATTGCCACTGCCTTAGGACATGACATGACAGGATATACAAAGGCCGAGGGTGGCAAGTTGGTTGATTTGCACTACCTGGCTCGCTCATCCATGATTACGATTACGGATCAGAAGATCGTGTACCAAATCAACCCACCCTACCCAGGAGTCACATTGGAGTTGCCTAACCATACTCCTCCCCTCATGGCACAGTTTGGACCATCGCCAGATTTTCTGGAAAAGTTGAGGAGGTACGAGGAGGAGAACCCCAAAGGAGAGGAAATCCCTGAGGTGAGGTTTGTAGGGAGTCTAGGAGAGCATTCACAGGCGGAAGAGCAGAGGCCGACGGCAGAGGAGAGAGCGGCAAGACGGGTGAGGCACAGAGAATAAAGAATGGGAGCGTTAGAGCCACAACAGCCTTCAGTGAATGCATATGATATGAGTACCATCCATGCACAGCTGGAGGGCATTCAGGTGACGTAGGACAGAATTCTACAGGCACAAGAGGGCTTTCAGAGGACACAGGATGCCATGTGGTTGGTCCACCAGCATATGCATTACCAGGTCAACCACCTTTATCAGTTTCACAATGCCCAGGCCCAGAGGAACCCACAGTGGGGTGAGGACTGGTGGAGTTCTTTATCAGATTTTCAGGACAACTATCCACCTCCACAGTCAGACTACTGGGGCGCCTACTACAGGAAGGGAGGAGCACCTCCACCACCTCCGCAGTGATCATCTACCCTATCACCCTAGACTTTAGTGTCATGCTGAGGACAACACGATTCAAAAGTTTGGGGTGGTAGGGTGGTATGCCCTCATTCTTCTTTCACTCATTTTTGCATCTCATCTGCTATTTTACTTTTTGTTTGTTGTTTTTCATTTCTTTTGCTTGTCCTGCTATCTAGTCTAGAATTTTACTGCTTTGCACACCTGCATTCCATGTAGTTTACCTTATTGTCATTTTTTTGCGTAATTTTAAAAAATTTTGCTCTTTTGCCATGCATTGCATATCATGTAGATTTTTGGTAATTTTTGCATGTTTTAGTTAGGATTTGCTTGTTTACTGCTTTAAGTTCAATAATTTAGGCTTAGATGTGATTGAAGGCAACTTGGCACCATTTTGGCCAATTTTGCCCAAATTTGGAACTTCTTGTCTGAAAATTGTGTTTCGACCCAATCTCTACTGTTTTGAACTAAAATGTTGACCTTTGACAAATGCAAGTGAATTATCATTGTTTGTTGCTAAGTGGTATCAATGTTCGACTTTTTACATGTGCATCACCTCTCTTAGGATTGTGATTGATTTGGTTGAATTGTGAAATTGAGCAAGCTTTGAATGGTTAGTGTTTGTGGAATTACTTGTTTGATATATCAATTTCATTTTGTTCATTCATGTGGTGTGATATCGTGGATGAAGTGTTGGATTAATTCTCATGCAGGATGTCTTACGTGGAAAATCATACCAGTGACCCCTCTTTGACCCGACTATTCTTCCACCATCTTCATACCCCTCCACCTCATAAAAAGATGCCCTAGTGCACATAATCAGCCTTGGCCACCTCCAAAAGTTTGGGGTGGCCATATCTTTATCTCCCCGCTTCACTCTATCCACCATATGCCCTATCGACACCAAGGGCAAGAAAAAGAAAAGAAAAAAAAGAAAAGCAAAATAAAATAAAAGGATGTTCCTGTTTAAGAGCATTCAAATAAAGAAAAGATGAGTGTGTAAAAACACTCCAAAAATCTTACCGCAACCCTTTCTTCCACTTTCATACCCATTGAGCTAGGAAACATCAAACTTAGCTCATTCTACCCTTTTCCGCAGCCATGTGGGTCATTTGGTGTGATTTGAGATATAAGACTGAATGCATGCATGTGAAACAACACTCCTACTCATTCTTGATTAACGCCACCATGAAACGGTTTACCCGGAACTTAATGGAAGAAATATGGATAACTTGTGTATTCTATGCGCTATATTTGAAGTTCATATGCTTTGTGCTCTTTTCATGATTGGATTGTGAAAGAAGGAGAGGAGAGAGGTGAGATACATGTACTTAGTCATCTTTGATCCCATTCAGCAACAATTGTCTTTTATATTGCATTTGTCTTTTCTTTTTGTGAAAGTTTGTAGAGAGATTGAGTTGGAGCATACTTGAGGACACGTATGTTTCAAGTTTGGGGTGGTGATGCAGCTCTATTTTAGGGCTTCATCTTGTGTTATTTTTCTCTTCAATCACATCTATACCTGTTAGATTGCATGTCATTCCCCCTAATATGCTTATTTGTATAAAATGCACTTATGGACATCATTTGCGTGTTTTTCAGGCATTTGGACCACACTTGATGGAAGAGAGAGAGAAGGAGTGATCCTAGGGTTCCTCTGCCCTTGGAGAGACCCAAAGTGAAATCCAAGGCTCCCTCAACCTACCCTTAGTGGCCAAAGATCAGTTGAAGTAAAGATGTCCAAGAAAATCCAAAGATCCAAGTCAAGGTGCTGCCCCAGGACCCAACACGGCCGTGGTACCACAGAACGGCCGTGCTAGATGACTTAGAAATTAACAGACTCAACATCCAAGTCAAGCAGAGAACACCACGGCCGTTCACAGCACCACGACTGTGCAATGGGCAGACACCACGACCGTGCTCCACAAAATGGCCATGGCACAACAGAGCAAAACGGCCGTGCAGCAGCACCACGACCACCCCCACCAAGCCCACCACGGCCGTGCCATACACCACGACCGTGGCCGTTTTGACCACCAACCTGACATTGTGCAATTTAATTCCCACGACCGTGCCCCAGACACCACGGTCGTGGCCTACCCTGCCCACCACGGCCGTGGTACCCCACCACGGCCGTGCTACTCACAGAATCCAGCCACTTTTCCACTGCTTTCCCCATTTTACCCCTAACTTAACCTAGTGCTTCCCCCACACCTATATATACCTAGGTGGCAGCTGGGGCACGAGGCTGGCTACCTTCCACCGCCTCCTAGCTCCCCAAAATCGCCATCCACTCCATTCCACTCCAAATCCACCTCAAATCCACTCCATTTCACCATTTCCACCACATAACCCCCCATATCTAAGCCTTCCATCCACCTCCCACCATCATCCCACTCCATTCCATCCAAGAAGAAGGAGGAGGACGACCTACTGCTGCTGGAGAGAGGATTGACAACCACTTCTTCGAGCTCCATGGCCACCTCCATCTTCTTCTCCTTTCTTTTTGTATTTTCTATTTCCATGAGTAGCTAGGCCCCCTTAGGTGGGTTGTTTGGGGTCAAATATGTTACTTTGATACCATGTTGGGGGAAAATGACATGCAAACTTTGTAATTCCATTTGTTAATGATTATATTCTATTTGTATCTCTTTCTCCATGGATTACTTGTTGGTTTGTGTGTGAAATCACCTAGGAATTTAGGCAAATTGCTTATATGTGTGAATTTTGGGATTTGCCCCTAGGTCCAATTCTTGGATCCCTAGGTTGCCTCCCATCTTCCTACATCTTAATCAATCTCCCTAAACCTAAGTGAGAGATCTAAGTAGATAGAATAGATAATTCTAGTGCAATTAGCATGGTGCCTTCTCAAGGCTAGAATGTGGGGGAATTGGGGTCCAAAACCCTAATCTCACCTCCCCATTACTACCCTCAGCCCCTGATTTCCCTAGGAATGTCTAATCTAGAAACCTAGACTTGATTAGACTCTAATTGGATTGAACCTAACCCCTAACCCAATTGAGCCTCGTAAGGGTAGTAGGGGGTGTTAGGGACTAGTTCCCCTATACACAACCTAGCATATGCATGGCCAGTTAGTAGCTTAGGTTATTTCATTAGACTCTAACTTGTTATTTGGTTTGGATAATCTAAATGGAATCATAATGTTCACATGTCACCCCCCAACTTAAGTGATAAGTTCATACCCCTAAACAGCCCACACGTCTCTTTACTGCTTAAAACCCTAGTTTTGTGCTTGCTTAGCTTAGTTAGTTCTTTTCTTGCTTAGTTAGCTTCTTGCCTTGCTCTTGCCTTGTTTATGCTAGTTTAGTTCTTTAATTGCTCTTTTGCTTTTCTCTTACTTGCCTTAGTGTAATTTGCCTTTTCATACCTAGCTTAGTCTTTCCTTGCTTGCTTAGCCTTAATCTAGTCTAGGGTTAATGTAGATTTCATTCTCGCCTTTAACTGCTTGTTTGTTCATAGTAGTTTAACAATCAAATCACCTTTAAACCCTTAACCCTAGTCTCCGCAGTAGGAAACTAGCTAAACTAACCTAGCTCTAGTGCCCCCTATTTTCCCTGTGGATCGACCCTTTACTTGCCACCTTCCTATACTACGACACGACCCCGTGCGCTTGCGGGTGTAGTGTTTTAGTAGACGTAGGTAGCTAGTTTATGTTTATAAATATTGAAAGCAAACCCCCATTCCACCGTGCGCTCTGACCTCGTGGGGTGTAAAAACACCACTAGCGGGGACGCACCACATACATAGGGTTTATTGGCCATAACCACGATATACATCCACCACAAAACTCGTTTAAGGGTGACGCGTATCGAGTGCATTCATATTACATATCATATATGTATATTGGGATTTGTGGATTTAAGATTGGACATGCATAAAGCCAATTTTATTCGGATTGTATGCAATAACTAAAGGCGACAAACCAAACATTGATCACATCAATAATCCTAAAGTATAGAGCAGTTGGTGTGGCTCTGATACCACTATTGGGTTTTAGGGGAGGTAGAGAAGGAAGCGGAAACAAAAAATTTCTTCTCCCCAAACCCAGTATAAAGGAATCGCATCAACGTCTATACAGTAGGAAGGATGGTTTGTAGAGTCATACCTTGTCTCGAGGCTTGCTCGGCGATGTTATCTCATAGGTTGCACGATCTTCACCTCCAGTCTTGGATGGTGTCTGTGCTGCTCCTGGTCACCGGGACTGTCGGGATTGACAACTGTCCTCCGAGTGGCAGAAGTCTCCCGCCTCTGTAGTAGTCCACACAGACCACCTAGAACTCCGATCGCCTTGTTACACAAGGAACTGGAAGGAGTCTCACCTTTCTGTCAGCGTACTAGTCATCGACACACTCTCCTATAACCAGTTGCCTTTTTGTAGTTGTCTTTCCCTTATTGTGCCTCCCTTATCGGGTAGCACTTGTTGGGCTCTCCTAGTTACCACAACCAGAGAGAACGACAACTTTGCAGAGCAACTAGTGTTCTGAGTTGTTGTTCAGAAGCCCCCAATACCCCTATAAATATAGGACGGTCATGGGATAGGGTTCTCTACCCCAGGCAATGCAGGATTAAAGCAGGAGTAGAAGGGTTCGAGATTTTCCAAAAAAACAATTGCGCCAGCTGAACTGATCGTTTCAAGCATGAACCGATCGATTGAGTACCTGAGCCGAACAATTCACACTTGAACTGATCAGTTGGGACACCATAGCTGATCGGTTCACTTCTGAAACGATCGGTTCACTACCCCAGTCAGTTCCCAATTGACTTTTCCTCTTTTGTTTTGAATTGATCCAAATACCAATCCTTGTTCCAATCAAATTGGACAAGTGAAATGAAGAAAAATTTCTCACCAACCTGACTTTCCAAACTCACTCATTTGGACCAGTTGAGCCGATCGGTTCAGCCTGTTATGAGACGATCGACTCACCAACTGAGCCGATCAGTTCACCAAGTTGAGCCGATCGGTTCATTATATGAGAAGATCGATTGGGAGTGCAGACTGTGCAAAATCAGACAATTGTAGTTTCAAGCAATCTGATACTCTAATCAATCGGTCCAACGCCTTGAACACTATGATATTGAGCTATCAATTAATTGAGTGTTTAATTGAACTACTAAACTCCTTTAGTAATCAATCTAATCGTCATTTGTGGATAAACTCCTCTTCTAGATTAAATCCTATGTGTGTGACCCTGTAGGCCCATTTCACATTGGTAATGAAAGGCCATAACACTTATGACTTCACAAGCAAAGAGAGGTGCCTAGTCACACATTAGTGCTACCCAAGTGAAATAGAAAGTTGGAGAACAACTTTCAATCCTACAATCTATGAATGGTGTTAGAGTGAATGCATAATTCCTTTATTCCTAATATCCCGAATGAACTCAAGGCATGGAATAGTCATCCTTTCAACATTCATTCACTTTCATGATCTCAGAGTAGATTGGAGGAGATACGTATGACATCAATATCACATACTGATTCACACATGCATGCGCATGCCTATCTCAATCCTACTCATCAAGTGGCCACAAATATCAAACTCCCTCAGGAGGGACAAATCCCATATCTCTCACTCACCCCTCAAAAGCCCCATGTGTCAAAGCCACCCAATCATCACCTTTATAACAACCCATGTTTCAGGACTGCGTTTGATGATGTCAAAGTGTACCCTACGACATGTGTTGAGTGTAGTGATTTCAGGTCAAAGAATCACACTCACCACCATCACTGTGAGAACTGACTGTGACTACCATGTCATGGTTCCATGTGTCAAACTCACGGTGGGTCTGTCTGGTACACTTGTTCTCTAGCAAGTACCTATGTGTTTGGTTTGATATCTCCATATCATGACTAAGGAGATTCTATCATCAACCAACACCACAATCTAATCTTGTGTGTCATTGTTGTCTATCTACCTTCCACAATGACATCAGACTAGGGACATAATAAGAATGTACAAACTCTTTAGCATCCATATGATCTCATCGTTCAGGTCCTGAACCTGAAAGCATACATCATTGAGTACTATCATTCTCTAGACATTCAATTTGTTCTATCATTATCTTATATGACTAAATCAGAAAGAATTTGAAGCTTGCCTTTGATATTTATCAAATCCATCTTAGTGTATCCCACTAATCATCCCATGATTGGCTCTCAAGGCATACATACCAACAGACTCCCACTTGCACTGCGAGCCAATCACCCTTGAATAATATTCATAGTGATCTTCAAACATGTCCCACATGTGACTATAATCAAGTTCTTACGCAGTGAGTTATGGCGACACTTTACCAAATTCAGTATTAACTGCATGTCTCTCATCTCTTCACTGTATGTCATGCGTATGAGATGGAGTTGCCGTAATATACGATCTAGTATTCATTTACTAACCTTTAGTCACATTGCATGACCAACCACTCCTAACTTGTCATCAATGACTGGAATATATATAAGTTCATCTCATGAACTTCCAGATCCATATAGTATCCACTAATGTTCTCTAACACACATATACTCGGCTTTTCCTTTTAAAAGGTTTTATTGGAACGTTTCCATTTATCAACAAATATTCACTTTTATATATCTCATATATATTTTGCGATTAATTTTCTATCCTTTTCAGAAGTTCGCATCAGTGTAACTCTTTACAATGAACCCTTCCTTATTGACATAGAACTAGTATTTCTTAAGTACTTATCAAGTTCTTATGGTATTCCAGTAACCCTTACTAGAACTAGACAGACATCCACTCGTCATGTCCCACAAATGAGTTATCAATATGATCATATCATATTGTCATGTCCTACATATAAGATAAATGCCTTTTATTCTTACCATGTCCATACATGCAAGATAATGGGATGATTAAATACATGACAGATCCATATCTATTCTTAGTGTTCCCATTCTTCATAAGAATTGAGACACTTGGCTCTGGGATACTAACTCCAAGTTTTCTCCCATTGAATCTGCTTATACTAAACCCTTCAGTATAGATTGCCAATGTATGCTCTCTCCTTTTAGGTCAAGAGGTTTTTGAGACCTATCTCTAAAGATCTCCATTCTTATTACATAGGAAATGTCTCTATCTTCCCTAAAGATAATTTCCACAAAGAATTCCATTCTAAGAACACCTCATTCCTCATCAACATGTGGAATGCAAATACGGTCCCACTAAATCACAGATCCCTTCTTTATCTTTGTCATATCAGTCAAACCCTTTGACTATATCATCAAAGTAAAGATCCATCTCTGAGTTGCTTGTACTTAATCAATCACATTGATTAGTTCATTGTAACTTATATAGTTCATTTGCTTTAATGGATTCATAAACCTTATAGGTTGTGTCACGTACACAATCTTGTTTTATTCCTCATGGGAATGCAGTTTTAGTATCCGTATGCAAATCTCTTAGTCATTAAGTTGCAATCAACAAGCATCATCCTTCTCAAATGTTATCCATGTGTCTCAACGCTTAAGACTCATTCACACTTATGGATTTCATCCCAATGGGTGCTACCCTCAAGGTCATACCTTATGGTTCACATGGAAGTCATTTAGGATGTAATGGTCATAAACCATAACTCAAAATACGGTTCCTCATATTCACCTAGATAGTTGATTCATCACATGACCAACTCATCATAAAGATAATCGAGGTGTATCTGTCAAGGATATAAGAACTCACAACTCCTTGTGATTCTTAATGTCCTTTATTAGTGTGGGGCATTCTTTATTTAAGAAGAAATTACCTATTTGATAATCATCCTCTAACTCCTTAGAGTATGACTCCTTTTGATTTAGACATCACCATGCCTTAATCATGAGTTTACTATGATACACTATCATAATCACTCACAAGGTTCTCAAACATTTGGTCCAAGTATTTCATTCATTGATCTCATCAAGAATTAACACTTTACCAAATTCATATTTCATATATGATAATCTTGAATACTTCAAGATTTTCATATTGGTATTTCTCTAAACACCGCTGAAGTATTAGCATTTGCTCCAATTGGTGTGTAAATACATCACATGTATTATACCTAATAGGATAATCATTCTACCACTACCATTAGTGAAGATTGATCAATCATGTCTAAGAGATTCATGTCTATTACTGGTTCTCTAACCAAAAGAGTCTAGACTTATCCATCATATGGAAACTAGAAATGATTATGCTAATTTGATTATTTGAGTTATCAATAACTTTTAGGTATCATTTTATCTTATGCATACCAAGTACCACAAGATAAACAAGACATTGCCGCAAAGATTGAAACATCAACTTTATTAATTGCCATCATTGTCATGCAATATGCAAAAATTAAGGTGTTTCTATCCATTGTCAAATATGAAATAGCAGTTCATAACTCTATTACATGCCTTCAAGACTAAAAATAAACTAAAAGGTACTCCTATCTATGGAAGAAACACTTGCTCCAATGATGGGTACTCCTTTCTTGGTCCTTTCATAAAGGCCATCACTTCTTTGTAGATCTTACATATCATATATGTGAGATCTTCATCTTGGTATCATATACCTCAGAAGCGGTTCATTTCATGATACCTTAGGTGGAGATCTCTATCCCCTCCTCCTTCTTCTTTTGTTCTTCGAAATATAGAAGGCAATTCCCTTGTTCACCCTCCCATGTGCTTTGAGGATGAAGACGACTTGGGCTACTGACTAGCATCAGAATGCTTCTTGGCTTTGCCCTTGTCATTGCCTTTAAGACTTAGCCTTCATCAAACATTGGGGTTTGTTGTTAATGCGTCTCTTAGCACTTACAATCACTAAGATAATTATCCTAGAGTTTAATCCTTTTTCAACTTTCCGATTAAGGCTAGTATATAAAGGGTAAATCCCACATGACAACATTTTAAGATTGTTTTTTTATCCCAATTATTTTGAAGAACTATTTTATTATTTTTTTTATATTTTCAATTTTAGAACGGAAAGTAAAATTTGAGTTTTGGGGTTGGTGATTAACACTAAGGAATGAAATGCAATAATGAAAATGCACTTACAAGAATAAAAATGCACAAGGAAGTTTTAAGATTATTGTTAGCACAAGAAAAACTATATGAATGAAAAGACTAGGAATTAAAGAAATCCAAAGTATGCGGTGATTAAATCAAGAGATGGAGATCGAGGCATTAGGGGTTTTCACCACCTTAGTCAAGGAAAAATAAACTAATCCTTAAAAATGACGGATTCGATGAAGGCAAGTGAATTAATAAAAATCCACTAAAGATAGACTCCACATGAGCCCATTGATCCTGGTGCTCATGCTTCTTAGTTCATCATCCTAGAAGAAGAAGATCCACGGTCATTTCAAAACTCCTATGCGATTGAGTTTGTTATTCTAAATCTGAACTTCCACGGTCATATCGATCCAGATTAACTTTTGATCAAATAAATTAATTACTTTGATAGATCAATTAATTATCAAACCCAAAAGTCATCTAGAATCATTTTTTAGGAAAATTCGATAATGCCATGGCTAAGGGGTTATTCCACTTGCCTCAATAGAAAACTATTCACTCATGGAGAAGGGGGAGACAGAGGAAGAAAGTACTGAAGCCATAGTCTAGCCCAAAATCAGGAGGTTAATCCTTATGCTAGAGACAATAAAATGACTTAGTTCTTAGTTCCTTGCTCCATAATTAAAGAACATGAAAAGAAGATTAAGACTAAAGTGGAATGAAGAGACAACAACTAAGTATGAAAGAACAATGCTTGAAATAAAATCTACTTTATTGCAGAATAAGAAGATGATTACAAGAATAAATGCTTCAGAATCTCATACAAAGAGAAAATCCAAGATGCCCAAAGAGGAGGAAGTGCCCCTCCTTTTATAAGAGAAGGAGGGGGGTATACATTAGGTTTAGGGCAAAATAAATGGCCGGCGGCGGCTGCTAACTTTTTAGATCTAATCAATAGAGGAAACAATTGATTGCTTTGCATTCCTTTTGTATTAATTTCCCGCAACAGCAATTTCGAGCGTATTTTTGGGCTAGTAAAAAATTCGGAAGTGTCCCGAAAATATATTTGTCCTGTATATAATTAAATTATCTTTCCAACACATACTTGCACAATAAATTCCTCCTTGGGATGTGAGAGTTATACCAATTTTGGTGAAAGGTATATATTGAAATCAGACTCCGCGGGAAAACGTAAGGCTACTTTCACTGGTATATACAGAAATATGTCTTTTTTGTAGACAATAAAATTCTCTTTTCATTCCATACTTTATCTTGCAATTCCACCTTTAGAAGCAAAAGATATGTCTATTTTAGTGATGAGTATCTCAGGTACTACGGGAATATTTGAAAATCCTCATATCTTCATCTTTTATTTTCTCGATTTAATTACTTAGATAATTCTTGAAAATTAAGAAAAATATCATAAGAATTCAGGAAAAGTATATCAAGAAGATGAAAGTACTATTTATTTTTGAATTAGATAAAATTAACAAAAAATTCCTAATTAATTATTCTAAATGAAGCAAAAATAAGAGATGAATATGCATTCATCAAAATACCCCAAACTTAAACTTTGCTCATCCCCAACATTAAAATTAAGAAATACTTTCAAGACCTACTCTCAATCTATCATCCTCACTCTCCTAACAATCACTTGATTCCTTCCACCAAAATATGGCCAAGCGACCCTGACTTCCTGAATTCACAAAAAGTGACTTTTATATTTCCTATTTCACAAACTTGCATTTATTCAAAACCTGCAATAAAACAGATTTTTATTTCACCTTTGCATTTGGTGCTCCAATTGTTTTTTAAATTTTTACACAAGAACAAGACTGATTTGGATGGTTAGGGTTTTTGTAGTTTTCCCCTAGGTAGGAAATTGGAGTGAAGGAGGTATGGAAAAAGGACAGTCTCTCCTATATTCGACTCGAGACCTTTTTATTTAGTGGACATGCCGTTACATTGACCACATTTTTTTTCTTTGATTTTTGGTGATACCCCCAATTGCATGGGTATGGAAGACGTAGAAGAGGGGGAAGAGGTGCCACCCCAAACTTAGCATTTTGGGCATTATTGGCTTTTTTTTTTCTTTTTGACGAATGGAAAGATTTGGAAGTGGTAGAAGAAGAGTAGAAGAGGTTGTTCTTGTGCAACTTTTTTTTCCATCTTTTTTTTAAGAGTACCATGCATTGGTTCAACTATTACCGAATCATGCGAAAAATCAAGAAAATTTATACAAGTTGTACATGATAAGAAAGCATCACTCTTGAATCCTATCAGTCCTCTATGGCTTGCCATATTTTCCAAGGAGTGATTATTATTTGAGGTCCTAAGTGACGGGAGGATTTCTAATCATGAAAGTTTCAAAATTTTAGTTGCAACGCAGTTACATCATTAAGGGGAGTATTTTGACAAATTATCATATCAAGGCCGACTAGATATGGGCCAGTTGTACTATGAAAAGAAAAAAAAAACTACATGCAATATGTAAAACAAAGAAAACATACTAAAAGGGAAAGAAAAAAGGGGTGGAAACGTACCACCCATCCCCACCCCAAACATAAGACTTTGCTCGTGCCGAGAAAAATCAAAATATGAGTTGGGGGAAAAGAATCGCTGTGGTGGAGGATGAAGGACGATGACAACAACTCCCCAAAAAAGAAGAACACAAAAAAAAACAAAACAAAAAAAATAACAAGGGTGATGATATTAGAAAAGAAGGGAAAAAATGCAACAATTATTTGGGTTTCCTCCCAAAAAGCGCCAAGTTTTACGTCATGGTCTGACAAGAGATGGATCAGTCTGTTGGGATTCTGGGGAAGTTGTGGGGTCAGATAGGTTCAGGTCTTTCAAAGATGAACAATTGTTTGAATATGAAGCGACAAGGTCTTCAGTGGTGATGTATCTTTTAAGTCGGTGCCCATTAACCTTAAACTCACCCAAAACTTTATCCCAGAGAAGAAAAGTGCCATGTGTATAAGCACACTTGACAATGTAGGGGCCATACCATCTCGACTTGAGTTTTCCATGGAAAAGTCGTAATCTTGAATTAAAAACTAAAACTTGATCCCCTTCTCTAATGTCTTTGCGCTTGATGTGACCATCATGCCACATTTTGGTTCGGTCCTTGTAGATTCTTGCAATTTCATAGGCACTCATCCTAAGTTCATCAAGCTCATTCATTTGGAGAAAATGTTTCTCTCCAGCAATGGAAAGGTCAAAATTCAAACTTTTTATGGCCCAATTGGATTTTTTCTCTAGTTCTATTGGTAAGTGACATGACTTACCGTAGATCAATCTGAAGGGGGTGGTACCAATGGGTGTTTTATAGGCAGTACGATATGCCCACAGAGCATCATTGATTTTTAACGCCTAATCTTTCCTAGTTCATCCAACAATTTTTTCTAAAATGGATTTGATTTGTCTGTTGGATACTTCTACCTGCCCACTGGTCTGAGGATGGTAAGGAGTGGCAGCTTTGTGATAAACCCCATATTTATTAAAAAGAGCCTCAAAACTTTTCTCCAAAAAATGGGATCCCCCATCAGAAATGACGGTGCGAGGGACTCCAAATCTAGGAAAAATGACATCTTTAAAGAGTTTCTTAATAGGTTTAGAGTCACATGTTTTAGTAGGTATGGCTTCAACCCACTTTGACACGTAATCGACTGCGACTAAAATGTAAGAAAACCCATAAGAAGAAGGAAATGGGCCCATATAGTCGATTCCCTAGACATCAAAAATCTCTAATTCCTGCCAAGAGGTGAGAGGCATTTGTTCACGCTTGGAGATATTGCCCGTCCTTTGACATTGGTCACATGAGAGCACATAATCATAAGAGTCTTTGAAAATGGTGGGCCAAAAGAATCCACATTGTAGAACTTTTCTAGCCATTTTTTGGGAACTCATGTGACCACCATAGGGTCCAGAGTGACATTGTTCCAAAATGGCGATGCTTTCTTCATGAGATACACAACGATAATATAAACCATCAGCACAAAGTCTAAACAGATAAGGTTCATCCCAATAATTATTTTTCACACCATGTAAAAATTTAGCTTTAGAGTGTCCCGTATACTCAGGGTGCAATACACCTGCAGCTAAATAGTTTACAAAATCAGCAAACCAAGGGAATTGGGAGTCTACCTTAAGCAATTGATCATCGGGTAAGGATTAGTTTATGGGATTTTCATCAATGGCCGGGGCTATAACTAAGTCTACTGAGGTGGTCAGCCATGACGTTCTCAGATCCTTTTTTGTCTAGGATTTCTAAATCAAATTCTTGCAATAACAAAATCCATCTTATGAGTCTAGGCTTGGCATCTTTCTTGGTCATGAGGTAGCGAATGGCTGCATGATCAGTGTAAACAACTACCTTTGAACCAACAAGATATGAGCAAAATTTATCGAATGCATAGACAATGGCTAGCATTTCTTTTTCAGTTACGGTGTAATTTTGCTGAGCCTCATCTAAGGTCTTGGATCCATAATAAATGACATGGTGTTTTTTGTCAATTCTATTTCCTAAAATGGCACCTATAGCAAAATCACTAGCATCACACATGATTTCAAATGGTAAGGCCCAGTCAGGAGCATGGATGATAGGAGTGGTGGTGAGATCCTTTTTCAAACATAGAAAGCTCTCCATGCATGCCGTATCAAAATGGAAAGGCACCCCCTTTTGAAGAAGATTGGTGAGAGGTTTTGTGATTTTGGAAAAATCATGGATGAATCTCTGATAGAAACCGGCATGTTCTAAGAAGGCTCATATGTCTTTGACTGAGGTTGGGGGAGACATCTTGGTGATGACCTCAATCTTAGCTTGGTCTACTTCAATGCCCTGGTTGCTCACCTTATGGCCTAGAACAATACCCTCCTTGACCATGAAGTGAAACTTCTCCCAATTAAGGACTAAGTGTGATTCAATACATCTATCAAGGACAAGGGAGAGGTTTTGAAGGCAGGAATCAAAACTGTCTCCATAGACGGAGAAATCATCCATGAACACTTCCATGACAGTTTCAGTTAACCCTGAAAAAATGGCAGACATACATCTTTGAAAAGTGGTTGGTGCATTGCACAGGCCAAAGTGCATTCATCTAAAAGCGTATGTACCAAAAGGTCATATGATAGTGGTCTTCTCTTGGTCTTCAGGATAAATGGGAATCTGATAAAAACCCGAGTAGCCATCTAAATAGCAAAAGTATTGTTGATGAGCTAAACGTTCAAGAACTTGATCGAGGAAGGGAAGAGGGAAGTGGTCTTTCCTAGTTTCTTTGTTGAGTTTCCTGTAGTCAATGCACATCCTCCATCCTATGACGTTATGGGTAGGGATGAGCTCATTCTTCTCATTCCTAATGACTATGGTCCCATCCTTTTTGGGGATGACCTAGATAGGGCTGACCCAAGGAGAGTCAGATATGGGGTAGATGATTCCTGTAGTTAAAAGTTTAATTACTTCAAGACAGACAACTTCCTTAATGTTTGGGTTGAGTTTCCTTTGTGGGTCTCGGGAAGGTTTACTATTTTCAATCATTGGGATTTTGTGGATGCAAATGGATTGATCTATCCCAACTAAATCCGTCATTTTGTACCCTAAAGCTATTTTCCTTTTCCTAAGTTCTCTCATAAGCATGTTTTCCTGTTCAATGGTAAGGTCATAATTGATAATGACATGGCATAATTGTTGTTCATCCAGAAAGACATATTTCAAGCCTATGGGGACAGTCTTCATTTCCGAGGCCTTTGGTGGTTCAGGTCGTTCTTCTATGGTGGAGATCATTTTAAGGTCTTCAATCTCAGCACATGGGATTTCCTCAAAGTTGTCCAAATGAATCTTGAGTTGATTTGATGGTTCATTATCAAAATCACATTTGGTGGGGATGGTGAGAGCAGTGTGTAGGGGGTCATCAACTAATTCCCATTCTTGCCTTAGTTTGTTTAATTCATCAATGCAATCAAGGAGGTAGACTTCTTCCTCAAGACTAGGTCCCCTCATGCTTTCAAACACCCTAAACTCTATGGTATGCTTCCCTAGCCTTAATAAAATGGTACCAGCCTCAACATCAATTAAGGCACGGGCAGTGGCTAATAAGGGACGTCCAAAAATGAGAGGGTAGCATAAATCTTCCTTGATGTCCATGATCACAAAATCACATGGGACATATGCATCTTTTCCAACTTTAACCGGAATGTCTTTGATGATTCCCATGGGTTTGGTTGTGGATGAGTCTTCTAGTTGGATAGTCATGGCTGTGGGTAACATGTCATGGATCCTAATCTTTTTCAAAGGCTATAAGGCATGATAGATATACTGGCTCCTAAATCTGCTAGGCCTTTTCTACATACATTGTCACCCAAGTAGCATCCTATTCCAAAAGAACCTGGATCCTTCTATTTTTTTGGCATCTTACTTAGGATAATGTCTGAAGTGGTCCTAGAAAGTTTAACAGTCTCGTATTCCTTAGTAACATACTTCCTAGTCAAGAGAGATTTCATGTACTTAGACCAGGGGGGTATGTCTGCCAAAGCATCGAGGAAAGGAATGTCGACATGTATTTTTTTCATAGCATCTCTAAATTTCATGAAGCGGGCATCAAGTCTTGTTTGTTTGAGGTGGGCTTGATAGGGAGGTCGGGGTTTGTAGTTTGGTTCTTCATCTTCTACTTGAGGGGTTTTGGGGGCGGATGGTTTGGTTGTAGCTTCAGGTTTGACAACTACCATGTCCTCATCCTCGAATTCTAGAGGTGGGTCTGAAGATTTTTCTAGAGGGGGAAGGACATGCACTTTTCCCGAACGAGTAGAGACAACCTTGAGTTATTCATGATGTTTGGGGTTGTTTTTAGGATGCCTAGGGAGGGAACCGGCGGGAGGTTTTTGTTGGGCAAATAGGCGGGCCAACTGTGCGTCAGTTGCCTTTTGATGGGCTTGTATGGCCATGAGGGTTTGTTCTATGTTTGCCAGGCTAGGATGACTTGGGGGAGAAGGAGGGGGGCATTTTGAGGCGACTGGGGAGGTTGAGGTTGGTTTAGATTTTGGGGTGGAAGGTTTAAGTTTTGGAATTGTTAGTAGAGTTGTCGATTTTGGTAATTTCCTTAATTTCCAAAATTTCTTTGATTGTTGTATGGGAATCCAGGTGGTGGTCGATTGTTACCTTGAGGGTAGGGAGGCTTTTGTTGAAGTTGGTTCGAGTTCTCGGCACCTGAAGGGTTCCCATATTGAAAACCAGGGTGGTTTCTAGGTTGGTTGGGATTGTAGTAACTTTGGCCTGGTATTATATGAATTGAATTGAGGTCTTCTGGTTGTTGTCCTACTTCAGGTTGCATGGGCATGTTTGATAACACCTATTTTTTTATGTTTTAGCCCTTTATTTTATTATCAAAACTTCCCTTTTCTTCTATTTTCCTCTCTTTTGTATGCACTTTCACAATAATTGGCCAAGAAATGCTCTTAATCCAAATTTTCCATCTTTTGCAGAGTTTTCCTCATTTTGGTGCAATAAGGCCGTCCCAGCCCACATGATAAGTCCAAATCTGTTTCGGCCTTCCTGACGCCCGATACAACCTCTGCCCGACAGGGTGGAGCGACACAATGACGCATGAGAAAAGGATGTCGCGTAAGAAGGAGCAGATGGACGACACACCTTCTACCCAATAGGGAGCCCAGCTCGCCCCGACAACCCAGCTTGTCAGGCGACACAACCACCCACCGGCATGCGCGCCGTCCATCACGTGACCGATAGCCGACACTCCTGAGCCGAGCGACACCAGTATCGGCCATCCACCGACCCACAAATAAGGAGGACACGTGGCGCTTCGAGCACCATAACTTCCTCCAACCGCTGCCTATAAATAGCAGCTACATGGAGCCGAAAAGACAGTTCAGATACTTCAGAATTTTGACAGTTGGGAGCTTTGAGTGATCTTCGGAGGAAACTGTGAGAGAAGGAGTATCGTTCCCCAGTGCTCATGCCGGGAAACACTAGGTGAGCCCTTCCTCGTCCCGAGAGGGAAGGGATAGTTCACTCAGAATTGTCTCGATGATAGTGCGGGCCGATATCGGCCAACGACAACTAGCGACACGAGTGCTTGACAGTAGGACACGTCGCTCCATGCCCAACACGATATCGAACCCGATACGCTTCTCCCGTCATGCGTGCCACCCGAGAGGGTGTTTCGCCCGACTTGAGCATATTGGCCAGGTCCTTGAACGATACAGTCGGCCGTCACGGTGTGCCGCTCGAGAGAGTGTGTCGCCCGACACCGCTGTATCGGGCTAGGCCCCTATCCGGTATCGGGCGGGAGAGTCGCTGTAGTCCGTTGCCCTTCTACATCAAGAAGGCAACATCTATCTTTAATTCTGTTATTTAATTCCTTCCTTACGCAATGTATTAAGACCCTTAATGTGTATGGAAATAGAAAAGCTTAATTACTTGCTGCTCTGCGCTTGGTGCGATATATTGGATGACTGCTATGTTTGATATCTGAACTCTAGCTTGCATGTTTGGATTGTATTTCGCTTAGCTACCGAATCATGTTTTCCCATCGCAACAGCTTCGAGAGTCGTGTTGTGGCTCTAATGTTTGGTCCGATTCTAGAGTACGAGAGTGCCTGGAACGGGGTTGCTTCGATAACATTCCACTCTAACTTAAGTCCGACAACCCCGAGAGGGGTGTTGATGCTTGGTTAGAAGTACCCGCTCTGAGAGGAGGGGTGCAGGGTGTTACTGCTGCCGCTTGTTTTGCTGTAGTCTTATGCTTCGCATCTTGCCCTAGCTCTAGTATTATCTTTCTGTTTTTGTTGCATGAAAACCCCTAAAAACTGCTAAATGACTAAACCTTAAATCTCTCTTGTATCTCCAGTTGGAGATAGTTTTCTTTGTTTTATTTGTGACATCTTGGTGTTTCCCTTCTGGGAATTTATATCTCTTTATACCTATCGGAGTGTAGCGTGTCGATTCTGGGTCCTCAACACTACCCCCCTTGTCCCTGTGTTCGACACCGTATATCTACTTCGACCCCATAAACAAAGTTGCGGGGGCCTAGAAGGATTCGGGATTATAAATGTAAAAGCTCGACTACCTCAAATCCGCCTCCACGTTTGGACGCGCGATTTAGGCCGGTCAACTTTTTGGCGCCGTTGCCGGGGACAAGGCAAAAATGGTACTGTAGACGAATCTGAATCCACTAACTACACTTCTGTGCCTCAAGCTTAGAAATGAGTTTGACAACACTCTTTTTCTTTTTCTTTTTCCTTATTACTATTCTTTGCCTTAAAATAAAAATTCAATTTTCTAAACTTGATTTTTATGCCTTTTTTAGGAACTCTGAAGAACTGTAACCTGTTCCGCCGAGCCTTGATACCATGTCTCGTTGTGAGCAGTCTCTTTCTGAGGGTGAATGTCAGGGCCGAGGCGAGAGGTCGAGCCAGCCTAACTTGGCTGGTCAGCTTTCTGCCTACATAAAGAGGCATGATACCATCATCAGCCGACTGGTGCAGAGCACACTCAATAACCCTGAGGCTCTGAATTCAATGCAACGCCAGATGGCCAGTTTGTAGATGCAACAACGTGAGGTAGATCAGCGACTGACCCAGATGGTTGCTCTGATGGAGAATCCTACAATAAAAGCACTCCCATACCCTGAAACTGCCGTAATGGCAGTCCTGAGGTCTGGGAGAACGCTGGAGCGCCCTGATGAAGGCAGGCCTGAGCCCGAGCTAAGGCCTGAGGGTGCAGGTCCAATAGAGGAGGAAGAAAGACAAGAAGACATTCGAGAGTCTACGCAAAGGTTCCCTGAGGAGCTACCTGGCGGAAGAAATGCTTACGCTCCTAGGATTCCGTTCCCGTACAAGCTGATAAAGGCAAATCTGAAGAAGCGTCATGAGAAGTTCATGGAGTCGATCAGGAAGCTGCATCTCGAAGTGCCCTTCCTTGACACATTGGAGGAGATGCCTACGTACACCAAGTTCCTCAAGGACCTTATCACAAAGAAGAGAAAGGGAGGAAGGATAGAGACAATGTATCTAGCTTCTGCCTCCTCCACCTTCTTGAAGCCCAACACGCCAAATAAGAGAAGGGATCCTAGAGCTTTCACAATCCCGTTCGCCATCGGGGACAATGTCAAACGTAAGGATCTAGCAGACTTGGGGGCAAGCATCAGCCTCATGCCCTTAAGCTTCGCACAAAGGGTGGGTTTGACCGACATGGTTCGAACCAACATGCGGATTCAACTGGCGGACCACACCTTTAAGAGACCCATTGGCATTGTCGAAGATGTGCCAATCCAGGTTGGCGATTTCTTTATCCCCTGCGATATAGTCATCATCGACACAGCTGAAGACCCCCATTGTCCGATTATCTTTGGACGTCCTTTCTTGGCAACAAGAAGAGCGTTGATTGATGTCTCTGAGGGGATGATCACTTTGAGGGTCGGGGACGACCACATAGACTTCAAGCTGAAAGATATTAGGAAGGGCCCATCCCTATCTAGATCAGCATGTTTCACAGATAGCTACAATAAATTCTGCGAGGAAATAGAGGAAGATATTCGAACAATAGACCCCCTCTTGAGGGCTATAAACTATCAACATCCCGACCTCGAAGATCCTGAGTTCGCGAAGCTTCTCAACCTTTTCAACCTTTCTGGTGAACACTTGCAAGGAGAGGATAAGGTGGTGGAGTCTGCGATGTATGCCTCTCTCAAGGAGGAGCCTCAGGAGAAGGCACTTAGACCAAAGCCAGAGTTAAAAGCGTTGCCCGAGGGCCTGAAGTACGAGTTCTTAGATGAAGAGCACAAAAACCCCATCATCGTAAACGCCGATCTTTCAAGTGATCAGCTAGACCGACTCCTTGAGGAGTTAAGACTCCACAGGGGGGCTATAGGATACTCGGTAGATGATATCAAAGGCCTTAGCCCCGCCTTGTGCATGCATCACATTAACTTAGATGAATCTGCCAAGCCTCTGGCCCAACCCCAGAGGAAGCTGAACCAGATGCTCAAGGAGGTCGTCAAGAAAGAGGTAATAAAGCTTAGGGATGCAGGGATCATTTACCCAATCAGCAATAGCAATTGGGTAAGTCTGATCCACGTAGTGCCCAAAAAGGGCGGGATGACAGTGGTTAAGGGTGAGAAGGGCGACAAGGTGGCAGTTAGGACCGTCACCAGATGGCGGATGTGTATTGATTATCGAAAGCTAAATCAGGCTACAAAGAAGGATCATTTTCCGCTACCTTTTATTGACCAAGTTCTCAAAAGGTTAGCGCATCACGATTTCTTTTGTTTTCTTGATGGATTTTTAGGTTTTTACCAGGTACCCATCTTACCCGACGATCAAGAGAAAACAACATTCACCTGCCTTTACGACACTTATGCCTTCCGAAGGATGCCCTTCGGACTCTGCAACGCCCTCGCTACCTTTCAAAGATGCATGATATTGATGTTCTCAGATTTTCTAGAAGACATCATAGAAGTTTTCATGGACGATTTTTTAGTTTATGGGAAGGACTTCGATAGCTTCCTGAAGAATCTGGCATTGGTCCTTCAAAGGTGCGGGGAGAACATCCTAGTTCTAAACTGGGAGAAGTGTCATTTCATGGTGTGGGAGGGCATCATTCTCGGGCATAAGATCTCGAAGTGTGGGATCGAGGTGGACGCAAGCAAGGTTGAAGCAATATCCAAGCTTCCTCCATCGAGATCTGTGACGGGGGTGCGAAGCTTCCTCGGGCACGCAGGATATTACCGAAGATTCATCAAGAACTTTTCAAAGACCTCCAAACCACTGTCCAATCTTCTGGTAAAAGATGCTGAATTTGTTTTCTCCAACAATTGTCTTAGTGCTTTTCAGGCCCTGAAAAACGCTTTAATATCACCACCTATCCTTCAAGCGCCAGAATGGGGTTTACCTTTTGAGCTGATGTGTGACGCTAGTGACTACGCGGTTGGGGCAGTCCTGGGGCAAAAGAAAGATAAGAAGCACCATGTGATCTGCTATGTGAGTCACACGTTGGATGAGGCTCAGGTGAACTACACAACAAATGAGAATGAGATGCTAGCGATCGTCTTCGCGTTTGATAAATTCAGGTCATATCTCATTGGAGCTAAGGTCAAGGTATACACAGATCACGGGGCTATAAAATACTTAATGCAAAAGAAAGACGCAAAACCCATACTGTTGAGGTGGGTCTTGCTGCTCAAAGAATTCGACCACGAAATTATCAAAAAGAAGGGCGCAAAGAATGTGGTCGCAGACCACCTATCAAGGATCGTGACTGAGAGAAAGAGAGGGCCTCCAATCAACGACGACTATGCCGATGAAGCTCTTATGTTGGCCGAAGCCCAAGAAGAAAGCTTACCCTGGTTTGCAGACATCTGCAATTATCTTGCTTGCGAAGAACTGCCTCCTGACATCACATACAATCAGAAAAAGAAGCTATTCACAGATGTTAAAAACTACTACTGGGATGATCCTCTCCTGTTCAAAAGATGCACCGACAACTTATATAGGAGGTGCATCCCAGAAGAAGAAACCGCAGACATCCTGAAGCAATGCCACGCCTCCCCCTATGGTGGTCACCTGGGCAGTGAAAGAACAGCTGCAAAGGTGCTACAGTCAGGTTTCTACTGGCCCTCCTTGTTTAAAGACGCTGCACAATTTGTGAAGGTTTGCAAGGAGTGCCAGATTATAGGAAACATAGGGCGGAGGAATGAAATGCCAATGGAAAGCTGGATCAAAGTAGAAATATTTGACGTGTGGGGGATCGACTACATGGGACCGTTTCCCCCATATCGGGGGTATCAATACATACTCGTGGCAGCAGATTATGTATCGAAGTGGGTGGAAGCGGTAGCCACCCAAACCTACGACGCCAAGTCAGTTATCAAGCTCTTCGAGAAGACCATCTTCCCTTATTTTGGTGTACCACGCACTGTGATAAGCGAAGGAGGGTCGCACTTTGGAGAAAAGCAGTTTGAAGCACTCATGCGTAAGTACGGAGTGAAGCACAAGATCGCTACACCCTACCATCCCCAGACGTCAGGGTAGGTAGATGTTTCCAACAAGCAAATCAAGCAGATCTTGGAGAAAACTGTCAGCCGATCAAGGAAAGATTGGTCCATGAAACTCGACAATGCACTTTGGGCCTACCACACCACTTACAAAACACCCATTGGGACCACCCCCTCCCATCTCATCTACGGAAAGTCCTGCCACCTGCCATTGGAATTGGAACACAAGGCCCTTTGGGCAATCAAGTTCCTAAATATGGACCTCGACAAAGCTGGAGGAAAGAGGTTTTTGCAACTTCAAGAGCTCGAAGAGCTGAGAATAATGCCTATGAAAATGCAAAAATCTATAAATAGAGAACAAAGTTGTGGCATGATGCCCAACTCAGGAGAAAATATGTAAGCGAAGGGGATAAGGTCTTGTTATTCAAGTCCTCTATTCGTCTTTTCCCTAGGAAGTTGCAAACGAGGTGGTCTGGACCGTTCACAGTGTCAAAGATATACCCATCAGGGATGATGGAGCTCTACGACAAAGACGATCCGAGCAAGGCCTTTCAGGTGAATGGGCACAGGGTGAAAAGGTTCTACGAAGATGAAGCGTTTGTCAAGAGAGCAGAGATCAGTCTGCAAGATATGGGTACAGTTGAGGGCTGATCAAGATGATCTTACACCGGTCGAGCTGGCGACGCAAACCCCAACGCTCCTTGGGAGGCAGCCTGAGTTCTTCTTTCTTTCATAGAATAGGTTGCATTTTTCTTATAACAAGTAAAAACAAACTTTATGGATTGTAATAAGGCCCGAGTCAGAGCACGCGCCGAGCGTGCCAACTCTTCTATTTTATGGGTCATCGCCAAATTTCACGAAGCTTTGAGGAGCAATTCTGTCTAAGGACGGGTGGGATCTGCCCTAACCGATGATGTTTTTCCCGTCAAATGCTTTTTCCAGCTTTGTTTTAAGTTTCTGGCGCCTTTTTCATGTCGTGTCGGGCAGCAGCTCAGCTGGCGCGCAGCCACGCTTGTATCGGGCCGCAGTTTCTGGGGCAGCATAAGAGCCGTGGCGGATGGTATTCCCGAGCAACCATCGTATCGTGGATGGGAATAAATGCCCCAATTTAACTGACGTGACCTTCGTCTCGGGAATTGCCGGACTTGTCGGCTGACGCACGCCCCAGAAACGCCCGTTTTACCCCCAGCTAAGCTTGCTATATATAGCAATGTGGGCTCAACATGTCAGGCTGCCTCGCTTCTCTTTTCAGCCACCTGTAACACATGTAGTGATCCACCTTTGCTCGCGTGTCGGCCAGCTTGCCTTCACCCTTATATCGGGCGATGGCTCCTATGAGCAAAGGTATCACCCGACATGGTTATCGCCCGACATGAGTTTTCATATCGCGCGCTGCTTATCGGGTTTACGAACCTAGTCAATTTTTTTATATCGCCCGACGCAGTTAAGCACGAAATAACGACCGATTTGCCCGATACGCCATATGGGACGACACAGTTTTCTTTTGTGACGTCCTGACGGGCTTTTGATCTTTGGCGACCTTATCGCCCGATACATCCGTTTCAGGCGGAGTGTGTGCCGCACAACCCTCCTCGTATCATCCAACCCTATATCGTCTTGAGCTTCCTTTTGATGGACGATACCCAGATTTTGAAATAAGTCTTATCGTGATTCATGTCTTTGCCAACCTAACATTTAGATGATCGTTGGACTTGATAACAGGGACGGGTCACACAGGACAAACCTCCAGCCGAGCGGAAGCAACAACTGTCGGGCAGAAACGTAAAAATCCCAAGGCAGCTAGCCGTCGACTACCGCAGATAGAGAGTGGGAGAATTTTTCTTGATTTGGTAGCTTCAGAGGAAGATCACTTTCTTATAATAGTCTGTCTTCTGCGATGGTTTAGGACCATCTACAGAGACAGAACAAGTATTTTGCAGGTGACCTCCGGATGGAACCTGGGCATTCCGGTTCCATCTTCTTATTAAGGAGGAAGCATACACAAGTGTTTTCAAGAGCTCTCGAGCTTCCTTGAGAGTTTTGCACTTGTTCTGTTGTTTCCAAATGAGAAAATAAGGAGGCTGCAGCAAAGAAGCATATTGCAGCTTCTCCATGGCACAAGCGAACCCGCTAGATAACCTTCACTGGGCTAACATGACCTCACCCTGTATTCTTCACTACTCTGGGACAGAGTGCAGGGTAAGTTTGGGAGGGTACCCATGTACCAGTGAAAGAGGTATAAAAATTCTTATGTCATTTATTTTGTGCTTCTCCTATATCATGTGTATATACCCATGCTCATATAAAATTTTTGAAAAATTTTGCTTTTATTCCCATGCATATGTATAAAGTTGCTATAATCGTAAAAACCTGTTGCGACTTCTTGCAAAGTTAGTTTTCTATGTGCTTAATGAGATGCAAATTCTGTTATATCTTTTTGATAATGCTACTTCAAACAAACAAAAGAGTATGTTTTTCCATGTCAAAAATTTCGAAAAATACAATAATCTCGCAAACAGCTAAGAGACAAGTATGGAGAAGGAAAAAGCTTCCCAAACAATAGAAATCTCTTTGTTTTCCCTTTTACCCAACAAAAATCCCAAAAAGAGAGAGAAGCTTTATGAGAGTGAATAAAAGTGTGAGAGTTGTGCCCAATAAAAGAAAAGAAAAAAATATATATACACACTTGTTTTCCAAAAGTACCCATCTTTAGGCATGGTAGATTCGGGGCAGTGGTACGTAGGATTTGAAATCACTGCTCTAAAGCCAACTGGCTTGGACTGCAGGGATGTCCGCTAACGGACCCTTACCTGGATGGACTGATGGAAAACAAGATGAAAAACCCAAAAAGCCTTAGACTACCCTTTACACAACTTTCTGCTCCGAAAATAAAGTTGTTTGGTGTGTAAGCTAACTTCGGAATCATACACCAAAGTCTCGCCAAAGCTGTAGAGAAAATTTTTACTGAAATAATAAGGCAAGGAAACGCATGGTCTTTTGTTTGTAGTAAGGCAGCACTATCTCTAAAGGCATTACTATACTTTTTTAACCTCTTGACTTGAAATCTATACCAAGCAAGAAGAAGCATCACAAAATAAAGTTTAAATATTGATTGAGGACAATCAAAACATTAAGTTTGGGGGAGTTGATAACACCTATTTTTGTGATGTTTTAGCCCTTTATTTTGTTATCAAAACTGCCCTTTTCTGCTATATTCCTCTCTTTTGTATGCACTTTTGCAATAATTGGCCAAGCAATGCTCTTAATCCAAATTTTCCATCGTTTGCAGAGTTTTCCTCATTTTGGTGCAATAAGGCCGTCCCGGCCCACATAATAAGTCCAAATTTGTTTTGGCCTTCCTGACGCCCGATACAACCTCTGCCCGATAGGGTGGAGCGACACAATGACGCACGACAAAAGGATACCGTGCAAGAAGGAGCAGATGGACGACACGCCTTCTACCCGACAGGGAGCCCAGCTCGCCCCGACAACCCAGCTTGTCGGGCTACACAGCCACCCACCGGCAGGCGCGCCGTCCATCACGTGACTGATAGCCGACACTCCTGAGAAGAGCGACACCAGTATCGGCCGTCCACCGACCCACATATAAGGAGGACACGTGGCGCTTCGAGCACCATAACATCCTCCAACCACTGCCTATAAATAGAAGCTATAGTGAGCCAAAAAGATAGTTCAGATACTTCAGAATTCAGACAGTTGGGAGCTTTGAGTAATCTTCAGAAGAAACTACGAGAGAAGGAGTATCGTGCCCCAATGCTCGTGCCAGGTGACACTAGGTGAGCCCTTCCTCGTCCCGAGAGGGAGGGGATAGTTCACTCAGAACCGTCCCGGGCGACACTGCGGGCCGATATCGGCCAACAACGACGAGCGACACGAGTGCCCGACAGTAGGACGCGTCGCTCCATGCCCGACACAATATCGAACTCGATACGCTTCGCCCGTCATGCGTGCCACCCGAGAGGGTGTGTCGCCCAACTTGAGTGTATCGGCCAGGTCCTTGAATGATACAGTCGGCCGTCATGGTGTGTCGCTCGAAAGAGTGTGTCACCCAACACCGCTGTATCGGGCTAGGCCCCTGTCCGGTATCGGGCGGGAGAGTCGATGTAGTCTGTCGCCCTTCTACATCAAGAAGGCGACATCTATCTTTAATTCTGTTATTTAATTCCTTCCTTATGCAATGTATTAAGACCCTTAATGTGTATGGAAATAGAAAAGCTTAATTACTTGCTTCTCTGCGCTTGGTGCGATATATTGGATGACTGCTATGTTTGATATCTGAACTCTAGCTTGCATGTTTGGATCGCATTTCGCTTAACTACCGAATCGTGTTTTCCCATCGCAACAGCTTCGAGAGTCATGTTGTGGCTCTAGTGTTTGGTCTGATTCTGGAGTATGAGAGTGCCTGGAACGGGGTTGCTTCAGTAACATTCCACTCTAACTTAAGTCCGACAACCCCAAAAGGGTGTTGACGCTTGGTTAGAAGTACCTGCTCTGAGAGGAGGGGTGCAGGATGTTACTAATGCCGCTTGTTTTTCCGTAGTCTTATCCTTCGCATCTTGCCCTATCTCTAGTAATATCTTTCTGTTTCTGTTGCATGAAAACCCCTAAAAACTGCTAAATGACTGATGCATGCCATTGTGGCATTAATTTTGGATAATGTTGCAGTCTTGATTTCATAGATTTTCTTCATTAATCGACTGACATTCAATAAAATAACTTCTATCACAAATAAATTGTAAGTTGATCTTATCAATATTATTTTATTGAATTCTTATAATATTTTCCTCAATATTTAGGAATGAATGAATATAAGAAGAGATGAAGGTAGGATGCAATTCAGTTTCCCGCAATGCTGACTTAAATGCATACCTTGCACCAAAATTGGCATAACTCTCACATCCTAAGGCGGAATTTAATGTTCAAATATGATTTGAAAAGAGAATTCAAAGGCCTATAGGAAAATCATATTTTCGGGCACATTTTAAATTCTCTGGAGAACGGAAATTCGCTCGAAATTACTGCTGCGAGAATATGTATTAAAAAAAAGACAATCAAGAGTTTGTTGACTAGATCTGAAAATTCAAAAGGATGGCTCCCTCTCTTTTTTCCCCTCTTTTTTTTTGGATAGCCTACCCCTCCTTCTCCTATAAAAGGAGGGGCACTTCCTCCTCTCTGGGCATCTCGGGTTTTCTTGTATTAGAGCGCTGAAGGAATTGTTCTTGTAATCATCTTCTTATTCGACAATAAAGTAGATCTCAGTTCAAGCATAGCTCTTTCATACTTGTTCTTGTCTTTTCTTTCCACCTTAGTTTTAATCTTCTTTTCTCCGTTCTTTAATTCTGGAGCAAGGAACAGAGAACTAAGCCATTTTATTGTATCTAGCAAAGGATTGACTCCTAATTTTGGGCTAGACTATGGCTTCAGTGCTTTCTTCCTCCGTCTCGCCCTTCTCCATGTGTGAGTAGTCTTTTATCGGGGCAAGGGGAATAACCCCTTAGCCATGGCTTTAACGACTTCTTCTTAAACGATTAGATGGTAATCGATTTTAATTGAATAGTTGATCTTCAGATCGCATGTTAATCCGGATGGATATGACCATGGAAATCCGGATTTAGAACAATAAAATCGATTACATAGACGTTTTGATATGACCGTGGATTTTCGTCTTTTAGGATGGTAAACTAGGAAGCATGAGCACCAGGACCAATGGGCTCATGTGGAGTTTCTCTCTTGTGAGTTTTTAAATTCACAAACCTTCATCGAATCATCGTTTAAGATTTAGTTGTTATCACCTAGGCTAAGGTGGTGAAAACCCCTACGAGCCTCGATTTTCCATCTCTTGATTTCAATCACCAACTATCTTGCTTGCCTTTGCTTTCTTTAATTCTTAGTCTTTTCAATTCATATAGTTTTTTTTGTGCTAACAATAGTCTAAAATTTCCTTTGTGCATTTTCTTTATTCTTGTTAGTGCATTTGCAATTCTTAGTGTAATCACCAACCCCCAAACCCGACTTTTACTTTTTGTTCTAAAAATACAAAAAAATAACAAAATAATTCTTCAAAAGTAATTGGGATAAAAGAAACAATCTCTAAAGTTGTCCTATGGGATCGACCCTTCTATACTATCCTTAAAACCGGAAGTAAAAAAGGTTTAAACTCTAGGATTAACCATCTTAGTGATTGATAGTGCTAAGCGACGATTATCAATTTGGCGCCGTTGTCGGGGACAACAGATTGTTTTATTCGAACCCCAAAAACAATTTTGAAAAACTTTTTTTCCTTTTTTCATACCTTCCGAGTAACATTCCGGAAGTGTACTCCTCTTTCTGCCGAGTTTCCATTCCGACAGTCTGTTTTTTCTGCACACGATTAGTTGTGCATGCGACGCCCGAACGACGATTTTCAACCGTTCGATCTGGAAATAGAAAGGACCTTTCATCGTCGAAACCGTCAAAATCTAGCAACAATGAATGAAGAGGAGGTCGCCCGTAGAATCGACCAAGCTCTCGCAGCTCAAAGAGAGCTCATCCAAGCTGAACAAGCGGAAATAGAAGCTGCTTTGCGAGCAGCCTTTAGGGCTGAACAAGAAACCATAGAAGCTGATAGGAGGGAAACTGAAAGGCAAAAACAATTAAAAGACTTTTCTGTCCCCAAAACAGCCTATGCACAACATCCTATTATACCCCCTAATATCATGGCTCCACAATTCGAAATCCGAACACAATGGATCACCATGCTGCAAACTCACCCCTTCTCTGGCAACAATGGGGAAAGTTGTCAAGATCACCTTCAGAAGTTCATTGACCTTTGCTCTTTGAAAAAAATCCTAGGTGTCTCTGAAGATGCCATCCGCCTTAGGTTGTTCAAGTATTCCCTCTCCGGCCAAGCCAGTAGTTGGCACAACACCATGGAGAGTGAGGAACATGTCACAACTTGGGAGGTTCTGCAAAACAAGTTCCTTGAAAAATTCTACCCCCCATCTCTCACCTATGAACTTAGGGGTCAAATAACTCACTTTTCTATGTCCCCAGGAGAGACCTTAGGTGAAGCCTGGAAAAGATTCAAGGATTTCCTTAGGAAGTGTCCCCACCATGACATCTCTCAAGCCCAACTCATAGAGATTTTCTATCGTGGTGTTGATGATGATACCAAATTTTTTCTTGACTCCTCATCTAGAGGAAAATTCATGCATCGAAGTTTAACTAGCGCATGGGAGGTAGTTAAACGGGCTTCCAAAACAAGGGCTAGAAGAGGGTTTGGAGGAATCCTTAAGGTAGCCAAGGCAAAAGTTAATAATGATATCCAAAGCATAGCGGAAAGCCTAAAATTAATTGCCTTAAAACAAGATCGGTTAGAGTCATCCTTAGTCACCCTTAGGGAGTCACCCCAACAACTAAAAGCCATGGATTCCCTTTGTGGTATTTGCCAAGGATACAACCATACCACCCTCCACTGTCAATACCTCTACAACATGCCCACACAACCTGAAGTAGGTCAACAACCAGAAGACCTTAATTCGATCCATACAATACCAGGCCAAGGTTACTACAATCCCAACCAACCTAGAAATCACCCTGGTTTTCAGTATGGGAACCCTTCAGGCGCCGAGAACTCTACCCAACTTCAACAAAGGCCTCCCTACCCTCAAAGTCACAACCGACCACCACATGGATTCCCATACAACAATCAAAGAAACTTTGGAAATCACCAAAATTGACAACCCTACCAGCAATTCCAAAACCTATACCTTCCATCCCAAAATCCAAACCAACCTCAACCCCCCCAACCACCTCAAAACGCCGTCCCTCCTCCTCCCCCTAGTCATCCCAACTGGGCAAGCATAGAACAAACCCTCGTGGCCATTTAAGTCCATCAAAAGGCAACTGACGCACAGTTAGCCCGTTTGTTTGCCCAACAAAAACCTCCTGCCGGGACTTTTGTAGGACAACCTGAAAACAACCCCAAACATCCTAAACAACTCAAGGTAGTCTCTACTCGTTCGGGAAAAGTGCACACCCCTTCCCCTTCAGAAAAATCTTTAGACCCACCTCTAGAATTCGAGGATGAGGACATGGTAGTTGTCGAACCTGAAGTCACACCTAAACCATCCATCCCCGAAACCCCTCAAGTGGAATATGAAGAACCAGTTTACAAACCTCGACCTCCCTATCAAGACTGCCTCAAACAAACAAGACTTGATGCCCGCTTCATGAAGTTTAGGGAAGCTATGAAAAAAATACATGTCGACATTCCCTTCCTTGATACCTTGGCAGACATGCCCGCCTGGTCCAAGTACATGAAATCCCTCTTGACTAGGAAGTATGTTACAAAAGAATATGAGGCTGTTAAACTTGCTAGAACTACCTCTGACATTATCCTAAGTAAGATGCCTAAAAAACAGAAGGATCCAGGTTCTTTTGGAATAGGATGTTACTTAGGTGACAATGCTTGTAGGAAAGGCCTAGCAGATTTAGGAGCTAGTATATCCATCATGCCATATAGTCTTTGCAAAAGGTTGGGATTCAATGATATGTTACCCACAACCATGACCATCCAACTGGCAGACTCATCCAAAACCAACCCCATGGGGATCATAGAAGACATTCCGGTTAAAGTTGGAAATGATGCTTATGTCCCTTGTGATTTTGTGATCATGGATATCAAGGAAGATTTACGCTATCCCCTCATTTTCGGACATCCCTTCTTAGCCACTGCTCGTGCCTTAATTGATGTTGAGGCTGGTACCATTGTGTTAAGACTAGGGAAGCAAAACCTAGAGTTTAGGGTGTTTGAAAGTATGAAGGGACCTAGCCTTGAGGAAGAAGTCTACCTCCTTGATTGCATTGATGAATTAAACCAATTAAGGCAAGAATGGGAATTAGTTGATGACCCCCTATGCACTGCTCTCACCATCCCCGCCGAATGTGATTTTGACAATGAACCATCAAATCAACTTAAGATTCACTTGGACAACTTTGAGGAAATCCCAAGTGCTGAGATTGAAGACCTTAAGATGATCTCCACCATAGAAGAACCTGAACCACCTAAGGCCCCAGAAATGAAGGCTTTTCCCATAGGTCTGAAATATGTGTTTTTGGATGAACAACAATTATGCCCTGTTATTATCAATTCTGATCTTACCATTGAACAGGAAACCATGCTTACGGGAGAACTTAGGAAAAGGAGAACAGCCTTAGGGTACAAAGTGACGAACTTGGTTGGGATAGATCAATCCATTTGCATTCAAAAAATCCCAATGATTGAAAACAGTAAACCTTCCCGAGACCCACAAAGGAAACTCAACCCAAACATGAAGGAAGTCGTCCGTCTTGAAGTGATTAAACTTTTGACTGCAGGAATCATCTACCCCATCTCTGACTCTCCTTGGGTCAGCCCGGTCCAGGTCGTCCCCAAAAAGGGTGGGACCACAGTCGTTAGGAATGAGAAGAATGAGCTTATCCCCACCCGTACAGTCACAGGGTGGAGGATGTGCATTGAATACATGAAACTCAACAAAGAAACTAGGAAAGACCACTTCCCTCTTTCCTTCCTTGATCAAGTTCTTGAACGTTTAGCTCATCAACAATACTTTTGTTATTTAGATGGCTACTCGGGTTTTTACCAGATCCCCATTCATCCAGAAGACTAAGAGAAAACCACCTTCATATGCCCTTTTGGCACATACGCTTTTAGACGAATGCGCTTTGGCTTGTGCAATGCACCAGCCACTTTTCAAAGATGTATGTCTTCCATCTTTTCAGGGTTAACTGAGACTGTCATGGAGGTGTTCATGGACAATTTCTCTGTTAATGGAGATAGTTTCACTTCTTGCCTTGGGAACCTTTCTTTTGTTCTTGACAGATGCATTGAGTCACATTTAGTCCTTAATTGGGAAAAATGTCACTTCATGGTCAAAGAGGGTATTGTTCTGGGCCATAAGGTGAGCAACCAAGGCATTGAAGTTGACCAAGCCAAGATTGAGGTCATCACCAAGCTTCCCCCTCCCACCTCAGTCAAAGACATACGAGCCTTCTTAGGACATGCCGGTTTTTATCGGCGATTCATCCGTGCCTTTTCCAAAATTACAAAACCTCTCACCAATCTTCTTCAAAAGGAGGTGCCTTTCCATTTTGATACGGCATGCATGGAGAGCTTCTTATGTTTGGAAAAGGCTCTCACCACCACCCCCATCATTCGTGCTCCTGACTGGGCCTTACCCTTTGAAATCATGTGCGATGCTAGTGATTTTGCTGTAGGTGCCATTTTAGGACAAAGAATTGATAAAAAACACCATGTCATTTACTATGCATCCAAGACCTTAGATGAAGCTCAGCGAAATTACACCATCACTGAAAAAGAAATGCTAGCCATTATCTACGCTTTTGATAAATTTCGCACATATCTTGTTGGTTCTAAGGTTGTTGTTTATACTGATCATGCAGATATTCATTACCTCATGACCAAAAAAGATGCCAAGCCTAGACTCATAAGATGGATTTGTTATTGCAGAAATTTGATCTAGAAATCCTAGACAAAAAGGGATCTAAAAATGTCGTGTCTGACCACCTCAGTCGACTTAGCTACAACCCCATTGATGAACATCCCATAAATGAATCCTTACCCGATGACCAATTGCTCAAAGTTGACTCCCAATTTCCATGGTTTGCTGATTTTGTAAACTATTTAGCTGCAGGTGTATTGCATCCCAAATATACGGGACACTCTAAAGCTAAATTTTTACATGATGTCAAAAATTACTATTGGGATGAACCTTATTTGTTTTGACTTTGTGCCGATGGTTTATATCGTCGTTGTGTTTCCAACGAAGAGAGCATCTCCATTTTGGTACAATGTCACTCTGGCCCCTATGGTGGTCACATGAGTTCCCAAAAAATGGCTAGGAAAGTCCTACAATGCGGATTCTTTTGGCCCATGATGGAGCTGGGACTTACACTAAAAGATTACTCTTCCAATGGAAGTCCTAATATGCACCAAAAACCCTAGAGAGTTGATGTTCTCTCTAGGTTTACCTACAACTGGTGCTAGATAAATGCTCCAACCCCACAAGAGTGTGGAAGCCTTATCATAGTACAGATTTAGGATCGAACCCAAAGGACAACATTGAGAATCTGAGTGTCTTTTTCTTGTTTTGTATCGATCTAAGTTAATCATCTAAGACCAGAAGTTTGATTTGAGTTATTTAACCTAAAACATGCAAAAGTAAATGCAAGAATAAAAACTAGTTTAAGGATTAAAAACTAAGATTAGCAGATGATGATGGATCACTGGGGTGGTGCGGGTATTCACCACCACTACACATGAATTGTACTTGTACCAAACGTAGCAAGACTTGTAAGCAGGACACATGGATGTTGTACAATACTGATGTCTTATAGGACAAGAGTAATGCATACATCCTTCATGGGTTGAGTAACTCTCATCCGGTACGTATCTATGTGTCAATGAAGATATGTAGTCTCCGAAGAGAAAATCTTACTCAACCTCATGAAACGTGCATCGGAAAACTAACAAGCGAGCGATAATTACCAAATCGATTAGTATCCTTATAGACTATCCCTCTTTCGTGGATATAGCTACGAGAAACGTGAGAGTGTTGCAACGTCAGGCATTCCCGAATGAATGGTCAAGTACTTTGCACCACTCTCTCCTCAGAGTGTGTTCCTCGACATGTCAGGGTCGCACTTTTGTACGTCAACTGATTCCATTTCATAGTACAAAAGTACAACGATGGAGGTGAGTTTACTCCACTCTTTAGAAAGCATTCCTAGATACCGAAACGGGTGCGCGGTGGATACACGCACCAGAAACCAAAACTAAATCGGTATTCGAGTCTCAAGAGCGGTCGTAGACAAACCACAACGAAAGAAAATAGATGCATACAAGAACGCGGCCAACATTCAAGCATGTATGAAACGATTTAGTATTGAAACAGAATGATAACATCTTTTTAGTACAAGATACAAAACACGGGCAGCGGGGCTATTCCCCGCACCCCAGTGGATGGAACTACTCGCTCCTCATAGAGGGAGCAACAAAGAACGAGAAGAGAGAGAAAGAAAGCATCGTCGGAGCAGAAGAGTAGATCTGTGACAGCGCGGTGTAGATCGTCGCAGTCTCCGGGACTGCTCTGTCGTGGTCGATGTCGTCCGTTTCTCCGCCTCGATCTTCGGGTCAACCTCCAAAATAGCAAGAGTAGGATGAGGTGGATCTATGGTGTGAGCAATGGTGAGATGGTGATGGAACAGCCTACTAGATCTGCGCCCGAACTGGCTGCTCACCGGATCTGGACTCAGGATGGGATTTTGAGGCTGTGGGTGAAGTTTGGTCGGAAACGGTGCTCGGGCAATCTGGCAGCGTTCCGGCACTGGTCCCAGTCCGGCAGCCTTGGGCCGTAGTGAGATCGGATGCCCAAGACCATGTCTCTACCCTTCTATTTATAGGCTTGCCAAAATATCTTAGGCCAAGGAGTCACACCTTGTGTGTGTCCTTGGGTCCATGCGGTTTGGTATGTAAATTCTCATGCAGTTTCGCAATTGGCTTCATGTTGTCCTTCATGCGGTCTCGCTATTTGCTTCATGCGGTCCTTCATGCGGTCCTTCATGCGGTCTCATCATTATATTTTCCAAACGGTTTGCTGCTCGCTGCTTCTGCCGAACGGTCTATGTGCGTTCTTCAGCTATTGTTGTCATACGGTCTTCGATTAGCATGCCTTCATGCGGTTTGCTTTTTATTCTAAACGGTTTGGTAGCATGCAAATCCATGCGGTCTTCTGATCATTCGGTCTTCCACCTGGTTTGCAGCACTGAGTCACGTGGACTCATGCTCCCGCGATCTTGGCCATGCGGTTTGCTCCCAGCAAACAATTTTCTTTGCTGCTACTTCCTCAAACGATCTCCGTGCAAGTGCTTAATGCAAACACCATTCGGTCATGTGCATGATGCTTACTCGATTTGCCATGCATTCAATAATCAAATGCTCTTCACGTGACCAGCAATTGGCCTTCACTCCAGCAATCAGCAAACGGTTTTGCTTGGTACTATTTCAAACAGTTTCATGGTTATTCACGTGATAGCAGAAGCAAACGGTTTGCTGCCATTTCATTCAAACGATCTTGCTAATCAGTGCTCAAATGACTTGCAGCTCATTCAGTTTGTAAACCGTTTGATTATCAAACGGCTTGATAGCATTCGGTTCTCATTGCAAACGGTCTTCTTGTGGAACCCAAACGGAAGCAGCAGTAAACGATCTGCTCCATGCAGTTTCTTCAAACGAAACGGTCTTGAGACCGCATGGGCTCAAACGGTCATGAGACCGTATGAACCCAAACGGTCTTGAGACCGCATGGAGTCAAACGGTCTTGAGACCGCATGGGCTCAAACGGTCTTGAGACCGCATGGGCTCAAACGGTCTTGAGACCGCATGGGCTCAAACAGTCTTGAGACTGCATGGGCTCAAACGGTCTTGAGACCGCATGGACGCAAACGGTCTTGAGACCGCATGGACGCAAACGGTCTTGAGACCGCATGGACGCAAACGGTCTTGAGACCGCATGGGCGCAAACGGTCTTGGGACCGCATGGGCTCAAACGGTCTTGGGTCCGCATGGGCTCAAACGGTCTTGGGACCGCATGGGCTCGAACGGTCTTGGGACCGCATGGGCTCAAACGGTCTTGGGACCGCATGGGCTCAAACGGTCTTGAGACCGCATGGAGTCAGTGTTGTAGGGGTTATGACTGTTGGTGATAGTTGAGGATGATCTGCAGAGGAGAGAGAATGTGAAAATGAAATCAAATAAGCTGGAAACTAGGGTTATTTGAGCTAGTAATGCACTATTTACACGAGACTGAAATAATACTTAAAGTAAACCCAAAGTGAGGGTAGATCAGTCGATATGTGCCACAAAATCCTTAGAATTGGCGACTATAATGATGAATCTGGAGGATTCATCACCACACCAAACTTAAGCGTTGCTCGTCTCGAGGAACGAAAAAGCCCAAGACAGTCGCCAAAACGCATGCAGTTGGTCTCGTAATTACCTCACCTTCGTGCAAGTGTCAGAATTTTCACAAAAAGAAAAGGAAAATGAGGCGAAAACAAAAATTAGGGCAAAAACGTCGAAAATCCTTTGAATTGGTGACTGAAGGTGGATCTGGAGGATTCATCGCCTCACTGAACTTAAGCGTTGCTCGTCCCAAGGAACGAAAAACTTAAAACAGTCACCAATGAAATTGTTCATCTCAGGATTGCCTCATCCTATTGTCATATCGTAGTTTTGTTCATGGCTCAGAACGATACAACATTAGAGCTTCCTTAGATCACGAAATACATCTTATGATATCCTTATTTCTGATTTCACTTTGCTGAAGTACTTCCTTCTCACTCTTTGTTGTATCAGTCATGTTAAAGAGTTTTATGAAACTTTGAACAGACCCACAGAATCAACAAAATGCATATGATCTGTCACTGGTGTTGAAAAGTGAGAGAATGGGGGTATGATCAAGAGATAAGAGTCTCTCCTCTGATTGAATCAAGACTCTTGTCATTCGTTGATTCATCAAGGTACTTTGAATGATTTGTGCACAACTCTGGTTGACTTAGCCTTACACCCAATTTTTTTTTCTAAAGGTAACTCAGAAGTGTGTATAGGTTGGCTTAAGGCTTTTGGCTATTTGACCTCTTTGAGGGGAGGTAAGGGGTTGTTTTTGGATCCTTAGGATCTCACTACCGGTCACGACACATCTGCCTTCATGAGGGCAGCTAATGTACCGGCCGAGCAAGACCTTTATTGGTTATCCTTATTCAGGGCACAACTCTCATGTTTTTATTCACACTCTGGATTTTATTCATTCTCACCTGGCTTAGGACAAAGGGTATTTTTGGATTTTTGCATATTTGGGCTGCCGTGCCTCTTTTTGGAATCGGGGTAGATTTTTCATCAACCTCGGTATGTGCACAATCATCATTGTATACTCTTTGAAGCGAAAAGAGAAGGTGGTACACCCCTGTTATGTATTGAGGGGTATGGAAGAAGCGGTAGTGGAAAAAGAGGTGTGGTGTACCACACCGAGCTTAGAGTTTTGTAGAGGTGTGGTTTACCACACCGAACTTAAAGTTCAGCAATGTTCTAGTTTTCACTAGAAAGGAGTGTGGCGTGCCACACCGAACTTAAAACTTTGGCATGGTTAATGAACAGAGGGGTATGAAAATGAAGGAAGAAGTGTAGAAGAGAGTTCGGATCATGACGCAGGTTGCTTAGCGATTCCATGCGACGAGTCTCTATTCTCCATCACACTCTGCTCCAAAAGAGACGTGATGAAACATCAAATGAGAAATTCATACAATAGATCCATTAATCAGATAAAGGCGTGATGTATTTGATCTATCTCAGCTTTATTGAAGTGTATCATCTTTTCCTGTTTGAGATATAACATTAGGATTCATAGACAAATCAAAATGAAAAACACGCATTGGCTAGTTTTAAGTATTCTTTTCCAGGAATTTTGCAACGCAAAAGAGGTGATGATCATAGATTCGCAAAACAAAAGCCGACTAGATAAAGGCTTTATTTTTAGGAAACTAACAAAAAGGAGAAAAAAATTACGAAAAAGAAACTAGAATGGAAAAGCAGGAAGCAATAAAGATAGAGGGTGGAGTGAAAGTCATACCACCCGCCCTCCACCTTGAACTTATGAATTTGCCCATTTCTGAGCATATACTAGGTTCAAGATGGAGGGGAAGGGTTGAGCAGTGTTAACCAGGCGGTCCTCATAGTTGGAAGAAAGTCCGACAAAGATATCTCGTGATGGTTGGTGCTGAGAATGAGGAAGTGGTCTGAACAACTTGTTGGCTGGGAAGTTGTAGCAACTTGAACGAGTCTTCTGGATGACTTGGATGCACATCACTTTCACCTCATTGTCCATCCAGAAGAATCTAGAAACCTTCCCCCATCAGCGAGGGAGGTGGAACATAGGCAGTCGAAACTGGAGGACTATGCGAGAAATCAAGGTTATGCCCACTTGTGCCCTCCAGTTGTGGCTCACCCTCGAAGTTCAAAGTAGAACTACTTTCTTCAAAATCTAGGGTAGTTGATTGAGGTTCGGCCACTTGAACTTCCTCCTGTCTAGGATCAGGTTGTGGATCCGATTCCGGCTTCATTTCGTCACCTGGCTTTTCTTGTGTGGGATATGGTAGCCAGGATGACTTTTCTTCATCAGAGGAGTTGTTTTGAGAAGTATCATCATCTTTATCAATGTTGAAATTGGTAAGAGCGTCGTTCTTCTTTTCAAAGTTTTGTTCCGGATTTTCCTCGTAGAACATCCTTAGTTCATCCAAGTAACTAGAAGAGGATTTGACTGGTAAAATAAACTCTTGCTCGGGTAAGGAATTCATGGGATCCTGAGATAGAGGTTCCAATGATTTCTCTTTATGGGAGGGATTAGTCCATGACATGTCGTTTTGAGGGCTAAAATTCCCTGATGAACCCTTTTCTTCAATATTGGGACTGGTGTATACCATTTCTGAGTTATGTTGTTGTCCCAGTTCTTCTTCATAACACTCCTCCGATGGACACATCTCAATTTCTTGAATATCAGGAGGGGCTTCTTTAGAGGTGTGTGTGACTATAGAAGGATAGGTTTGTGACTTGTTGTCTTTCCAAGGGACATTACAAGAGTTCACAGTAAAACCGTAGTTCGTTCTAAGGTCAAGAGATGGCTCATGTTCCTCTTCATATTGCACTATCGTCTCATTCAAGTGACTAGAAGGAGATTCAATAGAAAGATCATGCTCTTGTTCGAGGATTGACTTCGTCTGGACTTCTTGTAATGGCGGTAACTCTGGTAACATCATCTCATGAAAAGGATTGGTCATAGATTCGTCATCATGAGATTCATCATCTCCCCATGATTTTTCTTCATCATCATCGGGGTCAGTGAGAGTAATGTGGTCCATCCCTGAATCAAGATCTTGATCAGTCCCATCCTCAAGGTTTGTTTCTAGATCGACCGAATGGTCAGAGATTTCTTCATAAGGCCAAATCGGATCCTGCTCCAGCAATGGAGTCATTTGAGTCTCTTGCGTAAAAGACGTCTCCTCATCTGAATCAGTCTCATATTCATCTATGTCTGACTGTGAAGGAGTATAGGGTTCTTGTAGCGTATACCTTTCTTCATTGGAATTCAATTACAAGATGGTTGCAGTTGAGGAATATTTGTCGTATAAGGAGTCAATCATTGCTGATTGCCCCTCAATCTGTATGGTTGGATCAGGGTCTATGGGAGAAGATGGGCAGACACCGAAGTTTATCCCCAGTTTATCTTCCAATTGTAGAAAATCTTCAGATTGAGTGCTCATTCTTTCATCTAAGAGCATAGTGCATTTTTCATTATCTGAGTCAGACCTTGGCTCAGAAAATGATTCTTTTTCTTGCAATGTTGCGAAGGAGTCATCCTTGAATTCAGTGATTAACTCAGAGGGTTATTCCCCATTTTGCACTGATGCATGCTGATCATTGGAAGGCACCTCCCACATGATATCGTAATCATCATCGTAATCTATATGTGGACCAGGGATGAGCTTAGTTAAAATTTGTGGCTGTTCTTCATGTCGGTCAGAAGCATTGGCAAGTTGTGTAAGTTGATCGAGATTGTCTATCAACTTCTTGGTCGCGGCTATCTGATCAGCTAGTTGTTGAGCCACTGATAACTGTAAAGCTCGAAGTTCTTCCATCGATGTGTGTTGATCGTCATGAAAAGGCTCTTCACCGCACCTGTTGAGTTGATCACGATAATAGCCTTCCTCATCATAGTATTGATTTGCGTTGTTTTCCAGGATCCTTCCTACATTGCAGTCCACACCTTGAAATCCACCATAGTTAGGTTTTTCATAGTAGCCTCCAGGGTGATATGAACTATAACTTGCAGTATATCCATAGTTGTATGAAGAGGCTGCTTTGAGTTTCCCAGCTATCTGATTCATGATTACTTGACGCAAGGCCATCACGTAGAGAGGATGAACGTTGAAACAGTTGATCGATGCATGATAATAGTCGCCACAGAATTGACAACTATTGGTTGGTGGCACTGACTGCTTCATTTTGAAGAGAATTGGTACCTGCAATCAAAGAAAGAGTTTATCAAGTTTGACCAACCATTTCAAATCCAAGATGATATGCAAGATTAAGTCCTTTACTTTTTAGGTTTTTGGAAAAAAAAGAAAACCCTAGAGAAACCTAAATCGACGCAAAATTTGAAAAAGACAATTCTTATACCGCTGTCCCCGACAACGACACCATTTTTTGATGGAGCTGGGACTTACACCAAAAGATTACTCTTCCAATGGAAGTCCTAATATGCACCAAAAACCCTAGAGAGTTGATGTTCTCTCTAGGTTTACCTACAACTGGTGCTAGATAAATGCTCCAACCCCACAAGAGTGTGGAAGCCTTATCATAGTACAGATTTAGGATCGAACCCAAAGGACAACGTTGAGAATCTGAGTATCTTTTTCTTGTTTCGTATCAATCTAAGTTAATCATCTAAGACCAGAAGTTTGATTTGAGTTATTTAACCTAAAACATGCAAAAGTAAAGGCAAGAATAAAAACTAGTTTAAGGATTAAAAACTAAGATTAGCAGATGATGATGGATCACTGGGGTGGTGCGGGTATTCACCACCACTACACATGAATTGTACTTGTACCAAACGTAGCAAGACTTGTAAGCAGGACACATGGATGTTGTACAATACCGATGTCTTATAGGACAAGAGTAATTCATACATCCTTCACGGGTTGAGTAACTCTCATCCGGCACATATCTACGTGTCAATGAAGATATGTAGTCTCCGAAGAGAAAATCTTACTCAACCTCGTGAAACGTGCATCGGAAAACTAACAAGCGAGCGATAATTACCAAATCGATTAGTATCCTTATAGACTATCCCTCTTTCGAGGATATAGCTACGAGAAACGTGAGAGTGTTGCAACGTCAGCCATTCCCGAACGAATGGTCAAGTACTTTGCACCACTCTCTCCTCAGAGTGTGTTCCTCGACCTGTCAAGGTCGCACTTTTGTACGTCAACTGATTCCATTTCATAGTACAAAAGTACAACGATGGAGGTGAGTTTACTCCACTCTTTAGAAAGCGCTCCTAGATACCGAAATGGGTGCGCGGTGGATACACGCACCAGAAACCAAAACTAAATCGGTATTCGAGTCTCAAGAGCGGTCGTAGACAATCCACAACGAAAGACAATAGATGCATACAAGAACGCGGCCAACATTCAAGCATGTATGAAATGATTTAGTATTGAAACGGAATGATAACATCTTTTTAGTACAAGATACAAAACACGGGAAGCGGGGCTAGTCCCCGCACCCCAGTGGATGGAACTACTCGCTCCTCATAGAGGGAGCAACAAAGAAAGAGAAGAGAGAGAAAGAAAGCATCGTCGGAGCAGAAGAGTAGATCTGTGACAGCCCGGTGTAGATCGTCACAGTCTCCGGGACTGCTCCTTCGTGGTTGATGTCATCCGTTTCTCCGCCTCGATCTTCGGGTCAACCTCCGAAATAGCAAAAGTAGGATGAGGTGGAGCTATGGTGTGAGCAATGGTGAGATGGTGATGGAACAACCTACTAGATCTGCGCCCGGACTGGCTGCTCATCGGATCTAGACTCAGGATGGGATTCTGAGGCTGTGGGTGATGTTTGGTCGAAAATGGTGCTCGGGCAATCTGGCAGCGTTCCGACACTGGTCCCAGTCCGGCAGCCTTGGGCCGTAGTGAGATCGGATGCCCAAGACCATGTCTCTACCCTTCTATTTATAGGCTTGCCAAAATATCTTAGGCCAAGGAGTCACACCTTGTACGTGTCCTTGGGTCCATGCGGTTTGGTATGTAAATTCTCATGCGGTTTCGCAATTTGCTTCATGCGGTCCTTCATGCGGTCTTGCTATTTGCTTCATGCGGTCCTTCATGCGGTCTCATCATTATATTTTCCAAACGGTTTGCTGCTCGCTGCTTCTACCGAACAGTCTGTGTGCATTCTTCAGCTATTGTTGTCATACGGTCTTCGATTAGCATGCCTTCATGCGGTTTGCTTTTTATTCTAAACGGTTTGGTAGCATGCAAATCCATGCGGTCTTCTGATCATTCGGTCTTCCACCTGGTTTGCAACACTGAGTCATGTGGACTCATGCTCCCGCGATCTTGGCCATGCGGTTTGCTCCCAGCAAACAATTTTCTTTGCTACTACTTCCTCAAACGATCTCCGTGCAAGTGCTTAATGCAAACGCCATTCGGTCCTGTGCATGATGCTTACTCGATTTGCCATGCATTCAATAATCAAATGCTCTTCACGTGACCAGCAATTGGCCTTCACTCCAGCAATCAACAAACGGTTTTGCTTGGTACTATTTCAAATGGTTTCATGGTTATTCACGTGATAGCAGAAGCAAACGGTTTGCTGCCATTTCATTCAAACGATCTTGCTAATCAGTGCTCAAATGACTTGCAGCTCATTCGGTTTGTAAACCGTTTGATTATCAAACGACTTGATAGCATTCGGTTCTCATTGCAAACGGTCTTCTCGTGGAACCCAAACGGAAGCAGCAGTAAACGATCTGCTCCATGCGGTTTCTTCAAACGAAACGGTCTTGAGACCGCATGGGCTCAAACGGTCTTGAGACCGCATGAACCCAAACGGTCTTGAGACCGCATGGAGTCAAACGGTCTTGAGACCGCATGGGCTCAAATGGTCTTGAGACCGCATGGGTTCAAACGGTCTTGAGACCGCATGGGCTCAAACGGTCTTGAGACCGCATGGGCTCAAACGGTCTTGAGACCGCATGGACGCAAACGGTCTTGAGACCGCATGGGCTCAAACGGTCTTGAGACCGCATGGGCTCAAACGGTCTTGAGACCGCATGGACGCAAACGGTCTTGGGACTGCATGGACGCAAACAGTCTTGAGACCGCATGGGCTCAAACGGTCTTGGGACCGCATGGGCTCAAACGGTCTTGGGTCCGCATGGGCTCAAACGGTCTTGGGACCGCATGGGCTCAAACGGTCTTGGGACCGCATGGGCTCAAACGGTCTTGGGACCGCATGGGCTCAAACGGTCTTGAGACCGCATGGAGTCAGTGTTGTAGGGGTTATGACTGTTGGTGATAGTTGAGGATGATCTGTAGAGGAGAGAGAATGTGAAAATGAAATCAAATAAGCTAGAAACTAGGGTTATTTGAGCTAGTAATGCACTATTTACACGAGACTGAAATAATACTTAAAGTAAACCCAAAGTGAGGGTAGATCAGTCGATATGCGCCACAAAATCCTTAGAATTGGCGACTATAATGATGAATCTAAAGGATTCATCACCCCACCATCTTCAAAGACTCGTATGATTATGTGTTTTCATGTGACCAATGTCAAAGAACGGGCAATATTTCTAAGCGTGACCAAATGCCTCTCACCTCTTGGCAAGAATTAGAGATTTTTGATGTCTGGGGAATCGACTATATGGGCCCATTTCCTTCTTCTTATGGGTTTACTTACATTTTAGTCACAGTCGATTACGTGTCAAAGTGGGTTGAAGCCTTACCTACTAAAACTTGTGACTCTAAACCCATTAAGAAACTTTTTAAAGATGTCATTTTTCCTAGATTCGGAGTCCCTCGCACCGTCATTTCTGACGGGGGATCCCATTTTTTGGAAAAAAGTTTTGAGGCTCTTTTAAAAAAATATGGGGTCTATCACAAAGTCGCCACTCCTTACCATCCTCAGACCAGTGGGTAGGTAGAAGTATCCAACAGACAAATGAAATCCATTTTAGAAAAGACTGTTAGACGAACTAGGAAAGATTGGGCGTTAAAAATCAATGACGCCCTGTGGGCATATCGCACTGCCTACAAAACACCCATTGGCACCACCCCTTTCAGACTGATCTACGGTAAGTCATGTCACTTACCAATAGAACTAGAGCACAAAGCAAGCTGGGCCATAAAAGTTTGAATTTTGACCTTTCCATGGCTGGAGAGAAACGTTTTCTCCAAATGAATGAACTTGATGAACTTAGGATGAGTGCCTATGAAAATGCAAGAATCTACAAGGACCGAACTAAAATGTGGCATGATGGTCACATCAAGCGCAAAGACATTAGAGAAGGGGATCAAGTCCTAGTTTTTAATTCTAGATTACGACTTTTCCCTGGGAAACTCAAGTCGCGATGGTATGGCCCTTACATTGTCAAGTGTGCTTATCCACATGGTGCTTTTCTTCTTTGGGATAAAGTTCTGGGCGAGTTTAAAGTCAATGGGCACCGTCTCAAAAGATATATCACTACTGAAGATGTTCTCACTTCTGACTCAACTAAGTTTCCACCTTTGCAGGATCTGAACCTCATTGACCCTTCACCTCCACCGCAGTGATTCTTCCCTCCATCTCGCTCTTAGAGTTTGCTCGGGTCGAGCAAAATTCTAAGTCTGGGGTGGGGGTGGGTGGTACGTAATCCACCCTTTATCTTCCCTTTTCAACATTTCTTTCTGCATTTTATTTGTTTGTTTTGTTTACTTTCAAACATAAGGTCTTTATCTAGTCGGCCGAATGTTGTACTTTATCTCAAAAAATCAATTGCATTATCAATTTTATTTCAAAAAACTTTGCAATATCAAGTTCCTTATGATCACGATAGCAATTCTTGGAAACGGTGGCAAGCCTTAGAGTATCAAATAGAATCAAATGCAGATTTTCTTAATTTTAGCATTAGATTAACTTATTTGTTTTTACTCTTATATAATATAGCTACATGTTTCTTCTATCTTATGCAACAACATTTCAAGCAAAAAAAAGGGTTTTTTGTTGCATGGAAAAATAAATCACATGCCAAACCCTAAGTCCGGGGTGGCATACCCTTCTTCCATACCCCACAAAGGGGCGTACCATCAAAAGATGTCAAAAAAAGAGCACACAAAAAAAATTGTGGTCAATGTAATCACAAGTCCATGAAAACTTATATCCCAAGTCGAATAGAGGAGGGATTTTTTCCGTCACACCTCAAATTCTCTATCCCCGTGCAGCAATCAACTCGTCAAAAACAAAAAATTTGAATGTCGAAGCGCAAGTTAGATCGAAACTGTCTTTACAAAGTATAAGTTCAAAAACTTTAAGTTATGAAAAATATTTTCTTGAGAAACATAGTGCTTGCAATTTGTGGTTCTATGAGATGGGTCGCTTGGCCATGAAAAGGATAGAAGAACTGCTAATCTAGGGAGGATGAACTTGTTATTTCAAATTTTTTTGAATAATTTTGATTTTTTCAATTGCTTGAGGACAAGCACAACTTTAAGTCCGCGGTATTTTGATGCATGCCATTGTGGCATTAATTTTGGATAATGTTGCAGTCTTGATTTCATAGATTTTCTTTACTAATCGACTGACATGCAATAAAATATCTTCTATCACAAATAAATTGTAAGTTGATCTTATCAATATTATTTTATTGAATTCTTATAATATTTTCCTCAATTTTTAGGAATGAATGAATATAAGAAGAGATGAAGGTAGGAGGCAATTCAGTTTCCCGCAATGCTGACTTAAATGCATACCTTGCACCAAAATTGGCATAACTCTCACATCCTAAGGCAGAATTTAATGTTCAAATATGATTTGGAAAGGGAATTCAAAGGCCTACAGGAAAATCATATTTTCGGGCGCACTTTAAATTCTCTGAAGAATGGAAATTCGTTCGAAATTGCTGCTGCGAGAATCTGCATTAAAAAAAAGACAATCAAGAGTTTGTTGACTAGATCTGAAAATTCAAAAGGATGACTCCCTCTCTTTTTTCCCCTCTTTTTTTTGGATATCCTACCCCTCCTTCTCCTATAAAAGGAGGGGCACTTCCTCCTCTCTGGGCATCTCGGGTTTTCTTGTATTAGAGCGCTGAAGGAATTGTTCTTGTAATCATCTTCTTATTCGGCAATAAAGTAGATCTCAGTTCAAGCATAGCTCTTTCATACTTGTTCTTGTCTTTTCTTTCCGCCTTAGTTTTAATCTTCTTTTCTCCGTTCTTTAATTCTGGAGCAAGGAACAAAGAACTAAGCCATTTTATTGTATCTAACAAAGGATTGACTCCTAATTTTGGGCTAGACTATGGCTTCAGTGCTTTCTTCCTCCGTCTCCCCCTTCTCCATGTGTGAGTAGTCTTTTATCGGGGCAAGGGGAATAACCCCTTAGCAATGGCTTTAACGACTTTTTCTTTAACGATTAGATGGTAATCAATTTTAATTGAATAGTTGATCTTCGGATCGCATGTTAATCCGGATGGATATGACCATGGAAATCCGGATTTAGAACAATAAAATCGATTACATAGACGTTTTGATATGACCGTGGATTTTCATCTTTTAGGATGATAAAATAGGAAGCATGAGCACCAGGACCAATGGGATCATGTGGAGTTTCTCTCTTGTGAGTTTTTAAATTCGCAAACCTTCATCGAATCGTCGTTTAAGATTTAGTTGTTATCACCTAGGCTAAGGTGGTGAAAACCCCTACGAGCCTCAATTTTCCATCTCTTGATTTCAATCACCAACTATCTTGCTTGCCTTTGCTTTCTTTAATTCTTAGTCTTTTCAATTCATATAGTTCTTTTTGTGCTAACAATAGTCTAAAATTTCCTTTGTGCATTTTCTTTATTCTTGTTAGTGCATTTGCAATTCTTAGTGTAATCACCAACCCCCAAACCCGACTTTTACTTTCTGTTCTAAAAATACAAAAAAAAATAACAAAATAATTCTTCAAAAATAATTGGGATAAAAGAAACAATCTCTAAAGTTGTCCTGTGGGATCGACCATTCTATACTACCCTTAAAACCGGAAGTAAAAAAGGTTTAAACTCTAGGATTAACCATCTTAGTGATTGATAGTGCTAAGCGACGATTATCAATGACTAAAACCTTAAATCTCTCTTGTAGCTCCAGTTGGAGATAGTTTTCTTTGTTTTATTTGTGACATCTTGGTGTTTCCCTTCTGGGAATTTATATCTCTTTGTACCTACCGGAGTGTAGCGTGTCGATTCTGGGTCCTCAACACTACCCCCCTTGTCCCTGTGTTCGACCCCGTATATCTACTTTGACCCCGTAATCAAAGTTGCGGGGGCCTAGAAGGATTCATGTTTATAAATGTAAAAGCTCGAGTACCTCAAATCCGCCTCCACGTTTGGACGCACGATTTAGGCCGGTCAATGTTGTAGAGATATTGATAGTGGAGGGTGGTATGGTCGTATCCTTGGAAAATACCACAAAGGGAATCCATGGCTTTTAGTTGTTGGGGTGACTCCCTAAGGGTGACCAAGGATGTCTGTAACCGATCTTGTTTTAAGGCAATTAATTTTAGGCTTTCATCTATGATTTGGATATCATTATTAACTTCTGCCTTGGCTACCTTAAGGATTCTGCCAATCCCTCTTCTAGCCCTTGTTTCGGAAGCCCGTTGGACTACCTCCCATGCGCTAGTCAAACTTTGATGCATGCAATTTCCTCCAGATGAGGAATCGAGAAAGAACTTGGCATCATCATCAACACCACGATAGAAAATCTCAATGAGTTGGGCTTGAGAGATATCATGGTGGGGGCACTTCCTAAGTAAGTCTTTGAACCTTTTCCAAGATTCACCTAAAAACTCTCCTGGGGACATAGAAAAATGAGTTATTTGACCCCTAAGTTCATAGGTGAGAGACGGGGGGTAAAATTTCTCAAGGAACTTGCTTTGTAGAACTTCCCAAGTTGTGACGTGTTCTTCGCTCTCCATGGTGTTGTACCAGCTACTAGCTTGGTCGGAGAGGGAATACTTAAACAACCTAAGGCGGATGGCATCTTCAGAGACACCCGGGAGTTTGTTCAACGAGCAAAGGTCAATGAACCTTTGAAGATGATCTTGGCAACTTTCTTCATTGTTGCCTGAGAAGGGGTTGGCTTGCATCATGGTGATCCATTGTGTTCGGATTTCGAATTGTCGAGCAATAATGTCGGGGGGTATGACCGGATGTTGCCCATAGGCAGTTTTGCAAACAGAAAAGTCTTTTAATTGTTTTGCCTTTCGACTTCCCTCCTATCGGCTTCTATGATTTCTTGTTCGACCCTAAAGGCTGCTCGCAAAGCGGCTTCTCTCTCCGCTTGTTCGGCTTGGATGAGTTCTCTTTGAGCTGTGAGAGTTTGATCGATCCTACGGGTGACTTCTTCTTCATTCATTCTCACTAGACTTTGACGGTTTAGACGATGAAAAGTCCTTTCTATTTTCAGATTAAATTGTTGAAAATTGACGTTCGGGCATCGCATGCACAATTAAAACAGTTAATTCGTGTGCAGAAAAAATGGACTGCCGGAATGGAAACTCAGCAGAAAGAGGAGTCACACTTCCGGAATGTTACTCAGAAGCATAAAAAAACAAAAAAAAGTTTTTCAAAAGATTTTTGGGGGTTCGAGAAAATAATTTGTTGTCCCCGACAATGGTGCCAAACTATTAATGTGTCTCTTAGCACTTACAATCACTAAGATAATTATCCTAGAGTTTAATCCTTTTTCAACTTTCCGATTAAAGCTAGTATAGAAAGGGTCGATCCCACAGGACAACTTTTTAAGATTGTTTCTTTTATCCCAATTATTTTGAAGAACTATTTTTTTTGTATTTTCATATTTAGAACAGAAAGTAAAAGTCGAGTTTTGGGGTTGGTGATTAACACTAAGGAATGAAATGCAAGAATGAAAATGCACTTACAAGAATAAAAATACACAAGGAAATTTTAAGATTATTGTTAGCACAAGAAAAACTATATGAATGAAAAGACTAGGAATTAAAGAAAGCCAAAGTATGTGATGATTAAATCAACAGATGGAGATCGAGGCATTAGGGGTTTTCACCACCTTAGTCAAGGCAAAATAAACTAATCCTTAAAAATGACAGATTCGATGAAGGCAACTGAATTAATAAAAATCCACTAAAGATATAGTCCACATGAGCCCATTGATCCTGGTGCTCATGCTTCTTAGTTCATCATCCTAAAAGAAGAAGATCCACGGTCATTTCAAAACTCCTATGCGATTGGGTTTGTTGTTCAAAATCTAAACTTCCACGGTCATATCCATCCGGATTAACTTTTGATCAAATCAATTAATTACTTTGATAGATCAATTAGTTATCAAACCCAAAGGCCATCTAGAATCATTTTTTCGGAAAATTCGATAAAGCCATGGCTAAGGGGTTATTCTCCTTGCCTCGATAGAAAACTACTCACTCATGGAGAAGGGGGAGACGAAGGAAGAAAGTACCCAAGCCATAGTCTAGCCCAAAATTAGGTGGTTAATCCTTATGCTAAAGACAATAAAATGGCTTAGTTCTTAGTTCCTTGCTCCAGAATTAAAGAACAAAGAAAAGAAGATTAAGACTAAAGCGGAATGAAGAGACAAGAAAAGTATGAAAGAACAATGCTTGAAATAAAATCTACTTTATTGCAGAATAAGAAGATGATTACAAGAATAAATGCTTCAGAATCCCATACAAAAGAGAAATCCAAGATGCCCAAAGAGGAGGAAGTGCCCCTCCTTTTATAGGAGAAGGAGGGAGGTATACATTAAGTTTAGGGCAAAAGAAATGGCCACCGACGGCTGCTAACTTTCAAGATCTAATCAATAGAGGAAACAATTGATTGCTTTGCATTCCTTTTGCATTAATTTCCCACAATAGAAATTTCGAGCGTATTTTTGGGCTAGTAAAAAATTGGAAGCGGCCCGAAAATATATTTTTTCTGTAGATAATTAAATTATCTTTCCAACGCATACTTTCACAATAAATTCCACCTTGGGATGTGAGAGTTATACAAATATTGGTGAAAGCTATATATTGAAATCAGACTCTGCGGGAAAACGTAAGACTACGTTAACTAGTTAATTACACAGCCAAATAAACACCAAAATTACCGCAAAATATGTCTTTTATATAGCCAATAAAATTATCTTTTCATTATATACTTTATCTTGAAATTCTACAGTTAGACACAAAAGATATGGCTATTTTAGTGATGAGTATCTCATGTACTACGGGAATATTTGAAAAGCCTCATATCTTCATCTTTTATTTTCTCGATTTAATTACTTAGATAATTCCTGAAAATTAAGAAAAATATCATAAGAATTCAGGAAAAGTATATCAAGAAGATGAAAGTGCTATTTATTTTTGAATTAGATAAAATTAACAAAAAAGTCTTAATTAATTATTCTAAATGAAGCAAAAATAAGAGATGCATATGCATTCATCATTTGTCTTTCTTCATAATTGCCTCTACCGTCCTCAACATGTCTAACAACTTTGTCAACGCTTGTTTAAGTTTTTTATGTCATAGTTCTTCATGAACTGTATGATTCTCGCAACATTTGCAGTATCATACCGATAGCCAACTCTTGGCTCTGAGGGAAACCTTCATAGTCAGGTATTTTCACATACCCAATCACATTGAGTGTGTGAATACCTTAATGGATCTCCTTTTCTCATGATATACTAGGATAGTGTCTTAGAGACATCATATGTCTCATGTTGTCTCTGCAACTCATAGTTCATAGAACACAACATTAAGCACTCCACATAAAATGTCATCCTAGGTATGCTTCCATAAGCATACTTTCAGCCATTGGTGTGGTGGGATTGAGTTCATCTAGTTCTGGTATAACTAGAACTCATAGCTTTCGCTCTTTGATTGAGAACACTTCTCAATGTCCTAAGCAGTCGTGGAATTATTCCCATTTAATTTGTCCATCTTAAGGACCGATCGCAAATAAAGTGATTATTTTTTATTAACCATTTATTGTACAAAAGGAAATATATGCAATTTAGTCCAAAACCTCATTTTTGACTTGATTGATTTGAAAAGGTTTTACGATATAACTAGGACATTAATTAATTATCTCTCTCACTATTTTTGTTCAAATTGATAGTCCTCACCATCAATTCAGAAGATTCCAACGTACAATTTTCTAGTGGGCAAGATCTTGAAATCCTCTGAGTCATGGACCATCTAGGGCTATCACCCACAACTTAGATCTTCCAGGTAGGCAACTCTTGATAATTGCATCATATGCAACTCTTGAAAGATGTCATATGCAACTCCTTGCCATGATCACCTCCATGCCTCAATGTGCTAGATCCTATCTAGGTCACCTTGTTAAGTCCTACCCAAAACCAACATGATGAATATGCAACCTGCTAGGGAAGACCTACATATTCATCCTTCACGCTTCCACGAGATCGACGATGCACCACGCTAGGGCATGCCCACACTTGGCCGATCAACCTTTTCACGTGTGTCACATTTGGAAGGCATCTAAAAATTTAATATTTACTGAGGGATTTGGTTTTTATAGGTACATATACTTATCCAATCACCACAATATATAGTACGTATCATATACATGTTATTTCCTATAGAAAACATGCAAAAAAAATGATGATTATGGCCATCCTAATGTGATTCCTCGAGCCAAGAGGAATCACGGTAATCTAGGTCCACATCACATGCAACCTGTACAAGATGAACTTTGTGCTTTACCGTTCTGGGTTTGATCAACTCATCTACATGATTGATTGTCTCGCCATCAGGTCAGTCGATTGGGTGCCACCAGTCGATCGACTGGCGCCCTCCAGTCGATCGGTTCACTGGTCGTCGTGCATATCCTCAGGGCCGCCACTCGATTATCTCATTCCTTGAACCGGTCATCTAGAACACCAACCGATCGGTTCATGCCTTAAACCGATCGTCTCAGATGTCGTCAGGTTGTCCACTGTTCTTTGACATAACAGAAAATAAAAGTTCTATCCTATTTACATTTGTATTGAGAAACCCCGAGTTACATTCGGGGGGAGCAAAGTTAGGAAAGAAATCTCAAGTTATCTCGAGTTACATCAAGAAAAGGAGTTAGGGAATCTGTGCGCAGACTGAGATGCAAACAACCACTTTCAACCAAGCACACATACAAATGGTTTATTGGCCATAATCACACTATACATCCACCACAAAACTCATTTAAGGGCGACGCGTATCGAGTGCATTCATATTACATATCATATATGTATATTGGGATTTGTCGATTTAGGATTAAACATGCATAAAGCCAATTATATTCACATCGTATGCAATAAATAAAGTCAATAAACCAAAAATCGATCACATCGATAATCCTAAAGTATAGAGTAGTTGACGTGGCTATGATACCACTGTTGGGTTTTAGAGGAGGCAGAGAAGGTAGTGGAAAAAAAATTTCTTCTCCCTGAACCTAGTATAAAAGAATCGCGTCAACGTCTATACAGTAGGAAGGATGGTTTGTAGAGACATACCTTATCCCGAGGCTTGCTCGACGACATTACCTCGCGGCTTGTGCGGTCTTCACCTCCAGTCTTGGATGGTGTCTGTGCAGCTTCTGGACACAGGGACTGTCAGAATTGACAACTATCCTCTGAGCGGCAGAAGTCTCCCGCCTATATAGTAGTCCACACAGACCACCTGGAACTACGATTACCTTGTCACACAAGGCAACAGAAGGAGTCACACCCTCTTGTTGGAGTACTAGTCACCGACACAGTCTCCTACAACCAGTTGCCTTTATGCAGTTGTCTTTCCCTTGTTGTGCCTCCCTTATCGGGTAGCACTTGCTCGTGCACTCCTAGTTACCACAACCAGAGAGAACGACAACTTTGCAGAGCAACTGGTGTTCTGAGTTGTTGTTGGGAAGCCCCCAATACCCCTATATATAGGACGGTAATGGGACAGGGTTCTCTACCCCAGGCAATGCGGGATTAAAGAAAGAGTAGAAGGGTTAGAGATTTTCCAGAAAAACAACCAATTGCGCCAGCTGAACTGATCGTTTCAAGCATGAACTGATCGGTTGGGTACCTGAGCCGATCAATTCACACTTGAACCGATCAGTTGGGACACCGGAGCCGATCGGTTCACTTATGAAACGATCGGTTCGCTGCCTCAGTCAGTTCCCGATTGACTTTTCCTGTTTTGTTTCAAATTGATCCAAATACCAATCCTTGTTCCAATCAAATTGGACAAGTGAAACGAAGAGAAATTTCTCACTAACCTGACTTTCCCAACTCGCTCGTTTGGACTAGTTGAGCTGATCGGTTCAACCCTTGAACCGGTCGGTTCATCCTATTCTGCGCCGATCGACTCACCAACTGAGCCGATCGACTCACCAACTAAGTCGATTAGTTCACCAAGATGAGCTGATCGATTCATCATATGAGACGATCGGTTGGGAGTGTAGACTGTGCAAAATCAATCAATTGTAGTTTCTATCAATCCGATACTCTATTCAATCGGTCCAACACTTTGAACACTATGATATTTAGCTATCAATTAATTGAGTGTTTAATTGAACTACTAGACTCCTTTAGTAATCAATCTAAACATCATTTGTGGATAAACTCCTCTTCTAGGTTAAATCCTATGTGTGTGACCCTGCAGGTCCATTTCACGTTGGCAGTGAAAGTCCATAAAACTTATGACTTCACAAGCAAAGAGTGGTGCCTAGTCGCACATCAGTGCTACCCAAGTGAAATAGAATGTTGGAGAACAACTTTCAATCCTACAATCCATGAATGGTGTTAGAGTAAATGTATAATTCCTTTGTCGCGGATATCCTGAATGAACTCAAGGCATGGAACAATCATCCTTTTAATGTTCATTCACTTTCTTGATCTCAGAGTAAATTGGAGGAGATATGTATGACATCAATATCACATACTGATTCACACATGTGTGCGCACGCCTATCTCAATCCTACTCATCAAGTGGCAATGGATATTAGACTCCCTCAGGAGGGACAAATCCCATATCTATCACTCACTCCTCAAAATCCCCATGTGTCAAAGCCACCCAATCATCACCTTTATAACAACCCATGTTTCAAGACTGTGTTTGATGATGTCAAAGTGTACCCAATGACATGTGTTGAGTGTAGTGATTTCAGGTCAAAGAATCACACTCACCACCATCATTGTGAGAACTGACTGTGACTACCATGCCATGGTTCCATGTGTCAAACTCACGGTGGGTCTGTCTGGTACACTTGTTCTCTAACAAGTACATATGTGTTTGGTTTGATATCTCCATATCATGACTAATGAGATTCTATCATCAACCAACACCACAATCTAGTCTCGTGTGTCATTGTTGTCTATCTACCTTCCACAATGACATCAAACTAGGGACATAATAAGAATGTACAAACTCTTTAGCATCCGTATGATCTCATCGTTCAGGTCCTGAACCTGAAAGCATACATCATTGAGTATTGTCATTCTCTAGACATTCAATATGTTCTATCATTATCGCATATGACTTAACCAGAAAGAATTGGAAGCTTGCCTTTGATATTTATCAAATCAATCTTAATGTATCCCACCAATCATCCCATGATTGGCTCTCAGGGCATACTTACCAACACAAATATATTCTACCAAGGATAGATGATCTGTTTGACCAATTGTGTGGTGCAACAATGTTCTCTAAAATAGATCTAAGGTCAGGATATCATCAATTATGAATCAAGGAGAGTGACATACCTAGGTCAGCCTTTAGGACAAGGTATGGTCATTATGATTTGTAGTTATGTCATTTGGACTAACTAATGCACCAACTACATTCATGGAGATGATGAAAAGAATCTTTCGGCCATTCCTTGATCAGTTTGTAGTGGTTTTCATAGACAACATCCTAATTTATAGTAGATACGGTCAACAACATGAACAACACCTTTGTCAAGACTTGACTTTGTTGAGACAACACAAGTTATATGCTAAGTTTAACAAGTGTGAATTTTGGTTGTCATAAGTGTCTTTTCTTGGACACATTATATCTACTTCAGGTATTCATGTTGATCCTAAGAAAGTAGAATTTGTTGTGGAATGGGAACAACCCAAGACACCGACTAAGATTTGTAGTTTCCTAGGTTTGGAAGGTTACTACAGAAGATTTATTAAAGACTTTAGTTCTGTAGCATTACCCCTAACCAGGTTGACCAAGAAGGAAGTTCCTTTTGTCTGGAATGACAAGTATCAACATTCCTTCTCGTTGTTGAAAGAAAGGTTGATCGGTGCACCTGTGTTGGTTCTACCTGAGCAGGGAAAGGGATGCATTGTTTTCGGTGATGCTTCTAAGAATGGTCTAGGATGTGTGCTGATGCAGAGTGATCATGTAGTTTCTTTTGCTTCTCGTCAGCTTAAGAAACATGAGGAGAACTATCCGACGCATGATCTGGAACTAGCTGTAGTGGTTCACACGTTGAAGATTTGGAGGCATTATCTCTAAGGAGAAACATGTCAAATTTTCACAGACCGTAAAAACTTAAAATACATTTTCTCACAACATGAGTTGAACATGAGACAACGTCGTTGGATGGAATTAATCAAGGACTACAATTGTACAATTGATTATCATCTAGAAAAAACTAATGTAGTGGCAAATGCACTTAGTAGAAAATCCTTGTCTCCACCCACAGATAAAGCACAATTGGATTCTTTAGTATGTTGTACATGGGACACACTTGTCTATTTGAGTCAAATAAATGTCCAGTTAGAAGTATCTTTGTTAGCTGGATTGTTAGCTGAGATGCATGTAAAACCTACTCTAAAAGAACAGATCAAAGAAGCACAACAAGCTGATACTGTGATTCAGCAAATCAGGTCAGAGCAGTGAGAAACGGAACGGTTTCCATGAGTTAGAGGATGGGATAGTCTGTAGTACCTGATGTTAATAACTTAAGAAAGTTAGTTATGGAGGAAGCCCACTCATCCATGTATGCAATGCATCCAGGGAGTACCAAAATGTATCATAACTTAAAAGATATGTATTGGTGGCCTAGTTTGAAGAAAGATGTAGTTGAGTTTGTTATGCATACCAGAAAATTATGAGTTTGATACATTTTTCTTAGCTACGTATGTTTGTTTTGTAGGTATAAGAATTTCTCTATACAATTTATGAAATTGTAATTGAAGGTATTGTAGATAACTATGACTTGGCGAATGTCATTCTCATTTGAGTGACTAACACTCAAACTAATGCTCTTATATTTTAAAAATGTAGAAATTCTCAAAAAAATGGTTTTCCCTCTCTAAATGCTTTTCCCATAATTGATTTTCTTTCCCATGTAGTGTAATCCCCCAATCTCCCTTCCCCTAATTGAAACCCTCATCCTCGATTGTCTTTCCCTCTTGCAAATCCCTTTTTCCATCTCCACCCTTCAACTCCAGGACAAAGAATCGTACCATGGAACCTGGTCTTAAAAATTGGGCCATGTTATCCAAAAAAGGATATCACGACCGACACATCCATGGAGGTGAAGGATTGATCTTGTCGCTTTGGAGCATCATTCCTAGACTTGGACTTGGGCACACATATGGCAAGGACAAGCTGCATCTAGCGTTTGTTGGAAGAAAGGTAACTCCCTCCACCCCTGACCAATACGCCCTACCCATTCCACTTGTTCGTTTTCTTTGTAAGATATCATTATCTCTACTTTATCTAGCTTTAGTATTGAAAACTAGACAAACTGTAGCAAAAATATGTTACTGGCGGCATCCACACAAATGTCTTGACATTCTCCTCATTGTTAATTTTTTGAGGACATATGACATTAATCACAAACCACATGTAAGATATATGACAAATCGCGTGAAAGAAGTCATCACGTATACATCCAAAGTACCCAAAGCAATGTGCCTCTCAAGTATGATAGATCCTTTTTATGGTTAAATGCATATGATTTGAGTAAATGCAGCCAATTATATACCTTTTTCCTCTAGGTCCACTAACTTTTTCGATGTGATTAATTCTGGTAGACTGCAGTTAGAATATACTATTAAGAAAGTATATCGTTCTTTCTAATTTTCAATTTACTTTTTCCCAACTGGCAAGGAGATGGATTTCGAAAAGGAATGTGTGAGTGTATCACCGCTACTGTGAAAGAATGATTGGTGCAGTAAATTTTTCTTCACATGTGATAATCTCTGCTAGATATTTATTGGTTTCATCATGCGTACGTAATGACCAACAACATAGAAACTTTTATCCTTATGCTCGTGTGAATCAAGGAAGTCATTTCTATTACATCAGATGTGTTCATTTCTCATGACTAATGTGAGGTGATAAAAAATAGTTTGACAAGTTTTACTTGTCTTACCAATTAGGCAAAAACAATTTATATGGATGCTAGGAGGAGGCTATACAAGTGAGAAAATAACATTTGGAAATAGTATGAACTAAATATAGGTGGTGGTAGCAAGAAAAAGGTGAACACCATTCTATAGACATTGTTGAATTGAGGTACTCAACTATGGACTGTGAAGGTTGCTACTACGAAAACAAAGCTCATATATCTATATTTTGATGGACTCATATGAGGTAACATTTTTATTATAAACAATGAAGGTTTGCCTGTTTGTATTTCAGCTGAATTCCAATGCGGTTGTTGAGCTGCTGTCAGAAACTAGATTCACAGTAAATAAAGAGCTATTTAAATTACTAGACCTATCTAAAAAATATCCCTTGCCATAGGGGAACAACAGGGTAAATGCATCCATACATACTCCTTTGATGAATATGCCAATTGCAGGACTTGTTTCCAGTTCTCATCTCAAAATATAAGGGAAAACATACAAGATTTCTACAAGTGACACATCTGCTTCTCACGGATTAGATGTTATTCTCAAGCTCATAGTGTAAAGCATAATATAGTGCACCTTAGAGATTTTTACGGTATGTGGAATTAATGTTCCTAAACTAATCATTGTCAGCCAATATGTAAGAGATCTCATTAATACTTCTTGTAAAGTATCTATTGCATTTTTCAAGCAAGAAAATATTGTTTGACATACATATACAGACATCTAACACAAATCCTTCACATTTCATTTGGATGGATATGTGTTTGTGCATGTTATATTAGTAAAATAAATTATCATCTCCTTCCAACTTTCTCTTTAGTGGCATGGAGCATGTTGACTAACAATTTGAATCTATGAACCAAACAGAACAATGTTTAGCAAAACCACAATGTACTAGCATATATAATTAGAAAGAAAAAGTGATCATTGATAGAAAGACAGAAGGTAGAACCCCATTGATTTGTTTAAATAGCACATATCACTCTTAAAAATATTTTATTTGTAGAATGGATCTGAGGCTGTCTACTGAAATTTTTCTCCATAAAAGCTTGTTCTCAGACCCCTTTAATACTTGGTATATATATATATCAGTGTCAGTCCTAGTTGAACAGTCTATATGCAGAAGGGATCAAAGGATGTCATAGATAGTTTTCTGCTTACAACATGCTCTACATAATCCTTCACTCCAATAATAACATGGAACTCCTATCGTCAATGTCAAGTTGTCTTTCCTTTCTCATGCATTCAACATTTCTATTTGTCTTATTTTTCCTCTTCTATATTATATGGCATGCTAGTTTTTGGATTGTGAATTATGTATTATAGAAGATCATATAGGATGTATTTTGCTTTTCTAAAGGAAATTCATACGTCTCATGGCCCACTAGTTTTAGTGTTATGTTGTTTGTATAGAAAGAATATGGGGGTTATTACATGGTTGACATATTTTCTAATTTAGTTAGATATGGCTTGGAACTTTGAAGGATTAGTAATACAGATTTGCAACTATGTTCAGTAATTTTCATGACATGGTTAGATATGTCTCTTTATGTCATTTTTTCAATTCCGTTAGATATGGGACATATGGTTGTTTATGACATGGTTGGCAGATCATATGATCTCCAAAATGGGTTGAAATATCGGATGAAGACTTGATCTCAATTCATCAAAGGCATATACAAATGTAGCTTCTTCTTTACCAGTCCCCAATACATAGTTAAGCTTCACCTTGCCATGTTCTAGAGCACCAAGTCCCACTATTGACACATGAAGAAATGTTGTTTGTTGGGGTGGGGGGCACACAAGATCATTAAAGTCTTAACTACTATTAGGGAGTCAACAAAATTAGAAGAATATGGTCGTAACACATGATGAACTATTTCCTAACCTTTGCATTATCTGCTACAACAAATATTGCTGAAATAGTTTGGCAATGTTTCCATTGAACACTGTTGTGCTACAGGTCTTCTGGACTGCTGGGAATTCATGACTTACAAAATTCTTCTTTTTTAGCATGATCGTGTGTGCCCACCCAATATATAAAGCACACACTCAATTGCAGGCTATTACATATGAGTAACTATCCAAAATATGACACATACATCAAACTCATATGTGAAATTAGAAAAACAAACAGATGGATACTTCAGGAATATAAAAAATTAGGCATTATAACCAATGTTATATTTACTTCATATCAATTACAATGAATGTAGTTAGCCTACATCTTAGAAAATATTGATTTCGATGCAAATGCAGCTGCTAGTTCTGTAAGAAGATTTGGGCATTTAATTGTGAAAAGTGGCGATGATGAGAAACATTCTATGAATTAGTACATACATATTAATACCGCACAGATATATATCCACTAGTAATTCCTATAGAAAATGAGGTTTAATGGTATGTTGCATCTTACGTATAAGGGCCAATTGCATAAACTTATCTTGAATCTATGTGCCCACCAGTCTTCTCTGTTCCATATTTGGATGGAGATCATGTTGAGGAGTATTGGGTATCTCAACAAACCATCTATTTAGGTTGTTAACAATTATTTCTTTATAATCATGTTGAGGAGTATTGAGTATCTCAACACATAATGCTCGAAAATCACATCTCCCATGCACACATCACATTGAGAATTCACTGTGAAGCTAGATATTGCATTTTCCTTAGTTCCACCTCCACTGTCTATCTCCATTTTATCTCTAACATGTGCATACTGAATATTTCCTTGCACCACCTTCATAAAAAATCTAATATACATGTGTGCAAGCATTAACTTGAAAAGGGCAGGCTACATATTTGTATGAATATGTTGATAGTATATGATTTGTTGCAGATTTGAGTCTAATATGTCTTATATAACCAAATCAGTTGTTATTCTGGTAAAAAAAATCTTGCTTCTTGAGAAATTTTTATTGCAGATCCAACTGATATTAATCTCCTAAGTACCAACCAGAATATACATATTGGATTTTGAAATAAATATTCAATATGATTGTAAATTCTATTTTATGATTCTCCTACAATCCAGTAATAATTGATTCAGTTATTCCTATCATTCATGGTCTGAGTAGTAATGGGAAAACTATAAACTTATATTGCTTCTAGTCTTCCATAAGCAAGAATTCATGTTGCACGTGCTCCCTATCTGTGGGATTCAAAGCCAACTTGATATAGAAACTGGTTTTATCTTGTCTAGTTGTTGGTCTGAAGCCCAACTACAATGTTGATTTCATGGTTTCAAGTTTGTCTCTTGCTTGTCAATTTCATGGTTTATATGTCCTTTAAACTATGCTATCACTGTCCCAGCTATTTCTTTGTTTTCATATCCAAATATGATTTAGTTTTGATATTGTTGTACTATAGGTCTAAAGATCAACAATGTTGCAATGTTCACAATAGGCAATAGGTTCTGGTGTATGAGATATATGGATGTTGGCTTTCATTCGTCTACTCCACCAGGAGTTGGTGATCAGAAGTGGGGCTAGCTGAGAATGTTGCTGCTGGATGATGACAAAATGAGGGGTCCTGATTGTGGGTGCCTATGGTTCTGATTGACATTTTGGGTGCCTCTAGTAGAGTTTCTTCCCAGCTACATTTTTTAATCTTTCCTTCTGGTTTTTTAAAGAAGCCCTTGTTCACTACATATGGTAAGAAAAGTATAATGTTTCAGTTATCTCAAGCTAATCTTTTTTCATTCACCAGTTGGATCTCAATTTTTTTTACCTGCACCTGCTTACTAATCCCCTATTGGGCATGGACACTAGCAATGTTCTCAACAAAACTCTTATGATGATAGTTCTATGTTGGGTTTCCCAAAACCATTTCTACTATATGCAACCACTTTTAGTGGTTTACAACTTGCATAGAACCACCTTCAAGAATATACGTGACTTGTTGTGGTTTAGGAAACATAAAGCCCTTGTTTGATTGCTTCCAACTTGAAACACACACATTCCGATTCTAGTAGTAGTGTCATTAGGAACAAATTCGTAGAGCCTTATGCATATATAATCTTTTTTGTTACATGTACTGATAATGTACATATTTGAGTAATGGGATTGTCAACAGCTTGCATGTGATTGCTCCACTATGTCTCTTATGACATAATGCATTACTTCATTCTCTACACCAAGTTCAGAGCTTTGTCGTTCAATAGAATGAATTTGAAATGTTGGAAGGCTAATGGTGTAGATCCGACTTATGTGTCATGTTCATTATTCTCAACTACATAATTTCCAGCCTCTACTTGAGCATACTCTTTAACATCCACAATTTCTATTCAGTTCAGTTTCTTCATTTCACAAACTTTCAGTGACATTGGCTCCAACAGAAGTAATAATGATGCACATGATTTCTTCATTGTCACAAGCCCATCATGGAACTAGATGACTAAAAACATCTTTTCCCATGATGCAAATGGATGACCCCTTGTTTCCTATTCAGGAATGCCATAGTAGAAGCCCCATGTCTACAGTTCTAGTCCCATTTTCTATTTGCCTTACAATGATTGTATGTTCTTTTAGTATGTGGATTTCCATTTTTGTATATTCCAACTTTTCAATTGACTGAAACCAATGATGAAGAATGGTAAGCATCATTCTGGAATGATATTCTCATACCTTTTATTTGTACATATTGTAAGATAGGTACATGTGGCATCTTTCTTCTTCTGTCTAAATTATATTTATATACATATAATTTTGATTACATTTCCATCTAGTTGCAACTTATCCTCATACTATTTGTCCCTGATGAAAGTTCCCACAGACATGTTAGAATACATCACAATGTTCAGTTTGAGCCCATCTTGCCTAGATCCCAAGTGCCCAGTAGCCTCCCAGGGTAGTGTGTCTTACTACATTAACCATCGGATAGGTCATGCATATTAGGTGCAAGTGGTGGGATCAAATGCTAGTAAAGATTTCAGGTTCATACTTTAAGTATGATTTGATTAGTCCAAAGACTGAGACAAAGGGCATCATTAAAGATGTCATAAATAGGCTGACTGCTTACTATGAGGAGTTATCCCAGGTCATCTATTGTTGTCATCTAGGTCTTTAGGAGGTAAACATTTTTGTATGGTTTTAATCCAAACCTTTTTAGTTTGGAATATGCCCCTACCTTTTAGACTGAGTTATTTTTCAAAAATATTTGTGAGTCCTTATTTCTATTCTTGGTAATGTTGTGACTTTCCATTGGATTGTCCTTTTGTTGTTAGCCTCTTGTCTTCCTTTTTGCAAATCATATATGTCTTAGTGATGCTCTATTTACTAGATTTGTATTGTTTTGAGTGTAGATTTTGATTTTTTAGTCACTATCTTCAACATAGGATAAGGCAGCCTGATAGGAATAAGGCTAGTGATATGAATTTCTAACTTAATTATCTGTGACCTCCCTTATAATGTCCACATCATGGTTTAGATATTTTCATGCTACCAATCCATGAAGTGGTCACATGATTGTCTAATACTAAATCATGGATCTGATGGTGCCTTACTTTGTGTTGAATTGTAGATTCAATGGTTTCGAGTTTGGTGAAGTTTCATTGTTGCATCTCTCTGGTGATAACATTGCAATGCATGCATAGGCTATAGCATAATGAAGTATGCTCTTATATAGACAATCAAGCAAAAAGACCAGTAAGTGATAGCCTACTTGTATGAGTTGACTATTTTACGATCCATTATGTTTTATGCTCTTGCAGTACATGACTGAATCCTGGTGAATAGAGCATGCTATTGAAAGGAGGGTATTGTATGTGTAGATGCACTTCATTGAAGAGGGTATATTGTCCAGAAAAGTGTTTGTACTTCCTAACATGTACATTGAACTTGTTGGTTATCAATTACAAACTTTTTTTAATATGACTGAAATTAATCAAAAAGTAGAGAGTAGTGGTTCTCTACTTCTCTACACATCACCCCTTTGCTTCTACATTGGTGTTTTATGATCCATTATGTTTTATGCTCTTGCATTCAATGACTGAATCCTGGTGAATAGAGCATGCTATTGAAAGGAGGTTATTGTATATGTACATGCACTCTGTTGAAAAAGGTAACTAGAATTGATACTATTGTTCAAATTTAAATTGAAATTGAATTTGTTGAATCTTGTAGGTGGACCTAATCTATTTTCTTCATTGTCTTGGGTCATCAGAAATATTTAGCATCCTATGTTTTGATTGGGAAGATTGATGGATACATGTGCTCAATGTGATCTACCTTTAAATGGCATAAGATATTTGTTCTCTGGGTTGAAGATGTTTGAACTATTCTTTTTACTTTAGTGGTAATGTGCTCTCATGATATGAAATTTGAACATGATCTTGTAGGTCCCAATCCAAGTGATTTTAAGCTTCTTGAAAAAGTTGAGAGCTAGGGTACAATGTGGGGTGAAATTTCAAGAGAGATGTAAACTTATATTCACATAAAGGTCATTGTATACATATATCTTCTTTCCATGTTGTAAAGTTGAGGCAAGGTTTATGTCCTCCCCATGTGTACTCATGTTTCAATATAAATAGAAGTATGATAATTGACATCACAACTAGAACTTGATCTAAACCACTATTGATTTCAACTTCTTTCTGAAAAGTACTTTTATATCGATAATTTAATGAATGTATACATAATCTAACTACATATGCATGCATATGTAGTTAGTGATGTCTCTAACTACACACTAACTACAATTACAAGTGTAGTAAGTGCTAATTTTCACTATACATGAACTACATATAAAATTGTAACAAATGGCATTTCCCCCGACATATCGTAGCTACAAATACAATTGTAGTCATATATTTAACTATAATTATGACTACATTTTTAAGTGTATGGAAAAACTTTACCAACAATTGGGGTTACATATGCAATTGCAGCTAGATGAATCTCTAAGATCATTTTTAAAAAATGTAGTTAAAAAAATTAGCTACACGGGTATTAGCTTCATATTCTAAATGTAAGGATAAATGTAGCTAAATCTTTTAGCTACAAAATTCAGGATTTTTGCTACACTTTTATTTTGTAGTTAAAGACCATTTTTTTGGTATCAGCAAGTTAAAGCAGAACACTAAAAGCCTGCAGGAACATTGCAACCCCTACCTATATCTCAATGGAAATGGGATCACGTGACGATGGACTTTGTGGTTGGTCTACCCATAATAGCCAAAAGTCATGATTCCATTTGGGTAATAGTTGATAGGTTGACTAAGACATCACATTTTCTTCCTATCAAAACAACCTATATTGCTGAGAGACTTGCAAATATCTATATATATGAGATAGTAGGGTTGCATAGAGTTCCATCTACAATTGTGTCTGATAGAGGTCCCCAGTTTACAAGTCATTTTTGGGAACGACTACATAAAGTCTTGGGTACGCAGTTGAAGTTTAGCACATCATTTCACCCACATACAAATGGACAATCTGAATAGACTATACAGACCTTGGAAGACTTGCTTAGAGCACGTGTTCTTAAGTTTGTAGAAAGTTGGGACTTACACTTGAGCTTAATAGAGTTTGCCTACAACAATAGTTATCAGGCTAGTATTGATATGGCACCATATGAAGCATTATATGTTAGATGTTGTAGATATCTGTTATGCTAGTTTGAGACAGGAGAATACCAACTTTTGGGTCCTAAATTAGTGCAACAAACAACTGAAAAGATTAAAGTGATACAACAACAGTTGAAAACTGCACAAGATAGACAGAAGTCTTATGTTGATAAATGTCATAGACCTTTAGAATTCCAAGTTGGATACAGAGTGTATCTCAAAGTCTCTCCTTGGAAAGGTGTTCTCAGATTTGGGAAGAATGGTAAGTTAGCTCCTAGATTTATGGGACCTTACCCAGTGACAACACAGATTGGAAAGGTAGCTTATAGGTTTGAATTGCCACCTGAGCTACATAGACTACATCCAATGTTTCATGTGTCTATGTGAAGAAAGTGGCATCCTTATATAGAGATGGTGTTGCAACATGTAGAGGTTGAATTGAATGAAGATATATCCTATGTGGAAGGTCCTATGATGATTCTTGATAGAAGAATCAAGAAGTTGAAGAAGAAACACATGGTTCTTATGAATGTTCTCTGGCATCACCGTGGCATTAAAGAAGGCACATGGGAGCTAGAGGAAGAGATGAGGAGGAAGTACCCTTCTCTTTACTCTTGATATTTTGGGGACAAAATCCTTTTTAGGGGTTGATAATTGTAACATCCCTGACTTGGGTTATGGCTTAACCCTATAAGTTTTTCTCAAGTAAGTTATTTACAAACTTGTTTTAATCTTTTGAAAAGTAATTAAGACTCTTTGTGAAGTTTATTTTCAAGTTTGAGCTTATTTGCAAACTAATTGTGCATTATATGATAGTCTGAGTGTAAAGTGCAATTTACCCAAGATGAGGGGTTATATAGCAAAATGTCACACGTTGAATGTAACTTAAGTGTTTTAATATCATAAAAGAGAGAATGATGCTAAGTGGTGGCTTGTGGAAAGCCAAAATTTCCAAGTAATAACTTGTTGGAATAATGCTAAGTCCTTTGTGTATCGATTTTGGTACATATTGTAATTATCCAAAGTATACGGTTGATGTGCAAAATACCACTTCTAGAGTATCTCTACTCCTTCCTATTATTATCTAGAGGAGAGAGAAAGAAGGAGACATCATGTTGGAATCATCCTTGAGGGATGATATTCTTGGTGATGGAAAGACCAAGGAAAATGTATAGTTGAAATCTTTGCATGAGTTATATCGAGTAGAAGACTTGAAATAGGAGTCCCTATCGGCCAAGGAGCCATAGAGAACGTCTCCTATCAGTTTTTTGATTCTTGGAAAAATCCATGACGGGCTAGACACCTCAATAAAGCAATAGATATCAGTTTGCAACTTTTCTTTAGAAAAGGTTGTATTGAATTATGAATTTAATAATAATGTGAGTGGAAGTAGTTTGCCCTAGAAGATAACTAAAGGGGGAGACCTTTATCCTTTGCATTATCCTCAAATTTTTTATTTTTGCATGGCAAGATAAATATGGGATGCATGCAAATACATGTGTCATCTATGCATGGCCATGTGGTACTTAGTAGCTTAAGAAGATGACACCTCTTACACTCTTTTTCATAAACCACAACTATAAATACCATTCCCTTCACCTATTAGTAGAATTTTCGAATCTTACTATCATATTTCCATTAGATATCATGCACACCATTCTAGTATCGTGTATATGTGAAGGAGTGTTGAGCCTAGAACCTTGGTATCAGTCATAGAGAAGGGATATCGACCAAGTAAGGTGATATCAGCCTAGCAAGGTGATATCGCCCACAAGTGGTGAAGATATCATGCAAAATGCTAAGGAGTTCACGCCTTGGACTTTGATAATCATCATGCAAGATATCATGCAATGTGAGGTAATGAAACACAATAATAGAATTGAGCTAACTTAATGAAAGAAAGATGCAATCAACATCCTAGGGAGGATGAGAGAGAAACTAATACTTGAATGTTAACCATGTAATAATCATATGTTGATACTCCTTGTATGAATGGAGTATGAATTAGGGCTTGATCTTTTATGATGTAATCTTGATACCCTAATTTGTTAATAAGGGTAAATCTTAACCCTAATAATGGGTGATGAAATGATTTGAAACCCTAATTGGTTGATGATGGGAAACCCTAACCCTAAACAATGGGAAGAATGTGTTTCTTTTCCATTGCATGGTAATGGCATATATGTGATATTTCTATTATCATGAAATATTCACCATGCATGTATCATGAGGTGATGAGCATAGCTAAGTAAGAGCTATGATGTTTATATGATACAGATTTAACGGGTTTTGTGAACTATGTGAATTATTTGTGCAACAAGTATAATGTATACCTTGGTTTGATGACCTAGAGGTAATGGTTACCTAATAAGTGGTAACAGTGCTCAGTGATGAACTAAGGGTTGAATACCCAAGAATGATGATGATAAGAGATTGAGATCCTAAGTGTTATGTGTTCCAAAGATAATGAAAGTACTTGATAAACATGTTATACCTTTCCGTGTAACATTTGATATAATTCTTGTTTGCAACTTGATTCTATTGGTATGTATGCCCTGAGAGCCAATCATGGGATGATTCGTGGGATACATTAAGATTGATTTGATAAACATCAAAGGAAAGCTTCCAATTCTTTCTGGTTTAGTCATAAGAGATAGTGATAGAATAGATTGAATGTCTAGAGAATGACAATACTCAATGATGTATGCTTTCAGGTTGAGGACATGGACGATGAGATCATACGGATGCTAAGAGATTGTACATTCTTGTTATGTCCCTAGTCGAATGTCATTGTGGAAGGTAGATAGACAACAATGACACACAAGACTAGATTATGGTGTTGGTTGATGACTGAATCTCATTAGTCATGATATAGAGATATCAAACCAAACACATAGGTACTTGTTAGAGAACAAGTGTACCAGATAGACCCACCGTGAGTTTGACACATGGAACCATGACATGGTAGTCACAGTCAGTACTCACAGTGATGGTGGTGAGTGTGATTCTTTGACCTGAAATCACTACACTCAACACATGTCGTCGGGCACACTTTGACATCATCAAACGCAGTCCTAAAACATGGGTTGTTATAAAGGTGATGATTGGGTGGCTTTGACACATGGGGATTTTGAGGGGTGAGTGATAGATATGGGATTTGTCCGTCCTGAGGGATTTTGATATCCATGGTCGCTTGATGAGTAGGATTGAGAAAGGCGTGCAATAATGCGTGAATCAGTATGAGATATTGATGTCATACATATCTCTTCCAATCTACTCTGAGATCAAGAAAGTGAATGAACGTTGACAGGATGACTGTTCCATGCCTCGAGTTCATTCGGGATTTCAGTGACAAAGGAATTATACATTCACTGTAACACCATTCACCGATTGTAGGATTGAAAGTTGTTCTCCAACTTTTAATTTCACTTGGGTAGCACTGATGTGTGACTAGGCACCACTCTTTGCTTGTGAAGTCATAAGTGTTATGGACTTTCATTGCCAACGTGAAATGGACCTGCAGGGTCACACACATTGGATTTAACCTGGAAGAGGAGTTTTGTCCACAAATAATGTTTAGATTGATTACTAAAGGAGTTTAGTAGTTCAATTGAACACTCAATTAATTGATAGCTCAATGTCATAATGTTCAAGGTGTTGGACACATTGATTGGAGTATCAGATTGATTGAAACTGCGATTGACTGATTTTGCACAATCTGAACACCCAACCGATCGGCTCATGTGATGAACCGATCGAATCAACTTGGTGAACTGATCGGCTTAGGTGGTGAGTCGATCAACTCGTGGACAGGGTGAAATGATTGCTTCAAGTGTTGAAACGATCGGTTCAACTGATGCCACCGATCAAGTTGGGAAAGTAGGATTGGTGAGAAATTTCCTTTCATTTCACTTGCCCAATTTGATTGGAACAAGGATTGGTATTTGATACCAATTAGAAACAAAAGATGGAAAGTCAATCGGGGACTGACCAGGACCACGAACCGACCAGTTTAGAAGTGAACCGATTGTTTCATGGGTCCCAACCGATCGGTTGAGGCGTCAACCGACCGGCTCAGGTCCCAACCAACCGTTTCATGAATGAAACAATCGGTTCAGGTTGCACTGTTGGTTGTTTTTGTTGAAAATATTGAACCCTTCTACTCCTGCTTTAGTCCCGCATTGCCCGGGATAGAGAACCCTGTCCCATGACCCTCCTATATATATAGGGGTATTGGGGGCTTCTCAAAGAACAACTCAGTGCAACCAGTTGCTCTGTAAAGTTGTTGTTCTCTCTGGTTTTGGTAACCGAGAGAGCCCAAGCAAGTGCTACCCGATAAGGGAGGCACATCAAGGGAAATACAACTGCAGAAAGTGACTGGTGGCAGGAGAGTGTGTCAGTGAGTAGTACACCGACAGGAGGGTGCGGCTCCTTCTAATTCCTTGTGAGACAAGGAGATTGGAGTTCTAGGTGGTACATGTGGACTACTTCAGAGGCAGGATATTTCTGTCGCTCGGAGGACAACTGTCAATCTCGACAGTCCCAGTGAGACCAGGAGTTGTCAGTCCTGGTGCAATCAGGAGCTGCACAGACACCGTCTAAGACCAGAGGTGAAGACCACACAAGCCGCGAGGTATTGTTGCCGAGCAAGCCTCAGTACAAGGTATGATTCCACAAACCATCCTTTCCTATTGTATAGACGTTGACGCGTTTCCTTGTTTTGGGTTTGGGGAGGAGAAAATTTTTGTTTCCGCTGCCTTCTCTACCTCCCCTAAAACCCAACAGTGGTATCAGAGCCACATCAACTGCTCTATATTTTAGGATTATCGATATGATCGATTTTGGTTTGTCGCCTTTATTTATTGCATACGATGCGAATAAAATTGGCGTTATGCATGTCCAATCCTAAATCCACAAATCCTAATATATATATATGATATGTAATATTAATGCACTCGATACGCGTCGCCCTTAAACGCGTTTTGTGGTGGATTTGTAGTGTGGTTATGGCCAATAAACCCTATCTATGTATGGTTGTATAAGGTTGCTTGCATCTCAGTTTGTGCACCGATCTTCCTTCTCCTATTCCTGATGTTACTCGAAATAATTCGAGATTTCTTTCCTACCTTTGCTCCCCTCGAATGTAACTCGAGGTTTCACTTTTACAATGTAAAATAGGATAGAATTTTATTTCCTATTATGTCAAAGAATGGAGGACATCCTGACAACAGCTGAGACGATCAGTTCAAGGCGTGAACCGATCGGTTGACATTTGAGACGATCGGTTCAAGGAGTGAGCCGATCAGTTGATAACCGGTTCGAGGAGGCCATGATGAGATGCATGACGACCAGGAGAACTGGTCAGTTGGAGGAGCCAACCGATCGGCTGGTGGCACCCAGCCGACCGGCCTGATGGTGAGCCGATCAGTCATGTGATGAGTTGATCAAACCCAGAAAGGCAAAGCACAGAGTTCATCTTGTACAGGTTGCACGTGATGTAGACCTAGATGACTGTGATTCCTCTTAGGTCGAGGAATCACATTAGGATGGCCATAATCATCCCTTTTATCGTTTTGCATGTTTTCTGTGGGATATAGCATGTATATGATACTTACTATATATTGTGGTGATTGGATATGTATATGTATATAAAATTAAATTCCTCATTAAATATTAAGTTTTAGATTCCTTCCAAATGCGACACACGTGAAAAACTTGATCGACCAAGTGTGGGCATGCCCAAGTGTGGTGCACTGTCTATCTCATGGAAGCGTGAAGGATGGATATGTGGGTCTGCCCAAGCAGGGTGCATATTCATCGTGTTTGCTTTGGGTCGGACTTAACAAGGTGACCTAGATAGGATCTAGCACCTTGAGGCATGGAGATGATCATGGCAAGGAGTTGTATATGACATCTTATCAAGAGTTGCATATGATGCAATTGGCAAGAGTTGCCTACATGAGAGATCTAAGTTGTGGGTGATAGCCCAAGCTGGTCCATGACTTAGAGGATTTTAGGATCTTGCCCACTAGAAGGTTGTACGCTGCAATCTTCCAAATTGATGGTGAGGGCTATCAATTTGAACTAAAATAGTGGGAGCGATAATTAATTAAAGGCCTAATTATATCATCAACTTTTCAAATCATTCAAATAAGTTTTTGGACTAAAATTGCATATTTCTTTTTGTAGTAAAAATGGCAACAAACAACAATCACTTTTCTTTGCGATCAGTCTTTGAGACCAACAAATTAAATGGGAGTTTTTCCACGATTGGTTAGGACGTTGAGAAGCGTTCTCAATCAAAGAGCGAAAGCTCTAAGTCCTAGTTATACCAGAACTAGATCAACTCGATCCCACCATATCAATGGATGAAAGTATGCTTATGGAAGCATACCGAGGAAGACATTGATGAGGAGTGCTTGATGTTGTGTTCTCTGAACTATGAGTTGTAGAGACAACATGAGACATATGATGTCTCCAAGACACTGTCCTAGTATGTCATGATAGAAGGAGATCCAGTAAGGTATTCACACACTCAATATGATTGGGTATGTGGAAAGACCTGACTTAGGAGGATTCCCTATGAGCCAAGAGTTAGCTATTGGTATGATACTACAAATGTTGTGAGGATCATACAATTCATGATAAGCTACAACATGAACAACTTTGACAAGCATTGACAGAGTTGTTGGACATGTTGAGGATAGTAGAGGCAAAGATGAAGAAAGACAAACCATAATCTTTGATGTGATCAAAGAAAAAGGTAATTCTTAAGGGCAAGGATAAGGGCAAAGCAAAGAAGTGTTCTGATGCTAGCCAACAATCCAAGCTGTCTTCAGCCTCAAGGCACATGGGGAAAGGGCGTATGAGGGATTTCCCTCTATATCTGGAAGAACAAAAGAAGATGAAGGAGGGGATGGAGATCTCCACCTAAGGTATCATGAAATGAACCGCTTCTTTATCTGAGGTATATGATACCAAGATATGGATATGTCATATATGATATGCAATATCCACAAAGAAGTGATGGCCTTTATGAAAGGACCAAGAAAGGAGTACCCGTCATTGGAGCAAGTGTTGCTACCATAGATAGGAATATCTTTCAGTTTATTTCAGCCTAAAGGGCACGAAATATAGTTGAGAACTGCTATTTCATATTTGCCAATAGATAGAAACACTTTATTTTTGCATATTGTATGACAATGATGGAAATCAATAAAGAGATGTTTCAATCTTTGTGGCAATGCCTTATTTATCTTGTGGTATTTGATATGCATAAGATAAAATGATACCTAAAAGTTATAGATAACTCAAACAATCAAATTATCATCAATCATGAGACATTCATTTCTAGTTTCCATGTGATGGATAAATCTAGGCTCTTTTGGTTAGAGAACCAACAAAAGACATGAATATCTTGGACATGATTAATCAATCTTCACTAAAAGTAGTGGGAGAATGATTATCCTATTAGGTACGATACATGTGATGTATTTACATACCTATTGGAACAAATGCTAATACTTCAAATGGTGTTTAGAGAAATACCAATATGAATATCTTGAAGTGTTCAAGATTATCATAGATGAAGTGCAAATTTGGTAAAGTGTTAATTCTTGGTGAGATCAATGAATGAAATACTTGGACCAAATGTTTGAGATCCTTATGAGTGATTATGATAGTGTATCATAGTGAACTCATGATTAAGGCATGGTGATGTCTAAATCAAGAAGGGATCATACTCTAAGGAGTTAGAGAATGATTATCCAATAACTAAATTCTTCTTAATAAAAGAATACCCCTCACTAATAAAATAAATTAAGAATCACAAGGGTTGTGAATTCTTATATCCTTACACCTCAATTATCTATGTGATGAGTTGTTGATGTGATGAGTCAACTATCTAGATGAATATGAGGAACTGAAGTTTTAGTTATGGTTTATGACCATTTCATCCTAAATGACATCCATGTGAACCATAAGGTATGACCTTGATGGTAGCACCCATTGGATGAAATACATAAGTGCAAATGAATCTTAAGTGTTGATTGCAACTTAATGACTAAGACATTTGGCATATGGATACTAAAACCACATTCCTATGAGGATTAAAACAAGGATGTGTACGTAACACAACCTATAAGGTTAATGAATCCACTAATGCAAATGAAGTCTATAAGTTACAATGGACTAATCAATGTGATTGATTGAGTACAAGCAACTCAAAATTGGATCTTTACTTTGATGATATAGTCAAAGGGTTTGACTGATATGTCAAAGATAAAGAAGGATCTGTGATTTAGTGGGAGCGTATTCACATTCCACATGTTGATGTGAAATGGAAATGTTCTAGAATGGAAATCCAAAAGTGGAAATTATCTTTAAGGAAGATAGAGATGTTTCCTATGTGATAGGAATAGAGATATATAGAGATAGTTCTCAAAAACCTCTTGACCTGAAAAGAGAAAGCATACATTGGCAATCTGTACTGAAGGGTTCAGTATGCACAGATTAAGTGGGAGAAAACTTGTCCATGTTACATGGAGTTAGTATCCCAAGGCCAAGTGTCCAATTCTTATGAAGAATGGGAACACTAAGAATAGATATGGATCTATCATGTATGTAATCATCCCATTGTCCTGCATGTATCGACATGGCAAGAACAAAATGCATTCATCATCTTGTATGTAGGACATGGCAATATGATGTGCTCATCCTGATAACTCGTATGTGAGACATGACGAGTGGATGTCTGTCTACTTCCAGTAAGGGTTACTGGAATACAATGAGAACTTGATAAGTACTTGGGAAGTACTAGTTCTATGGAGATAAGGAAGAGTTCAATGTAAAGAGTTACATTGATGCAAACTTCCAAAAGGATAGAAAATTAATCGCAAAATATATATAGCATATATAAAAGTGAAAGTTTGTTGATAATTGGAAGTGTTCCAATAAAACCATTTAAAAGGAAATGCCGAGTATCTATGTGTTTGAGAACAGTAGTGGATACTATATGGATATGGAAGTTCATGAGATGAACATATAGATATTCTGCTCATTGATGATGAGTATGGAATCCTTGATCATGCAATGTGGCTAAGGGTTAGCAAAGGAATACCAGATCGCATATTACGACAACTCCATCTCATACGTGTGACGTACAATGAAGAGATGAGAGACATGCAGTTAAAAACTAACTTTGGCAAGGTGTTTCCATTACTCACTATGATCGCACTAGAGCACAGTAACATGTGGGACATGTTTGAAGACCACTATGAATATGATTCAAGGGTGATTGGCTCGCAGTGCAAGTGGGAGTCTATTGGTATGTATGCCCTGAGAGCCAATCATGTGATGGTTGATGGGATACATTAAGATTGATTTGATAAACATCAAAGACAAGCTTCCAATTCTTTCTGGTTCAGTCATATGAGATAGTGATAGAACAGAGAATGACAATACTCAATGACGTATGCTTTCATGTTGAGGACTTGGACGATGAGATCATACAGATGCTAAGAGTTTGTACATTCTTGTTATGTCCCTAGTCGGATGTCATTGTGGAAGGTAGATAGACAGCAATGACACACAAGACTAGATTGTGGTGTTGGTTGATGACATAATCTCATTAGTCATGATATAGAGATATCAAACCAAACACATAGGTACTTGTTAGAGAACAAGTGTATCAGACACACCCACCGTGAGTTTGACACATGGAACCATGACATGGTAGTCACAGTCAGTACTCACAGTGATGGTGGTGAGTGTGATTCTTTGACCTAAAATCACTACACTCAACACATGTCGTTGGGCACACTTAGACATCATCAAATGCAGTCATGAAACATGGGTTGTTATAAAGGTGATGATTGGGTGGCTTTGACACATGGGGCTTTTGATGGGTGAGTGATATATATGGGATTTGTCCATCCTGAGGGAGTTTGATATCCATGGCCGCTTGATGAGTAGGATTGAGAAAGGCGTGCACGCATGTGTGAATCAATATGAGATATTGATGTCATACATATATCTTCCAATCTACTTTGAGATCAAGAAAGTGAATGAACGTTGACAGGATGACTGTTCCATGCCTCGAGTTCATTCGGGATATCAGTGACAAAGGAATTATACATTCACTGTAACACTATTCATTGATTGTAGGATTGAAAGTTGTTCTCCAACTTTCTATTTCACTTGGGTAGCACTGATGTGTGACTAGGCACCGCTCTTTGCTTATGAAATCATAAGTGTTATGGACTTTCACTGCCAACGTGAAATGGACCAGCAAGGTCACACACATAGGATTTAACCTGGAAGAGGAGTTTTGTCTACAAACAATGTTTAGATTGATTACTAAAGGAGTTTAGTAGTTCAATTGAACACTCAATTGATTGATAGCTCAATATCACAATGTTCAAGGTGTTGGACACATTGATTGGAGTATCATATTGATTGAAACTACAATTGACTGATTTTGCACAATCTGCACTCCCAACCGATCGGCTCATGTGATGAACCGATCGGCTCAGCTTGGTGAACTGATCAGCTCAGGTGGTGAGTCGATCGACTCATGGACAGGGTGAAATGATTACTTCAAGTGTTGAAACGATCGGTTCAACTAATGCCATCGAGCAAGTTGGGAAAGTAGGATGGTGAGAAATTTCCTTTCGTTTCACTTGCCCAATTTGATTGGAACAAGGATTGGTATTTGATACCAATTAGAAACAAAAGATGGAAAGTCAATCAGGAACTGACCAGGACCACGAACCGACTGGTTCAGAAGTGAACCGATCGTTTCATGGGTCCCAACTGATCGGTTGAGGTGTCAACTGACCAGCTCAGGTCCCAAACCAACCATTTCAGGAATGAAATGATCGGTTCAGGTTGCGCAGTTGGTTGTTTTTGTGGAAAATCTCGAACCCTTCTACTCCTGCTTTAGTCCTGCATTGTCCGGGATAGAGAACCTTGTCCCATGACCCTCCTATATATATAGGGGTATTGGGGGCTTCTCAAAGAACAACTCAGTGCAACCAGTTGCTCTGTAAAGTTTTCGTTCTCTCTGGTTTTGGTAACTGAGAGAGCCCGAGCAAGTGCTAACCGATAAGGGAGGCACTGCAAGGGAAAGACAATTGTACAAAGCGACTGGTGGTAGGAGAGTGTGTCGGTGACTAGTACACTGACAGGAGGGTGTGACTCCTTCCAATTCCTTGTGAGACAAGGAGATTGGAGTTCCATGTGGTCCGTGTGGACTACTTTAGAGGCGGGAGATTTCTATCGCTTGGAGGATAGCTATCAATCCCGACAGTCCCGGTGAGACCAGAAGTTGTCAGTCCCAGTGCGATCAGGACCTGTACAGACACCGTCCAAGACCGGAGGTGAAGACCGTGCAAGCCGCAAGGTATTGTTACCGAGCAAGCCTCGGGACAAGGTATGATTCCACAAACCATCCTTTCCTATTGTATAGACGTTGACGCGTTTCCTTGTTCTGGGTTTGGGGAGGAGAAAATTTTTGTTTCCGCTGCCTTCTCTGCCTCCCCTAAAACCCAACAGATTGATGCAAAAAGATATTGTAATACACTTAATTAATCAAGAGAAATTTTATCATCTAGTTTCCCAGACCATAGATACATTCAGTGTCAGGATTTGCTGAATGGTGAAATGATTTTAACTCGGTATACATATTATTGAATATGTATATTATACTAGGGTTGCTCAGTGGACTACCCAACTACACCAGGTTGCTCAGTGGACTTCCTGATGAAACTAAACTAGGATCTCTCAGTGGACGTCCTAATGAAAAAATAATTTTGGAAAGCACAATGGTCTTATCCCGAAGAGAGTACATGTTTTGGGTGTAACTCTATAGTGAAGATACCAGTATACTCTGGAAAGCGAATTGCAGTAGACACAAGATGTCCTACCACTTATCTCATACTGATCAAGATAGGTGAGGTCTTGACAGCCGACTCTTCCACTGACCTTGTATGGTACCGATTTTGACTTAGTAGTGGTCAGTTGGAGCATGAGCGGTATACCTCATCTCCTCTGGGAATAAATGTGATTGTTAACATGTAATCATCCGTGTACTGTATTTTCTAAGAGATCAAATATAGAAAACATTGGTTGATGCTTCATTACTTTTATACATCTTAGTTGATAGACGTTATACATGTTCTTCATATTCCTTATAAACAAATAGATGATCTATAACTCTGTTATGAATAGTTGGATTATTTTATCAATGTTATTGCTTTATACTAAAAATAAACATTCTTATTGCATAAAGTATCTTCTTCTTAGTTTTATTCTATATCCTGTGATAATAATATCATTGGTAGAGAGTTATATCTCTCTCTGGGACAATAGTCTCACCCTGTGGGATCCACAATTTTTAGATGGACAGGGTTTAGGAAGTAGAAACCGGACTGCAGAGGAAGGACGATATCAACAAGGACAACAGTATTAGCTCAAGACGAGTGTATTGTCTGTCATGTCTTGTAGATAGAAGTCATATGTGTCGTCTCTGTATTCTCAGGTCCTTGGGAGATAGTTCTTAGTGGGTTTTGTGAACGATTTGAGATTTTGGCTTGCTTACCTTGAGATTTTATGTTGTTGTTGTATATATTGAGTAAAACAATTATTACTTGTTATCCTCGAGATGAGATCGTACAATGTACATACTATATGAACCATGATCTATAAAAGGTTTTGGTTCTTTTTATAAGAGTTTCCTGGAAGAGGATCTCTTTACAAAATGGATTTAAGTTTTAGTGATTTTTGTTAATATGCTGCTTATGGTTATTTTGCAATTATTACTGGTGATGGCTTGATTTGATGTTGGGTCATCACAAAGTTTTGGTATCAAAGCCTAAGGTTCGCTAAGTCTACATAGACATAGGATTAAGTCTGTTGAGTCTGTTCTAGTGTCCTCCACTTTATCTTATAGTGACTTCTCCTCATACAGGAGAAGAAGTAAAACTGAAAGATGGCTGGAGAGCATGAAGAACATGCTGTTGAGAGTAGTATAGCTGCACTAGGAGGAGGTACAAGGGATCAGGCTAGAGAAGAACCAATGCCTGAGAATCCCCAGCTTGAACAAGCTATGCTAGAAAACCCATCCTTTCATACTCTTTTTGGGCAAATCATGACCACGATGACGCATATGGCTGACCAGATACCAGCACCAACACCTAGGATACAAGTTCCTAATGAGGGACATGGGTCTAGTAAGACCTTTGAGTGGTTACACTAGGTAGGAGCCACTGAATATGCCGGTACAACTGACCCAACATATGCAGATTTATGGCTTACTGAGCTAGAAAAAGCCTTTAGGATCCTTGACATTATAGAGGCTGATAAAGTTAAGCATGTTATGTATCTTCTGAAAGGAAGTGTTCGCCATTCGTGGGCCATTGAAGAATAGAAAAGACCTGGTGTTGAGGTCGGATGGCAGGAATTCTGATGAGAGTTTGTTAGTAGATACTTTCCTAAGACTTATCTAGATAAGAAGATTTTGCAGTTTGAGCAGATTAGACAAGGATCATTGAAGATTAGCGAGTATGAAGCTAAGTTTATGGAGCTTCTGTGGTTCTATCCACACATGGCTACTATAGATGAGCAAAGAATTTGGCATTTTGAGAAAGGTCTGAACACTAAGTTAACCACACATGTATCTACTCTAGATAATAGATAGAGGTTTGCCACCTTTGTAGAGTCAGTTAGGCAGATAGAGAGGTCAGTGACTGAGAAATGTGAGATGAATAGTAGGAAAGTACATGTAGAGTTCCAGGGTTAGAGGTCTGGAAGTTTTAAGAAACCAAAGTTTACTACACCAGTAGAACCACAAATGTTCAGTTCTCAGACACAGTGGACAACCAGTAGAGGTAGAGGTTGTAGTTTCTACCAAGTGGAGCCCATAGCTCAGCATCAATGCCAGTGGTAGTACCGTCTAGGTTGCAATGGGAGGACAAAGTCTGCTACAGGTGTAGGCAGACAAGACATATGATAAAGGTTTGTCCAGTTAGAGACATAGAAGTAACCCAACCATCAAGGTAGAGTCCACAAGGCTCTCAGCGATAATAGTTTAGTGGTGGCACATGAGGACGTGGACAAGCATCCGAAGTAGGATCATCTGCACCAGCTAATAGAGCATGGGGTCCACAACAAGCAATGGTGAGAATCTATGCTATGAATCAACCAGAGGCTATGGTTAATCCATGAGTTGTGATAGGTCAGATGGAACTATTTCATTATGATATGTCTTCATCCTAATTCATATCTGTTTTGATTGATCCGGGTGCTACACATTCCTTTATCACTCGAGAAGTGATTCATGACTGCTATATAACTATCAATCGCAGAATGGATAATCTGTTATTAGAAACTCTGTTAGTCATATCTGTTGTGTTATGGGAGATATGCTCTCCTTGTGATCTTTCTTTTTCAGAACACAACATTCAGGTCAATCTTATACCACTTGAGATGTATGGGTTTGATGTAATTCTCGGTATGGACACTCTATAAAAGTTAAGGTTGTCTTGGATTGTGGTTCCAAGCAAGCTATGTTCACAAATTGTGATAATACATGGGTCTTTCAGGGGGGACAAAAAGACTCTTCCTACCTGTCTAGTGTCAGCAATGGTAGCTGAGAGGTTGATGCAACAAGGGTGCTTCACATTCTTGGCATATGTGGTAGATACTAAAGTAGAGAGTCTTAGTCTTTTTGAACTTTCTATTGTCAGGGAATTTGATAATGTGTTTCTTGAAGAATTTCTAGATATTCCACCACCCTAAGAGATTGAATTTGAGATTAATCTAATTCTGGGTAAGCAACCCATATCCCAAACACCTTATATGATGACACCAGATGAGATGGCAGAACTCAATAAACAATTACATGAGTTTCTTGAGAAACTATTAATTCGACTAAGTACTTCTCCATGGGGTGCTTCAGTTCTTTTTGTTAAAAAGAAAGATGGGTCTATGAGACTATGTATAGACTATAGACAGCTTAACAAGGTGACTATAAAGAACAAATATCCTCTGCCAAGGATAGATGATCTTTTTCACCAGTTGTGTGGTGAAACAGTGTTCTCTAAAATAGATCTAATGCCAGGATATCATCAGTTACATATTAAGGAGAGTGACATACCTAAGTCAGCCTTTAGGACAAGGTATGGTCATTATGAATTTGTATTTATGTCGTTTGGACTAACTAATGCACCAACTACATTTATGGAGCTAATGAATAGAATCTTCTGACCATTCCTTGATCAATTTGTAGTGGTTTTCATAGACGACATCCTTATTTATAGTAGAGAAGGTCAACAATATGAACAAAACCTTCGTCAAGCCTTAACTTTGTTGATACATCACAAGTTATATGCTAAGTTTAGCAAGTGTGAATTCTAGTTGTTAGAAGTGTCTTTTCTTGGACACGTTATATCCTCTTCAGGTATTCATGTTGATCCTAAGAAAGTAGAATCTATTATGGAATGGGAACAGCCCAAGACACCGATTGAGATTCGCAGTTTCCTAGGTTTGGCAGGTTACTATAGAAGATTTATTAAAGACTTCAGTTATGTAGCATTACCCTTAACTAGGTTGACCAGGAAGGAAGTTCCTTTTGTCTGGAATGACAAGTGTCAACATTCTTTCTAGTTGTTGAAAGAAAAGTTGACTAGTGCACTGTGTTGGTTCTACCTGAGCAGGTAAAGGGATACATTATTTTCTATGATGCTTCTAAGAATGGACTAGGTTGTGTGCTGATGTAGAGTGATCATGTAGTTTATTTTGCTTCTTGAAATCTTAAGAAACACGAGGATAACTATCTACTGCATTATCTAGAACTAGTTGTAGTGGTTCACACATTGAAGATCTGGAGGCATTATCTCTATGGAGAAACATGTCAGATTTTCACAGATCATAAAAACTTAAAATACATTTTCTCACAACATGAGCTAAACATGAGACAACATCATTGGATGGAATTAATCGAGGACTACTATTATATAATTGATTATCATCCAAGAAAAGCTAATGTAGTGGCAGATGCACTCAGTAGAAAATCCTTGTCTCCACCCACAGATAAAGCACAATTGAATTCTTTAGTATGATGTAAACGGGACATGCTTGTCTCTTTGAGACAAATGAATGTGCAGTTAGAAGTGTCTTTGTTATTCGGATTGTTAGCTGAGATGCATGTGAAACTTACTCTAAAAGAACAAATCAAAGAAGCACAATAAGATGATACTGTGATTCAGTAAATCAGGTCAGAGTTGGGCAGTGAGAAACATGACAGTTTCCATGAGTTAGAGGATGGGATAGTCTGTTACCATGGTAGGTTGGTAGTACCTAATGTTAGTAACTTAAGAAAGTTAGTTATGTAGGAAGCTCACTCATCCATGTATGTAATGCATCCAAGGAGTACATGTTGGTGTGTATGCCCTGAGAGCCAATCATGGGATGATTGGTGGGATACATTAAGATTGATTTGATAAACATCAAAGGCAAGCTTCCAATTCTTTCTGGTTCAGTCATATGAGATAGTGATAGAATAGAATGAATGTCTAGAGAATGATAGTACTGAATGATGTATGCTTTCAGGTTGAGGACCTGAACGATGATATCATACGGATGCTAAGAGTTTGTACATTCTTGTTTTGTCCCTAGTCGGATGTCATTGTGGAAGGCAGATAGACAACAATGACACACAAGACTAGATTGTGGTGTTGGTTGATGATAGAATCTCATTAGTCATGATATAGAGATATTAAACCAAACACATAGGTACTTGTTAGAGAACAAGTGTACCAGACAGACCCACCGTGAGTTTGACACATGGAACCATGACATGGTAGTCACAGTCAGTACTCATAGTGATGGTGGTGAGTGTGATTCTTTGACCTGAAATCACTACACTCAACAGATGTCGTTGGGCACACTTTGACATCATCAAACACAGTCCTGAAACATGGTTTGTTATAAAGGTGATGATTGGGTGGCTTTGACACATGGGGCTTTTGAGGGGTAAGTGATAGATATGGGATTTGTCCCTCCTGAGGGAGTTTGATATCCAAGGCCACTTGATGAGTAGGATTGAGATAGGCGTGCGCACACATGTGTGAATCAGTATGTGATATTGATGTCATACATATCTCCTTCAATCTACTCTGAGATCAAGAAAGTGAATGAACGTTGACATGATGATTGTTCCATGCCTCGAGTTCATTCAGGATATCAGTGACAAAGGAATTATGCATTCGCTGTAACACCATTCACGGATTGTAGGATTGAAAGTTGTTCTCCAGCTTTCTACTTTCACTTGGGTAGCACTGATGTGTGTCTAGGCACCACTCTTTTCTTGTGAAGTCATAAGTGTTATGGACTTTCACTGCCAACGTGAAATGGACCTACAGGGTGACACACATAGGATTTAACCTGGAAGAGGAGTTTTGTCCACAAAGCAATGTTTAGATTGATTACTAAAGGAGTTTAGTAGTTCAATTAAACACTCAATCAGTCGATGGCTCAATATCATATGGTTCAAGGTGTTGGACGCATTGATTGGAGTATCTGATTGATTGAAATCACAATTGACTGATTTTGCCCAACCTGTGCTCCCAACCGATCGGCTCAAGTGTTGAACCGGTCGGCTGAGGTTACTGAACCAGTCGACTGAGGTTACTGAACCGGTCGGCTGGAGTGTCCAACTGATCGGCTCATGACCAAGTTGAAATGACCAGTTCAAGGGTTGAATCGATCGGATCAACTGGTGCAACTGACCAGTTGGGAAAGTCATGTCGGCAAGAATTTTCCTTTGGTTTCAAATTGCCCAATTCGATTGGGAATACTATTGGTATTCGATACCAATTGGGAAAGAAACCAGGAAAGTCTTTTTGAGCCGGATTTGGACCACTAACCGATCGGTTCAGGGCACCAACTGATCGGTTGGAGTGCCCCAAATGGTCGGCTTAGGTCCAACCGATCGGCTCAGTGGCCGAACCGATCGGTTCAGCTTTGAACCAATCATTTCAGGTTGCGAGTTGATTGCTTTTTGTGGAAAATCTCGAACCCTTCTACTCCTGCTTTAGTCCCATATTGTCGGGGACAGAGAACCATGTCCCATGACCCGCCTATATATAGGGGTATTGGGGGCTTCTCAAAGTACAACTCAGTGCAACCAGTTGCTCTGCAAAGTTGTCGTTCTCTCTAGTTTTGGTAACTAAGAGAGAGCCCGAGCAAGTGCTTCCCGCAAAAGGGAGGTGCAGTAAGGGAAGGACAACTGCAATTGCAACTGGAGGCAGGAGAGTGTGTTGGCGACTAGTACGTCAATAGGAGGGTGCGACTCCTTCCACTTCCTTGTGGGACAAGGAGAGTGGAGTTCCAGGTGGTCCGTGTGGACTACTTCAGAGGAGGGAGGTTTCTGCCGCTCAGGTGGACAACTGTCAATCCCGACAGTCCTGGTGAGAGGAGGAGTCTTCAGTCCCGGTGCAACCAAGAGCTGCACAGACACCGTCCAAGACCGGAGTTGAAGACCGCGCATAGCGCAAGGTATTGTCTCCGAGCAAGCCTCGGGACAAGGTATGATTCCACAAACCATCATTTCCTATTATATAGGCGTTGATGCGTTTCCTCGTGCTGGGTTTGGGGGAGAAATTTTTTTGTTTCCGCTGCCTTCTCTGCCTCCCCTAAAACCCTACAGGGGTATCAGAGCCACGTCAACTACTCTATATTTTAGGAATATCGATATGATCGATTTTGGTTTGTCGCCTTTTTTTATTGCATACGATGCGAATAATATCGACTTTATGCATGTCCAATCCTAAATCCACAAATCCCAAATTACATATATGATATGTATTATTAATGCACTCGATATGCGTCACCCTTAAATGAGTTTTGTGGTGGATGTGTGTAGCATGATTATGGCCTATAAACCCCTATCTATGTGTGGTTGGTTGCATCTCGGTCTGCGCACCGATCTTCCCTCTCTTATTCCTGATGTAACTCGAAATAATTCGAGATTCTTTCCTACCTTTGCTCCCCCCGAATGTAACTCAGGGTTTCTTCTTTTAAGCAATGTAATAATAGGATATATTTTATTTCTTGTTATGTCGAAGACCGGAGGACATCAAGACAATAGCTGAAACGATCAGTTCAAGGCGTGAACTGATCGGTTGACGTTCCAGATGGTCAGTTCAAGAAGTGAACTGATCAGTTGATGACCGATCGAGGAGCGAGACGACCCGGTGGCAGACATGACGAGATGCACGACGTCCAGGCAAACCGATCAGTTGGAGGAGCCAACTGATCGGCTGGTGGCACCCAGACGACCGACTGGAGAGTACAGATCATTCATGTGATGAGTTGATCAACTCGGATGGCAAGGCACAGATGTTCATCTGGTACAGGTTGCATGTGATGTTGACCTAGATGACCGTGATTCCTCTTGGCTTGAGGAATCACATTAGGATGGCCATAATCATCGCTTTTATCATTTGTGCATGTTTTCTATGGGGTATAGCATGTATATGATACGTACTATGTATTGTGGTGATTGGATATGTATATGTATATAAAAACCAAATCCCTCATTAAAATATTAAGTTTTAGATGCCTTCCAAATGCGACACATGTGAAAAGCTTGATCGACCAAGTGTGGGCACACCCTAGCATGTTGCACCGTCTCTCTTGTGGAAGCATGAAGGATGAATGTGTGGGTCTGCCCTAGAAGGGTGCATGTTCATCGTGTTTGCTTTGGGTCAGACTAAACAAGGTGACCTAGATAGGATCTAGCGCCTTGAGGCATGGAGATGATCATTGCAAGGAGTTGTATGTGGCATCTTATCAAGAGTTGCATATGATGCAATTGGCAAGAGTTTCCTACCTGAGAGATCTAAGTTGTGGGCAATCAGCCCTAGCTGACTCATGACTTAGAGGATTTCAAGATCTTGCCCACTAGAAGGTTGTACACTGCAATCTTCCGAATTGATGGCGAGGGCTATCAATTTGAAGTAAAATAGTGGGAGTGATAATTAATTAAAGGCCTAATTATATCGTCAAACTTTCAAATCAATCAAATAAGTCAAAAGAGTTTTGGACTAAAATTGCATATATTTCCTTTTGATAAAATAAATGGTTAATCAACAAATCACTTTATTTGTGATCGGTCTTTGAGATCAACAAATTAAATGGGAATAATTCCACGATTGGTTAGGATAATGAGAAGTGTTCTCAATCAAAGAGCGAAAACTCTAAGTCCTAATTATACCAGAACCAGATGAACTCGATCCCACCATATCAATGGCTGAAAGTATGCTTATGGAAGCATACCGAGGAAGACATTGATGAGGAGTGATTGATGTTGTTTTATCTGAACTATGAGTTGCAGAGACAACATGAGACATATGATGTCTCCAAGACACTGTCCTAGTATGTCATGACAGAAGGAAATCCAGTAAGGTATTCACACACTCAATGTGATTGGGCATGTGGAAAACCTAACTAAGAAGGATTGCCTCTGAGCCAAGAGTTGGCTATTGGTATGATACTGCAAATGTTGCGAGAATCATACAATTCATGATAAACTACAACATGAACAACTTTGACAAGCGTTGACAGAGTTGTTGGACATGTTGATGATAGTAGAGGCAAAGATGAAGAAAGAAAAACCATGATCTTGATGTGATCAAAGAAAAGGTAATTCTTAAGGGCAAGGACAAGGGCAAAGCTAAGAAGTGTTCTGATGCTAGCCAGCAATCCAAGCCGTCTTCATCCTCAAGGCACATGGGGAAAGGGTGTGTGAGGGAATTGCCCTCTATATCTGGAAGAACAAAAGAAGATGAAGGAGGAGATGGAGATCTCCACCTAAGGTATCATGAAATGAACCACTTCTTTATCTGAGGTATATGATACCAACATATGGATCTATCATATATGATATGCAAGATCCGCAAAGAAGTGATGGCCTTTATGAAAGGACCAAGAAAGGAGTATCCATCATTGGAGCAAGTGTTGTTGTCATAGATAGGAGTACCTTTCAGTTTATTTCAGCCTAAAGGGCATGAAATATAGTTGAGAACTGCTATTTCATATATTGCCAAAAGAAAGAAACACTTTATTTTTGCACATTGTATGACAATGATGGCAATTAATAAAGTTGATGTTTCAATCATAAAGATATGATCTTTGTGGCAATGCCTTGTTTATCTTGCGATACATAGTATGCATACGATAAAATGATACCTAAAAGTTATTGATAACTCAAACAATCTAATTAGCATCAATCATGAGGGATTCATTTCTAGTTTCCATGTGATGGATAAATCTAGACTCTTTTGGTTAGAGAACCAGTAAGAGACATGAATATCTTGGACATGATTAATCAATCTTCACTAATGGTAGTGAGAGAATGATTATCCTATTAGGTATAATACATGTGATGTATTTACATACCTATCGGAATGAGTGCTAATACTTCAAATGGTGTTTAGAGAAATACCAATATGAGTATCTTGAAGTGTTCAAGATTATCATAGATGAAGTGCAAATTTGGTAAAGTGTTAATTCTTGATGAGATCAATGAATGAAATACTTGGACCAAATGTTTGAGATCCTTATGAGTGATCATGATAGTGTATCATAATGAACTCATGATTAAGGCATGGTGATGTCTAAATCAAGAAGGAATCATACTCTAAGGAGTTAGAGAATGATTATCGAATAACTGAATTCTTCTTAATAAAAGAATACCCCACACTAATAAAGGAAATTAAGAATCACAAGGGTTGTGAGTTCTTATATCCTTGACAGATACACCTCAATTATCTATTTGATAAGTTTTTCATGTGATGAGTCAACTATCTGGATGAATATGAGGAACCGAATTCTGAGTTATGATTTATGATCATTACATCCTAAATGATTTCCATGTGAACCATAAGGTATGACCATGATGGTAGCACTCATTGGATGAAATCCATAAGTGCAAATGAGTCTTAAGTGTTAAGACACATGGATAACATTTTGAGAAGGATGATGCTTGTTGATTGCAACTTAATGACTAAGGCATTTGGCATATGGATACTAAAATCGCATTCCTATGTGGAATAAATCAAGGATGTGTACGTGACACAACCTATAAGGTTTATGAATCCACTAATGCAAATGAAGTCTATAAGTTACAATGGACTAATCAATGTGATTGATTGAATACAAGCAACTCAGTATTGGACCTTTACTTTGATGATATAGTCAAAGGGTTTGACTGATATGTCAAAGATAAATAAGGGATCTGTGATTTAGTGGGAGCGTATTCACATTTCACATATTGATGTGAAATGGAAATGTTCTAAAATTGAAATCCAAAAGTGGAAAATATCTGTAAGGAAGATAGAGATGTTTCCTATGTGATAGGAATAGAGATCTATAGAGATAGTTCTTGAAAATATCTTGACCTGAAAAGAGAAAGCGTACATTGGCAATTTGTACTGAAGGGTTCAGTATGCACAGATTCAGTGGGAGAAAACTTATCCATGTTACATGGAGTTAGTATCCCAAGGACAAGTGTCCAATTCTTATGAAGAATGGGAACACTAAGAATAGATATGGATCTATCATGTATGTAATCATCCCATTGTCTTACATGTATGGACATAGCAAGAACAAAATGCATTCATCATCTTGTATGTACGACATGACAATATGATGTGCTCATCCTGATAACTCGTATGTGGGACATAATGAGTGGATGTCTGTCTACTTCCAGTAAGGGTTACTGGAATACCATGAGAACTTGATAAGTACTTGAGAAGTACTAGTTCTATTTGATAAGGAAGAGTTTGATGTAAAGAGTTACATTGATGCGAACTTCTGATGGGATAGAAAATTAATCGCAATATATATATAGGATATATAAAAGTGAAAGTTTGTTGATAATTGGAAGTGTTCCAATAAAATCATTTAAAAGGAAATGTCGAGTATCTATGTGTTAGAGAACAACATTGGATACTATATGGATCTGGAAGTTCATGAGATGAACTTATAGATATTCCACTCATTGGTGACAAGTATGGAATCCTTGATCATGCAATGTGGCTAAAGGTTAGCAAAGGAATACTAGATCGCATATTACGGCAACTCCATCTCATACGTGTGACGTAGAGCGAAGAGATGAGAGACATGCAATTTAAACTGACTTTGGCAAGGTGTTGCTATTACTCACTATGTTGTTACTAGAGCACAGTAACATGTGGGATATGTTTGAAGATCACTATGAATATGATTCAAGGGTGATTGGCTCGCAGTGCAAGTGGGAGTCTGTTGGTGTGTATGCCCTGAGAGCCAATCATAAGATGATTGGTGGGATACATTAAGATTGATTTGATAAACATCAAAGACAAGCTTCCAATTCTTTCTGGTTCAGTCATATGAGATAGTCATAGAATAGAATGAATGTCTAGAGAATGACAGTACTCAATGAAGTATGCTTTCAGGTTGAGGACCTGAACGATGAGATCATATGGATGCTAAGAGTTTGTACATTCTTGTTTTGTCCCTAGTCGGATGTCATTGTGGAAGGCAAACAGACAACAATGAAACACAAGACTAGATTGTGGTGTTGGTTGATGGCAGAATCTCATTAGTCATGATATAGAGATATCAAACCAAACACATAGGTACTTGTTAGAGAACAAGTGTACCGGACAGACCCACCGTGAGTTTGACACATGGAACCATGACATGGTAGTCACAGTCAGTACTCACAGTGATGGTGGTGAGTGTGATTCTTTGACCTGAAATCACTACACTCAACACATGTCGTTGGGCACACTTTGACATCATCAAACGTAGTCCTGAAATATGGGTTGTTATAAAGGTGATGATTGGGTGGCTTTGACACATGGGGCTTTTGATGGGTGAGTGATAGATATGGGATTTGTCCCTCCTAAGGGAGTTTGATATCCAAGGCCACTTGATGAGTAGGAATGAGATAGGCATGCACACACATGTGTGAATCAGTATGTGATATTGATGTCATACATATCTCCTTAAATCTACTCTGAGATCAAGAAAGTGAATGAACGTTGACAGGATGAATGTTCCATGCCTCGAGTTCATTCGGGATATCAGTGACAAAGGAATTATACATTCGCTGTAACACCATTCATGGATTGTAGGATTGAAAGTTGTTCTCTAGCTTTCTACTTTCACTTGGATAGCACTGATGAGTGACTAGGCACCATTCTTTGCTTGTGAAGTCATAAGTGTTATGGACTTTCACTGCCAACGTGAAATGGACCTGCAGGGTCACACACATAGGATTTAACCTGGAAGATGAGTTTTGTCCACAAAGCAATGTTTAGATTGATTACTAAAGGAGTTTAGTAGTTCAATTAAACACTCAATCAGTCGATGGCTCAATATCATATGGTTCAAGGTGTTGGACGCATTGATTGGAGTATCAGATTGATTGAAATCACAATTGACTAATTTTGCCCAACCTGTGCTCCCAACTGATCAGCTCAAGTGTTGAACCGGTCGGCTGAGGTTGTTGAATCGGTCGGCTGGAGTGTCCAACCGATCGGCTCATGAACAGGTTGAAACGACCGGTTCAAGGGTTGAACCGATCGGCTCAACTGGTGCAACCGACCATTTGGGAAAGTCATGTCGGCAAGAATTTTCCTTTGGTTTCAAATTGCCCAATTCGATTGGGAATAATATTGGTATTTGATACCAATTGGGAAAGAAACAAGGAAAGTCTTTTTGAGCCGGATTAGGACCATGAACCGATCGGTTCAGGGCACCAACCGATCGGTTGGAGTGCCCCAAACGGTCGGCTCAGGTCCAACCAATCGGCTCAGTGGTCGAACCGATCGGTTCAGCTGTGAACCGATCATTTCAGGTTGTGATTTGGTTGCTTTTTGTGGAAAATCTCGAACCCTTCTACTCCTGCTTTAGTCCCATATTGCCGGGGACAGAGAACCCTGTCCCATGACCCTCCTATATATATAGGAGTATTGGGGGCTTCGCAAAGTACAACTCACTGCAACCAGTTGCTATGCAAAGTTGTCGTTCTCTCTGGTTTTGGTAACCGAGAGAGAGCCCGAGCAAGTACTTCCCGCAAAAGGGAGGTGTAGCAAGGGAAGGACAACTGCAGTTGCAACTGGAGGCAGGAGAGTGTGTTGGCGACTAGTACGTCAACAGGAGGGTGTGACTCCTTCCACTTCCTTGTGGGACAAGGAGAGTGGAGTTCCAGGTGGTCTGTGTGGACTACTTTAGAGGCGGGAGGTTTCTACCGCTTAGGAGGACAACTGTCAATCCCGAAAGTCCCGGTGAGAGGAGGAGTCTTCAGTCCCGGTGCGACCAGGAGCTGCACAGACACCGTCCAAGACCGGAGTTGAAGACCACACATAGCGCAAGGTATTGTCGCCGAGCAAGCCTCGGGACAAGGTATGATTCCACAAACCATCCTCTCCTATTATATAGACGTTGACGTGTTTCCTCATGCTGGGTTTGGGGGAGAAATTTTTTTGTTTCCGCTGCCTTCTCTGCCTCCCCTAAAACCCTACAGTACCAAAATGAATCATAACTTAAAAGATATATATTGGTGGCCTGGTTTGAAGAAAGATGTAGCTGAGTTTGTTATGCAGTGTCCGGTGTGTCAGCAAGTTAAAGCAAAACACTAGATTCCTGTAGGAACATTGCAACCCCTACCTATACCTCAGTGGAAATAGGATCACGTGACGATGGACTTTGTGGTTGGTCTACCTAGAACAGACAAAAGTCTTGATTCCATTTGGGTAATAGTTGATAGGTTGACTAAGACAACACATTTTCTTCCTGTCAATACAACCTATACTACTGAGATACTTGCAGAAATCTATATAGATGAGATAGTACAGTTGCATGGAGTTCTAGCAACAATTGTGTCTGATAGAGGTCCCCAGTTTACAAGTCATTTTTGGGAATGACTACATAAAGCCTTGGGTACACAGTTGAATTTTAGCACATCATTTCTTTAGTTTGTAGGAAGTTGGGACTTACAGTTGAGCTTCATAGAGTTTACCTACAACAATAGTTATCAGGCGAGTATTGATATGGCACCATATGAAGTGTTATATGGTAGACGTTGTAGATCTCTGTTATGCTAGTTTGAGACAGGAGAAAACCAACTTCTAGGCCTTGAATTAGTGCAACAAACAACTGAAAAGATTAAAGTGATACAACAACAGTTGAAAACTGTACAAGATAGACATAAGTCTTATGTTGATAAACGTTGTAGACCTTTAGAATTCCAAGTTGGAGATAGAGTGTATCTCAAAGTCTCTCCTTAGAAAGGTGTTCTCAGATTTCGGAAGAATGGTAAGTTAGCTCCTAGATTTATGGGACCTTACCCATTGACATCATGGATTGGAAAGGTAGCTTATAGGTTGGAATTTCCACCTTATCTACATAGACTATATCCAGTGTCATGTGTCTATGCTGAGAAAGTGTCATCCTGATATAAGATGGTGTTGCAACCTGTAGAGGTTGAATTGAATGAAGATATATCCTATGTGGAAGGTCCTATGATGATTCTTGATAGAAGAATCAAGAAGTTGAAGAAGAAAAACATAGTTCTTTAGAATGTTCTCTGGCAACACCATGTAATTGAAGAAGCCACATAGGAGCTAGAGGAAGAGATAAGGAGGAAGTACCCTTCTCTTTTCTCTTGAGATTTTGGGGACAAAATCCTTTTTAGGGGTTGATAATTGTAACATCCCTGACCTGGGTTATGGCTTAACCCTAGAAGTTTTGCTTAAGTTATTTAAAAACTTTTTTTAATCTTTTGAAAAGTAATTAAGACTCTTTGTGAAGTTTATTTTTAAGTTTGAGCTTATTTATAAACTAATTGTGCATTATATGATAGTCTGAGTGTAAAGTTCATATTACCCAAGATGAGGGGTTATATTGCAAAATGTCACATGTTGAATGTACCTTAAGTGTTTTAATATCATAAGAGAGAGAATGATGATAAGTGGTGGCTTGTGGAAAGCCTAAAATTCAAAGTAATAACTTGTTGGAATAATGCTAAGAGCTTTGTGTATCAATTTTGGTACATATTGTAATTATCCAAAACATAGGGTTGAGGTGAAAAACACCACTTCTAGAGTATCTCTACTCCTTCCTAGTATTCTGTAGAGGATAGATAAAGAAGGAGACATCATGTTGGAATCATACTTGAGGGATGATATTCTTGGTGAAGGAAAGACCAAGGAAAATGTATAGTTGAAATCTTTGCATGAGTTATATCGAGTTGAAGACTTGAAATAGGAGTCCCTATAGGCCAAGGAGTCTTAGAGAAGTCTCCTATAGGTTTTTTATTCTTGGCAAAAGCCATGATGGGCTAGGCACCTCAATAAAGCAATAGATATAAGTTTGCAACTTTTCTTTGGAAAAGGTTGTATTAAATTATGAATATAATAATAATGTGAGTGGAAGTAGTTTTCCCTAGAAGATAACTAAAGGGGGCGACCCTTATCCTTTGCATTATCCTCAAAGTTTTTATTTTTGCATGGCAAGATAAATTTGGAATGCATTCAAATACATGTGTCAATATATGCATGGACATGTGGCACTTAGTAGCTTAAGAAGATGACACCTGTTACACTCTTTTTCATAAATCACAACTATAAATACCATTCCCTTCAACTATTAGTAGAATTTTTGAATCTTACTATCATATTTCCCTTAAATATCATGCACAACATTCTAGTATCATCCATATGTGAAGGAGTGTTGAGCCTAGAACCTTGGTATTTGCCATAGAGAAGGGATATCGGCCTAGCAAGGTGATATCAGCCACAAGTGTTGAATATATCTTGCAAAGTGCTAAGGATCTCAAGCCTTGGACTTTGATAAGCTCAACTTCAACCTTGGGAATGTGAAGATTTAGATCTTGGAGCTTGGAAGTTGTTTTAGAGGTGGGTTATATAACTTGAACCCAACTATGTTATTATGTACCTTCAATATTGTTGAACTTGTTCAACTACTTTCAATTTTGAGTTCTTATGATTATTTGATGTTCCTTTGAGTTCCAAACATATGTCAGGATTGTTTTCCATGATTTAGGGTAGTAAGAATAATAGTCTAGATTTTGATGATGGTAACATCATCATGGTACAACCCGATATAGGGGAAGTACCTTAAACCCGATAGGAAACCCAAGATGATGGGTAACTCGATATAGTGATGAGTAATACCTCATGAATGATATGAGGGATATTTCATGAATGATATGGGTGGTACCTAATTACACCTTATACACAATATGAGGTTAAGTCCATACCTCATGCACGATATGGTGTCAATTGTACACTTTAGCCGATATAGTGTTGAAATCCTAGATGATGGAATGTAACCGGACAGACCCTTATCATTTTATGTAAAGGATTGTTTGTGAAAGATATCAACCTGATATCCAGCTTGTCATTCAAACATATGATAGAACTAATCCTTGAAGGCATGAAAGTATATGAGCATAATGGTCTACCCAATATGTTAACCCGATATGTCAATCAACATGGTAACCCGATATGATAATCCAACATAGAAACCCAATATGGTATTGGGTATACACTACTCAAATGATACCATGATGAGGCATATACCCTATGCCCAACATGGTGCACAACTTGTGCATGATATGGTATCTAATATGCCCTATACCCAATATGAGGTCAAGCATTTAGCTCACACATGATATGAGGTTAAGAGTCTCTAACGTGAGATGATAAAATCTAAGTGATAGCCAACCCGATATGGGTACACGCTATGGTATTAGGGGATACACCCTAAACATGATACGGTGATATGGTTACACTACATTCCCGATATAGACACACGATATGATGATAGGTTGCATCTTAAGCACGATACGGTAGCATACATACACCATGATTCCCGATATAGTGGGAATACCTCAATCCAATGAACTTGATTGAGTGATACATGCTATGTGTTGTGTCAAATGTAACATTAAGAAGTAACGAGTTCAATGCAATTTGATAAATGTGAGTTAATGAAACACAAGAAGAGAATTGAGCTAACTTAATGAAAGAAATATGCAATCAACATCCTAGTGAGGATGAGAGAGAAACTAATACTTAAATGTTAACCATGTAATAACCATGTGTTGATACTCCTTGTATGAATGGAGTATGAATTAGGGCTTGATCTTTAATGATGTAATCTTGAAACCCTAATTGGTTAATAAGGGTAAATCTTAACCCTAATAATGGGTGATGAAATGATTTGAAACCCTAATTGGTTGATGATGGGAAACCCTAACCCTAAACAATGGGAAAAATGTGTTTCTTTTACATTGCATGGTAATGACATATATTTGATAATTTTGTTATTATGAAATACTGACCATGTAGGTATCATGAGGTCATGAGCATAACTACGTAAGATCTATGACATTTATATGATACAAATTTAATAGGATTTGTGAATTATGTGAATTATTTGTGCAACAAGTATAATGTATACCTTGGTCTGATGACCTAAGGGTTGAATACCCAAGCATGATGATGATAAGAGATTGAAATCCTAAGTGTTATATGTGTTCCAAAGATCATGAAAATACTTGATAAAAATGTTATACCTTTCCTTGTAACATCTGATATAATTCTAGTTTGCAACTTGATTGATGCTAAAAGATATTGTAATACACTTAATTAATCAAGAGAAATGTTATCATGTAGTTGCTCAGACCATAGATCCATTCAGTGTCAGGATTTGCTGAATGGTGAAATGAGTTCAACACGGTATACATACTATTGAATATGTAAATTATACTAGGGTTTCTTAGTGGACTCCCCAACTACACCAGGTTGCTCAATGGACTTCCTAATGAAACTAAACCAGGACCGCTCAATGGATTTCCTGATGAAAAAATAATCCAGGAAATCTCAGTGGTCTTCTCCCGAATAGAGTACATGTTGCAGCTGTAACTCTATAGTGAAGATACCAGTATACCCTGGAAAGCTAATTGTAGTAGACACAAGATATCCTACCAATTATCTCATACTGACCGAGACAGGTGAGGTCTTGATAGCCGGTTTTGCCACTGACCTTGTATGGTACCAATTTCGACGTAGTAGTGGTTGGTTGAAGCATGAGCGGTATACTTCATCTCCTCTGGGAATAAATGTGATTGTGAACATGTAATCAACCATGTAGCATATTTGCTTAGAGATCGAATATGAAAAACATTGGTTGATGCTTCATTACTTTTATACATCTTAGTTGATAGATGTTATACTTGTTCTTCATATTCCTTATAAAGCAAATAGATGATCTATAACTCTATTATGAATAGTTGGACTATTGTATCCTTTGCTTAGTTTTATTCTATTTCCTGTGATAATAATATTATTGGTGGAGAGTTATATCTCTCGCTGGGACAATAGTCTCACCTCATGGGATCCACAATTTTTAGATGGATGGGGACGTGGAAGTAGAAATCAGACTGCAGAGGAAGGACCATATCAGCCGGGATAGTAGCAATAGCTCAGGGAGAGTGTACTGTCTGTCATGTCTTGTAGATAAAAGTCCTATGTGTCGTGTCTATACTCTTAGGTCCTTGGGAGATAGTTCTTAGTGGGTTTTATGAACGACTTGAGATTTTAGCTGGCTTACCTTGAGATTTTATGTTTTTGTTGTAAATATTGAGTAAACCAAGTGTTACTTGTTATCCTCGAGATGAGACAATACAATGTATGTACTATGTGAACCATGATGTATACAAGGTTTTGGTCCTTTCCGTAAGAGTTTCTTGGAAGATGATCTCTTTGCAAAATGGTATTAATTTTTAGTGATTTTCATTAATACTCTATTTATGGTTATTCGACAATTATTTTTGGTGATGGCTTGATTTGATGTTGGGTCATCACAAAGTTTTGGTATCACAGCCTAAGGTTCGTTGGGTCTATAGAGACATAGGATTAAGTTTGTTGAGTATGTTCTAGTATCCTCTAGCTTATCTTATAGTGACTTCTCCTCATACAAGAGAAGAAGTAAAATTGAAAGATGGTTGGAGAGCATGAAGAACATGTTGCTGAGAGCAGTATAGCTGCACCAGGAGGAGGTGCAAGGGATCTGGCTAGAGAAGAACCAGTGCTTGAGAATCCCCAGCATGACCAAGCTATGCTAGAAAACCCAGCCTTTTATGCTCTTTTTGGGCAAATCATGACCACGATGACGCATGTGGTTGACCGGATACCAGCACCTAGGATACCAGTTTCCAATGAGGGACATGGATCTGGTAAGACCTTTGAGTGGTTATGCCGGGTAGGAGCCACTAAATATGCCAGTACAATGAATATGTATGGCTTACTGAGCTAGAAAAAGCCTTTAGGATCCTTGACATTCCAGAGGCTGATAAAGTAAAGCATGTTGTGTATCTTTTCAAAAGAAGTGCTGGCCTCTGGTGGGCCATTAATGAAGAGAAAATACCTGGTGTTGAGGTCGAATGGCAAGAATTTTAACGAGAGTTTGTTAGTAGATACTTTCCTAAGACTTATCTAGATGAGAAGATTTCACAGTTTGAGAGGATTAGACAAGGACCAATGAAGATTAGCTAGTATGATGCTAAGTTTATGGAGCTTCTACGGTTCTGTCCATGCATGGCTACTATAGATGAGGAGAGAATTCGACATTTTGAGAAAGGTTTGAACGCTGAGTTAACCACACATGTATCTTCTCTAGAGAATAGATAGAGGTTTTCCACCTTTGTGGAGACATTTAGGCGGATAGAGAGGTCTGTAACTGAGAAATGTGAGGTGAACAGTAGGAAAGTACATGTACAGTTCTAGGGTCAGAGGTCTGGAAGTTTTAAGAAACCAAGGTTTACTGCACCAGTAGAACCACAAAGGTTCATTGCTCAGACACAGTGAACGTCCAACAGAGGTAGAGGGCGTAGTTTCCCGCCAAGTGGAGCCCATAGCAAGCATCAATGTCAGTGACAGGACCATCTAGGTCACAATGGGAGGATAGAGTCTGCTACAAGTGTAGGAAGATAGTACATATGATAAAGGATTGTCCAGTTAGAGACATAGAAGTAACCCAACCATCAAGGTTGAGTCTACAAGGCTCTTAGATACAAAAATTTAGTGGTGGCACAGGAGGATGTGGACAAGCGTCCGAAGTAGGATCATCTGCACCAACTAATAGAGCACAAGGTCGACAACAAGCAACAGCGAGATTCTATGATATGAATCAACCGGAGACTGTGGTTAATCCATGAATTGTGATATGTCAGATGGAAATATTTCATTCTAATATGTCTTCATCCTCTTTCGTATTTATTTTGATTGATCTGGGTGCTACACATTCCTTTATCACTCGAGAAGTGATTCAAGACTGCTATATAACTGTCAATCGTAGAATGGATAATTTGTTATTAGAAACTCCATTAATCAGATCTATTGTGTTGTGAGAGGTATGCTCTCATTGTATTCTTTGTTTTTCAGAACACAACATTCAGGTGGATCTTATACCACTTGAGATGCATGGGTTTTATGTAATTCTCAGGATGGACACTCTAGAAAAGTACAAGGTTTTCTTGGACTGTGGTTCCAAGAAAGCCATCTTCACAAATGGTGATAAGACAAGGTCTTTTAGGGGGACAGAAAGATTCTTCCAACCCATCTAGTGTCAGTAATGGTAGCAGAGAGGTTAATGCGACAAGGATGCTTCACATTCTTGGCATATGTGGTAGATACTAAAGCAGAGAGTCTTAGTCTTTCTGAAGTTCCTGTTGTCAAGGAATTCGAGAATGTGTTTCCTGAAGAATTTCCAGATATTCCACCACCCTGAGAGATTGATTTTGAGATTAATATAATTCTGGGTACGCAACCCATAGCCCAAACACCTTATAGGATGACACTAGTTGAGATGGAAGAACTCAAGAAATAGTTACAGGAGTTGCTTGAGAAATGTTTTATTCGATCGAGTACTTCTCCATGGGGTGCTCTAGTTCTTTTTGTTAAAAAGAAAGATGGGTCTATGAAACTATGCATAGACTATAGGAAGATTAACAAGGTGACTATAAAGAACAAGTATCCTCTGCCAAGGATAGATGATCTATTTGACCAGTTGTGTGGTGAAACAGTGTTCTCTAAAATATATCTAAGGCCAGGATATCATCAGTTATGTATCAAGGAGAGTGACATACCTAAGTCAGCCTTTAGGATAAGGTATGGTCATTATGAGTTTGTAGTTATGTCATTTGGACTAACTAATGCACCAGCTGCATTCATAAAGCTGATGAATAGAATCTTCCAGCCATTCCTTAATCAGTTTGTAGTGGTTTTCATAGATGACATTCTGATTTATAGTAGAGACGGTCAACAACATGAACAACACCTTTGTCAAGCCTTAACTTTGTTGAGACAGCACAAGTTATATGCTAAGTTTAGCAATTGCGAATTCTGGTTGTCATAAGTGTCTTTTCTTGGACACGTTATATCTTCTTCAGGTATTTGTGTTGATCCTAAGAAAGTAGAATCTATTGTGTAATGGGAACAACCCAAGACACCGACTGAGATTCATAGTTTCCTAGGTTTGGTAGGTTACTATAGAAGATTTATTAAAAACTTCAGTTCTATAGAATTACCCCTAACCAGGTTGATCAGGAAGGAAGTTCCTTTTGTCTGGAATGACAAGTGTCAACAATCTTTCCAGTTGTTGAAAGAAAGGTTGATTAATGCACTTGTGTTGGTTCTACCTGAGCAAGGAAAGGGATACATTATTTTTTGTGATGCTTCTAAGAATGGTCTAGGTTGTGTGCTGATGCAGAGTGATCATGTAGTTTCTTTTACTTCTCAAAATCTTAAGAAACATGAGGAGAGCTATCTGATGCATTATCTCGAACTAGATGTAGTGGTTGAAGCATTGAAGATCTGGAGGCATTATCTCTATGGAGAAACATGTCAGATTTTCACATACCTTAAAAACTTAAAATACATTTTCTCACAACATGAGCAGAACATGAGACAACGTCGCTGGATGGAATTAATTAAGGACTATAATTATACAATTGATTATCATCCAGGAAAAGCTAATGTAGTGGAAGATGCACTCATTAGAAAATCCTTGTCTCCACCCACAGATAAAGCACAATTGAATTCTTTAGTATGTTGTAAACGGGACATGCTTGTCTCTTTGAGACAAATGAATGTGAAGTTAGAAGTATCTTTGTTATTCGAATTGTTAGCTGAGATGCATGTGAAACCTACTCTCAAAGAATAGATCATAGAAGCACAACAAGTTGATACTGTGATTTAGCAAATCAGGTCTGAGTTGGGCTGTGAGAAATGGGATGGTTTCCATGAGTTAGAGGACGGGGTAGTCTGTTACCATGGTAGGATGGTAGTACCTGATGTTAGTAACTTAAGAAAGTTAGTTATGGAGGAATCTCTCTCATCCATGTATGCAATGCATCCAGGGAGTACCAAAATGTATCATAACTTAAAATATATGCATTGTTGTCCTGGTTTGAAGAAAGTTGTAGCTGAGTTTGTTATGTAGTGTCTGGTGTGTCAGCAAGTTAAAGAAGAACACTAGAAGCTTGTAGGAACATTGCAACGCCTACCTATACCTCAGTGGAAATGGGATCACGTGACGATGGACTTTGTGGTTGGTCTACCCAGAACAGCAAAAAGTCATTATTCCATTTGGGTAATAGTTGATAGGTTGACTAAGACAACACATTTTATTCCTATCAAAACTACCTATACTGTTGAGAGACTTGCATAGATCTATATAGATGAGATAGTACGGTTGCATGGAGTTCCAGCTACAATTGTGTCTGATAGAGGTCCCCAGTTTACAAGTCATTTTTGGGAATGCCTCGTAAAGCCTTGGGTACGCAGTTGAAGTTTAGCACAACATTTCACCCTCAGATAGAAGACAACCTAAAAGGAATATACATACATTGGAAGACTTTCTTAGAGCATGTGTTCTTCAGTTTGTAGGAAGTTGGGACTTACACTTGAGCTTAATAGAGTTTTCCTACAACAACAATTATCAGGCTAGTATTGATATGGCACCATATGAAGCGGTATATGGTAGACATTGTAGATCTCTGTTATGCTGGTTTGAGATAGGAGTATACCAACTTTTGGGTCCTAAATTAGTGCAACAAACAACTAAAAATATTAAAGTGATACAACAACATTTGAAGACTGTACAAGATAGACAAAAGTCTTATGTTGATAAACATCATAGACCTTTAGAATTCCAAGTTGGAGACAGAGTGTATCTCAAAGTCTCTCCTTGGAAAGTGTTCTCAGATTTGGGAAGAAGGGTAAGTTAGCTCCTAGATTTATGGGACCTTACTCAGTGACAACACGCATTAGAAAGGTAGCTTATAGGTTGGAATTTCCACCTTAGCTACATAGACTACATCCAGTGTTTCATGTGTCTATGCTGAGAAAGTGCCATCCTGATACAGAGATGGTGTTGCAACCTATAGAGGTTGAATTGAATGTAGATATATCCTATGTGGAAGGTCCTATGATAATTCTTGACATAAGAATCAAGAAGTTGAAGAAGAAAGACATAGTTCTTGTGAAAGTTCTCTGGCATCACTGTGGCATTGAAGAAGCCACATGGGAGCTAGAGGAAGAGATAAGGAGTAAGTACCCTTCTCTTTTCTCTTGAGATTTTGGGGATGAAAGTCCTTTTTAGGATTTGTTAATTGTAACATCCCTGACCTGGGTTATGGCTTAACCTAGAAGTTTTTCTTAAGTAAGTTATTTACAAACTTGTTTTAATCTTTTGAAAAGTAAAGTAATTAAGACTCTTTGTGAAGTTTATTTTCAAGTTTGAGCTTATTTGCAAATTATTTGTGCATTAGATGATAGTCTGAGTGTAAAGTGCAATTTACCCAAGATGAGGGGTTATTTTTCAAAATTTCACACGTTGAATATACCTTAAGTGTTTTAATATTATAAGAGAGAGAATGATGCTAAGTGGTGGCTTGTAGAAAGCCTTAAATTCTAAGTAATAACTTGTTGGAATAATGCTAAGTGCTTTGTGTATCAATTTTTGTACATATTGTAATTATCAAAAATATATGGTTGATGTGCAAAATACCACATCTAGAGTATCTCTACTCCTTCCTAGTAACATCTAGAGGAGAGATAAAGAAGGATACACATTGTTGGAATCATCCTTGAGGGATGATATTCTTGGTGATGGAAAGACCAAGGAAAATGTATAGTTGAAATCTTTGAATGAGTTATATCGAGTAGAAGACTTGAAATAGGAGTCCCTATCGGCCAAGGAGCCATAAAAAAGTCTCCTATAGGTTTGTTGATTATTGGCAAAATCCATGACGGGCTAGGCACCTCAATAAAGCAATAGATATCGGTTTGCAACTTTTCTTTGGAAAAGGTTATATTGAATTATGAATATAATAATAATGTGAGTGGAAGTCATTTTCCCTAGAAGATAACTAAAGGGGGAAACCCTTATCCTTTGCATTATCCTCAAAGTTTTTATTTTTTCATGGGAAGATAAAGATGGGATGCATGCAAATACATGTGTCAATATATGCATGGACATGTGGAACTTAGTAGCTTAAGAAGATGACACCTCTTACACTCTTTTTCATAAACCACAACTGTAAATACCATTCCCTTCACCTATTAGTAGAATTTTCGAATCTTACTATCATCTTACCTTAGATATCATTCACGACATTCTAGTATCATGCATATGTGAAGGGTGTTGAGCCTAGAACCTTGGTATCGGCCATAAAGAAGGGATATCGGCCAAGCAAGGTGATATCATCCTAGAAAGGTGATATCGGCCACAAGTGGTGAAGATATCGTGTAAAGTACTAAGGAGCTCAAGCATTGGACTTTGATAAGCTCATATTCAACTTTGGGAACATGAAGATTTAGAACTTGGATCTTGGAAGTTGTTTTAGAGGCGGGTCATATAACTTGAGCCCAACTATGTTATTATTTACCTTCAATATTGTTGAACTTATTGAACTACTTTCAATTTTGAGTTCTTATGATTAATAGATGTTCCTTTGAGTTCCAAAAGTATGTTAGGACTTTTTTCCATGATTTAGAGCAGTAAAAATAATAGTCTAGAGTTTGATGATTGTAACATCATCATGGTACAACCCGATATAGGGTTGAAGTACCTTAAATCTGATAGGAAACCCAAGATGATGGGTAACTCAATATAGTGATGAGTAATGCCTCATGAATGATATGAGGGATATCTCATGAATGATATGGGAAGTACCTGCTTACACCTTATACATGATATGAGGTTAAGTCCATACCTCATGCACGATATGGTGTCAATTGTACACTTTAGCCGATATAGTGTTGAAATCCTAGACGATGGAATGTAACCCGACATACCCTTATCATTTTGTGTAAAGGATTGTTTGTGAAAGAAATCAACCTGATATCCAGCTTGTCGTTCAAACATATGATAGACTAATCCTTTAAGGCATGAAAGGATATGAGCATAAATGTCAACCCAATATGGTAACTCGACATGTCAATCAACATGGTAACTCAATATAATAATCCAACATAGAAACCCGATATGGTATTGGGTATATATACTACTAAAACGATACCATGATGAGGCATACTTCCTATGCCCGACATGGTGCACACTTTGTGCATGATATGGTATCAAATATGCCCTATACCGATATGAGGTCAATCATTTAGCTCATACACGATATGAGGTTAAGAGTCTCGAACTTGAGATGATAAAATCTAAGTGATAGCCAACCCGATATGGTTACACGTTATGGTATTAGGGGATACACCTTAAACATGATATGGTTATGTGGTTACACCACTTTCCCAATATAGACACACGATATGATGATAGGTTGCATCTTAAGCACGATATGGTAGCATACATAGACCTTGATACCTGATATAGTGTGAATACCTCAATCCAATGAACTTGATTGAGTGATACATGTTATGTGTTGTGTCAAATGCAACATTAAGATGAAACAAGTTCAATGCAATTTGATAAATGTGAATTAATGAAACTCAAGAAGAGAATTGAGCTAACTTAATGAAATAAAGATGCAATCAACATCCTAGTGAGGATGAGAGAGAAACTAATACTGAATGTTAACCATGTAATAATCATATGTTGATACTCCTTGTATGAATGGAGTATGAATTAGGGCTTGATCTTTCATGATGTGATCTTAAAACTTGAATTAGTTAATAAGGGTAAATCTTAACCCTAATAATGGGTGATGAAATGATTTGAAACCCTAATTGGTTGATGATGGGAAACCCTAACCCTAAATAATGGGAAGAATGTGTTTCTTTTACATTGCATGGTAATGGCATATATTTGATATTTTTGTTATCATGAAATACTGACCATGCAGGTATCATGAGGTCATGAGCATAGCTAAGTAAGAACTATGATGTTTATATGATACAAATTTAAGGGGCTTTCTGAACTATGTGAATTATTTGTGCAACAAGTATAATGTATACCTTGGTATGATGACCTAGAGGTAATGGTTACCTGATAAGTGGTAATAGTGCTCAGTGATGAACTAAGGGTTGAATACCCAAGCATGATGATGATAAGAGATTAAGATCCTAAGTGTTATAAGTGTCCCAAAGATCATGAAAGTACTTGATAAATACGTCATACCTTTCCTTGTAACATCTGATATAATTCTTGCTTGCAACTTGATTGATGCTAAAAGATACAATAATACACTTAATTAATCAAGATAAATGTTAACATGTAGTTTCCCAAACCATAGATCCATTCAGTGTCAAGATTTGTTAAATGGTGAAATGAGTTTAACTGGGTATACATATTATTGAATATGTAAAATATACTAGGGTTGTTCAGTGGACTCCCCAACTACACCAGGTTGCTCAATGGACTTCTTGATGATACTAAACCAAGATCGCTCAGTGGACTTCCTGATGAAAAAATAATCCGTGAAAGCTCAATGGTCTTCTCCCGAAGAGAGTACATGTTGTGGTTGTAACTCTATAGAGAAGATACCAGTATACCCTGGTAAGCTAATTGCAGTAGACACAAGATGTCCTACCAGTTATATCATACTGACCAAGACAGGTGATGTCTTAATAGTCGTCTCTACCACTGACCTTGTATGGTACCGATTTTGACTTAGTAGTGGTGGGTTGGAGCATGAGCGGTATACCTCATCTCTTCTGGGCATAAATGTGATTGTGAACATGTAATCAACCGTGTAGCATATTTTCTTAGAGATTGAATACATAAAATATTGGTTGATGCTTCATTACCTTTATACATCTTAATTGATAGATGTTATACATGTTCTTCATATTCCTTATAAAGAACATAGATGATCTATAACTCTGTTATGAATAGTTGGAATATTTTATCAATGTTATTGCTTTATACTGAAAATAAACCTACTTATTGCATAAAGTATCCTCCGCTTAGTTTTATTCTATTTCTTGTGATAATAATATTATTGGTAGAGAGTTATATCTCTCACTGGGAAAATAGTCTCACCCCGTGGGATCCACAATTTTTTGGTGAACACAGATGAGGAAGTAGAAATCAGACTACAGAGGAAGGACCATATCAGCAGGGATAGTAGTAATTGCTCACGTCAAGTGTACTGTCTATCATGTCTTGTAGATAGAAGTCATATGTGTCATATCTATACTCTCAAGTCCTTGGGAGATAGTTCTTAGTGGGTTTTATGACTGACTTGAGATTTTGGCTTGCTTACCTTGAGATTTTATGTTGTTGTTGTATATATTGAGTAAAGCAACTATTACTTGTTATCCTCGAGATGAGACGGTACAATGTATGTACTATATGAACCATGATGTATACAAGGTTTTGGTCCTTTCTGTAAGAGTTTCCTGGAAGAGGAACTCTTTGCAAAATGGTTTTAATTTTTAGTGATTTTTGTTAATCTGTTGTTTATGGTTATTCCGCAATTATTATTGGTGATGGCTTGATTTGATGTCGAGTCGTCACATTACTAAATGTAGGAAGGAAAATCAGATCTTCCCCAAGTGCAAGGTAAGTGGTCCATGCTAATTGAATATAAGTAATGTTTGCTTTTATGTATGTATGTATGAAATGAATGTTATCAATTTTTTTTATCTATTTCAATTGCTTAAAGTCAATGAATTTATGATGAATTGAATGTAATGTTTTGTTTTCCATATTATGTTACCATCTTCATGCACATTAAGAATAAAGTTAATATTAAGATTTTAGAGAAAGTTAAGAGAAAGTTAAGAGTTTTAAGAGAAATATAATGATTAAAAGATAACTTATATAAGATCCTCACCTAGAGGCTCCTCAAACCAAAACTAAGAGGCACTTCAATGCATCAGATAAGAGGCACTTAGGTGCAACCCAAGAGGCACTTTGATGCAATCCAAGAGGCACTTCAGTGCATAAGAGAAGAGGAACTTCAGTTCAAAACCTGAGGATTCTTATATAAGTCTAGATAAAAGAAGTAATTTAAAAGAAATTGTGTTCCTTTTTCAAAGTTTAATGTTCAAAGTTTATGTTCAGTTTACATGCTTTCTTTAAATTATTATATGTTCAATTCCACTTGCCATTGGTTTTATGCATGGCTGGGGGCGCGATGCATGCAGGTAAGAGATAGCTTAGGCGGAAGAAGCTTTTTGACATGCAAGGAATAACTCAAGGAATCTTCAAGAAGAAAAGACCTAGTAGGGTGCCTTTTACCAAGTTGATCCAAAGTTTAGACATCTTTGACATTATGTATAATAATGTATCAAATAAAATTAGATTAACTTGATGTAGATTTTCCTTTTTCCAAAACTATGTATGAATCTAATTTCAATCAATGCAAAGTGTTTCATTTACTTTAAATTGCAAAGAATAGCATCTTGTGACAACCCCTTGAGTAAAGTGCTTCCGCTCAGTGATATATACATGTGATAAAAAGTGGGGGGTTACACAACTGATGACTGATGTTAAGTTGTTCTTTTGGAATTTCTCTTGTGCATAGAACAAATGGTTTTGTTACCTGTAACAACTGATGGCTTGGTTTCTCCACAAATGATGGCTTTGATGGTCTTAAGTGGTTTCAAACAATGGTTTCTTTGGACTAAAACAATGATAGTTTTACTTGGTGTTTTGGGCCTGGTTTCCCACCTAGAAATGACATGTGATGGTGTCAAACAATTAAGACTCTATGGCTTCGTGGGTTCTTGACGCTATGGTCCACAACCAATGGTTCCTCTAGTTAAACATTCGATGGCACTTCTGGTCCTCAAACAATGGTCTCTCTGGTTTCTTCTCAAACAATTGTTTTCCTTGTGTCAACATCCTATGGTGGACTTGAAGTCCACAACTGATGGTGATTCTAAATTCAAACAATGGTCCTTTTAGGTGTATAATACTATGGTTTCTCATGATCCAATGGTGGTGATTAATGCACATGATTCAAAGGTATTGTTTGCCTTGAACCTGATAGTTTTATGTGTGGCTTATGATTTTATGGTTTGTGCTTGGTGCAACTGAACTGATGGTTTGGAATTGATGATTTAAAATCAATAGTTTTAAGTCCACGAATTTTTAGTCTTACCTTTGCCCTCAAATTCATACAATCTGATGGTTTTATTTTTATGGAAATTGATGGTTTGTTGATGTCTAAGTTTTGATGGTTTGGTTTGAGGCTAAAATGTAATGGTTACACCTTGAGTTATGTATGAATCCAAGTTTGAGGATAGTATGGTCTTTGATGGTAATGCTTTAGCTCATCCATCCATTATTGGATGGGGATTCTATGTATGCAGGATGTGCTTGACCTAAGTAAGTGTATGAATCTATGGTTAGTTTGAGGTGCTAATACGTAATATCATTCCAACCTATCTTGTTGAACTTAACTTATTCCAATTAAGGAATGACGGTTAATTATTATTGGCTTTATTTTATGATAATATGAAGGAATATTCTCTCTAATGTTTGTTGTAACCCTAATATGTTAAATAGTAGTTATTATAGACTTTATATTAATGCATTCTTGTGCTATGCCTGTGTATCACAAGCATGATTATGTGAGTTGAAGCTTCTTCAATGTGTTTAAAGATAATGATGCTCTAGCAAGAGATGATGTGATGCTCTTAATGACCCTTAGGCATATCTTGAGCCCTTTTGGAGGTATAATCCTCTTTATGGTGACAAGGGTTGGTACCCTGGAATAATGTGATAAGGACTTCTATCTTGTGATGGTATGATGACAAGTATAGTCTCATGAATGGTAATGAAATACTACCATGTGACGTATAAATAAAGGACTTTGTCGCATACATTTTATATCTTCTGAAGTTGTAATATACCCATGTTTTGTAGTAATATTTTAGGGTTTGTATGTAACTTGATTGATGTAGTTAAAAGATACTCAATTGACATTAACTAATCAAGTGGAACCCTAGTCATGTAGTTCCTTATGCCATAGATCCATTCCAGTGTACGAACTTGTGGGATGTTGAAACAAGTATTCTTTTACTGGAATCTCAGAGTAGTATATTGTTGAGTATATGCATGTTTTTGAGTATGGTTGCAGTCATACCTCGGAAGGTGAACGACTGCATCTGTAACTCAGATACTTATATATGTGATGTGCTTGAGGATAGATATCTTTGTACCTTAGATGATAGGGTTTGCAAACCCTGGTTACTAGTGTCTCAACCTATATACCAAGGGCGGACTAGGTTGTTTTGCAGCTTGACCTTATGTGTCATTGTGGCAAACTCATACTAACTGGTGATGGATGATTTCTTAGGATTCCTTCTCTCCTAGATCTTGTACAAACCTCATTTTGACTTACAAATGCTCAGTTGGAATTTGAGTGGTATACCTCAAATTCCCCCAGGTTTAATAAAAGATGTAATGCAATCATGTAGTATATCTTTTAGGGTTATACATAGTGCTTCACATTAGATGATAACCCTTGTATTGCTCATTTCACATATAAATGATGTATAGTGCAATAAGATAAAGTAATCTTTATTATGTTGTTATATATATATTGATACTTCTAGTTAGGTTTATGTTGTTAGTTATCTCATGTTGCTATATATGCTTTACTTAACAGACTTATGATGATAGTTTTTATCTTTTCCTTTATGTACCTTGTTAATCATGCCTTTTTCTATGTCTATCTACTTAACATGTTTAATTTTATTAAATTCTTTAATTAGTTAACCTACTATATTCAATAAGCATTGTTGAGAGTTATATCTCTTGTTGGGACATGGGTCTCACCTCATGGGTCACAACATAATTGTAGGTGATAAGTAGAAGTGATAGCAGACCTCTGGAATCAAGGAGGAGATGAGGTGATGGACCTCAGAGAAGGTTTTTAGATGTCTAGTGTGTCCTAGAGTCGTCCCCATACTCTCAGGTCTGGGCAAGAAAGTTTGTATATAATGTTTCAATCGAATCGAGCTTTTAGTAGCATTTTGATGCTTATACATGTTGTATATGTGAATATTGTCTTATGTATGTATATATTGTGGTTGAGACCACAAATTAAATGTAAAATATGCTTGGTAGAATATGAATATATGCAAGATGTTGGCCTTTCATGTAAATGAATCTGGAAGTTTGGAATATACTATCGGTTTTAATTATTCCCTTTTTCTTTTATGTGGTTAATTAGTTGTCAATCATGTTTTAAGTTTTGAGTAACCTCATCTAGCGTGACGGTGCTCACATTAACATGTCCGAAATGACTATGCCATATGTCAGAAAATACAAGATTCATTCAAATATTATACTTTCATGTATAATAATTGCCTTATTACATTAGTAATATATCCTTAGTCATCCCTAACAATAATTACACCAATAATGATATTGCATTGAATGGATGGAACATGCCTGACTCCATTAAGTATCGTACATTCCCCAATGGAAACTCCAACTCCACTCATCCTTCACCTCTGACTTCTACAAATATTGAGTCACACTAAGTCATAGATTGCCCTCTTGAGGCCTGATAAGACACAAATAGGGACTTTAGTCTCAGTGTCAATGATCCAATAAAGTGGTTCAAAAATTGAAAATATTTTCGGTTATATATACACATACCCATCATTAAGGTTTAAGGAAGTAGTCATATGTTAGAGAACTATTTATTACCCTAAGTCCAGACTCCTAATTGCTACATAGCCAAAGGTGAGTGGACATGGCGTCCCTCCCTAGAATGGCACATAGTTTCACACAAGCAATATCTATGAGAAAAGGAAATAACAAAACTAAAGAGATAACAAGATATTAAACATGGAGATAAGAGATATGTATCCATATTTATATGATGAACATATATTGATGTTTCATTTTAGAGTTATAGTCTTGACTGTAGTGGATCATAATTTGGCAAAAAATTGATAAACACAATATATTAGTGCTAAAGAATGAACTATGCTATTTGGAAAGATATGTAAGCACTATTTAAGAGTAATATAAACGTTTATTGGTGAGAAATATTATAATAAAAAGAATTAGAAACAATGTGAGAACACTTAACAACATTATTTTACAAAAAGCATGCTTTAGGTTCCTTTATCCATTATATCAACATATGCCTTTTGACCACTTTACAAGTAAGGATCCATGAGGGACATTTAAACCAAAGATAAATATGTACCCTATCTCAACGTGAGGGATTTTAAGAGTTACAAGTCATGAGTTAACCCTATTCATATGGGACATCAAGGCCATCACCAAGAGATAACTCTTTTTTAAGAATGTCTTGTTCCCATATCCCAGGAATTCAAGTAGGTACAAGAGGATATATTATGGATTTCTCTAAATTATGTTCAAGGTATGTCAATATAGTATAATAAAACGTGAAAGTAGTAGTTATGGAAAATATCTCAGTCAAGTAACTATTTATCTTAGAATTCATACGAGCATACATATAAACAAGCCAATATCATTGTAGGGTCAAGAGATTAAGTGTACCTCATGAGTAATGAGAAAGTCGTAATCCATGAGTAAGTATCTAGAGAAGGCCCAACTCAAAGGAGAACCTAGAATGTATAGAGACATAATAGTGGGTCCTAGATCATTAGAGTTTTGAAAGATAAATAGCATATGAGTCATGTGGATGTTCCTCTAGATCTAGGTTTCAGTTAGTTCAAACATAGTTTTTGAAGTTTAAAATATGCATTCAATTATTCATTATAGCACACATATCAGCATCAATCCCAAGGTCTAGATGAGCCATCCACATTATCAGTTATGCAAGATATGATAAATCATGATATGTCATTTGGTGAAGCATGAGATTTAGGTTTCATCAAGGTTTGAACATGCAAGATCCCAAGTATTCATACTAGTTCAATTCCATGCAATGGGTCACATTTCCAAGTCATATGATCATGAAAGAGCATAGGATATAATGAATAATTGGTCGCATTAATCTACTAATATGAACTAGATGGATCATGAGACTAGCATAGAATTTATATTTCATGATATGGAATAGGTCGACTTGATCATTTAATGCAAAAACTAGGTACTTCAAATCTCATGAGTTAGATGTCAACCAGATAGCATGATATCTTAGATTATCATGTCACAAAGCATGACAAAGGTAATCAAATTCGATATTACAAGATTAGATGATATCAAATTAAGCTAAGGTCCAATACATGATCAAGTTATAGCATATATACCCTTAAAAGAGTCACCTTTAGGTTGAGGATAAACATATAGGGTCAATGTAAACATTGGGGTTATTTTTATGGACCAATAACACATAATAGTAAAGAAGGATAAACTTTACCAAAATTAGGGAATTTTAAAATCTAGAGATAATTAATGATACATATAGTGTATGATTTGGATGCAAATCACATAATCATAAAGGCATCATTTTTACTAAATCAGATATGAAACATGTACAAAATTAGCAATGGATATCAATATCACTAGATAGGTGACATTTTTCTTATCAAAATGATATACTACATCATGGGTTTTGATTAAGGGACCAATGAGAGAAAGGTGTTTCAAGGTTGCACATTTGATTGAGAATTTTGAGGAGAAAATTGCCCCGTAAGAGGAGATTGGGCCAAAGGCTGGGTGCTGCTTGGGCTCATAGTTCTTGCCTACTCACAGATGAGGTCTCGCCACCCATCTCACTGGGATTAACCTCTAGGCTACTAGCATCCTCATGACGATGGTGAACGCCCTGTGGCGACTGGTAGAGGGAAACTACCGCCTCAAACTGTCAGCAATTTTCATCCCTACAGAGTTTGGCCCACGTGTGAGGTAGTTATTCATGGTAGCTAGAGCTCATCACATCGAGTGAGATGTTGAGGAATGAGGACCATACAATCCCCCAAAAGGATCTGGTTGGTGATGACACACCCTCGTTATGCTGAATGTGGCCCTACCTTTCTCTAAGAGATGTAGAGGCAAGAAAACCCAAAGCAAAACCATGATGTCACCAATAGGAGAGGGGAGGGAGAAAGAGATCATTGGGGCATGATCTAGGGCTTGCAAGAGAGGGGAAAAGAGGGAAAACCAAGGAAATGGAGAAAGTAATCAAAATGGGGTTTAAATAGAAAAGAAATTAGGGTTGAGATGGGGTTAGGTTGGGGTGGAAGCCATGTTCGTCGGCCTTATGTACATAGGTAGAAGATGGTATCTCAATCTTTAGATTGGGCATCAATCTACAATAACAGAATCCAAAGGCCATGATTTGGTTGTAGAACAAATGAGACTTATGGTTGTCTAGTAAAGGTTGTCATGGATTGCTGGGGAAAGGGAAGGTGAAATTAAACCACACCTGATGCCCATCGTATGCACTAAAAATTCACTAGGAAGAAATCCTAGAAGAAAGAGATGAGGGATACCATCTTTGAGTTGGTGGATGAGCAAGGCAAAGTGGTTGATAGTCATGAAGACATTACTACGCAAGCTATTAACTTCTATACCAATCTATATAATGACAACCACAGACCCTCTTGTATAGGTATGGGTCTCCCTAAAGACTGTGTCTCCCTTTCCATGAATGAGGAGAAATGCAAAGACCCAATAGAGGAGGAAATCAGATTGGTTGTGTTCTCAAAACACCACCAAGGCCTGATGGCTTTAATAGCCACTTCTACCAGAATGCTTGGCAAAGTATTAAAGATGATCTGTTTGAAACAGAGACCTGGTTCATTAAAGGTGGAAACATGGTCAGAGCAGTGAACTATGTGTTCATCAAGTCGATACCTAAATCTAAGGAAACTAGAGGGATGCCATACTATCAACCTATTGCTTATTTTATGGTCCTCTATAAAGTTATTGCCAAGGTGTTGGCCAGGAGACTAAAGTTTTTCCTACCTCACATCATATCTGAAGAACAAAATGCTTTCATAAAGGATAGAAAAATGGTTGATTGTTCCCTCCTGGCGAATGAATTCCTAATCAATTTTAACAAGGGCAGAGCTAATGCTAAGGTCGTGATGAAAATCAATATAAGCAAGGCTTATGATCATGTTAACTGGTTGTTTTTGTCTAACATTATGGTCTCACATGAGTTTAATCAAAGGTGCATTATGCTCATGAAGTAATGTATGGGAACATGCTCATTTTCTATCTTGATAAATGGTACCCCTGAAGGTTTATTTAGATCCTCCAATGGGTTGAGACAGGGGGACCCTCTTTTCCCCTGCTCTTCACTTTGGTAATGGAAGGGTTAAATCACCTCATCAACGATGCAGAGGATAAGAAGCTTATCATACCGTTCAAGGTTAAGGGAGTGAAAGTGAAACCTCTTCTCATCTTTGTTTATGATGACCTCCTTTTCTCAGTGGGAAATGCCAAAAGATTAAGGGAGGTCAAGAAGGTTCTTAAAATGTTTGTTCGGTTGTCTGGCCTATACATCAACACCATCAAATCACATGTGTTCCTTTCCAAGTCTTATGATAGTAGAAGAGGAAGATTGAAGGCAACAACAATAATGGAATGTGGATCCCTACTATCCAAATGCTTAGGAATGCCTCTCTCTATAGGAAGAGTCACTTCTAAAGACTTCAGCATGGTGGTCGACTCCCTAAGAAAGAAAATCGAAGTATGGAGTGGTTTAAACATTTCGTTTACATGTAAACTTTTGCTGATTAGATCTGTCATCCAAGCCATGGTCCAGTTTCACGCTTCTATGACTGATATCCCTAACACCATCATTGGTTTGATAAGAACTATCACTGCAAACTTCCTTTGGGGGGTAAAGGCCATGGAATATCTTGGGACAAGATAGATAAACCATTTGAACAAGGTGGTCTTTAGATTGTGGACCCTGATGTGTTGCTACAAAAGGACACAAAGAAAAGAGTGGATAGATTCCTTGATAACCAAAATAAAATTTGGGTAAAATGGCTGAAAGTGAGATATGGTGAGACCTTACAGATGAGAGGGATGATTAATATATCCAGAATCTGGAGAGGAATGTGCCATTTTTGTTCCACACCTCTGAGTCTATACCGTGTTGATGTGAACGGTGGCTGGGTTACTATTAACCCACCAACACTGATCAACACTGTCATAGAAACAAACAACACTGCTAGGCAGGCTGAATCACTGTGGGGAAAGTATCACAAATGGAGCACCAAGGCTTATAGAGCCCTCCTCTACAAGCTACCCACCCACGACAGGATGAGGCGATGGGGGCTACATGTGGAGGAAACTTGCCTGATGTGCAAGGAGGCCAGTGAATCCAAAGAGCATCTGGTCTTTGATTGCAGATATACTAAGCAAATGTGGCATATTGTATGTCTTAGAAATGGGTGGAGGAATTCGTTCCCTACAAATCTGGAGGACTGCTTCGAGTGGGATAAGTTAAAGTATAGTAACAACAAGGCCATGTTTTGGTATGCTTGTCTATGCATCACATGCCTTTGTTATACCATATGGTATGAAAGAAATAGGAGGACGCATGGGCAAAAATATATGGAAAACCTGAAGGTTCTTGAGAAGTTTTCTATGAATCTCCAATGGAATGTAAAGCATAGGTAGGAGCTTGTAAATAGCTTAAGCTCTGATACGAGAACATACTGGGGGTTTTTGTAATTGTAACCCTTATTTGGTATTGCCTTTGTGTGCTTATGTTTTTTGGGCCTTTCTTTTTAGCTTGGTGCCCTGCTTTGTAGTGTAGCTCATCTATACTTTCTTATTTTTGGCAATATACTTACCTTATTCTAAAAAAACAATCCTAGAGTTTAACCTTTAAAATGGAAAACAACTCACCTATAAAGTGACTATGTTAATTTTAGTATAGAAAGGTAATGATCCCATAAAATAACATGATTAAGAGTTTTATTCGAGCCAATTGGTATGAATAATATTAAAAAAACATTTTTAGAGAGTGTGACTAAACCTAAATTAGGAAATAAAAGTGGTAGAAGTAAAAAATGACTTAATTTAATTGTTAATAAATATTGGGGGTCCGAGGGATGATCACAATAGACCACATATTTATGTTAACTGATTCCTCTCCTTATTTTTTATGAGTTAGATTAGGACCATGTGGATTTATTTCCTTACAGAGCACAAATCTCACAAAGGGTCAGACTTCTCACAAACCCAATATCTCGATGTTTTTGGATCATTGTTCGATTGTCAATTAAGTTTGATTAAGGATCTTAGCAATAGCTCACGAATTTCAAGTGGTGTTCTAATCCATGGATCATGTGATCTCGTCACCATGAGTTATACCTCACAAAATAAAATGGATAAATTGATCATAGAGATCCATTAGTTGACTCAAGAGGATTCTATGGGTTCATACAATGTTGAGATCCATAACTCATCACCCAACAAGGATATAATCAATCTAAACAAAAATTGAGTGCATAAAATTAGAATGAAAACATCTAATAAATAGAATATTGGAGTCACATAGTAAGAAATGGGTTATGGGCTACTCCCCAAGACCAAATATGAAAACTAATAATACATGATAAGCATAGGTACAAAGGAATAGGTAATAATAGAAATCATCATGTTTCAAGATTTGGAAACAATATGGCTCTTCTGCAAGGAAGATGACGACTCCTTCCATCCCATCTGGCCTTGTTCATCTAGAGGAGGCTCCAAGTGATAGAATAGGATGGGTTTTGTGCTTGGAATTCCCCTCCTTTTATAGGGAGGGAATGGGACCCCAAACCCTAAAAGTTTCTCCCAGGTACAACTATGATGATTTGGTTTGTGAGGTCAGTCAATCGACTGGAAGCCCAGTCAGTCGATTGGCTTGAGTTATTGCTTCGGCTTGAAGGCTGGTTATATGAACGACTGGGGATCAATCACTTGTTTTGTATGTGATAATGAGCCTTCATATTTGGGTACAATCGATCAACTGAGTGACCAATTTATCAATTGGTGATTCTAATTTTGACTAATTCTTTCTGGTGAGTCAATTGATTGGGATGTCAGTTAACTGATTAGGGTTTCTTGACTAGAAGAGTTCTTGTATGTCAGTTGGGTGATGGGGTGTATCAGTCGACTGATTGGAAGGACTATGAAGCTGAATCTGAAATTAAAGCCTCTGATTTTTGGGGCTTTGGGGTTCTGGAGTGATTGGGCCATTTTCCTGCAAAATCTAGGAGAATCAATTATAAAGTCTAGTGAACAAGAGAAGAGCTAAACTAAGACAAATGAATCTAAAACTAGGCAACAATCAGCAAAATGATCCTAAGGAATGATCTAATAGATATCATAAAAATAGATAAAGATGCATTTATGAAATACCCCACACTTGAACGTTACTTACCCTTGAGTAAGATTGAATCATAAACAATACCAAATAATACTATCATCCAATATTCCTCTCTTGCCTTGCACTTACTTGAATCCTCACCACCTTTCATGGACAAGCGACCCTACTTTCCTAGAATCACGTAACAAAATTTTCTAATTCCCTACTCCAAGTTACTCATAACTTGTTTCCTTTACAAAACCCACAAAGAAACATTTGTTATATTCCTTCTTCTTTTTGATACTCTCGCACATTCTCATAATTTTTGCACTAGAATGTGGTTTATTGATTGAATGTTTGGGGTTATGTAGATTCCCATGGGTAGACAAATAGAGTGAATGGAGATATGGAAGAAGGCTATCTCTCCTCTTTTCAACTCTAGAATTTTTTTTTCTTTGTTCTAATTACGTTGATTGCATTTTTTGGTGTGCACTTTGGCACTTTTTCCAGGCGGTATGCCCTATTAAATACGAGGTGTATGGAAAAAGATGTGAGGGGGAAGGGTATGACATGCCAAACTTGAAGTTTGGCATACTTGTTTTCATCTTTTGATTATTTTTGGAGAATGGAGGGGTAAGAAGGTGGTGGAAAAAATGTATATGATGTTGGAATTGTGCAACTTGTATTTGCAATTCAGTGCATTTAGAATATCATAACATAAGTTCAATTTTCTATGTAACTTGAGATGATCAAGAAATTTTACAAGATATTTATAAATTCTAAGTAGGGAAACATTAGATTTGACTCCTCTCTATCCATTATGGCTTACCACCTTTCCCATGAGTAATGCTATTTTTACTCATGGGCGATGAGTTCCAGAATCGACAGTTTATGAAAATGTTATAATGATATGCAGTCATTCAGTGTGTTTATTGATTAACATGCATAAATGGATGACTAGTTAGAGTGGTTGAAATGGATATGAACCACCGAACTCCACACTAAAATTAAAATTTTGCTCGTCCTGAGCAAAAAAACAATCCAAGATGGAAGGAAAAAGTATGCACTGGGTTTCCTCCCAACAGGCGCCATGTTTAACATCGAAGGCCCAATGCCTATGTTGTCAACCATGGAGGAGCAGAGAGCTTGTGCAAGACTATTATATTTTCTTGGTGCTTTTCCTTTAAGCCACTCCCTTACCATTTCTTGGATTCTCTCTTCATGTAGCCTACCATAGATGGTGTGATACATGTCACAATACAAAGGGAAATAGTTCGAGCTATACCTGGTTGGTTCCTAAAGCTCGATGTATGATGTTGATTGAGGCATCTGAGATGAGTCAGGGGATGTAAGAGTTAGGTTCATTGTATGCATGGTCATCCAATCATATTTGTAATTGGCATCTATGGTGGTTAGATATGGATGTTGATACTTTGGAAATTGGCCACCCATGTCCCCAATTTCATTCTTCTTGATAGACAAATGGTATTCTCAATTCATGAGGTGTATGATAATCTTCATGGAGTCTGGAAAGCGAAAGAGGAAGGTGAGTGGGGACCATTTGGAATAGAATTGGGGTCTGCTGGTAGACTAGTGTTTGCAAAGCATGACTCTTGGACACTCGGGGTGTGTTGTGAAGGAGTGGCCTCAAGGGGGATGAGTGTGTCTTCTATGGTTGATGATTTTACATCGGGCAAGGAGTGGACAAGTGCACTCTAAATATTCTTTATAATGTGATCACCCTCTAAGGATGTCCTACACTCAAGAATGGATGGGGATTTTGAAGGGAAGAGTTATTTTTGCAACAAAGTAAATTGATCGATGCAGATGAGGAAGTATGCTTCTTCCTCACTGGTGTACATTCTAAAGCCTCCAAGTGCTTGGAAGCTAAAAGATTGGTTCCCTACTTGTAGGGTCATAAGTCTTGATTTGACATTGATTAAGTCCTTGACAGTGAAGAGGAATGGCCTTCCAAAGATTAGAGGGTAGCGACAATCTTCCTTGATGTTCAACACTACAAAATGATAAGAGATGTAGAATTCTCCAATTTTTACTGGCATATCCATAATGATATTAAATGACTTAGTGGTGGAGAAACCAACAAGTTGTATGGTCATCTTGGTGGGTCTCTTGTAAGTAAGGATGAGTTTTCTTCATAGTCTAAGAGGTATGATAGAGATGCTAACTTCAAGGTCAGCTATACCCAATCGGCTAGTAGAATCACTTATTTAGTATGAAATCCTGAGGGTCCTGGTGTCCTAGTGCTTGTGAGGCATCTTACTCTCAATGATGTCGAATGATGTTGTTTCCAATTTTATCGTTTCATATTGTCTAGTTATGTACTATCGATTAAGAAAGAGTTTGAAGAATTAAGTCCAATGGGGCATTTCGACCATGACATTGAGTAATGGGATATTAACAAGCAACTTTTAGGGTATCTTTAAATTTATTGAACCTAGTATGCAATTTATTTTGGTTCAACCAACCTTGTATGGCACACACAACTTGTAAAGGGGGAACATCAGATGCATGCCTAGACTCATTTGGATGGGTGGTCATCCTTCTCTGAGAGATGTCAGCCTCATCTTCATCATCCTAGTTTGTCATTTTAGTATAGGGTCTTACATTCTCTAGAAGGGTAAAGCCAGAATGAGTTTTCATCACTTTAAGTTGTGTTATGTGCTTCAATTTAGGTTTTTGTTTTCCAACAAAAGAACTTGCATGGGGTATGTTGGGATGCCATGAACTAGGCTAATTGGGCATTTGTCACTTTTTGATGGGCTTGCTAAGATAGAATTATCTATTTAGGAGTAGTGACTCTATTGCCTATAGAAGGGAAGGAGGTGGCTACTACATCTATGATATTGGATTAAGGATTTGGAATTGTTTCCCTTAGTAGTTTCTATGATTTTAGAAATTTCCTTAGTTCCTAAAGTTCTTTTTGCTACTATGTGGGAATCTACATCATTGGTTGTTCACTTGAAGGGGTCGTTGTTGTGACACATGCTCTGCACCAATTGGGTTTCCATACTAGAAACCAAGATAGTTTCTAGTCTAGTTTGGATTATAGTAAGCTTGGTCGAGTATGTTGTGGATGGAGTTGACTTCTTCCATTTGTGTAGGATTTTTGTTCAATATTCAGGAAGGTATTGACATTATAAAGTGGACTGGTCATGTACTTGGCATTCTACACAAAGGAAATCTATATATTTTACTTGCTTCTGTAAATACCATGATCATCCTCAACTTTCATAGGCATTGAAAGAGGATTCCAATCGATCTTGCTTCAAGGCGAGCATCTTGAGGCTTTCAGAATTAGACTTCGGCTCGAAATTGTCTTCAGGCTTGGTTACCTTTGCACTCTACTTAGTCCTTAATTGGATTAGGCTTGGGTCTTAAAGCTTCTTTTAATGACTTCCCAAGTGATGTCAAAATTTTAGAACATAAAGGTGCACCAAGATGAGGTGTCAAGGAAAATCTTGGTATTATCATCGACAACCCAGTAGCAGGTCTCAATCAATTGAACCAGAGAGATGTCGTGATGTGGGCAATGACATAGGAGGTCTTGAAAATCATTCCCAAGCTTCACCGAATGTCTCAACAGGAACCATGGAAAATTGGGTGATACGCCTCCTAATTTTGTAAGTGGGGGATGGGCAAAAGAATTTTTCAAGAAACTTGTCCTAGAGGGCCTCCCAAGTGCTAATGAACTCTCCCTCCATAGAATTGTAGAAACTACTAGCTTGATCTAACATGCAATACTTGAATAGATGTAGCTTGATGGCATCTTCAGAGATGTCGAGTATCTTGTTCAAGGCACAACAGTCAAAGAAGCGCCAGAGGTGATCTTGACATATATCATGTTTATAACTGGTGAATGTGTGTTCTGAAGTATGGTGATCCATCACATGTGGATATCAAATTGTGGAGCATTAGTGGCAGGCAGCACAACATGATGTTGATCGTTGGTTGACATATGGACTGACCAGTCCTTATGTTGTTTTTGCCACACTATTTCTTGTTGTGCAGCGTTCAGGCTTCTAGTTCAAAAATACAGCTACCCTTGACTCAACCAAGATGGCTTCTCTTTGTGCTACTAGGGCCTGTTCTATTCAATAGTTGGTTTCCTCTTCATCTATCTTGTATCGATGATTCTGATTCAAGAGAAGAAAGATTCTATCAATATCTAGGTCAAATGATGTAGAATTGACACTTTATGAATGTTGCATGCACTACTAGTACTTGAAAAAGAGATCATGAAACATTAGATTCGAGAAAAAATAAGTTTCAAGCAAACAAAAGTGATTATCAATAGAAAAAAGAAAAATCTTAATTATTCAAAGCAATGGGGGTTCAAAACCAACTTTGTTATCCTCGACAATGGTGCCAAAATTTTATGTGCATCATTTGCACACCAAATCACTAGGAAGAAATCCCAGAGTATAACCTTTAAAATGGAAAGAAAATTAATGAAAGTGAATAAGTTAATTTTTTTATATCAAATTATCAATCCCATTGAACAACATGTTTAATATTTTTATTTGAACCAATTGCTAAGAGTAATATTAAAAAGTGATTTTTGGAGAGAGTGAGTAAAGATAAAGAAGGAAATAAAAAATTAAGAAGTAAAAGTGGTTTAATTCAACTATTAAGAGATACTCGGGGTCTGGGGGATTAGCACCATAGACCATGTATTTAATTTAATTTATTCAACTCTTCAATTTTTATTAGTTAGACCAGGACATGTGGATTTTTTTCCTCACAGAGCACAAATCTCACAAGGGGCCAGACTTCTCACAAACCTGGGGTCTTGACATTTGTGGATCATTGACTAACCATCCAGTAAGTTCTATCATGGATCTTGTCAAGTACTCACAAATTTCTACCAGTGTTCCAACCCATAGATCAAGTGATATCATCACTATGACCTATAACTAATAAGATAAAATGGGTAGATTGATCATAGAGCTCCATCGGTTGATCTCAGGAGTCTATAAGTTCATACAATGTTGAGGCTCGGATCTCATCACCCAACAAGGATATAATGAATCTAAAAAAATAATGAGTGCACAAAATCAGAAGAAAACATCTAATCAATATAATCTTGGAGTTGAATACAATTAAAGTAAGAAATAGACTATGGGGCTACTACTCGTGCCCCAGTATAGAAATTACTAAAACATGATAAGCATGCGCACAAATTAATAGGTATGAATGGAAAGAGTCATGTTGCTATATTTGGAAACAAGGTGGAATCTTCTGCGAGGAAGATGACAGATCCTTCCTCCCCTAAAGGCCTTCTGCATCTAGAGGAGGGTCTAGGATGATAAAATATGAGATGTGTTTTCATCTTGGACTCCCCCTCCTTTTATAGGACCCCAAACCCTAAAACCTACTCCTGGCACCAGATGGGAAGACTTGGTCCATGATTCCAGTCAATTGACTGGAAGTCCAATCGATCAATTGGGTTGAGTTGTTGCTTCGGCCTAAAGGTAGGTCAGTCGACTGATTGGAGATCAATCTGTAAGTTTTTTTTGCAATAATGAGCCTTCCTAATTCAGATACAATTGTTATCTTGGGTGGCTACCTGGCCAGTTGGTGATTCTAATTTTGTCTATTTTTTGTTGGGAAGTTGATCGACTATGATGTCAGTCGACCGATTGGAGTTTCTAGGTTTGACAAATTCTTGTATGTGAGTTAGATGAATAGGTGTGCTAATCGACCGATTGGAAAGTCTGCAAGGCTGAATGTGAAATTAAATCCCCTGGTCTTTTTGGTTTTGGGGTTCTGGAGTGATTGGGCTATTTTTCTACCCAAAAAAAGGATATATATATATATATATATACATTTATCAGTGCCCAATTGGGCCCAAACAAGATTAAATATAGTTAAAAAGGTTAAAATCAAGATAAAAGCCAATTAATTTTCAAAATTTCAAATCTCTCTCATATAAGCTTCAAATTGAGATAAATAGGTGCTTTCGAAATGTGAGAGTGTTTTCTACACCATTGTAAAAAGATTATCATAGGAATAGAATCTGAGTGGGGATCAAAGTAAGGGTGAAAAGGGTAATGTGCAATGTGGAGGTAAACTAGGTTTTTAAGTTAATATTGAGTGTACCCACAAGACACATGCCCACATGAGAAATCAATCTAGAATCAAACCACATTCAATCACTAAATTTAAGTTAAGATTGAAAAAAAACAACAAAGTTAAAATGCATAGACACATACATTAGGAGAGAAATAAGTCCAAGCTATCACATCCACCCCAACTTCAAAGAATTGTTTCTTCCCAAAATAAAATCAAACCATCGATCAAAATTGGGATTTTCATACTCCATCTCATTATCAACTTTATATTCCTTCAACATCAAGATATATCCAAAATCGAGGAATTGAGCACCAGGGTCTAGGTAAAGCAACATTGATCATCAAATTGGAGAGAACATTAAAAAATCACAAAATTTGGAGAAATTATCCCATACATCACAACTTTGTAGAGATCACACTTTAGGTCAAATAAATGGATCTATGAAATCAAGAGTACAACATGACTTCAATCCCAACATTTAGGGTTCTAGCTTCTTCATTGGCCTAGGTGGGGTTACATGTGAACTAGATTTCATATTTTAACCATTCTAGACGTACATCATATTTCAATATCGTGATTTTGTGTTCAAGATCAATGGAAGGCCCCACTATACTCTATATGAGAGTTCAATGCTTAGTCATAAATACAATGAGTCAACATAATCATTATTTGAGGATTTTGAGATTTGAGAATGTGATAATCATAAGTCGGTATTGTGGGTGTTCTCAAGATCCAAATATGTTGAGTATAGAGTCGAATAAATATCAAGATTGTTAATCATGAGTTTTAAGATTTCATTATTTAATGTTGAGAGTTAAGTTTGAACTTCAAAGTCATCGGTCTAAACTTTTTAGAGTTAGGTTGTAGATTCCTCTTATAGACCTTAGGGTTGATATCCATCATAATTTTTTTATCATGGTATCGAGGTTGGAGAATGATGTTGATGTAAGTCTTTCATGGAATTTCAACTGCAACTATAGTCAACATTATCAAGTTTCACGAACATCATCAAATTGAGGTTCAAGATTGAGTATCAATATTATCATATATTTGACCTATAAGAGACATATGTCAAGGAATCAAAATTTTTAGTAATGGGTTACCTTTCCAAACTCTAAATAATCAACTACATGAAAATTTAGAGCTCATACAAATAGGGATGTGACTTAGGTTAGGGAAGTCATGAGTCAAGTACTACCCTAATCTAGGACATTAATCCACATTAGTCATGAGCTATCAAGCATATCAAAATAGCGAGAGTATTTATTATCAAACAATATTCCACAATGTTATGAGATCAAATATTTATATCATAATAGGAAATTATGTTTCATGATTTTGCAATATGAAAGTCATAATTTCATTCCCTTCCTTTTCAGATCAAGATAAGGGTATATTTTGGAAATCTGAGAAGTCAATTGGGTTCTCCAAGAGTGTGTGCATAATAGGGAAAGATTGAGATCTAGGTCTATCATATTATTCAAATTGAGTCCACAAAGAGGAATAATAGTCAATAGGGGATTTTCCTCTTGCAACAAGTCTCCACATCATGATCTAGGGGTCCAAATACATAGACGTATCAAGGTATGGACATGATACATATCAATAGGGAGATATATGATTTGTCTCTTTGAGGTTTGATCGAAGTAGGGACACCATAGATTAAATCAATAGGGACCTCATCAAGCATGAGTTGTAAGAATGAGTTCTATGTTATTTCACTGTATCAAAATTTCGCTCAAAACATAGAAATCACTTGGATCTCATTTGGTAACATTGAGTTTGCATAAACATTATACATGAGTGCATCACTTTCAAGTGTACCTCCATACATCAAATAAGATTTTCAATTTAAGGTAACATCATGGCATCATAGCCTTAGTCACATTTCATGATTTCAAATGAATTTTAGCTTTCCCAAGCATAAGCTACCCACAATAGAAAAATCATTTGATAAATAGTCATGAAAGAAGAATCACATGAGAGAAGGAGAAGACTTACTAATAATAATATACTTGGGTGGCTTAGGTAGTCCTTAAAGAAGAGGTGAGATGCTAGAAGACTCTATAAGCTTTAAGAAAATAAACCTAATCTAATTTGGATCCACTTTGGGTAGGTAGGAGTGTAGAGAAACCTCAGCCATTACAGTAGTCAGATAGAAGATGAATACTAACAAGAACCTCCATGTTTAGCACAACACTCATTGCCTTAGTTTCACCATTATAGATTTTGGTTCTTTGTAGTTTCTTATGACTTTTTAAGCCTTAACATATATAGAGGCCTATGTGTTTGGCTGTGATACCATTTGTCACAGAACTATTTATTTCCCTAAGTCCAACACTCCTAATGGATAAGCAGACAAAGGTGAGTCAACGTGGGCGTCTATCCCTATAATGGCACACAGTTTCATGAAAAACACTAGAGGGGGGGTGAATAGAGTTTTTAAATTATTTTAACAATTATTTAACTCAAAAACAACCACAATTGAAAATGGAAGAAGGAGACAGGTGTTTAGAGTGGTTCCAACTTTAGCAAATACTAAAGTTGTCAGTCCACTACCCGGTTGCTTACCCAACCGGGATTTTGAAAGTATTTATTTTATTACCTTCACAAGAATTTATACAAAATACAATACTTTCTTTACACCCCTTGAACAGCCTTCACTTGAAGTAGATGCACCAACTTGAGGTAGCCTTCTTGAAGTAACTTCAAGCTCCCCCTTGAAGTAGCCTTCCTCTCTAGAAGTAACCTCCCGTTGCACCAGCCTTCTTGAAGTAGCTCAAGGTCCCCTTCTTCACCAAGAAGATCTCCACCCTCTCCAATCCGCAGCCTCCAACCTAGGAGTAGCAAGGAGAGTACAAACAATAATAGAGAACAAGAAAGGAAAAGGAAATTACAACTTATCCTTTTGTAGCACAAGGCTTGATTTTCCTAGATCAAGCGTATAGATCTCCTAGCCAAAGTGTATGTAATTGTAATTGCAGTGGATAGGAGATGCTAGCCTATGGGACACGAAATTTGAGTTAAGAGAGGAAGTAGCCAATTTTCACAATGCTCAATTGCTCACAAACAGATTGCACAAAGTCAATGTATGTTCAAAGATTGCTCAAGTGTAAAAGCAAGCATTATTGGGTGTCCTAAGGCATGTCCTATTTATAGGAATGTCCTACAAGTGCTTAAGGACGTTCTAGATACTTTCTAGGGGCTTCTAAGTGCTTAACTAGCCGTTAGGTATAAGTTTAGTTGCTTTAGCAACAGCTAGTTGTTGGATAAATTGGATATTATAATAAATCCCTTTGTTTCGATGATGAAAAACATTTGATTCTTGTTGATCTAACGTGCTACTTGAGTGGTGCAGGAATAAAGTGGATGACAAAGATTCTAGGGAAACTATACGCTTGAATGATTGTAAATGTCATGCAATGTAATCAATTGTAAACTTGTACAAACATATAATGTACAAGTACTTAGATTTCATGTAAATCAAGCGTTAGATCTTCCCTAGCTAATCACCACACTTAGATAGGTCATCCCTTTCAAATAAATTCACATATGCACACTCATACACACACATAGTGCCTTAATTGAAAGATTGAAACAGGGTCAATCTCGGTCGACCACACTCCTCGACCGAGACACTCTCGGTCGAAAAACTTCTCGACCGAGAATGACCCAAGTAGCCGTTAGACACAGCTGACAAAGTAGTTGGCAGTTGCAAATGAACGTTGATCCAGAGAGCCTGCCGGTCGACAAAACTTCGACCGAGTAGGTATCTCGGTCGACAATTTGTCGACCGAGATGGTCTCTGACAGCAACTGCAGAATAAAGTAACTAGCCGTTACTAATGCACCTAACTTATATCTAACGGCTAGTTAAGCACTTAGAAGCCCCTAGAAGTTGTCTAGAACGTCCTTAAGCATCCATAGGCCACTCCTATAAATAGGACATGCCTTAGGACACTAAAATACACCTAAGCTATACTTGTGCTATACTTGAGCTTGAATACACACTTGCAATCTGTGTTAGAGCAATAGAGCAATTCCTACACTTGCCATTCATCCCTATTGCTCCCATTTCATGTCCTATAGGCTAGTATCTCCTATCCACTACAATCACATTGTCATACACATTGGTTAGGAGATCTATACGCTTGATATAGGCAAATCAAGCCTTGTGCTTACAACGGTATTGTAATTTCTATTTTCCTTCTTGTTCCTTTTATCCTTTGTACTCTCCTTGCTACTCCTAGGGTTGGAGGCTGCGGATCGGAGAGGGTTGACTTCTCAGGTGGAGAAGGGGACTTCAAGCTACTTCAAGAAGGCTATCACACGGGAAGCTACTTCAGAAGGCTGGTGCAACGGGAGTTGGTGCACCTACTTCAAGGGAAGGTTGCTTCAAGGTTGGGCGATTACTTCTAGGTGAAGGCTGCTTGAAGGGTTTGGGAAAAGAAATTGTATTTTATGTAAAGTCCTTGTGAGGTAATAAAATAAATTTCTTTTCAAATCCCGGTTGGGTAAGCAACCGGGTAGTGGACTGACTTCCTTAGTATTTGCTAAGGTTGGAACCACTCTAAACCCTGTGTCTCCTTGTCCAATATTTTCATTGTGGTTGTTTGAGTTAAATTATTATTAAAATCATTATAAAACTCTATTCACCCCCCCTCTAGTAGTTTTCAATTGGTATCAGAGCAAGGCTTCAAGGAACCCTAACAAGGTCTTGAAGAAATGGGTGATGGAATGCTCAACAACCTCAACATTGAAGGGACACTTGTTGCTAGGCCTCCAGCGTTCGATGGAACAAACTACCAATATTGGAAGAGAAGGATGCAGTTCTACTTCCAAGGCATCAACTGGGATCTATGGAGGATAGTGTCTACTCCATATGTGCTTCCCCAAAATGATTTTGCGAAATGGGATGCAAACACGGTAAAGCTGGCCCAAATGAATGCAAAAGCTGTAAGCATTTTATATTGTTCTATTTCAGTAGGAGAATTTAATAGAATATCTAATTGTGATACAGCTTATGATATTTGGCATAAACTATCTATAACTTATGAGGGTACAGCCCAAGTCAGAAATTCCAAAGTTAGCATGCTTAAAACGAAATTTGAACATTTTCGTAGGGATCCTAATGAGTCTATTAGTGAAATGTTTTCAAAATTCTCTACTATTGTAAATGGTTTAAGTGCCCTAGGAAAACTTGTTCCTGAGGAAGATCAGGTATCAAAAATTCTTCGATCACTTCCTCCGAAATACAAGCCAAAGGTGACAGCCATTGCAGAAGCAAATGACCTCACTCGATTCAAAATGGAGCAACTCATTGGCAATTTAGAAGCTCATGAGGCAGATCTAGAAGAGGAAGAAAGAAGAGAACATCAACATCAACATGGGAAAAAGAAGGACATTGCATTCAAAGCTTCAACTAAAGACAATCATGACACAAGTGAAGATGATAGTGAAGAAGAAACTCTCGTTGTAAATGGTAAACAATATAAAAGTTTTAAAACTAATAAAACTTCTAGTGTTTCTTCTTCCAGGTGCTTCGAATGTGGTAAGAAAGGACATATGAAAAGTGATTGTCCAACACTCAAGAAAGGGAAGAAATCATCTCACAAAAAGAAAGAAAAAGGATATCGAGCTGCATGGGATGATTCAAGTGATGATAGCGATGATGAAGAAGTAGAATGCCTCATTGCTACAACAAATGAAGACGAAGAAGAGGTAAGTCTTTATGATCTACCAAAAGAAGATATAATTGCTAGTCTTCAAGATACTCATCAGAAATATATTGAGTGCAAGAAGAAACTTAAGAAAGCAAATAAAGAATTAAATGCTAAACTTCTTGCTCTTGTATCTGAAAATGAAAATCTCAAAAAGGAAAATGAAGATTATGCTCTTAAGTTAAAATCGGTAGAAGCTAATTGCAATCTTCTTTCCTTAGAAAAGTCAAATTTGCAAACTCAAGTGAATGATCTTCAGAAACAACCTATTCTATGTTCACATTTAGATTATGATGAGGTTGTCAAAGAAAGAAACTTTCTAGTATCCAATTTAGATCAGGCAAAGAAAGATATTGCTAAGTTACAAAGAAATGTAAATGAGTTAAGAGGAAATGACATGCTTGAAAACATTTTGAAAATTTCCTCTAGCTATAATGGAAAAAGAGGATTAGGATATGATCCAAATAGAAATAAACCCAAAAGAGCTAAAGCATCCAAGATTATATTTGTACCAAGGAACTCAATTCCTAGAAAGAGAAATGAAGTTGATGATATTAGTTGTCATTATTGCATGCGTCTTGGACACTATTCATTTTCATGCCCATATAAGAAAAGGAATGATGAGTTAGCTTGGATTCCTAAAACCTAGTAGCTTAAAATTAACTAGTTTAGATTTGACCTAAACTGATTCTTTATATCATAATGTCTTATCTCAACACAATTGAGCTCTAATTTGCATTATCTCCTTTTGGTTGAAATCAATTAACAGTTCTGAACATATTCCAGAAACTTAGTCGGTCGAGAATTTGTCGACCGAGTGAACATTCAGTCGAGAAATTGTCTACCGAGCACGTCACTGATTTACAGACTACTGTAAAATTGCTGAAATTGATCAAAATTGCTATCTATTTGTAATTAATGACTGTAAAATAAAGTATAAATCATGGAAATTATCCTTGAAAGTCTACTTAAGATTAATTTGGTTTATTCTCTGAATAATTTAAGTCAAAAATTAAAATTATGCTTAGTTTTAAAGGAAATTTCTGCTTTTATCATTATATGCTCTTATTGATCTATCACAGGCAAGCAAAATGATTCATTGGTGATATATCTCTTAGAAATGCCTGCATAGAGCACCATTAACAAACTTTTTATTGGCATCTTTAAAGGATTTGAAATATTTATCGTGCTTTTCATGTTCTTATCACTTAAACATGCATCAAAATTGATATGAATGCTTAATTGGAAATCTGCAAATTTCTGCCTCTTGGTTAAAACAAAATTTAGCCAAGGGGCACTATGGTCGTAGTCAAGGGCGACCTAAAATAAGCTTTGACAAAATGCTTATTTGGACATCAATTTATTGAACTTAATCTTAGTATACTTTTGATAAAGGTCAAAATCAAAATTTAAAATCATTTGTGACCTTAAAAGCCTTAAATTGCGTAAATTGTAAGATTAAGGGGGAGCTTATAAAAACAAATTTGATTATGAAGCCTACAAAAACATTGTTAACATCATTTGGAGTTTGTTATGACCTTCGAATTCTTAAAAGTAATTTGTATTTCATCAAAATGATATATCTTGCTCTTAAAGGAACTCTCTAAACAAATCAGGGCTTAACATCCCTTGTATTTGGTTGGAGACATTTTTTTTGTACTCTAAATCAGGACTTAAATCAGGACTCTCATTTAATTTAGGGCTTAACATCCCTTGATAAATGAGCAATAAGTATACATTTATCATAAGCTTAAGGGAATCTCATATCATTTCAAGGCTTAACATCCTTTGCAAATGATTGAGAAACAAATTTTGGATAAATTAGACAAAAATGATATTAAACCCTTATTCCTAATAGAATATCTATTTATGGGGGAGCATAATATAAAATGAAGGGTGAGAAGAAAAATAAAATATTCAACTTGGATATCTTTTTGAAATGACAAAGGGGGAGAAAGAATATAAAATAAAAAATATAAATGAGTTTCATCTTGATGGCTAGCATTCACTTGCAAAAACAAGAATGGCTACAAAAGGTAAATTTCAGGTATGAAACTCACATGCTTTATATTTCCTTATTTCATATTTAGGAAATGTTTGTCATCTTCAAAAAGGGGGAGACTGTTGGATAAATTGGATATTATAATAAATCCCTTTGTTTCGATGATGACAAACATTTCATTCTTGTTGATCTAACGTGCTACTTGAGTGGTGCAGGAATAAAGTGGATGACAAAGATTCTAGGGAAACTATATGCTTGAATGATTGTAAATGTCATGCAATGTAATCAATTGTAAACTTGTACAAACATATAATGTACAAGTACTTAGATTCATGTAAATCAAGCGTTAGATCTTCCCTAGCTAATCACCACACTTATATAGGTCATCCCTTTCAAATAAATTCACATATGCACACTCATACACACACATAGTGCCTTAATTGAAAGATTGAAACAGGGTCAATCTCGGTCGAACACACTCCTCGACCGAGACACTCTCGGTCGACAAACTTCTCGACCGAGAATGACCCAAGTAGCCGTTAGACACAGCTGACAAAGTAGTTGGCAGTTGCAAATGAACGTTGATCCAGAGAGCCTGTCGGTCGACAAAACTTTGACCGAGTAGGTATCTCGGTCGACAATTTGTCGACCGAGATGGTCTCTGACAGCAACTGCAGAATAAAGTAACTAGCCGTTACTAATGCACCTAACTTATATCTAACGGCTAGTTAAGCACTTAGAAGCCCCTAGAAGTTGTCTAGAACGTCCTTAAGCATCCATAGGCCACTCCTATAAATAGGACATGCCTTAGGACACTAAAATACACCTAAGCTATACTTGTGCTATACTTGAGCTTTAATACACACTTGCAATCTGTTTTAGAGCAATAGAGCAATTCCTACACTTGCCATTCATCCCTATTGCTCCCATTTCGTGTCCTATAGGCTAGTATCTCCTATCCACTACAATCACATTGTCATACACATTGGTTAGGAGATCTATACGCTTGATATAGGCAAATCAAGCCTTGTGCTTACAACGGTATTGTAATTTCTATTTTCCTTCTTGTTCCTTTTATCCTTTGTACTCTCCTTGCTACTCCTAGGGTTGGAGGCTGCGGATCAGAGAGGGTTGACTTCTCAGGTGGAGAAGGGGACTTCAAGCTACTTCAAGAAGGCTATCGCACGGGAAGCTACTCCAGAAGGCTAGTGCAACGGGAGTTGGTGCACCTACTTCAAGGGAAGGCTGCTTCAAGGTTGGGCGATTACTTCTAGGTGAAGGCTGCTTGAAGGGTTTGGGAAAAGAAATTGTATTTTATGTAAAGTCCTTGCGAGGTAATAAAATAAATTTCTTTTCAAATCCCGGTTGGGTAAGCAACCGGGTAGTGGACTGACTTCCTTAGTATTTGCTAAGGTTGGAACCACTCTAAACCCTGTGTCTCCTTGTCCAATATTTTTTCATTGTGGTTGTTTGAGTTAAATTATTATTAAAATCATTATAAAACTCTATTCACCCCCCCTCTAGTAGTTTTCACTAGTTAAGTAATTTTGCAGTTGCTGTCAGAGTCCATCTCGGTCGAGGAATGGTCGACCGAGACACCTACTCGATCGAAGTTTTGTCAACCGACAGGCTCTCTGGATCATGTGTTTTGCAACGTTTATCTCCAACTGCCAACCACCTTGTCATATGTGTCTAACGGCTACCTGGGTCTTTCTCGGTCGAGAAAATTGTTGTCCGAGAGTGTCTCGGTCGAGGAGTTAGTCGACTGAGGTTGACCCTGTTTCAAAATTTCAATTAAAGCACTAAGTATGTGTATGAGTGTGCATATGTGACACTATTTGAAGGTGATGACCTATCTAAGTGTGATGTTTAGCTAGGGAGAATCTAACACTTGATTTTACATGAAATCTGAGTACTTGTACATTATATATTTGTACAAGTTTTTACAAGGCGATTACATTTCATGAAAATACAATCATGTAAGCATATGGATTTCCCTAATTGCTTTTTCATCCACCTTAATCCTGCACACTTAAGTAGCACGTTAGATCAATAAGAATGAAATGTTTGTCATTATCAAAACAAAGGGATTTATAGATGTCCATTTAGCCAACAATCTCCCCCTTTTTGAAGATGACAAACATTTCCAAAATATAAATGAAGGAAATATAAAACATATGAGTTTCATACCTGAAGATTACCTTTTGTAGCCATTTTTGTTTTGCAAGTGAGTGCTGGCCAAGATGTTATGAAACTCATTTATATTTTTGATTCTATTTTATATTATTTTCTCCCCCTTTGTAATTTCAAAAAGATATCCAAGTTTACTTTGTATTTCTCCCCCTTAATTTTATGCTATGCTCCCCCTTAAAGAGATATTCAATTTAAAGTCAAGGGATTAATATAAATGTAAGCCATTTATTGTCAAATTTATCCATAATGTATCTCTAACCAAATACACAGGATGTTAAGCCCAAATTTGTTTAGAGAATTCCATTAAGAACAAGATATATGTCATATTCATGAATTTTGTAGATTTCTTTGTTTTCATAACAAAAATTACTTTCAAGAATACTAAGGTCATAACAAGCTTCAAAGTTTTGTAAACTTATTAATCTTATAATCAAATTTTTTTTTGTGAGCTCCCCTTAATCTTATAATTAAGACAATTTAAGGATTCTAAGGTCACAAATGATTTTTAAGATTTGATTTTGACCTTTTATTAAAGATCCATGTTTTCAATATGATAAACTCATTTTGAGTCAAGATACTAAGATTAAATGCATTAAAATGATGTACAAATAAGCATTTTGTCAAGCTTATTTTAGGTTGACCTTGACTTCGACCATAACGCCCCTTGGTCAAATTTATTTTCAACCAAGAGGCAAATTCTACAGATTTTCAATTTAAACATTCATATGCGAAGTATAATTTCTGCAGATAGCTTTAAATAAATATCAATTTGAAGCATGTTAAGAGATACCTATTATGAAGACTTAATATGGGCATCATAGTGAAGTCTTTGACCTTGATTTTTCTAAAATGTATGTTTTACATTCATTGTGAATGATGTTTCATAAGCTTTGCTATTGGTACATAAATATCAAATCCCATTTCTTCTTGTACCCTTATTTTCAGATTAATCATAAGATTCTTTAGAAATATATATCTTGAAGGCAAGATTAATATCTTAAAGTCAAGATTTTTGCTTTTGATTTCTTAGAACAAACAAATAGATAAAAACATTAATATTTTTGTTCTAAGAGACACCGTTTGGCTGGTCATAGCATCATCATTCATTTATTTCAAGCCATTCTCACAAAAATCATTATCTATTATGTCAAGATGCATTTATGCCATAGAGTTTTACTGTTATGCAAAAGGGCACTTTCAATGATAGCATCATCTATATTTGTAATGTGTTGAATCACAATGATCATCCATTTATGGTTTGTATATATAGATCAAGATTATTTTTGACAAACCAAGTAAAACTGAAACACAATGATCATGGTACAATGATTTTGATAGAACAGTAGAAGCATATAATTTTAATGATTATAATCATTTGTATCAAAACACATGATTCTTATATGGATAGACCAAGAATTACTTTAGGAAAACCATGTGGATAATGATAAAATAGTAATTTCTTTTAAACTAATCATGATTTTTAGTTTTAAACTATTTAGAGGATAAACCAAAATAATCTATATTTAGGTTCATAAGTTTTTAATTTTAAGATAAGCTATATAACAGATCATACCTAATAAACTTTTTCAATCAGTCTTCATATGTTACTTTTCAGTTTTCATATGTTACTTTTGCAATATGTTTAAGAATTTTCATATTCATAATATTTATCTTAAAAAATATTTTGTTTCAAGAATGGTCTTCAGCATTATTCTTGTTTTGCATGTAAAATCAGTCATTAATAATAAATTGATAGCAAATAGATTACTTGAAAACATATTCAGCAGATTTATTACAGACTTGACAACAGAAACCTGCTCGGTCGACGATTTCTCGACCGATAGTGTTCTCGGTCAAACAGTTTCTCGACCGAGAATGTTTCTGTACTGTTTCAGAATTGTTTTAAGTAATTGTATACAAGTAAATCATAGATCATTTTCAATTCAATTATGCAATTTGAAACTCAGTTTAGTTGAGATAGAACATATGAGTATCAAAGGAACATTTAGATCAAATCTCAACTAATTATATACAAATCTTTATGTTTTGAAGACCCTAATTAAAACAGATTTGTAAAGATGTGTCTTTGCAGATTTATTTAAAATGTGTAGTTTCAATTTTAGAAGTTTTAATTACTTGAATCAATTTGTTATCTCATTATGTTTAAGTTGAGATAGACATATAGATTTACAACTAGAGTCTTTGGTCATATCTCAACTTTATCTTATTCATTTAGTTTGGGGGTTTTGGAACCCATACTAACTCAACATACTTTTTCTTGTAAGGACATGAAAAGGAATAATGTCCAAGACGCAAACAGTAATGACAACATATAGAATCAACCTCATGTCTCTTTCTATGATTTTGTTCTAGGTTGTTCTTGGGTACATATGTATATTTGCCTTTAGGTATATACATGGATTGATTTTCATGTGCTTGTTTCTTTCTCCAACTAGGTTTTTGATAAGCTTTTCCTTTAGGATTATAACCTAGTCCTCTCCTTCCAATTTGATGATAAGAATTATTTAAAATTTTATCAAGAGTATCATTGTTATTCAAACTACTAATCTTTTGTTGCAGCTTGACAATCTCATCCATTCTCTTATTGATGTCTATCTTTGCTTGATCTAGATTAGATAATAAGGAATCTCTTTCTTTCACAATAGTATCATAATCTAGATGTGTACACAAAACGGGTTGTTTTTTAAGATCATTTACTTGGGTTTACATATTTATCTTTTCTAGGGATAGAAGATTGCAATCTGCTTCTACTGATTTTAGTTTAATATTATGATCTTCAATAACCTTTTTGAGATCTTCATTTTCAGATGTGAGAGCAAGAATTTTAGCATGTAGCTCATCATTTGCTTTATTTGATTTCTTTAATTTCTTCTTACACTCAATATATTTTTCATGTGTTTCTTGAAGACTAGCAATTAAATCTTCTTTAGGTAAATCAAAAAGGCTTACCTCTTCTTCTTCTTCTTCACTTATTGTAGCAATAAAGCATCCTTTATGCACATCTTCCTTCGTTTTCCTCCAAGGACAACTGAGTGTTGTGTGGCTTGTTCCTAAGCACCATGTGCAGCTTGTTGAAAATTTGTCCATTCTTTTCCTTTGCTTGCAGTTGTAGACACCACCGCCCTTCATTCTTCAAGACTCGATTAGAGCTCCTTGAAGCTTGCTCTGATGCCAATTGAAAAACACTAGAGGGGGGGTGAATAGAGTTTTTAAATTATTTTAACAATTATTTAACTCAAAAACAACCACAATTGAAAATGGAAGAAGGAGACAGGTGTTTAGAGTGGTTCCAACTTTAGCAAATACTAAAGTTGTCAGTCCACTACCCGGTTGCTAACCCAACCGGGATTTTGAAAGTATTTATTTTATTACCTTCACAAGGATTTATACAAAATACAATACTTTCTTTACACCCCTTGAACAACCTTCACTTGAAGTAGATGCACCAACTTGAGGTAGCCTTCTTGAAGTAACTTCAAGCTCCCCCTTGAAGTAGCCTTCCTCTCTAGAAGTAACCTCCCATTGCACCAGCCTTCTTGAAGTAGCTCAAGGTCCCCTTCTTCACCAAGAAGATCTCCACCCTCTCCAATCCGCAGCCTCCAACCTAGGAGTAGCAAGGAGAGTACAAACAATAATAGAGAACAAGAAAGGAAAAGGAAATTACAACTTATCATTTTGTAGCACAAGGCTTGATTTGCCTAGATCAAGCGTATAGATCTCCTAGCCAAAGTGTATGTAATTGTAATTGCAGTGGATAGGAGATGCTAGCCTATGGGACACGAAATTTGAGCTAAGAGAGGAAGTAGCCAATTTTCACAATGCTCAATTGCTCACAAATAGATTGCACAAAGTCAATGTATGCTCAAAGATTGCTCAAGTGTAAAAGCAAGCATTATTGGGTGTCCTAAGGCATGTCCTATTTATAGGAATGTCCTACAAGTGCTTAAGGACGTTCTAGACACTTTCTAGGGGCTTCTAAGTGCTTAACTAGCCGTTAGGTATAAGTTTAGTTGCTTTAACAATGGCTAGTTAATTAATTCTGCAGTTGCTGTCAGAGTCCATCTCGGTCGAGGAATGGTCGACCGAGACACCTACTCGGTCGAAGTTTTGTCGACTGACAGGCTCTCTGGATCATGTGTTTTGCAACGTTTATCTCCAACTACCAACCACCTTGTCAGATGTGTCTAACGGCTACCTAGGTCTTTCTCGGTCGAGAAAATTGTCGACCGAGAGTGTCTCAGTCGAGGAGTTAGTCGACTGAGGTTGACCCTGTTTCAATTTTTCAATTAAAGCACTAAGTATGTGTATGAGTGTGCATATGTGACACTATTTGAAGGTGATGACCTATCTAAGTGTGATGTTTAGCTAGGGAGAATCTAACGCTTGATTTTACATGAAATCTAAGTACTTGTACATTATATATTTGTACAAGTTTTTACAAGGCGATTACATTTCATGAAAATACAATCATGTAAGCATATGGATTTCCCTAATTGCTTTGTCATCCACCTTAATCCTGCACACTTAAGTAGCACGTTAGATCAATAAGAATGAAATGTTTGTCATTATCAAAACAAAGGGATTTATAGATGTCCATTTAGCCAACAATCTCCCCATTTTTGAAGATGACAAACATTTCCAAAATATAAATGAAGGAAATATAAAACATATGAGTTTCATACCTGAAGATTACCTTTTGTAGCCATTTTTGTTTTGCAAGTGAGTGTTGGCCAAGATGTTATGAAACTCATTTATATTTTTGATTCTATTTTACAAAGGGATTTATAAAAAAGAATATAAAATAGGAATGAAATGTTTGTCATTATCAAAACAAAGGGATTTATAGATGTCCATTTAGCCAACAATCTCCCCCTTTTTGAAGATGACAAACATTTCCAAAATATAAAATAAGGAAATATAAATCATATGAGTTTCATACCTGAAGTTTACCTTTTGTAGCCATTCTTGTGTTTTGCAAGTGGGTGCTGGCTGAGATATTATGAAACTCATTTTATTTTATGTTTTTGATTTTAAATTATTTCTCCCCCTTTGTCATTTCAAAAAGATATCCAAGTTTACTTTGTATTTCTCCCCCTTAATTTTATGCTATGCTCCCCCTTAAAGAGATATTCAATTTAAAGTCAAGGGATTAATATAAATGTAAAACAAAGGGATTTATAATGTTTGTCATTATCAAAACAAAGAGATTTATAGATGTCCATTTAGCCAACATTTCACACAAGAAATATATATGAAAAAGGAAATAACAAAACTAAATAGATAACGTGATACTAAACATGGAGATAAGAGATATGTACCCATTTCTATATCAAGAATACCCATTATTGTTTCATTTTAGAGATTTGAGTCTTGAGTGTAGAATATCTTCATTTGAAAACTAAAAATTTCGATAAACACAATATATTAATTCTAAAACCTTAAGGACACTATGAAAAGACGTGCAAGCACATATTAACATAAAAGTTTCTTGACTAGAAACATTATAATAAACAAGAAGTAGAAACAAGTCGAGAATACATAATGATGTTCTTTCATAAAAAGCATATTTTAGGTTGCATTATCCATTATATCAATGTAGGCCTTTTAACCACTTCCCAAGGAAGGGATCGTGAGGGACATTCAACCCAAAGCTATCACATCTGAACGTGAGGGATTTCAAGACTAACATGTCACGAGTTAACCCTATTCATATGGGACCTCAAGTCCATCTCCAAGAGCTAACCCTTTTTCAATCATGTCTTGTTCCCTTACCCCAAGAATTCAGATAGGTACACATCGATGTATAATGGATTTCTCTAATATTGTGACACCTCATCACACTAAACGAGATTACTCAAAACTCAAAAACGCGATCAACTACTAATTAATCACATTGTCAAAAATGCGGAATAATTAAAACCGATTCCAAAGATGTAAACAAACTTTAGAACATTGATAAAATGTCCATCATTCCATTCTCATATATTGTATCAAGCATTTGCATAAGGGTCCAAAGACCTCAGTCACATCCTGCATACAAAAGATATTTCACATGTACATGCCATATATTTACAAACATTGGCATACGACCAAAATCTCATGTCGATACAAGTATATCTTCTAGAAAACACATCCTATACCAGGACCTGAGAGTACAGGGACGACCCTAGGACTGTACTACTAACATCTATAACTAACATCTACAACTAACCAACCTTCTGAATCTATTGATCACCAGGTTGGTTCTCTTCCACAGCACGACCTCGACCACGCTGCCCGCGACCACCTAAAAAAATGTGGTTACCCACGGGTGAGACCCAGTCCCAGCGAGAGATATAACTCTCTCCAACATATATTGATTATAACTTATTAATTAACAGTAATTACATAGAGCAGTTAGGGTATTGAATAAGCAATATGAACAGATTGAACAATTTAAGCATACTAAGCAGTTAAGCAAATAAGTTGAAGCATCAAGTAGAATTACACAGTTTTCATAAGTCTACATCATGTAAGAAATATGTAGTGTAAAGACAATACAATGGTTAATCAACCAATGTGATACGTATTTAAACCCTAGCAATTATACTACACGGCTGGTATTATATCTTTTATTATTATGCCCTGGGGAGTTTGAGTCGTACCACTCAAAGTCCAACTGACCACTGCGAAGTGCTATTCAGTTCCGTATAAGATCTAGGAGTGCCGGTATCCTAAGATCTCTTCCCCTCGGTCAGTACGAGTAAACCGCAGTGACATACCAGTCAAACTGCCAACAGTGACATATAGTCAACTGATAACAACTAGTTCGTACTTGGTACAAGTTACGACACTAGAACACAGGGTATACAAAACCCTCTAATCCGAGGTACAACCGCAGTTGTCCTCAATCACATCAAATGTCTGAGGCATGACCATAGCCATCCTCCATAACCTGCAATTGTGGATGACAAGAATATATCCTCAACTTGCCACCCCCACATACTCAACAGTATGCGCTCCGAGTTTCCCTTGGGAATACTCGTTTCACCATCCAGTAAATTCTGACACTGAAGATGGCTCTACAGCACAGGGCTCTACATGATTAGGGTTACACTTGATTAATTACTGCCAATTGAATGCGTTAAGGCTTTATCATACAAGTGGACATTCAAACCCTAATTATTTTCTAACAAGAATATATGTATAATGAATTCAAAGGATATAAAACATTTGATGTAAAAATCTTAATCATATTACCACATCCTATCATTCATTTCAAATTAATGGACCACACTTATCATGATACTATTTCCAAGATACCAATATCTTATCACAAGTTCCAGGGTTTTAACCCTTATTGGAACATAAAGAGGATTTCACCTCAATCATGGCTTCAAGCTTGCCCAAAGGTCATTAAGACCATCACATTATGTATAGTAAGGTTATCATCATCATTCCATGCCTTAAACAAGGCTCAAAAGATCATTAGCACATATGTATCCATAGATATTAACATGGCAATGCACTATGATATTGAAATTGTACTACAATGTGGTTTCAACACAAGAAGAATGTAATTCATTATCACATTAATCATTCAAGAGGTCGGATTATAACCAATCAACATCAAATAATTACATCAAGGTTAGGTATAACAAGCTAGATCACACGGGAGTTACACATCCACTTATTATAGTGATTTATCAAATATAACTATACAATGGCAAAGGTAATGCTGCCAATTAATGGTAATGAACCATTGAATTATATTCACTAGGAACCACATATAATAACATGTGATTTATTCAAATCCATTGGATGTTAAAGCATCCAATATTATTCATTGGATCAGGTTCATTGTTCAAGGTTATCAATTGAAGTATAGGTCTAACCATTAGATCAATTGAACCTAGGAACCATTGGTTCAAGGTATAGTCAAATCTACAATTTCATTCCTAATTCATCATATATGGTGATGACCTGATCCACCATTAATTGTGATCATTAAGTCACCATTGGTTGTTAGATCAGTAATACATTCAATTAACATCATCAAATAATAGGCCAATATCATCATCAATTGATAACATCATTAAAATACTTAGTGGATGATAATTAAATGTATAATTGAGTCAAAACCTGTCCTAAGGTGGTAACCATAGGTTGTAACTATAAATTTTACACCCTTGATCACGAACCTAAGTTGCTAAGATAGCAACACTATTGGTTATTGAATGGTATAACAATCAATTATGTGATAGGGAAGGAAATAGTTTAAAAACCCTAATTTGCACCATCATTTGTTTTGTACATAATGCCATAGGTTGTTGCTATCAACCTGTCCCAAATCATGTTACACCTTATAAAGGCTTTACACAAGTTTACAGGTTCATATAGAACTGGAATAAAATAGGAAACACCACAAAATTCGTAATTCTAAACAAGCATAATTCCACTATGCTTAGATCATCACATTCAAGCATAATCATGAACTAACAAGCTTCTAATAAGCAATATAAGTGAAGAATGTTATATAACTCGCCTCTATAGAGTAGTTCAGATATCCAACAGCAAAAATCTCGAGCAAATAGGGCAAGGAAACCTTGGATTCAGATCTGAACTTGGCCAACTATGCAATTCTCTCCACAAACAAGCAAAACCCTAGAAAAGAGACAAAAAGGAAGGAGTTTTGAGTTCTAGGGAAACTTTCACCATGGAAAACCATGGTTCCGACCTGGAGAGATGTAGGAGGAAGAGGAACAAAGAATTGGACGGAGGAAATCAGAAAAAACTTACACTTTTAGGTTAGTATCACTTGGGGGAAGCATCATACACCCAAAAAGAGAATCAATTTCAACCCTAGAATTTGTTTCCAAGAGGATCCCCACCTTCTTCTTCCTTGGGCAGCAAAAATCGCAGCTGAACAGAGGGAGGACGAGGCTGGGAGAAGGAGAGAGAGAATGGAGAGCAAATGGCTCGTTTGTGGGCTTTTGGATAAGTATATAACACTTTAATATTAAGAAAAAGAAAAAAAAATTGAAATTCTAGTATATATCCAAGTATCCATGGCTTTATATTATTAAAAAACATAAGCACACACACACACACAGCTCTCCCACCGTCCCTCTAGACCTGCTTGGCTTGCCTTTGACGAAATTCTCAGCCAATCACATAATTCCTTAGTTGATAGCTACTAAAGGTAGCTCATCCATGAAGGGGGAAAACCCTAAAATGCCCTTGATAAAAACACCTTCAAACAATGGCTCAAATAGGATCCCCATGGCTCAAAAATCTCAAGAATGATAATATAACAACTAATGAATATAATGTATGTGACAAATTGCAAAGAAAACCCCTCAATTGGGTAAATTGCAGAAAAGTCTGAAATATATGGAAAATTGCATAACTTTCTCAAACAGTGTCCAAATTGGACCAAATTTGAAACTTAAGCTTGCGTTATGATTTAAAAACATATCAAAAGGTTATATTAGAGTTATAAGCTTTAAAGTATGGTAATTAAGCTCCTTCAACTCATTAAGAAAGTTCAGGGGCCTTACAACTATAAACCCCTAACAAGGATTTCGCCCCGAAATCCTACGCAAAAAGAGATGGGTATTTTCTACGCATCTCATTCTCTAGTTCCCATGTGGCTTCCTCAATGCCACGGTGATTCCACAAAACTTTCACTAGTATTATATCCTTTCTCTTCAGCTTTTTCACCCTTCTATCCAGGATTAACACAGGACCCTCAACATAGGAAATATCCTCATCTAACTCAACCTCTACTGGTTGAATTGTATGTTCAGTATCTGGATGGCATTTCCTCAACATAGAGATGTGAAAGACATTATGCAATCTATGTAGCTCTGGTGGTAGCTCCAACTTATATGCTACCTTTCCAACTCGAGCTAGGATAGGGTATGGTCCCATAAATCTAGGAGCCAACTTACCCTTCTTTCCAAACCTCAACACACCTTTCCAAGGAGAAACCTTAAGATATACTCTATCTCCCACTTGGAACTCAAGTGGTCTGCGTCGATTATCTGCATAAGATTTCTGCCTGTCCTGGGCTGCTTTCAACTGTTGTTGTATCACTTTAACCTTTTCTGTAGTCTGTTGTACTAGCTCAGGACCCAAAAGTTGATATTCTCCGGTCTCATACCAACAAAGAGGAGACCGACATCGTCTCCCATACAGAGCCTCATAAGGCACCATATCTATGCTTCTTTGATAGCTATTGTTGTACGCAAACTCTATCAGAGTTAGATGTACATCCCAACTTCCAAGAAATTGTAGCACACATGCCCTTAAGAGATCCTCTAAAGTTTGAATAGTCCTTTCTGACTGGCCATCAGTCTGCGGATGAAAAGCTGTGCTGAATCTCAGCTGTGTTCCCATTGCTGAATGCAGACGCTCCCAAAAATGACTTGTAAACTGTGGACCTCTATCAGAAACTATAGTCACTGGAATGCCATGCAGACGGACTATCTCATCAACATATATTTGTGCCAATTTCTCTGCTGTAAATGTCATCTTAACTGGCAGAAAATGAGCTGACTGTGCTATGGGTTGTGTTCCAGGAACAAGATTGATCTCAAACTCAATCTCTCTAGGAGGGGGAATGCTAGGAAATTCCTCAGGAAAGACATCCTCAAATTCTCGCACCACTGGTAACTCCTGGATACTAGGACCTACCGCCTTGGTATCCACAACATGAGCTAAGAAAGCCTCACATCCTTGTCTCATCAACCGCTCAGCTGTCATGGCTGACATCAAACATGTAGGAAGAATCTTCCTATCACCCTAAAAAATCCATTGTGCATCTCCATCATGGAATGTCGCCACCTTAGTACTACAGTCCAAGACTACCTTGTATTTCTCCAAGGTATCCATTCCTAGGATTACATCAAAACCATGCATGTCAAGTAGTAGAAGATCCACTTGAATGTTATGTCCAGAGAAAGAAATAACACAAGAAGAGCACACTTCTAGCAACTCGGTAGAATCAACCAAAGGAGTCTCTAGCCGCAGGCTATCAGATCTAAGGCTAACAGGTAGATAACAACTATCTATCACCTCTCTGGTGATAAAAGAGTGTGTCGCACCCGGGTCTACTAACACAGATATGAAACAGGAAGCAGACATATCAGAATGAAATAACTCCATCTGACCTGTCACGACTCGTGGATTGACCACTGCTTCAGGCTGGGTCATGGCATAGAACCTAGCTGTCGCCTGCTGCCGTCCACGTCCTCTACTCACCTGTCCTGAGGATCTTGCATGGGACACCTGACCACGTCCTCTGCCACTACCACTACTAAACTGTCGTTGTTGTGGACCTGGTTGACTTTGCCTTGCCTGCTGAGTCACCTCCTCATCTTTCATAGGGCAATAAGGTCTTGTATGCCCCACTTTCCCACACTTGTAACATGTTCTGGTGTCCTGATATGGCCTAAATGGCCCTGTCACTGAAACTGATGAGGTACTGCGGGCTCCCGTCGGTGGAAAATTGTGACCTCTACCCTGGCTCGGGGTCCACTGTGATGGTGCATGTGATCTTGGTTCAGTGAAGGTTGACCTTGGTTGTGACGATGATGGGAAAAACCTTGGCTTCTTAAAGCCTCCAGATGATTGCCCTTGAAACTGCATAGGTCGCTTCTTAGCATTAGCATCACGCTTCTCTATGGCAGACCTCTCAATCCTCCTGACAGATTCCACAAAGGTGGAAAACCTTTCCCTGTTCTCCAAGGCTGATGTTGTAGTAGTCAACTCTGTACTCAGACCCTTCTCAAATCTCCGGATCCTTTCCTTGTCTGTTGCTGCCATGTGTGGGCAAAACCTCAGAAGTTCCATAAACTTTGATTCATACTCATTGATATTCATAGCTCCTTGACGAATCTTCTCGAACTGAGAGATTTTCTCATCTAGATAGGTCTCTGGAAAATATCGACTAACAAATTCCCTCCGAAACTCCTCCCATCCTATCACAACTCCTGGCCTTTTCTCCTCTTCTATGGCCCACCAGTGGCCAGCACTGCCCTTCAACAAGTATACTGCATGCTTAACTTTGTCTTCTTCAATGATGTTTAGGATTTTGAAAGCTTTTTCCAGCTCAGTCAACCACATGTCAGCGTCTGCTGGATCAGAAGTACCTACATATTCAATTGCCCCAACACGTCTAAGACGTTCAAATGTCTTCCCGATACCTAGGGACTCCACATTAGAGGCGGCTGCCCTAGCTGGAGGTGCTGGTGCTCTGTCAGCAATATGTGTGATTGTGGCCATCATTTGTCTAAACATATGCTGAAACTCAGGATTGGCAATCATTGTCGGGTCTAGATGAGTCATTGTGGGCTGTTCTGGCCCTGCTTCTGGCACTCTCTCATTGCGTGCCTGCCTCCCTGCACCTCCTCCTAGTGCAACATAGCTACTCTCAACATGTTCTTCATGTCCTCCAGACATATCTGCATAAGCATAAACTATGATCAGATATGTTGGATACATAAGAACAGACTCAAACCTAAGTCCTATGTCCCTGTAGACTCGGTAAACCTAGAGCTCTGATACCAACTTAACTGTGACACCTCATCACACTAAACGAGATTACTCAAAACTCAAAAACGCGATCAACTACTAATTAATCACATTGTCAAAAATGCGGAATAATTAAAACCGATTCCAAAGATGTAAACAAACTTTAGAACATTGATAAAATGTCCATCATTCCATTCTCATATATTGTATCAAGCATTTGCATAAGGGTCCAAAGACCTCAGTCACATCCTGCATACAAAAGATATTTCACATGTACATGCCATATATTTACAAACATTGGCATACGACCAAAATCTCATGTCGATACAAGTATATCTTCTAGAAAACACATCCTATACCAGGACCTGAGAGTACAGGGACGACCCTAGGACTGTACTACTAACATCTATAACTAACATCTACAACTAACCAACCTTCTGAATCTATTGATCACCAGGTTGGTTCTCTTCCACAGCACGACCTCGACCACGCTGCCCGCGACCACCTAAAAAAATGTGGTTACCCACGGGTGAGACCCAGTCCCAGCGAGAGATATAACTCTCTCCAACATATATTGATTATAACTTATTAATTAACAGTAATTACATAGAGCAGTTAGGGTATTGAATAAGCAATATGAACAGATTGAACAATTTAAGCATACTAAGCAGTTAAGCAAATAAGTTGAAGCATCAAGTAGAATTACACAGTTTTCATAAGTCTACATCATGTAAGAAATATGTAGTGTAAAGACAATACAATGGTTAATCAACCAATGTGATACGTATTTAAACCCTAGCAATTATACTACACGGCTGGTATTATATCTTTTATTATTATGCCCTGGGGAGTTTGAGTCGTACCACTCAAAGTCCAACTGACCACTGCGAAGTGCTATTCAGTTCCGTATAAGATCTAGGAGTGCCGGTATCCTAAGATCTCTTCCCCTCGGTCAGTACGAGTAAACCGCAGTGACATACCAGTCAAACTGCCAACAGTGACATATAGTCAACTGATAACAACTAGTTCGTACTTGGTACAAGTTACGACACTAGAACACAGGGTATACAAAACCCTCTAATCCGAGGTACAACCGCAGTTGTCCTCAATCACATCAAATGTCTGAGGCATGACCATAGCCATCCTCCATAACCTGCAATTGTGGATGACAAGAATATATCCTCAACTTGCCACCCCCACATACTCAACAGTATGCGCTCCGAGTTTCCCTTGGGAATACTCGTTTCACCATCCAGTAAATTCTGACACTGAAGATGGCTCTACAGCACAGGGCTCTACATGATTAGGGTTACACTTGATTAATTACTGCCAATTGAATGCGTTAAGGCTTTATCATACAAGTGGACATTCAAACCCTAATTATTTTCTAACAAGAATATATGTATAATGAATTCAAAGGATATAAAACATTTGATGTAAAAATCTTAATCATATTACCACATCCTATCATTCATTTCAAATTAATGGACCACACTTATCATGATACTATTTCCAAGATACCAATATCTTATCACAAGTTCCAGGGTTTTAACCCTTATTGGAACATAAAGAGGATTTCACCTCAATCATGGCTTCAAGCTTGCCCAAAGGTCATTAAGACCATCACATTATGTATAGTAAGGTTATCATCATCATTCCATGCCTTAAACAAGGCTCAAAAGATCATTAGCACATATGTATCCATAGATATTAACATGGCAATGCACTATGATATTGAAATTGTACTACAATGTGGTTTCAACACAAGAAGAATGTAATTCATTATCACATTAATCATTCAAGAGGTCGGATTATAACCAATCAACATCAAATAATTACATCAAGGTTAGGTATAACAAGCTAGATCACACGGGAGTTACACATCCACTTATTATAGTGATTTATCAAATATAACTATACAATGGCAAAGGTAATGCTGCCAATTAATGGTAATGAACCATTGAATTATATTCACTAGGAACCACATATAATAACATGTGATTTATTCAAATCCATTGGATGTTAAAGCATCCAATATTATTCATTGGATCAGGTTCATTGTTCAAGGTTATCAATTGAAGTATAGGTCTAACCATTAGATCAATTGAACCTAGGAACCATTGGTTCAAGGTATAGTCAAATCTACAATTTCATTCCTAATTCATCATATATGGTGATGACCTGATCCACCATTAATTGTGATCATTAAGTCACCATTGGTTGTTAGATCAGTAATACATTCAATTAACATCATCAAATAATAGGCCAATATCATCATCAATTGATAACATCATTAAAATACTTAGTGGATGATAATTAAATGTATAATTGAGTCAAAACCTGTCCTAAGGTGGTAACCATAGGTTGTAACTATAAATTTTACACCCTTGATCACGAACCTAAGTTGCTAAGATAGCAACACTATTGGTTATTGAATGGTATAACAATCAATTATGTGATAGGGAAGGAAATAGTTTAAAAACCCTAATTTGCACCATCATTTGTTTTGTACATAATGCCATAGGTTGTTGCTATCAACCTGTCCCAAATCATGTTACACCTTATAAAGGCTTTACACAAGTTTACAGGTTCATATAGAACTGGAATAAAATAGGAAACACCACAAAATTCGTAATTCTAAACAAGCATAATTCCACTATGCTTAGATCATCACATTCAAGCATAATCATGAACTAACAAGCTTCTAATAAGCAATATAAGTGAAGAATGTTATATAACTCGCCTCTATAGAGTAGTTCAGATATCCAACAGCAAAAATCTCGAGCAAATAGGGCAAGGAAACCTTGGATTCAGATCTGAACTTGGCCAACTATGCAATTCTCTCCACAAACAAGCAAAACCCTAGAAAAGAGACAAAAAGGAAGGAGTTTTGAGTTCTAGGGAAACTTTCACCATGGAAAACCATGGTTCCGACCTGGAGAGATGTAGGAGGAAGAGGAACAAAGAATTGGACGGAGGAAATCAGAAAAAACTTACACTTTTAGGTTAGTATCACTTGGGGGAAGCATCATACACCCAAAAAGAGAATCAATTTCAACCCTAGAATTTGTTTCCAAGAGGATCCCCACCTTCTTCTTCCTTGGGCAGCAAAAATCGCAGCTGAACAGAGGGAGGACGAGGCTGGGAGAAGGAGAGAGAGAATGGAGAGCAAATGGCTCGTTTGTGGGCTTTTGGATAAGTATATAACACTTTAATATTAAGAAAAAGAAAAAAAAATTGAAATTCTAGTATATATCCAAGTATCCATGGCTTTATATTATTAAAAAACATAAGCACACACACACACACAGCTCTCCCACCGTCCCTCTAGACCTGCTTGGCTTGACTTTGACGAAATTCTCAGCCAATCACATAATTCCTTAGTTGATAGCTACTAAAGGTAGCTCATCCATGAAGGGGGAAAACCCTAAAATGCCCTTGATAAAAACACCTTCAAACAATGGCTCAAATAGGATCCCCATGGCTCAAAAATCTCAAGAATGATAATATAACAACTAATGAATATAATGTATGTGACAAATTGCAAAGAAAACCCCTCAATTGGGTAAATTGCAGAAAAGTCTGAAATATATGGAAAATTGCATAACTTTCTCAAACAGTGTCCAAATTGGACCAAATTTGAAACTTAAGCTTGCGTTATGATTTAAAAACATATCAAAAGGTTATATTAGAGTTATAAGCTTTAAAGTATGGTAATTAAGCTCCTTCAACTCATTAAGAAAGTTCAGGGGCCTTACAACTATAAACCCCTAACAAGGATTTCGCCCCGAAATCCTACGCAAAAAGAGATGGGTATTTTCTACGCATCTCATTCTCTAGTTCCCATGTGGCTTCCTCAATGCCACGGTGATTCCACAAAACTTTCACTAGTATTATATCCTTTCTCTTCAGCTTTTTCACCCTTCTATCCAGGATTAACACAGGACCCTCAACATAGGAAATATCCTCATCTAACTCAACCTCTACTGGTTGAATTGTATGTTCAGTATCTGGATGGCATTTCCTCAACATAGAGATGTGAAAGACATTATGCAATCTATGTAGCTCTGGTGGTAGCTCCAACTTATATGCTACCTTTCCAACTCGAGCTAGGATAGGGTATGGTCCCATAAATCTAGGAGCCAACTTACCCTTCTTTCCAAACCTCAACACACCTTTCCAAGGAGAAACCTTAAGATATACTCTATCTCCCACTTGGAACTCAAGTGGTCTGCGTCGATTATCTGCATAAGATTTCTGCCTGTCCTGGGCTGCTTTCAACTGTTGTTGTATCACTTTAACCTTTTCTGTAGTCTGTTGTACTAGCTCAGGACCCAAAAGTTGATATTCTCCGGTCTCATACCAACAAAGAGGAGACCGACATCGTCTCCCATACAGAGCCTCATAAGGCGCCATATCTATGCTTCTTTGATAGCTATTGTTGTACGCAAACTCTATCAGAGTTAGATGTACATCCCAACTTCCAAGAAATTGTAGCACACATGCCCTTAAGAGATCCTCTAAAGTTTGAATAGTCCTTTCTGACTGGCCATCAGTCTGCGGATGAAAAGCTGTGCTGAATCTCAGCTGTGTTCCCATTGCTGAATGCAGACGCTCCCAAAAATGACTTGTAAACTGTGGACCTCTATCAGAAACTATAGTCACTGGAATGCCATGCAGACGGACTATCTCATCAACATATATTTGTGCCAATTTCTCTGCTGTAAATGTCATCTTAACTGGCAGAAAATGAGCTGACTGTGCTATGGGTTGTGTTCCAGGAACAAGATTGATCTCAAACTCAATCTCTCTAGGAGGGGGAATGCTAGGAAATTCCTCAGGAAAGACATCCTCAAATTCTCGCACCACTGGTAACTCCTGGATACTAGGACCTACCGCCTTGGTATCCACAACATGAGCTAAGAAAGCCTCACATCCTTGTCTCATCAACCGCTCAGCTGTCATGGCTGACATCAAACATGTAGGAAGAATCTTCCTATCACCCTAAAAAATCCATTGTGCATCTCCATCATGGAATGTCGCCACCTTAGTACTACAGTCCAAGACTACCTTGTATTTCTCCAAGGTATCCATTCCTAGGATTACATCAAAACCATGCATGTCAAGTAGTAGAAGATCCACTTGAATGTTATGTCCAGAGAAAGAAATAACACAAGAAGAGCACACTTCTAGCAACTCGGTAGAATCAACCAAAGGAGTCTCTAGCCGCAGGCTATCAGATCTAAGGCTAACAGGTAGATAACAACTATCTATCACCTCTCTGGTGATAAAAGAGTGTGTCGCACCCGGGTCTACTAACACAGATATGAAACAGGAAGCAGACATATCAGAATGAAATAACTCCATCTGACCTGTCACGACTCGTGGATTGACCACTGCTTCAGGCTGGGTCATGGCATAGAACCTAGCTGTCGCCTGCTGCCGTCCACGTCCTCTACTCACCTGTCCTGAGGATCTTGCATGGGACACCTGACCACGTCCTCTGCCACTACCACTACTAAACTGTCGTTGTTGTGGACCTGGTTGACTTTGCCTTGCCTGCTGAGTCACCTCCTCATCTTTCATAGGGCAATAAGGTCTTGTATGCCCCACTTTCCCACACTTGTAACATGTTCTGGTGTCCTGATATGGCCTAAATGGCCCTGTCACTGAAACTGATGAGGTACTGCGGGCTCCCGTCGGTGGAAAATTGTGACCTCTACCCTGGCTCGGGGTCCACTGTGATGGTGCATGTGATCTTGGTTCAGTGAAGGTTGACCTTGGTTGTGACGATGATGGGAAAAACCTTGGCTTCTTAAAGCCTCCAGATGATTGCCCTTGAAACTGCATAGGTCGCTTCTTAGCATTAGCATCACGCTTCTCTATGGCAGACCTCTCAATCCTCCTGACAGATTCCACAAAGGTGGAAAACCTTTCCCTGTTCTCCAAGGCTGATGTTGTAGTAGTCAACTCTGTACTCAGACCCTTCTCAAATCTCCGGATCCTTTCCTTGTCTGTTGCTGCCATGTGTGGGCAAAACCTCAGAAGTTCCATAAACTTTGATTCATACTCATTGATATTCATAGCTCCTTGACGAATCTTCTCGAACTGAGAGATTTTCTCATCTAGATAGGTCTCTGGAAAATATCGACTAACAAATTCCCTCCGAAACTCCTCCCATCCTATCACAACTCCTGGCCTTTTCTCCTCTTCTATGGCCCACCAGTGGCCAGCACTGCCCTTCAACAAGTATACTGCATGCTTAACTTTGTCTTCTTCAATGATGTTTAGGATTTTGAAAGCTTTTTCCAGCTCAGTCAACCACATGTCAGCGTCTGCTGGATCAGAAGTACCTACATATTCAATTGCCCCAACACGTCTAAGACGTTCAAATGTCTTCCCGATACCTAGGGACTCCACATTAGAGGCGGCTGCCCTAGCTGGAGGTGCTGGTGCTCTGTCAGCAATATGTGTGATTGTGGCCATCATTTGTCTAAACATATGCTGAAACTCAGGATTGGCAATCATTGTCGGGTCTAGATGAGTCATTGTGGGCTGTTCTGGCCCTGCTTCTGGCACTCTCTCATTGCGTGCCTGCCTCCCTGCACCTCCTCCTGGTGCAACATAGCTACTCTCAACATGTTCTTCATGTCCTCCAGACATATCTGCATAAGCATAAACTATGATCAGATATGTTGGATACATAAGAACAGACTCAAACCTAAGTCCTATGTCCCTGTAGACTCGGTAAACCTAGAGCTCTGATACCAACTTAACTGTGACACCTCATCACACTAAACGAGATTACTCAAAACTCAAAAACGCGATCAACTACTAATTAATCACATTGTCAAAAATGCGGAATAATTAAAACCGATTCCAAAGATGTAAACAAACTTTAGAACATTGATAAAATGTCCATCATTCCATTCTCATATATTGTATCAAGCATTTGCATAAGGGTCCAAAGACCTCAGTCACATCCTGCATACAAAAGATATTTCACATGTACATGCCATATATTTACAAACATTGGCATACGACCAAAATCTCATGTCGATACAAGTATATCTTCTAGAAAACACATCCTATACCAGGACCTGAGAGTACAGGGACGACCCTAGGACTGTACTACTAACATCTATAACTAACATCTACAACTAACCAACCTTCTGAATCTATTGATCACCAGGTTGGTTCTCTTCCACAGCACGACCTCGACCACGCTGCCCGCGACCACCTAAAAAAATGTGGTTACCCACGGGTGAGACCCAGTCCCAGCGAGAGATATAACTCTCTCCAACATATATTGATTATAACTTATTAATTAACAGTAATTACATAGAGCAGTTAGGGTATTGAATAAGCAATATGAACAGATTGAACAATTTAAGCATACTAAGCAGTTAAGCAAATAAGTTGAAGCATCAAGTAGAATTACACAGTTTTCATAAGTCTACATCATGTAAGAAATATGTAGTGTAAAGACAATACAATGGTTAATCAACCAATGTGATACGTATTTAAACCCTAGCAATTATACTACACGGCTGGTATTATATCTTTTATTATTATGCCCTGGGGAGTTTGAGTCGTACCACTCAAAGTCCAACTGACCACTGCGAAGTGCTATTCAGTTCCGTATAAGATCTAGGAGTGCCGGTATCCTAAGATCTCTTCCCCTCGGTCAGTACGAGTAAACCGCAGTGACATACCAGTCAAACTGCCAACAGTGACATATAGTCAACTGATAACAACTAGTTCGTACTTGGTACAAGTTACGACACTAGAACACAGGGTATACAAAACCCTCTAATCCGAGGTACAAACGCAGTTGTCCTCAATCACATCAAATGTCTGAGGCATGACCATAGCCATCCTCCATAACCTGCAATTGTGGATGACAAGAATATATCCTCAACTTGCCACCCCCACATACTCAACAGTATGCGCTCCGAGTTTCCCTTGGGAATACTCGTTTCACCATCCAGTAAATTCTGACACTGAAGATGGCTCTACGGCACAGGGCTCTACATGATTAGGGTTACACTTGATTAATTACTGCCAATTGAATGCGTTAAGGCTTTATCATACAAGTGGACATTCAAACCCTAATTATTTTCTAACAAGAATATATGTATAATGAATTCAAAGGATATAAAACATTTGATGTAAAAATCTTAATCATATTACCACATCCTATCATTCATTTCAAATTAATGGACCACACTTATCATGATACTATTTCCAAGATACCAATATCTTATCACAAGTTCCAGGGTTTTAACCCTTATTGGAACATAAAGAGGATTTCACCTCAATCATGGCTTCAAGCTTGCCCAAAGGTCATTAAGACCATCACATTATGTATAGTAAGGTTATCATCATCATTCCATGCCTTAAACAAGGCTCAAAAGATCATTAGCACATATGTATCCATAGATATTAACATGGCAATGCACTATGATATTGAAATTGTACTACAATGTGGTTTCAACACAAGAAGAATGTAATTCATTATCACATTAATCATTCAAGAGGTCGGATTATAACCAATAAACATCAAATAATTACATCAAGGTTAGGTATAACAAGCTAGATCACACGGGAGTTACACATCCACTTATTATAGTGATTTATCAAATATAACTATACAATGGCAAATGTAATGCTGCCAATTAATGGTAATGAACCATTGAATTATATTCACTAGGAACCACATATAATAACATGTGATTTATTCAAATCCATTGGATGTTAAAGCATCCAATATTATTCATTGGATCAGGTTCATTGTTCAAGGTTATCAATTGAAGTATAGGTCTAACCATTAGATCAATTGAACCTAGGAACCATTGGTTCAAGGTATAGTCAAATCTACAATTTCATTCCTAATTCATCATATATGGTGATGACCTGATCCACCATTAATTGTGATCATTAAGTCACCATTGGTTGTTAGATCAGTAATACATTCAATTAACATCATCAAATAATAGGCCAATATCATCATCAATTGATAACATCATTAAAATACTTAGTGGATGATAATTAAATGTATAATTGAGTCAAAACCTGTCCTAAGGTGGTAACCATAGGTTGTAACTATAAATTTTACACCCTTGATCACGAACCTAAGTTGCTAAGATAGCAACACTATTGGTTATTGAATGGTATAACAATCAATTATGTGATAGGGAAGGAAATAGTTTAAAAACCCTAATTTGCACCATCATTTGTTTTGTACATAATGCCATAGGTTGTTGCTATCAACCTGTCCCAAATCATGTTACACCTTATAAAGGCTTTACACAAGTTTACAGGTTCATATAGAACTGGAATAAAATAGGAAACACCACAAAATTCGTAATTCTAAACAAGCATAATTCCACTATGCTTAGATCATCACATTCAAGCATAATCATGAACTAACAAGCTTCTAATAAGCAATATAAGTGAAGAATGTTATATAACTCGCCTCTATAGAGTAGTTCAGATATCCAACAGCAAAAATCTCGATCAAATAGGGCAAGGAAACCTTGGATTCAGATCTGAACTTGGCCAACTATGCAATTCTCTCCACAAACAAGCAAAACCCTAGAAAAGAGACAAAAAGGAAGGAGTTTTGAGTTCTAGGGAAACTTTCACCATGGAAAACCATGGTTCCGACCTGGAGAGATGTAGGAGGAAGAGGAACAAAGAATTGGACGGAGGAAATCAGAAAAAACTTACACTTTTAGGTTAGTATCACTTGGGGGAAGCATCATACACCCAAAAAGAGAATCAATTTCAACCCTAGAATTTGTTTCCAAGAGGATCCCCACCTTCTTCTTCCTTGGGCAGAAAAAATCGCAGCTGAACAGAGGGAGGACGAGGCTGGGAGAAGGAGAGAGAGAATGGAGAGCAAATGGCTCGTTTGTGGGCTTTTGGATAAGTATATAACACTTTAATATTAAGAAAAAGAAAAAAAAATTGAAATTCTAGTATATATCCAAGTATCCATGGCTTTATATTATTAAAAAACATAAGCACACACACACACACAGCTCTCCCACCGTCCCTCTAGACCTGCTTGGCTTGCCTTTGACGAAATTCTCAGCCAATCACATAATTCCTTAGTTGATAGCTACTAAAGGTAGCTCATCCATGAAGGGGGAAAACCCTAAAATGCCCTTGATAAAAACACCTTCAAACAATGGCTCAAATAGGATCCCCATGGCTCAAAAATCTCAAGAATGATAATATAACAACTAATGAATATAATGTATGTGACAAATTGCAAAGAAAACCCCTCAATTGGGTAAATTGCAGAAAAGTCTGAAATATATGGAAAATTGCATAACTTTCTCAAACAGTGTCCAAATTGGACCAAATTTGAAACTTAAGCTTGCGTTATGATTTAAAAACATATCAAAAGGTTATATTAGAGTTATAAGCTTTAAAGTATGGTAATTAAGCTCCTTCAACTCATTAAGAAAGTTCAGGGGCCTTACAAATATGTTCAATATTTATCAACATAGTTTAATCAAACATGATAGTAGTACTCATAGAAACAATAGCTCAGTCAAGTAATTTTCTAACCAAGCAATCATACGAGCATTCCTATAAACAAGCCAATATCATTCTAGGGTTAAGCGTTTAAGCATACCTTATGAGTAATGAGAAAGTCATAATCTAGCTATGAGTAAGATTCTAGAGAAGTCCCAACTCAAGGGACCTAAGATGTGAAGAAACGTAATGGTGGGACTTAGATTGGAAGGGTTTTGATAAGACAAATGTGACGACCGTCTCGCGAAAACAAGATTAACTAATGCGGAAGCATTCATCAAGCAGCGGATTAGCGAAAATCACTAAAAATTAAAACTTTTTGCAAAGGGATCCATTCATAGGAAAACTCTTTCATTCAGAACCAAAGTAAAACTTTACATCCTGGTTCATATATATACATCTCATGTACTTTTGTTTCTCGAGGAATACAAACATTAACTACTCTGTCTTAACTGTACACAGGTAGTATAAAACCCTCGAGGCACTAATCCAAAATCTCGAAATCATTAACTACTACTCCAAGGACCTGAGAGTACAGAGACGACACATAGGACTTCTATATACATCTGAACATGACATGACAGTCAATGTCTCCACCTGAGACTTTACTGCTGTCCCTGCTACTGCTGATGTCCTTCACCTCCTGAAGGATTCCTGTCTCCTCGTCCGCGTCCACCTAAAAATGTGGTTCCCACGGGGGTGAGACAATTATAAAAATTTCCCCAGCGAGAGATATAACTCTCCGCCAGAAACATTATTATTGCAACTTAATAAGATAAATGTGAATAGGGAAATCATATTTATTTGACAGCAGATATTTTGATGTCTAACAGATTAAATCATTATTCTATATCAAAAGCATTGCAACTATAACTTGATAGAATAAACATGTTACTATTCCTTTAATGAATATGAAGAACATGTATAACATCTATTCAAACTACAGAATCATTATCACTGCATTAACTCTCTTCAGGCTTAGATCATATGACTAAAGCCTGGCATTATCATTGTGGAGTCATGGCTCGTAGCCATTCTCTTTTCACAAGGTCTTAGGATCTTAATCCCTCATTTCAACACTGGGGTTCTCATCCATTCTCAATTTCAATACCATAACCATGAAATCCTGGGTATTCAAACCCTTTGTTCTTCACTTGAGCATGGTTACCTCTTTCTCAGGTAACTAACACCTTTAGGTCATTTGACCAAGGTAAGTATGATACTTGCTACACAAGCATCCATCATGGCACTTGATGCACATTAACTCTCTTGCCACCTCTTACCAGGCACAAGGTATATTATAGCACACAAGGCCCAATAAACAAATTCAAACTAATAACACATCATAGCTCATACCTGGCTATGCTCATCATCTCATGATACCTGCATGGTTAGCACATATAATAGCAGTACACCAATTATCTATCAATACCATGCAAAAACAATGTATTAATAATTTAAGGGTATTACCCTTAATCCTTTACCAGGATTTGGGTTTCCATCACACATGGCTCACAAAACCATTCACATCTTGTCACCTCCCACTAGGCAACAACTTTATTCACATGGCGCACAAGGCCATTCACATATTGTCACCTCTCACTAGGCAACAACTTTATTCACATGGCGCAAAAGGCCATTCACATCTTGTCACCTCTCACTAGGCAACAACTTTATTCACATGGCGCACAAGGCCATTCACATCTTGTCACCTCTCACTAGGTAAGAACTTAAAACAAAGGCTTACAAGCCCAACTCATCTTGTTACTTCTTTCTAAGTAACAAAAACTTAATGGCACATATGGCCAATCAATTCTTATCAAATAAACATCATAGCTCATACCTGGCTATGATCATCAACTCATGAAACATGCATGATTGTCACACATGATAATAGACTTATCAGTTTTACAACACATCATGCAATACATGGTTACACCACTATTCCCTTACCAGGGTTAGGGTTTTCCATCAATTAGGGCTTTCTCTCACATATCATTACCCTTCATTAAGAATAGGGTTTTCCATTATTAACCATTTAGGTTTTCAAGATCATATTATCAATGATCAAACCCTAGTTCATTGCTCCCCACATCTAGGAGCCAACATTTATACCATAAGTATTCAATCATACTTATTTATTCTCATCAATTATCATTAAATGATTATCATCACAAGGTATGAGTATCTCTCTCATCCTTAAGTTGAGAATTAACAAAACGACCATGTTAGGTCACTTTCAATTCAGCTCTAAGTCAAGCATAGACCACCACGGCTGTGCTACCTTGCACGGTCGTGCAAAGTGAAGCTACCACGGCCGTGCTACCCTGCACAGTCGTGCTGAGTAAAGTCGCCACAGCCGTGCTGCCTTGCACGGTCGTGCTACATAGGATCATCACATGAATCATATTTATATATTAATTCTATTATTTGATCCTTTCAACTTGATTAGGTCACATCAACCCTTCAATCATATGCATACAACTATGATTAACATAGGGTACCAAGTCATTGGTCCTGTAAAGAGGCGAGATCACCTCCTTACTAAAATTTAAAGGAAATACAACATCCACAAGTTTTTAACAAAAATTGAGACTTTTGGGGATGATTGCATAATAATCCAATTAAATAAGCATGATTCCAGATACATAATAAAATGTCAATAGCAGCGGAAAGAAAAGAAATAACAAGCCTTCTATTGGCGTTAATGTTTTATTACATCATTGTTTTCTAAATAAAAAGATAAGATAGCATAGAGGATCAAGCTATAGCAACCTAGCCATCCTTCTTCACAAGCAAACGGACACAGCAAGGAATCTTTCTTTAAGCCCTTCCTTCTCCTTGAAAAGCTCCAACACCTGGGTGGTTGGGAAGGCACCCAGCAAGAGGGAAAAACAAAGAAAAAGTATGTGTTACTCTACTAATCTATGCAAGGCAAAGAAAAGATGTAACAAGGAAACTAGTCAGGTATTTGGTGTAAAAGGATATCAAAGAGTATGAGGTTTTCATTAAAGAACTTGCCATTAACAAAGATAATAAAGGATTTTAGCATGCTTATTAATATGTCTATCTAACTAAGTAGGGTTGAGGCACCTACCGAACCTCTAACCTTAGGTGAGGGAAGAATTATAAACATTTCCAAGTCACCTACACATTTTTAATGGGGAGAATAATAAACATTCCCCTAGGGCGATTTTATACATGCCCTCTATGGGTGGTTGTACATAAGTACCACTACTTAAAATTTAAATAGAACATTTAATTTCATGCTAAGAGATTTATGGCAAGAATAAACAAAATATATTCAACATGGCAATGGGCATAAATACCCAAACAAGAGAGTACCATAACTGAACTGAGGTAATTAAGACAATTTAGGTTTCAAAGATATTCAATGGTTTGGATCAATTAAACCTCATAAGAAAAACCTAGGTATTGGATTAAGTATTCCCAACTGATAGGTAGATGTACAACATGACTCATAACAAGCAAAATCCTTACTAAACTCATACACATACTAAGCACATACCTTTGCCACAGATGTCCTAATATCCCTTTTCAGATCTTCTCACGAACTAAAGATCCAAACTTCCTAATATATCATTTAATTCATTTATTAGAATTGCATGTATTCACTTAAAAGATTAGAAACCCTAGTTTACTAACTTTTTGTTCAAACCTTCGATTCAGACTTCAAAAACCTCATAATTGACTTAGTTAGGTTTTCCTGATCAAAATAACATATAATATTGTATATTTTGGAAATATAAATATTACGGTAAATTTTTAGAGATTTTTAAGTTAATTAATTTGATATTAAAAACACTTTTTCGCAAAACTCAAAATCAAATTTCAAAAATATTTTTATTGAATAGATCTCGTTTTCCTGATTTCAAAACACTATTTATTTTTAAATTTTGACCAACGAATTAATTATTAGAAATTATTTAGCCTCGACCAATCACAACCTGCCACGTAGGCAAGGTTGGAGTGGACGGGCGGTGACAGGCGTCCGGTTGCGGCGGCCAGCGCCACGCGAACGCTCGCGTTCGCTCGCGACCGCTCGCGACCGACCGAGCGATGGAGACCGGCGATCAGCGAAAAGACGAAAAGGACCCCGCGCGGAAAACCAAAAGAAAAAGGCGGCGAAGGGCAAAACCGTAAAAAGCCACGCGTCATCCTCTTCCTCCCGCCCGAGCGGCGCGAGCAGGCTTGCTCGGCCGTTTTGGGCAAATCCGTGTTTCTCGACGAAACTTCGCGTTTAGGTACTCGAAAGAACGAGAAAGACGAGACGAAGAGATTGGTACCTTCAATTTAGACGAAGATGGAGCAAACAGGGAGCACTTGGCGCCGCAAGGTAGGAGCTAACGGCGGCCCGATGGTGGTGCAAACTTCGACCAAATCAGAAATTAAGGGTATGGGGGAGTAGCTAAGGTGATGGCGGAGCCAGGGGTTAGGTTATATATAGGCAAGGTTGGCCAGGTTTAGGGTTTGATAGCAAACCAAAGGGAAGGTCGGCGGCCACAATGGGGGTTTCACAAATACCCAACAAAACTCGAAAAACTTGGGATAATCCTATGCGAAATCTTGCAAGGAACCCATTGCAACAAAAATCAGAGAAAAAGGTCGAGTAAATCTCGAGTTATCACAAATTTAAGTAAACGAGAAAAACAACCTGTTTCCTTATCTAACTCGAGGTTGAAGACGATCGTGGATCGTCGGATCAGTGGACACGGGTCCACCAATCAACTTGGACCGTTTGATCTCACGTTAGATCAGGGAAATAACCCTGAGCAAAAACCGATTTTAAAATCCATTAGATTTTTAATCCTTTTTCTCTTTCTTATTTTGGGGGCTCAAACGTTGCCCAAAAATTATAAAAATTGGTACTCTGACTTATTTCGACGCATAGAATCCGAATATGGAGTTAGTTTTTCATTTTGAGAAAGTTTATTATGTGAGTAAATTAATATGTCATTTTCTCTCTCCTCCTCCAAAAGAGGGGTTAACATTATCTAAAATTAATGTAACTTCACCCTTACGTTTTCTTAATGATTTGAAACACGATTTTGCAATTATCTTCTCAATATGACATTATCTTTTTATTTATTAAATTAATTAGAACTTTCTACACTCTTTCTCTCTCCTATTTTCCTATTTATTCATATGTCATCCAAATAAATTGCAAATTTGCACAGAGTCTTATTTTTATGTCTAGAATACGAATTTGAAGTTATTTCCCTAATTTGAGAGCATTAAGTATTTTATTTCTTTTTATTGTCTTATTTCCCTTCTTTCTTTGATAATGTTATTAATATTTTTATTTTAAATAATACTTGACCCTTAAGTTATTCTTTCCTCAAATAAACGAATTAGACTATCAAATTATTATGATGGTTTCAAATTATCTTGTTTGTTACAAAATCTTTGTAATTATCTTCTTTACTCATATTTTCTCATATTTCTTTTTACTTATTATATTTATCTTCTTTCTTTTATAAAATTCGGATTTCCTCCTTATTTCTTACATTCTAGGAAACACTAGAAGATTCTAGGACGAATTATTTTATCTCCTTTTTATTTCTTAAAGTGAAATTGCATATTAAACCCCTTGTCTAAATCTAACTGAGTCATTTGTACATGAAACCTTGAAATGAGATTATATGGGAAATATTTAACCAATAACTATCTAAATTTCTCTTAAATCAAGACCAAGGACAAAAAGAACGAAAATGGAGATTAAAGCTTATAGAAAAGAGTACAAAGAGGTACAAAGAGTTTTCAGTATGTTACATCACTCCACCCCTTAAAAAGGATTTCGTCCCCGAAATCTCATACAAAAAGGGAAGGGTGAGTACGTAACATCTCATCTCTCAACTCCCAGGTGGTTTCTTCTAAACCATGATATCTCCACAAAACCTTTACTAACTCTATCTCCTTGTTCTTCAACTGCTTCACTCGGGAGTCAAGGATCTTCACAGGTAGCTCTTCATAGGTCAGGTTCTCATTAATCTCCACAGGTTCAATGGAGAGCACATGAGACGGATCCTTAACATACTTCCTCAGCACAGAAACATGGAACACATTGTGAATCTTGTCATAAGCAGGAGGCAAAGCTAGGCGATATGCACAATCTCCCACTTTATCTAAGATCTCAAATGGTCCAACATAACGAGGACTCAACTTGCCTTTTACTTTAGATCTTGCAATAGAACGTATAGGCTTGATCTTCAGAAAAGCATAGTCGCCCACTAAGAAACTTATATCAGACCTCTTCTTATCAGCATACATCTTCTGTCGGTCTTGAGCAGCTTTCATCCGTTTCTTTATCAACTGTATCTTCTCAAGCATCATCTGCATGTCATCAGACTTCACCAGAGAACGTTCTCCAACATCATCCCAATGCAAAGGTGAACGACAAGGTCTACCATAGAGAGCTTCAAAAGGTGGCATACCAATGCTGGCTTGGTAGCTATTGTTGTAAGCAAACTCTGCTAATGGTAGATACCGATCCCAAGCACCACCCTAATCCATCACACAGGCACGAAGCAAGTCCTCCAGAATCTGAACTGTTCTCTCGGACTGACCATCAGTTTGCGGATGGTAAGCAGTGCTGAAACGCAGATCAGTACCCATCTCTTCCTGAATCTGACCCCACAAACGAGAAGTAAATTTCGGGTCTCGATCAGAAACTATCACAGCAGGGACACCATGCAGACGAACTATCCACTCCACATACAGCTGAGCCATCTCAACCACTTTATGTGTAGTTTTGAAAGGCAAGAAATGTGCAGATTTAGTAAGCCGATCAATCACCACCCAAACAGCATCATAACCTCTCTTGGACTTGGGGAAACCAGTAACAAAGTCCATTGTGATCTTCTCCCATTTCCATTCTGGAATCTCAAGAGGATGAAGAAGACCACCAGGTCGTTGATGTTCAATCTTGACTTGCTGACATGTCAAGCATCTTGCCACAAACAGAGCTATATCGTTCTTCATATTCTTCCACCAGAAACTTCGCTGTAGGTCCTTGTACATCTTGGTTGTGCCAGGGTGAATAGTGTACTTGGAACCATGAGCTTCACTCAGAACCTTCTGTCTTAGATCACCAACATCAGGTATCCACAACCTTTGTCTAAAGCGGATAGCACCATCCACTCCGACAGAGAAGTCAGATTGCGGTTTTTCAGCTAACGCTTTCAACTCTTCAAGCTCGGAACTCTCCAACTGTGCAGACACAACTTCTGAGATCCAAGTTGGTGTAACAGACAAACTAGCCATATGAACACACAACTTATCTTCATCTACTGAAGCAACAGGTTGAGGCCTCCAACTGGCAACATGTTCAAGGTTTTCCCACACAGAACATCTCAGAGCAGCACAAACAACATCCTTCTTGCGACTTAAAGCATCGGCTACAACATTTGCTTTACCAGGATGATAGGTGATGGTGAAATTGTAATCTTTAAGATATTCCATCCACCTACGTTGTCACAAGTTTAGATCCTTCTGAGTCAACAAATACCTCAAACTCTTGTGATCAGAAAAGACTTCAAACTTTTCTCCATAGAGGTAGTGTCGCCAGATCTTCAAAGCATGAACTATGGCAGCCAACTCCAAATCATGCGTAGGCCAATTAGCTTCATTGGGTTTCAACTGTCGAGAAGCATAGGCGATCACTTTTCCGTCTTGCATAAGAACACACCCCAAACCTTGTCGGGATGCATCAGTGTAGATGACATAAGGTATACCCTCAACAGGCAAAGCAAGCACTGGAGCAGAAGTCAGACTCATCTTCAACTTCTGAAAACTTTCCTCACAATCAGGGGTCCAAGTGAACTTGACTTCCTTCCGAGTCAGCTTAGTCAATGGTAAAGCCAACTCAGAAAACCCTTTGATAAACTTCCGATAGTAACCAGCCAGACCAAGGAAACTACGGATTTCAGACGGGTTTCTCGGAGCACTCCATCTGGTCACAGCTTCCACCTTTGCAGGATCAACAGATATGTGGCCGACAGAAATCACATGACCAAGAAACATCACTTCTGTTATCCAGAACTCACATTTCGAGAATTTTGCATATAATTGATTTTCTCGCAATGTGTGGAGTACAATCCGCAAGTGTTCGCGATGTTGTTCCAACGTCTCAGAATAAACCAAAACGTCATCAATAAACACCACCACAAACTTGTCTAGGTATGGGCGGAATACTCGGTTCATCAGGTCCATAAACGCAGCAGGGGCATTTGTCAAACCAAAAGGCATGACCAAGAATTCATAATGCCCATAACGAGTTCTGAACGCCGTCTTAGAAACATCTTCGTCCTTCACCCGCATCTGGTAGTAGCCACTCCGCAGATCCATCTTGGAGAACACTGTGGCTGACTTCAGCTGATCGAATAAGTCATCGATGCGTGGCAATGGATAACGATTCTTTACTGTCATTTGGTTGAGCATGCGGTAGTCCATACACATCCGCATCGAACCATCTTTCTTCTTCACGAACAGGACAGGGGCTCCCCAAGGAGAAACACTGGGGCGAATGAAACCCATGTCAAGAAGCTCTTCAAGCTGCTTCTTCAACTCCGCCAATTCAGCAGGTGCCAAACGGTAAGGTGGTTTCGATATTGGTGAAGTTCCAGGTACGAGCTCGATGGAGAATTCCACTTCGCGATTTGGTGGCAACCCGGGCAACTCCTCAGGAAAGACATCTGGGAAGTCCTTCACCACATCAACATGGTCCAGGGCAGGAGGTGTAGCTTCGAGAATTATGGAAGCTAGGAAAGCTCTGCACCCATGAGAGATGAGCTTCTCAGCTTTGATGGCAGAGATGACAAACTGTCGTTCTCCTCGCTTCTTGCCCTTGACACACACTCTTCCTTCATCAGGGTGGAAAAGGCTAACCATGGATTCCTCACAGAACAGAACAGCTTTAAACTTCTTCAACCAATCCATTCCAAGGATGATGTCAAAGACAGTCATATCAAGCAAGACAAAAACGGTGGGAAACATTATCCCGGATATACATAGGTTCAGGGTAGGAGTTTGGAGATACGAGGAGCAGATTTTCCCACTAGGAGTTTTCACATCTAACACATGATCCATGAACTCAGATTCAATTTCAAGCATAGAGGCAAACTGGCTAGATATAAAGGTATTGGAGGAACCAGAGTCAAAAAGAGCCTTTAAAGGATGCAAATTGAGGTGTAGGGTACCTTCAATTACTTCATTACCATCACCATCTTCTTCAGCATTGAGAGCAAACACTCTCCCATTCCGCCTCTCAGCAGGCGGGCGTCTCGGATTCTGGTTGTTGTTGTTTCGCGGTGGAGGATTCTGTCTCGGCTGTTGTGGTGGCTGAGCCGGATTCTGCCCTTGCTGGAAACGAGGACAGTTAGGTCGGATGTGCCCAACTTGGCCGCACTCATGGCAGGTTGGGGGAGGACGATTGCCAACTCGAGCAGGTGCGTTGTTGGCGGGACATCTTCCAGGAGGATGGTGGCGATTGCATCTGTTGCAGCGATCTCGACCACGGTTCTCATGCTGATTCAGGTTCTTCCTTTTGTTGTTGAAGCTACCAGAGGACTGGAATCCTGGATATGACTCGATGGCGAGAGCTTTATCTACCATCTGCTGAAACGAGAGGGGCAACTGTGGAACAAGGCTTCGTCCAACATGATAGTTCAGACCTTCCAAGAACAAGGTTGCTCTCCTATCAGCTCCAAGATCAGTGGCGTAACGCTCCAGCAGCAGAAACTTCTGAACGTAGTCGGCCACACTCATGCTTCCTTGCTTGAGACTGTAGAACTCAGCCTCCTTCTTCCTCAGAAACGCGGGGCAGATGTACTTCTCTCTGAACAGCTTCAAGAACTGAGCCCACTCCATGGAGGAAGTGTCTCGGGTTCGAGCAACTCCATTCCACCAGACCCGTGCTGGTCCATCCAGCACATACGTTGCAAACCGAACCTTCTGGTGAGGAGGGCAAGCCATACCCTCGAAGGTCCGATCCAGGGCCAGCACCCAGTCATCTGCTTTGTCCACCATGTTAGGCTCACTTTCACCCTTGAAGTAGGGTGGCTGCATCTTGATGAAGTCGGTGAGGGTGAACTCCCTTGGCTTGGAAGCAACAGCAGCTATGGTGTTGAGTTGTCCCATCATGGTGGAGGACAACAGTTGTCGCAGCATCGCCAGTTCTTGCTCAGGAGTGAAAGCAGGAACACCAGAGTTTGATTGGTTCACAGCAGGTGTCGCCGGAGTGTCAGGGTTGTCGGTGTTGGACTCCTGGTTCGAGTTGTCAAACAGGTCACCTCTCCAGAAATTAGGGGTAACTTATTAAATTTTCAAGAGTAAAGGATCATAGATGAGAGGGAAAAGAAATAGAGGTGAGAAAAGGATAACTAGAATGCTATTGCCTAAAGGCATACTATTTCGGGCAGTTCGTATCAGCGCAGGCCAGGCCGGATCATATGGGCACGGGAGTCCCCGTATGCCAAGCTAGTGGGTCGGAGGAAAATCTTGCCAGCCCCCATGCCCTGATCCTTTCTAGACACCCTTGCCTCAACTGCATGCCCTAATAGTCGCCCTAAGGCTCTGATACCATGCTGTAAAGAGGCGAGATCACCTCCTTACTAAAATTTAAAGGAAATACAACATCCACAAGTTTTTAACAAAAATTGAGACTTTTGGGGATGATTGCATAATAATCCAATTAAATAAGCATGATTCCAGATACATAATAAAATGTCAATAGCAGCGGAAAGAAAAGAAATAACAAGCCTTCTATTGGCGTTAATGTTTTATTACATCATTGTTTTCTAAATAAAAAGATAAGATAGCATAGAGGATCAAGCTATAGCAACCTAGCCATCCTTCTTCACAAGCAAACGGACACAGCAAGGAATCTTTCTTTAAGCCCTTCCTTCTCCTTGAAAAGCTCCAACACCTGGGTGGTTGGGAAGGCACCCAGCAAGAGGGAAAAACAAAGAAAAAGTATGTGTTACTCTACTAATCTATGCAAGGCAAAGAAAAGATGTAACAAGGAAACTAGTCAGGTATTTGGTGTAAAAGGATATCAAAGAGTATGAGGTTTTCATTAAAGAACTTGCCATTAACAAAGATAATAAAGGATTTTAGCATGCTTATTAATATGTCTATCTAACTAAGTAGGGTTGAGGCACCTACCGAACCTCTAACCTTAGGTGAGGGAAGAATTATAAACATTTCCAAGTCACCTACAAATTTTTAATGGGGAGAATAATAAACATTCCCCTAGGGCGATTTTATACATGCCCTCTATGGGTGGTTGTACATAAGTACCACTACTTAAAATTTAAATAGAACATTTAATTTCATGCTAAGAGATTTATGGCAAGAATAAACAAAATATATTCAACATGGCAATGGGCATAAATACCCAAACAAGAGAGTACCATAACTGAACTGAGGTAATTAAGACAATTTAGGTTTCAAAGATATTCAATGGTTTGGATCAATTAAACCTCATAAGAAAAACCTAGGTATTGGATTAAGTATTCCCAACTGATAGGTAGATGTACAACATGACTCATAACAAGCAAAATCCTTACTAAACTCATACACATACTAAGCACATACCTTTGCCACAGATGTCCTAATATCCCTTTTCAGATCTTCTCACGAACTAAAGATCCAAACTTCCTAATATATCATTTAATTCATTTATTAGAATTGCATGTATTCACTTAAAAGATTAGAAACCCTAGTTTACTAACTTTTTGTTCAAACCTTCGATTCAGACTTCAAAAACCTCATAATTGACTTAGTTAGGTTTTCCTGATCAAAATAACATATAATATTGTATATTTTGGAAATATAAATATTACGGTAAATTTTTAGAGATTTTTAAGTTAATTAATTTGATATTAAAAACACTTTTTCGCAAAACTCAAAATCAAATTTCAAAAATATTTTTATTGAATAGATCTCGTTTTCCTGATTTCAAAACACTATTTATTTTTAAATTTTGACCAACGAATTAATTATTAGAAATTATTTAGCCTCGACCAATCACAACCTGCCACGTAGGCAAGGTTGGAGTGGACGGGCGGTGACAGGCGTCCGGTTGCGGCGGCCAGCGCCACGCGAACGCTCGCGTTCGCTCGCGACCGCTCGCGACCGACCGAGCGATGGAGACCGGCGATCAGCGAAAAGACGAAAAGGACCCCGCGCGGAAAACCAAAAGAAAAAGGCGGCGAAGGGCAAAACCGTAAAAAGCCACGCGTCATCCTCTTCCTCCCGCCCGAGCGGTGCGAGCAGGCTTGCTCGGCCATTTTGGGCAAATCCGTGTTTCTCGACGAAACTTCGCGTTTAGGTACTCGAAAGAACGAGAAAGACGAGACGAAGAGATTGGTACCTTCAATTTAGACGAAGATGGAGCAAACAGGGAGCACTTGGCGCCGCAAGGTAGGAGCTAACGGCGGCCCGATGGTGGTGCAAACTTCGACCAAATCAGAAATTAAGGGTATGGGGGAGTAGCTAAGGTGATGGCGAAGCCAGGGGTTAGGTTATATATAGGCAAGGTTGGCCAGGTTTAGGGTTTGATAGCAAACCAAAGGGAAGGTCGGCGGCCACAATGGGGGTTTCACAAATACCCAACAAAACTCGAAAAACTTGGGATAATCCTATGCGAAATCTTGCAAGGAACCCATTGCAACAAAAATCAGAGAAAAAGGTCGAGTAAATCTCGAGTTATCACAAATTTAAGTAAACGAGAAAAACAACCTGTTTCCTAATCTAACTCGAGGTTGAAGACGATCGTGGATCGTCGGATCAGTGGACACGGGTCCACCAATCAACTTGGACCGTTTGATCTCACGTTAGATCAGGGAAATAACCCTGAGCAAAAACCGATTTTAAAATCCATTAGATTTTTAATCCTTTTTCTCTTTCTTATTTTGGGGGCTCAAACGTTGCCCAAAAATTATAAAAATTGGTACTCTGACTTATTTCGACGCATAGAATCCGAATATGGAGTTAGTTTTTCATTTTGAGAAAGTTTATTATGTGAGTAAATTAATATGTCATTTTCTCTCTCCTCCTCCAAAAGAGGGGTTAACATTATCTAAAATTAATGTAACTTCACCCTTACGTTTTCTTAATGATTTGAAACACGATTTTGCAATTATCTTCTCAATATGACATTATCTTTTTATTTATTAAATTAATTAGAACTTTCTACACTCTTTCTCTCTCCTATTTTCCTATTTATTCATATGTCATCCAAATAAATTGCAAATTTGCACAGAGTCTTATTTTTATGTCTAGAATACGAATTTGAAGTTATTTCCCTAATTTGAGAGCATTAAGTATTTTATTTCTTTTTATTGTCTTATTTCCCTTCTTTCTTTGATAATGTTATTAATATTTTTATTTTAAATAATACTTGACCCTTAAGTTATTCTTTCCTCAAATAAACGAATTAGACTATCAAATTATTATGATGGTTTCAAATTATCTTGTTTGTTACAAAATCTTTGTAATTATCTTCTTTACTCATATTTTCTCATATTTCTTTTTACTTATTATATTTATCTTCTTTCTTTTATAAAATTCGGATTTCCTCCTTATTTCTTACATTCTAGGAAACACTAGAAGATTCTAGGACGAATTATTTTATCTCCTTTTTATTTCTTAAAGTGAAATTGCATATTAAACCCCTTGTCTAAATCTAACTGAGTCATTTGTACATGAAACCTTGAAATGAGATTATATGGGAAATATTTAACCAATAACTATCTAAATTTCTCTTAAATCAAGACCAAGGACAAAAAGAACGAAAATGGAGATTAAAGCTTATAGAAAAGAGTACAAAGAGGTACAAAGAGTTTTCAGTATGTTACAGGTCCTATGAGAAATTAGGGATGCATTCCCAATTAGGGTTTCTCATGAAATCACCCTCAACTAGGTTTCCACATGGATGCACCCTCAATTAGGGTTTCACGTGGAATCACCCTCAACTAGGGTTTCACATGGAATCACCCTCAACTAGGGTTTCACATTGAATCACCCTCAACTAGGGTTTCACATGGAATCACCCTCAACTAGGGTTTCACATGGAATCACCCTCAACTAGGGTTTCACATTGAATCACCCTCAAGTAGGGTTTCACATGGAATCACCCTCAACTAGGGTTTCACATTGAATCACCCTCAACTAGGGTTTCACATTGAATCACCCTCAACTAGGGTTTCACATTGAATCACCCTCAACTAGGGTTTCACATTGAATCACCCTCAACTAGGGTTTCACATTGAATCACCCTCAACTAGGGTTTCACATGGAATCACCCTCAACTAGGGTTTCACATGGAATCACCCTCAACTAGGGTTTCACATGGAATCACCCTCAACTAGGGTTGAATTCAATAACCCTGTCAATTAGGGTTTATGTTCATGTTTAGGGTTTCATGATCTCTTTGATTAAGGATCATAACCCTTATACACCACATGATTCATATTCATGTATGAATTCATGCTATCAGCTTCTTAACTTGATTAGGTCATATCAACCCTTCAATCAAGTACATACAACTATGATTTACATAGTGTACCAAGTCATTGATCTTATCAACAATTAGGGTTCATCCCTTAATTGACACTAATCACTTAGGTACTATTAGGGTTTTAACCTTTGTTCCTTCATTGGTTAACATTACTAACCATCATTGGATCAATAGTACATTCATCATCACAGTGGACCTCCATTACATAAGGTATCCAAAGTAATTAGGGTTTACTATTCATCCTAATTAGTGATTTCACATGTAGGCAACCTCTTAATAGGGTTATACATGAAATCGGCCTCAATTAGGGTTTACATCATGTATTGGATCCATGTATTTGTTATGCATTAATGACTAGTACCATTAAAAGTATCTCCCACCTAATCACATTAGGTTTTCAAAAAGGTTTGATCCATTGGACCTTTAATGACATAAGGTATCCAATTGAATTAGGGTTTCCAATGTTGATTCCTTCAATCATTGGATTCATGGAACCAATCATCAATTGGACCTATACCCATACTTCAATTGAGTTTAAATAGGTCAACCTTCAACTTATTTGACCCTTAATTAACCCTCAATTGGTCATCAATTAGGGTTTGATTCAATTGAATTAGGGTTTGGAATCGATGATTTAACAACACTAATCAATGTAAGACTAGTTGCTTTGAAACCATTGAACCATCATCCAAGTTGGGTATGACCTGACCCCAAACCGTTTGGAGGTCATCTGACCTCCAAACGACCTCAAGACCGTTTTCCCATCATATCACTCAAATCCAAGCCATCCAATTAAGGTTTGGATCATTGGATTGATCACCAAATCAGCATTGCATTGTATAACATCTTGGTACCTTTAGACCTTCAAACACCTAACCATACTCAACCCTAGACCTCCAAACGGTCTTGGGTGACCACCAAACGGTCTTGAGACCGTTTGGATGACCTCCAAACGGTCTTGGGACCGTTTGCCCATCATATCACTCCAATCCAAGCAATCTAATTAGGGTTTGGTTCATTGAAGTGCTCACCAAATCAGCAATCTATTGCAGATCAACTTGATATCTTTAGACCTTCAACCACTGAACTATACTCAACCCTAGACCTCCAAACGGTCTTGGGTGACCACCAAACGGTCTTGAGACCGTTTGTATGACCTCCAAACGGTCTTGAGACCGTTTGCCCATCCAACCTTTGGACTCTAGTGAAAATTCATCATGGATTGGTCTATCGAGTTGATCAACAAATCAGCATTTAGTTGCAGTATGATTTGGTACCTTTGGACCTTCAATTGGTCAACTATACTTGACGCCGGACCTCCAAACGGTCTTGGGGTGATCCCCAAATGGTCGTGAGACCGTTTGGATGATCCCCCAAACGGTCTTGAGACCGTTTGGGCTAATCAACCCAAAATCTCAAATTAGCTCATTGTGATTTCAGCACTGATTTCAATTAGGGTTAGCCCAATTGCTTAGCCTTCAACTCATGACTCGTTTGGAATTAATCCCTCAAATTTGGAGGGTCATTAACCAACATCATTATGAACAAAAATCTCATACGGTCAATGCTTGGTCAACGCACTCAAACGGTCTTGAGACCGTTTGCCCAAGCAGATCAAGTTGATCAGGTTGAAAATCAGCACTTATTCCAATTAGATTTCCCTAATTGATTAGGCTTCAACTCACGATTTCTTGGGAGTTAACCCATAAAACTTGGTGAGTCATTAGCCAACATAATTAGGATCAAAAATATCATACGGTCAACGCTTGGTCAACGCACTCCAACGGTCTTGAGACCGTTTTACCAAGCAGGTCAACTTAATCAGGTTGAAAATCAGCACATAATTCAATTCGATTGCCTAATTGATTGGCCTTCAACTCTCTATTCCTTTGGAGTTAATCCCTCAAATTTGGAGGGTTATTAGCCTACATAATTAGAAACAAATTTCCCAAACGGTCAATGCTTGGTCAACCATCTCAAACGGTCTAGAGACCGTTTGCTCCCAAACGGTCTCAAACCGTTTGCCCTTAAACGGTTTGCTGAAACCGCATAGCCAATCAAATTAAAACGATTTGGAGTAGCTATCAAAACGGTTTTGCTTGGTAATTTTCTTTTGATAAGCATCTAGGATGATGTCATCATCCCCTTCCTTCGAACAACCAAGAACAGCAACCGTTCTTGATGGAAATTGCAGCAAGAAACAAGAGTGCATCAAATTGAAGAAATCAATCAACAAAGCATAGAGAATTGATGCAATAGCAATGTTTAAGGGTTTGAGTTATAAAACCCGCCTCCAATTGAGCTCCAAAGCTCCAATCTCATGCCATTAATGGTGGATGAAGCTCTTGCAACTCCCCCTAGGCTCGTCCTCAAGCTTTTGATTGCAAAAGTTGGCTAGGGTTGAAGAGGAGATCGAAATAAGAAGGAATCCATAATTTATTTTCGATTTTCACTATGAAATCAAGGAGAACGAAGGTAAAGGGATCACCCACAGGTTGGGGACGTGCTCCCTGCTCCTCCCTAGCTCCTTGGTCGGTTTTGCAAGCAAGGTAAAGAAGAAAATCCGAAATAGCCTTTCATTTGGCTTGAAAAAGGCACTTTTATAAGGAAATTGATGAGAGAGAAAATGCATTATTAAAATGCATTAAATTCCAAAAATATGGCCGCCTCTTCCCCCTCAAATCCCTTAAGGACGAGGCACCTTCCTTTTCCTTTAATTCTCCTTCATTATCCTTGATTTAAAGAAAATCAAATTAAGCACCTTAATGCTTATAATAATAATATATCTTTTTGAGTGGGAATTCTTTTCCTTATAATAAGGTGAGTGGAATTTCACCTACTTAGGATATTTTCGTTCCTTATCTTGGCAAAGGAACGTTCATCCTTATTCAAAATCAACCCAAAACATTTTGGTTGAAAGCCCTTCAATTATTTTTATTCATTTTTGCCCTAAATCAAATTAGGGTTTCAATTAGGCATTAATCTTGATTATTTTAATATCAAGATTCTCTCTCCTCTAACTTAATTCAAATGAGGCACCCATCTCATTTTATTTGCTCTATATGATGCCAAGGAACATTAAGGACCTTATTGAAGTGGTAATTTGCATATTGAACCCTAGATTTTGGGTAAATTGCACTTTACACCAAAACTGGGTTTTAATGCACAACACTGCTTTACAAGCTTAATCTTGGTGCCCAAGCTTGTAAAAACCATACCACTACATCATATTCATTCTTATGATGTCTCAACATCAGAGGAACATCTTACCATGCAACATTTGCAGTTTAACCCCTCAACTTGGGTAATTTGCACTTTGGTCCAAAATAAGCAAACATTGCTTCAACATTGCTCAAACAGGACCAAAATTGAAACATAAGTTTCTCATGAGCCCTAATTACTTTTCCCAAGATAAGATTAATAATCTTCTCAACCTTATTAAGCAAAACATCTAGGGTTAACTCATAACCCAGGTCAGGGATGTTACAAATTATAAACCCCTAACAAGGATTTCGTCCTCGAAATCCCAAACAAAAGGAGAGATAGATTATTCATTAATCATGCCCTCAAGTCTCCACATATCATCTTAATATCATGGAGATATCATGAACTCTGTGATTCCACACAAAGCTCCTTTCATTAGCTCAACCTCATCAATGTTTATGCAGAGCATAAACCCCTAACATATGATGTCCATATTATTGAAAGAAAGAAACATAAAAGAACATACTTCAATCATTACTCAAGAATATATACCAAAAGAGAAACATATATATCTAACAGAGATAATTTACTCAGTAATCCTTTAACAAACTCTATGTAATTGGGATTGTTCACATAGTTCTTCTTATTAGTTGGAAATGCCACATAGCTTTTCCCTTTTTGATTGGGAATGACACATAGCTCTTCCCTTTTTGTTGGGGATGACACATAGCTTTCCCTTTTTGATTGGGAATGACACATAGCTCTTCCCTTTTTGATTGGGAATGACACATAGCTCTTCCCTTTTTGTTGGGGATGACACATAGCTCTTCCCTTTTTGTTGGGGATGACACATAGCTTTCCCTTTTTGATTGGGAATGACACATAGCTCTTCCCTTTTTGTTGGGGATGACACATAGCTTTCCCTTTTTGATTTGGAATGACACATAGATCTTCCCTTTTTGTTGGGGATGACACATAGCTTTCCCTTTTTGATTGGGAATGACACATAGCTCTTCCCTTTTTTATTGGGAATGACACATAGCTCTTCCCTTTTTGTTGGGGATGACACATAGCTTTCCCTTTTTGATTGGGAATGACACATAGCTCTTCCCTTTTTGTTGGGGATGACACATAGCTTTCCCTTTTTGATTGGGAATGACACATAGCTCTTCCCTTTTTGATTGGGAATGACACATAGCTCTTCCCTTTTTGATTGGGAATGACACATAGCTCTTCCCTTTTTGTTTAGGGTTGGAATTGCACAAAGCATCTTCCTTTATTGGAATTGCACAAAGCATCTTCCTTTATTGGAATTGCACAAAGCATCTTCCTTTATTGGAATTGCACAAAGCATCTTCCTTTATTGGAATTGCACAAAGCATCTTCCTTTATTGGAATTGCACAAAGCATCTTCCTTTATTGGAATTGCACAAAGCATCTTCCTTTATTGGAATTGCACAAATCATCTTCCTTTATTGATTCAATATTTCTTATTTCATGATACTCATTAGATTGTCTCAGAATGACTACTTGATCAGAGCAATCAAAAAGATAACAATCTAAGAGTTTCATACTTGCCTTATCTTCAATGATCATATACCTGGCCAGGGTATATAAGTATTGAGATTAGGTAGTATGCACTTACATGCTATCATATTCCTTGCTTTTCATATCATTATACACACACGATTTTCCCTTGTTCCAACATAACTAAGTCATTTAGGAACTCTTTTAAAGCTCAAACTTTCTGTATTAAGGACTGATAATCTAGGTTGTAAGGCTAGTATCCAGTCCACTATATGCATTACTGTTGCCCTAATCTGCCCAATAAGAGCATGATCATAGGATTCTCTATCCTGATCAGGTCTTAATGGGGATTCTCAGGCACTCATACTATTCTCGTCTGATCCCTTGCACCTCTTCTTGGTGCAACAACATTGCCCTCAGCAATGTGTTTCTTGTGTTCTCCAGTCATTTTAAACTTTACCCTTTTTCTACACAAGCAGAAATCATTATAGGGTATACTGGAGGACACTAACACAGACTCAACAACTTAGTCCTATGTCTCTGTAGACTCAGTGAACCTAGAGCTCTGATACCACTAAATTGTGACGACCGTCTCGCGAAAACAAGATTAACTAATGCGGAAGCGTTCATCAAGCAGCGAATTAGCGAAAATCACTAAAAATTAAAACTTTTTGCAAAGGGATCCATTCATAGGAAAACTCTTTCATTCAGAACCAAAGTAAAACTTTACATCCTGGTTCATTTATATACATCTCATGTACTTTTGCTTCTCGAGGAATACAAACATTAACTACTCTGTCTTAACTGTACACAGGTAGTATAAAACCCTCGAGGCACTAAGCCAAAATCTCGAAATCATTAACTACTACTCCAAGGACCTGAGAGTACAGAGACGACACATAGGACTTCTATATACATCTGAACATGACATGACAGTCAATGTCTCCACCTGAGACTTTACTGCTGTCCCTGCTACTGCTGATGTCCTTCACCTCCTGAAGGATTCCTGTCTCCTCGTCCGCGTCCACCTAAAAATGTGGTTCCCACGGGGGTGAGACAATTATAAAAATTGCCCCAGCGAGAGATATAACTCTCCGCTAGAAACATTATTATTGCAACTTAATAAGATAAATGTGAATAGGGAAATCATATTTATTTGACAGCAGATATTTTGATGTCTAACAGATTAAATCATTATTCTATATCAAAAGCATTGCAACTGTAACTTGATAGAATAAACATGTTACTATTCCTTTAATGAATACGAAGAACATGTATAACATCTATTCAAACTACAGAATCATTATCACTGCATTAACTCTCTTCAGGCTTAGATCATATAAATAAAGCCTGGCATTATCATTGTGGAGTCATGGCTCGTAGCCATACTCTTTTCATAAGGTCTTGGGATCTTAATCCCTCATTTCAACACTGGGGCTTCTCATCCATTCTCAATTTCAATACCATAACCATGAAATCCTGGGTATTCAAACCCTTTGTTCATCACTTGAGCACTGTTACCTCTTTCTCAGGTAAGTAAAACCTTTAGGTCATTTGACCAAGGTAAGTATGATACTTGCTACACAAGCATCCATCATGGCACTTGATGCACATTAACTCTCTTGCCATCTCTTACCAGGCACAAGGTATATTATAGCACACAAGGCCCAATAAACAAATTCAAACTAATAACACATCATAGCTCATACCTGGCTATGCTCATCATCTCATGATACCTGCATGGTTAGCAGATATAATAGCAGTACACCAATTATCTTTCAATACCATGCAAAAACAATGTATTAATAATTTAAGGGTATTACCCTTAATCCTTTACCAGGATTTGGGTTTCCATCACACATGGCTCACAAAACCATTCACATCTTGTCACCTCCCACTAGGCAACAACTTTATTCACATGGCGCACAAGGCCATTAACATCTTGTCACCTCTCACTAGGCAACAACTTTATTCACATGGCGCACAAGGCCATTCACATCTTGTCACCTCTCACTAGGCAACAACTTTATTCACATGGCGCACAAGGCCATTCACATCTTGTCACCTCTCACTAGGTAACAACTTAAAACAAAGGCTTACAAGCCCAACTCATCTTGTTACTTCTTTCTAAGTAACAAAAACATAATGGCACATATGGCCAATCAATTCTTATCAAATAAACATCATATCTCATACCTGGCTATGATCATCAACTCATGAAACTTGCATGATTGTCACACATGATAATAGACTTATCAGGTTTACAACACATCATGCAATACAGGGTTACACCACTATTCCCTTACCAGGGTTAGGGTTTTCCATCAATTAGGGCTTTCTCTCACATATCATTACCCTTCATTAAGAATATGGTTTTCCATTATTAACCATTTAGGTTTTCAAGATCATATTATCAATGATCAAACCCTAGTTCATTTCTCCCCACATCTAGGAGCCAACATTTATACCATAAGTATTCAATCATACTTATTTATTCTCATCAATTATCATTAAATGATTATCATCACAAGGTATGAGTATCTCTCTCATCCTTAAGTTGAGAATTAACAAAACGACCATGTTAGGTCACTTTCAATTCAGCTCTAAGTCAAGCATAGACCACCACGGCTGTGCTACCTTGCACGGTCGTGCAAAGTGAAGCTACCACGGCCGTGCTACCCTGCACAGTCGTGTTGAGTAAAGTCGCCACGGCCGTGCTGCCTTGCACGGTCGTTCTACATAGGATGATCACATGAATCATATTTATATATGAATTCTATTATTTGATCCTTTCAACTTGATTAGGTCACATCAACCCTTCAATCATATGCATACAACTATGATTAACATAGGGTACCAAGTCATTGGTCCTATAAGAAATTAGGGATGCATTCCCAATTAGGGCTTCTCATGAAATCACCCTCAACTAGGGTTCCACATGGATGCACCCTCAATTAGGGTTTCACTTGGAATCACCCTCAACTAGGGTTTCACATGGAATCACCCTCAACTAGGGTTTCACATTGAATCACCCTCAACTAGGGTTTCACATGGAATCACCCTCAACTAGGGTTTCACATGGAATCACCCTCAACTAGGGTTTCACATTGAATCACCCTCAACTAGGGTTTCACATGGAATCACCCTCAACTAGGGTTTCACATTGAATCACCCTCAACTAGGGTTTCACATTGAATCACCCTCAACTAGGGTTTCACATGGAATCACCCTCAACTAGGGTTTCACATGGAATCACCCTCAACTAGGGTTTCACATGGAATCACCCTCAACTAGGGTTTCACATGGAATCACCCTCAACTAGGGTTGAATTCAATAACCCTGTCAATTAGGGTTTATGTTCATGTTTAGGGTTTCATGATCTCTTTGATTAAGGATCATAACCCTTATACACCACATGATTCATATTCATGTATGAATTCATGCTATCAGCTTCTTAACTTGATTAGGTCATATCAACCCTTCAATCAAGTACATACAACTATGATTTACATAGTGTACCAAGTCATTGATCTTATCAGCAATTAGGGTTCATCCCTTAATTGACACTAATCACTTAGGTACTATTAGGGTTTTAACCTTTGTTCCTTCATTGGTTAACATTACTAACCATCATTGGATCAATAGTACATTCATCATCACATTGGACCTCCATTACATAAGGTATCCAAAGGAATTAGGGTTTACTATTCATCCTAATTAGTGAGTTCACATGTAGGCAACCTCTTAATAGGGTTATACATGAAATCGGCCTCAATTAGGGTTTACATCATGTATTGGATCCATGCATTTGTTATGCATTAATGACTAGTACCATTAAAGGTATCTCCCACCTATTATTTGATCCTTTCAACTTGATTAGGTCACATCAACCCTTCAATCATATGCATACAACTATGATTAACATAGGGTACCAAGTCATTGGTCCTATAAGAAATTAGGGATGCATTCCCAATTAGGGTTTCTCATAAAATCACCCTCAACTAGGGTTTCACATGGAATCACCCTCAACTAGGGTTTCACATGGAATCACCCTCAACTAGGGTTTCACATGGAATCACCCTCAACTAGGGTTTCACATTGAATCACCCTCAACTAGGGTTTCACATTAAATCACCCTCAACTAGGGTTTCACATGGAATCACCCTCAACTAGGGTTTCACATGGAATCACCCTCAACTAGGGTTTCACATGGAATCACCCTCAACTAGGGTTTCACATGGAATCACCCTCAACTAGGGTTGAATTCAATAACCCTGTCAATTAGGGTTTATGTTCATGTTTAGGGTTTCATGATCTCTTTGATTAAGGATCATAACCCTTATACACCACATGATTCATATTCATGTATGAATTCATGCTATCAGCTTCTTAACTTGATTAGGTCATATCAACCCTTCAATCAAGTACATACAACTATGATTTACATAGTGTACCAAGTCATTGATCTTATCAGCAATTAGGGTTCATCCCTTAATTGACACTAATCACTTAGGTACTATTAGGGTTTTAACCTTTTTTCCTTCATTGGTTAACATTACTAACCATCATTGGATCAATAGTACATTCATCATCACATTGGACCTCCATTACATAAGGTATCCAAAGGAATTAGGGTTTACTATTCATCCTAATTAGTGAGTTCACATGTAGGCAACCTCTTAATAGGGTTATACATGAAATCGGCCTCAATTAGGGTTTACATCATGTATTGGATCCATGCATTTGTTATGCATTAATGACTAGTACCATTAAAGGTATCTCCCACCTATTATTTGATCCTTTCAACTTGATTAGGTCACATCAACCCTTCAATCATATGCATACAACTATGATTAACATAGGGTACCAAGTCATTGGTCCTATAAGCAATTAGGGATGCATTCCCAATTAGGGTTTCTCATGAAATCACCCTCAACTAGGGTTCCACATGGATGCACCCTCAATTAGGGTTTCACTTGGAATCACCCTCAACTAGGGTTTCACATGGAATCACCCTCAACTAGGGTTTCACATTGAATCACCCTCAACTAGGGTTTCACATGGAATCACCCTCAACTAGGGTTTCACATGGAATCACCCTCAACTAGGGTTTCACATTGAATCACCCTCAACTAGGGTTTCACATGGAATCACCCTCAACTAGGGTTTCACATTGAATCACCCTCAACTAGGGTTTCACATTGAATCACCCTCAACTAGGGTTTCACATGGAATCACCCTCAACTAGGGTTTCACATGGAATCACCCTCAACTAGGGTTTCACATGGAATCACCCTCAACTAGGGTTTCACATGGAATCACCCTCAACTAGGGTTGAATTCAATAACCCTGTCAATTAGGGTTTATGTTCATGTTTAGGGTTTCATGATCTCTTTGATTAAGGATCATAACCCTTATACACCACATGATTCATATTCATGTATGAATTCATGCTATCAGCTTCTTAACTTGATTAGGTCATATCAACCCTTCAATCAAGTACATACAACTATGATTTACATAGTGTACCATGTCATTGATCTTATCAACAATTAGGGTTCATCCCTTAATTGACACTAATCACTTAGGTACTATTAGGGTTTTAACCTTTGTTCCTTCATTGGTTAACATTACTAACCATCATTGGATCAATAGTACATTCATCATCACATTGGACCTCCATTACATAAGGTATCCAAAGGAATTTGGGTTTACTATTCATCCTAATTAGTGAGTTCACATGTAGGCAACCTCTTAATAGGGTTATACATGAAATCGGCCTCAATTAGGGTTTACATCATGTATTGGATCCATGCATTTGTTATGCATTAATGACTAGTACCATTAAAGGTATCTCCCACCTAATCACATTAGGTTTTCAAAAAGGTTTGATCCATTGGACCTTTAATGACATAAGGTATCCAATTGAATTAGGGTTTCCAATGTTGATTCCTTCAATCATTGGATTCATGGAACCAATCATCAATTGGACCTATACCCATACTTCAATTGAGTTTAAATAGGTCAACCTTCAACTTGTTTGACCCGTAATTAACCCTCAATTGGTCATCAATTAGGGTTTGATTCAATTGAATTAGGGTTTGGAATCGATTATTCAACAACACTAATCAATGTAAGACTAGTTGATTTGAAACCATTGAACCATCATCCAAGTTGGGTATGACCTGACCCCAAACGGTCTTGAGGTCGTTTGGATGACCTCCAAACGGTCTTGAGACCGTTTTCCCATCATATCACTCAAATCCAAGCCATCCAATTAAGGTTTGGATCATTGGATTGATCACCAAATCAGCATTGCATTGTATAACAGCTTGGTACCTTTAGACCTTCAAACACCTAACCATACTCAACCCTAGACCTCCAAACGGTCTTGGGTGACCACCAAACGGTCTTGAGACCGTTTGGATGACCTCCAAACGGTCTTGGGACCGTTTGCCCATCATATCACTCCAATCCAAGCAATCTAATTAGGGTTTGGTTCATTGAAGTGCTCACCAAATCAGCAATCTATTGCAGATCAACTTGATATCTTTAGACCTTCAACCACTGAACTATACTCAACCCTAGACCTCCAAACGGTCTTGGGTGACCACCAAACGGTTTGAGACCGTTTGGATGACCTCCAAACGGTCTTGAGACCGTTTGCCCATCCAACCTTTGGACTCTAGTGAAAATTCATCATGGATTGGTCTATCGAGTTGATCAACAAATCAGCATTTAGTTGCAGTATGATTTGGTACCTTTGGACCTTCAATTGGTCAATTATACTTGACCCCAGACCTCCAAACGGTCTTGGGGTGATCCCCAAACGGTCTTGAGACCGTTTGGATGATCCCCCAAACGGTCTTGAGACCGTTTGGGCTAATCAACCCAAAATCTCCAATTAGCTCATTGTGATTTCAGCACTGATTTCAATTAGGGTTAGCCCAATTGATTAGCCTTCAACTCATGACTCGTTTGGAATTAATCCCTCAAATTTGGAGGGTCATTAACCAACATCATTATGAACAAAAATCTCATACGGTCAACGCTTGGTCAATGCACTCAAACGGTCTTGAGACCGTTTGGCCAAGCAGATCAAGTTGATCATGTTGAAAATCAGCACTTAATCCAATTAGGTTTCCCTAATTGATTAGGCTTCAACTCACGATTCCTTGGGAGTTAACCCATAAAACTTGGTGAGTCATTAGCCAACATAATTAGGATCAAAATTCGCATACGGTAAACTCTTGGTCAACGCACGCAAACGGTCTTGAGACCGTTTGCCCAAGCAGGTCAAGTTAATCAGGTTGAAAATCAGCACATAATTCAATTCAATTGCCTAATTGATTGGCCTTCAACTCTCGATTCCTTTGGAGTTAATCCCTCAAATTTGGAGGGTTATCATCCTACATAATTAGGAACAAAATTCCCAAACGGTCAACGCTTTGTCAACCATCGCAAACGGTCTTGAGACCGTTTTCTCCCAAACGGTCTCAAACCGTTTGCCCTTAAACGGTTTGCTGAAACCGCATAGCCAATCAAATTAAAACGATTTGTAGTAGCTATCAAAACGGTTTTGCTTGGTAATTTTCTTTTGATAAGCATCTAGGATGATGTCATTATCCCCTTCCTTCGAACAACCAAGAACAGCAACCGTTCTTGATGGAAATTGCAGCAAGAAACAAGAGTGCATCAAATTGAAGAAATCAATCAACAAAGCATAGAGAATTGATGCAATAGCAATGTTTAAGGGTTTGAGTTATAAAACCCGCCTCCAATTGAGCTCCAAATCTCCAAGCTCACGCCATTAATGGTGGATGAAGCTCTTGCAACTCCCCCTAGGCTCGTCCTCAAGCTTTTGATGGCAAAAGTTGGCTAGGGTTGAAGAGGAGATCGAAATAAGAAGGAATCCATAATTTATTTTCGATTTCCACCATGAAATAAAGGAGAACGAAGGTCAAGGGCTCACCCACAGGTTGGGGACGTGCTACCTGCTCCTCCCTAGCTCCTTGGTCGGTTTTGCAAGCAAGGGAAAGAAGAAAATCCGAAATAGCCTTTCATTTGGCTTGAAAAAGGCACTTTTATAAGGAAATTGATGAGAGAGAAAATGCATTATTAAAATGCATTAAATTCCAAAAATATGGCTGCCTCTTCCCCCTAAAATCCCTTAAGGACGAGGCACCTTCCTTTGCCTTTAATTCTCCTTCATTATCCTTGATTTAAAGAAAATCAAATTAAGCACCTTAATGCTTATAATAATAATATATCTTTTTGAGTGGGAATTCTTTTCCTTATAATAAGGTGAGTGGAATTTCACCTACTTAGGATATTTTCGTTCCTTATCTTGGCAAAGGAACGTTCATCCTTATTCAAAATCAACCCAAAACATTTTGGTTGAAAGCCCTTCAATTATTTTTATTCATTTTTGCCCTAAATCAAATTAGGGTTTCAATTAGGCATTAATCTTGATTATTTTAATATCAAGATTCTCTCTCCTCCAACTTAATTCAAATGAGGCACCCATCTCATTTTATTTGCTCTAAATGATGCCAAGGAACATTAAGGACCTTATTGAAGTGGTAATTTGCATATTGAACCCTAGATTTTGGGTAAATTGCACTTTACACCAAAACTGGGTTTTAATGCACAACACTGCTTTACAAGCTTAATCTTGGTGCCCAAGCTTGTGAAAACCATACCACTACATCATATTCATTCTTATGATGTCTCAACATCAGAGGAACATCTTACCATGCAACATTTGCAGTTTAACCCCTCAACTTGGGTAATTTGCACTTTGGTCCAAAATAAGCAAACATTGCTTCAACATTGCTCAAACAGGACCAAAATTGAAACATAAGTTTCTCATGAGCCCTAATTACTTTTCCCAAGATAAGATTAATAATCTTCTCAACCTTATTAAGCAAAACATCTAGGGTTAACTCATAACCCAGGTCAGGGATGTTACAATAAACACCATATGATTCATGTTGATGTTCCCCTAGATATAGATTTCACTTAGTTCAAACATAGTTTGCAAAGTTTGAAATATGCAACATAGCACAAGTATCAACATTGAGCCCTAGGTATAGGTGAGCCATCCACATTATGAGTAATACTAGATATGATAAAGTCTGATTTGATACTTGGAAAAGCAAGAGATTTAGATTATCATTAAGGTTTGCACATGTAAGATCACAACTAGTCGTACTAGATCAATTCCATGCAATGGGGTCACATTTCCAAGTCATATGATCATGAAAGAGCATAGGATAGATCAGGTGAGGATTGTAGCACTACAACATGATAAATATACAAACTTGAACTAGATGGAGCATGAGATTATCATAGAAGTTAATTTCATCATATGGAAGTAAACCAAGTCGACATGATCATTTTAGTGCACAAACTAGGTACTTGGGATTTCATGAGTCAATCATGGCCCACTTAGCATGAAATCTTAGATTATCATGTCACAAAGCATGATAAAGGTCACTAATTTCAAGAGTACATGATTAGATGATGTTAAATAAAGCTAAGGTCCAAAAATTGATCAAGTTATGGAATACATACACTTAAAAGAGTCGCCTTTAGGCCAAGGATAAACACATAGGGTCAATGTAAATATTAAGGTTCATGCATATGGCCCAAAAACACACAACAATAACATAGAGCTAAATTTGACTAATTTAGGGAATTTGAAATACTAGAGAGCATTAATGATACATATAGTGCATTATTGGGGTTGATTGTTAATCACATAATAATAAAGGCATCATTCTTACCAAGTATCACTAGAAATGTTACATTGATAAAAAATGATATATTACATCATGGGTTTTGATTAATGTAGCAAGGAGAGAAACGAGTTTGAAGGTTGTACATTCAATTGAGATTTTGAAGCAGAATTACTCCAAAAGAGGTTGATATTGGGCCAAAGGAAGAGTATTGTTGGGCTTGCCAGCTCTTTCTTGGGTCATGAATGAAGCCTCATTGCTTGACTGGCTAGGACTTACCTCAAGGCTGCTAGAATTCTCCTGACATTGGTCAATGCCCCACAATGACTAGAACCGGGTGGCTACTGTAAAGACGTAGGATCACCCCCTTACTAAAAATTTAAAGAATAAAACATCCACTCCAAACACACTCAAAGGTATGCTGGAATAGGTGCAAAATTTTCATACTTCAATAAATGGTATTCAAAACAACCAAAATCTAGCAGCTGAATAGAAATAATGACTATATTCAATTTTCACAAAAGATTAAAAAAGTTCATCATAATATTCCATAAGGGTTTACATGTATGATACAACATAAGAATCTAAGTAGAAGGAAATCTAAACCATAACAACTTTGTCTCTAAGCTTTAACTCCTTAATCTAGTCCAAAACTTCATGCCTTATCATCCAAGTCCTTCACCTAAGGTTGGAAGCATACCCCAGTAAGAAGATAAAATAGATGACATCCGCAAGGTTGGTATGTGCATACTAAATAGGAAATTGAGAAATATATTGAATAAAGGACATAAAATATAAAAGGCTTCCCATAGAAAGGATATGAACCACCAAAATGAGTATCAAGAGAAAAGAAATCGAAATCATATTATAAAAAAAGAATACTTGTCATTAATAAAACATAAAGATCGTGCCACACAAGCACAAGTAAAGAATTAGGGCACACACCCCATATCATCAACCTGCATGCATGTGAGATAAATATAGCCCTAGACTAATATAAACACAAATGCGGCCAAGTCTCATAAACTTGAAACCTGATATAGAAAGAAATGTTGCCAATCTCCCAAATATATAAAACATTGGCCAAGAATCACACATATTTCCTTGGGTATAAGGTTCCTTTCCATCCCAAAAGAGTAGGAAATATCACATCTGCTCGGTAGGAAATTATACATCTATCATAAAAACCAATGCAATTACACTACTCTAGTTCTATCGAATCACATAGCATGTTAAATGTAGGGGAAAGTATAAAGTATAGTTAAAATATATAAACTAGTCACCACATAAATGACCAACATATACATCCACCTCATAAGTGGGCAAAAGACATCACATGTCATCTTTTAGAGTTCCATCATGAACAAAGCATAAGAAAAGAGTTCAAAAGAATATCCATGATCACATGATCAATATCAAATAAGGTAGTTCACATGAATCATGATTTTCAAAAGAAAAGACATTTTGTATAGGCTAATGTCCATAGGACAAAGAGAATGAATAAGCATAGGTGAATTGCTCAACATAGAAGAATAGGGGATACATCATACCTCAACTTCAAAGTATAAATAGTCCAAGTCAGTCCTAGATCCAAGCCTAGGTCTCAAAAGAACCTCTAGGGAAGGTGGAAAGGTCCAATAAATAAGGTTCCCAAGCTTAGAGAGGTTGGTTTCTCCAATAAAGCTCCTATCTTGAGCAAGAAGCACCTTCTCCACTTTAGAGGTGAAAAACCCTAACAAAAGAACATGGAGATGAGGTGTTTATGGATTTTAGGTCGGGTTTCACCATGGAAGGCCATGGTTTAGACCTGGAGGAAGGTGGAAGGAAGACTAAAAACATGAAAATAGGGAAGGAAAGGAGGATACTTACTAGTTTTTGTCAAAATCACCAAGGAGGAGCTTAAGAAATCCGAAATAGAGAAATTTGGAACCCTGGGATCCTTCTTCACCAAGGTAGGCACCTCCTTTTACCTTTGGATAGCAACTTCATGGAAAAATAGAGTAGGAATGATTCTATAAGCTAGAGGAAATAAAGGAGAGCAAGAGTTTTCAAATTGGGGGTTGGTAAGGGGTAGATATGGCTATACAAAGAAAGAGGTCAAGTATGAGGTGTCTCATAGAGTTTCCATGTGTCATGTATAAGGGTGTCCATGGACATGCAAGACTTTATGGATAAGGATGGAGTCAAGCACGAGGTGTCAAGTTAATTTCCATGTGTCCAATGCTAAGGGTGCCTATGGACATGCAAACCTTTATGGATAAGGAAGAAGTCAAGCATGAGGTGTCCATGGAGCTTTCCATGTGTCCTTATCCTAGGGATTTCATGGAAATGCAAGAGGATAGCTCATAGAGGCTTATTTAATATCAAATGTAAGTTTATGTACACTTATAGGCCATCCCAACTGACCTCCAAGCAAATAAATTACCCCATTGGTTAATAGCTTCTAAAGATAAGCTCATTTATAAAGAGAGTAATCCCTAAAATGCCCTAGGAAAGAAACACCTTCAAACCAAGGTGAAACTAGGATCCATATGGTTCAAAGAATTGAGAATAGTAAGGGAATATATAAGTATTATAATGAATCTAACAATTTGCAAAGAAAACCTCCCAATTGGGTAAATTGCAGAAAAGTCTAGAATGTACCTAAAATTGCATAACTTGCACAAACAACATCCAAATTGGACCAAATTTCATCCATAAGTTATCTTTGATGTTTTGAATATGAATTTTACATTATTTATATATTTTAAATTTTTGTAATCACATTATTCATTACTTATGCCTTTTACTCATTTTCTCTCTCCAAAACTTATCCTAATATTTCAAGGTTGTCCAAATTAGATGAAATTTGACATGTAGGGTAATTCTAATATGTAGATTTCGTATTTCAATTTTGTTTCCACTTTTGAGACTTCTTTTTCTGAGATATTTCATATGGCCCATTAACGGCCCATTATCTAAATTATTCGTCCAATTAAGTTTCTTATCTTCATATAACCACCAAAATGAGTTATGTGGCATATTTTATGTATAAACCTAAGATTAATGTCAGAACATTAGGTTACATTAAGGTGATCTATACATGCATTATCTGATTGGGTGTATACTAATCATCTATTTAGGTCTAACCTTCAACCTTGTTTGCTAAGTCCAAAATGTCAACTTCCAGGGTAGGGTCTGAGATCTAGTATGTTACATCACACCTCCCCTTAAAGGGATTTCATCCTCAAAATCAAAACATCCACATATAAGAAAACAACTTATTCACCACCCTTTAAAGGATTCATCTTATTAAGTTAAAACTATTCTTTAGGTACAAAAGGTTCAACTACATCCAACTACATAAGCATCATGAAAAAAAAACATAACTTGTAAAGACTAACTATGAACTATGGGTTAACTTGCTCTTGCCCATCCTCAAACAAGTCTTTAAACATGGGAGACTATTTCAACATATTATGGTCCCTAAAGATAAATCATATAGATGTCTAAGGCTACTATTGCCTAAAAGCATGCTATTTCTGACAATTCATATTTGCTCAAGCCAGGCTGGTATCATATGGATTTGGGAGTCCTCGTAAACCAATCTAGTGGTGCGGAGGAAAATCTTTCTAGCCCCCGAACCCTGATCCTTTCTAGACACCTTTGTTTTCTACTTCATGTCCTAGTAGCTTCCTAAAGGTCAAGCTAAACAATCTCAAGTTACTATGGTTACTTCTGCATCTTTTAGTTGTAAGTATTTTATGGATCTATTCATCATTATTCTAATGTGAAACTATAGGATCTGAAACCAACCCTTCATTGTCTATTGATCAACTCTAGGGAAAACATGTCACTTAATGGTAAGGAAAGTATTCTAACTAGGGAGCCAAAATGGAAATAGTCAGATTTCAACTACCATGGTCTCTGATACCATGTTGTAAAGAGGCGGGATCGCCCCCTAACTAAAAATTTGAAAAATAAAACATCCATTCCATACACACTCAAAGGTATGCTAGAATAGGTGAAAATTTTTCAAAATTAAATAAATGGTATTCAAAACAACCAAAGACTAGCAGCGGAATACAAATAATGACTATATTCAATTTTCACAAAAAATTACAAAAGTACATCATAATATCCCATAAGGGTTTACATGTATGATACAACATAAGGATCTAGGTAGAGGGAAATCTAAACCATAACAACTCTGTCTCCAAGATTTAACTCCTTAAGATAGTCCAAAACTTCATACCTTATCATCCAAGTCCTTCTCCTAGGGTTGGAAGCATACCCCAGCAAAAAGAGAAAATGGATGACATTAGCACAGGCTGGTATGTGCATACTAAATAGGAAATTGAGAAATATAGAATAAAGGACATAAAATATAAAAGGCTTCCCATAGAAAGGATAAGGACCACCCAAATTCTAATAGTGCCTATGGACATGCAAACCTTTATGGATAAGGAAGAAGTCAAGAATGAGGTGTCCATGGAGCTTTTCATGTGTCCTTAGCCTAGGGCTTTTGTTACGACCCCGCCTCCCAGTAACCCCTAATTAAGGGAGACCGAAAGGTCTGAGCCGTTAACCAATAACCTGGATCAAAGGTTCGACAATTAATCAATAACAATTATTAAATTCTACCAAATATACTGAAAACTGGTATAAAATAAAACTTTGCTTACCTTTTATAAATTGGGATTTCTAAACTTCTATCCATGAAGACACCAATCTAACTAATCCTCCTATGCACATTAATTCTCATTTAATTTTGCATATGCCACTTTATTGTTTGCCCTTTTCATTTGTACCTAAAATGCCGACAAACAAAACATCGGTCAGCAAGAAGCTCGTATGTGAGGGAAACAATAATCATGCAACTATAATAACAATGTAATCATGCAATTAATCATTTAACAACCAAGATTACATTTTAAGCCATACTACTCAATCCATACTTATCCACAACTCTGTGTTGTCCCTGTAAGGACTTATATAATACCTCTATAAAGGTAGAGTCGCATGGAACCACCCAGAGGTAGCCCAATATCTAATTCAATGTGACTTGATGGACCTACCCTCTAGGTAGCCATATACTAAGTCATTCCACGACCTGATGGACCTACCCTCTAGGTAGCCATGTACTTGGTCAACCATTAAGACACAGAGGGGACCATGATCTGAGCTAGTAGGCACATATCTTATGTGATAATCATATCCACATTATAGTTTGAATGAATTAAAATCATCCAACAATTAGTTCATGACATCGATGAAAACTTCGGTAAATCTCGAAAAACTAACTCGAGATATTCATAAGCGTAACCACATACATGTATTGCAGATTTTGATGCAGATTTAAATCAGAACATAGGAAGCCCAATCAAGCACCCAATCATGCACATAATCCTGAAATAAATATGATAATTTCCTTTTATTAATATTCATTCAATATCATTATCATTCTTAGGATTTCTATTCCAATTTTAGGGTTTCCTTGGGAATTAGGGTTTTGCCTCCATTCTTAGTTATTAAGAACCCTAATTCATCAAATCTACTTAAAACCTTTAAATTCTCTTCTTTTAATATTCTTAACAGTCTTAGGATCATCATTTAGTAATTTACTTCCTTAATCCAAAATATCTTGGTTTCCCTCTTCTTTTACCCCAATTAGGGTTCCCATATGAATTATTCATTATTTATGGATTACAACCCTAAATATACCAATTTTGTATACCAAACGGATGAAAACTCTATATTATTAATCAATAGGTTAATATCTTTCAAATTAACATATTAGTCTTCAAAGATGTATCCTTTATATTCAATTTAGGGTTTCTAAGGTTTCCTACAAAACCCTAACTATCTCAATTATCTTCATTAAGAATTATCTAATCCAAACTATGTTCAAGAATCAAAAACTCATATTTACTCAAATTAGGGTTTTAATCTATTAAACCATGTTCATGATCATAAAACCCTAAAACCAACATACTAATCATCTTTTTATGATTTTATCATTCCTTTTATTCATAACAGGTTAAGATTGATCAAAAACATATAAAAGATTCATCATGTTTGTTTTTACATTATTCTAGGGGTTTTCTATCAATTAATGCATCAAAATATGTAAAACCCTATACGTTTTGAGTTCCCAGCATAAATAGGCTTCATACATAATTTCTTTGTGTTCCTCTCATTCTGAGGATCAATTTTCATATAAGATTTGTCTCAATCCGAGCTACAAATATTTAACTACGATTTTTGCAATAAAATCTTACTTGGACCAATCGGAGCGCGCCAAGTGTCCTCTTCATGCACGTTGACGCGGCTGATTTAAAAATATAACTGAATTAGGAAACTACCCCCGCGTGAAGTCCCAGCTCTTCATGCCTTGGAAGGGCATTTTTGCCCACTCGTCTAGGTCATCTTCTTCCCCGCGAGTTGCTCCTGTTGCCTCCGACTTGCAGGGGTTCGCGGTCACCTCCTTCCACCTCCAGGCCCGGAGCCTCACCGGAAACCATCTCCCTAACATTTATGCCTCTTTCCACTCATTTTCCTCATTGGCATTCCTTTTAATATTAGCAACCTCATGGACACAAAATTTCCCCAAGAAATCTCATTTATGCCTCTTTCCACTCATTTTCCACTTTTTATCATTATTTTCAATTTATTTCTTAATAAAGAAAATACTTAATTAATCTTTTCTTTTCTTATTGCTTTCTTTTGCAACCTTGGACTCCTTGGTACCCAAGGAACCCAAAAGGCACAAAATCCCTCTTTGGATTTGCCTTCTAGAGGTTTCCACATCATTCTTTTCTCAAAAATCCAATTGTTCATTTATTAATTGAATTTTCTTGATATTTGGGCCCAATAGCCAATAAAGCCCACAAAACAAACATCAAGGCTATTGTAAACAAAATCCATGTATTCAAAACAAATTATACCATTCTTTGTTCAATTATCTTTAATATGAGAAATTGCATTTCTCACCTAAGTTGTTATGACCCCGCTTCCCGGTAACCCCCAATTAAGGGAGACCGAAAGGACAGAGCCGTTAACCAATAACTTGGATCAAAGGTTCGACAAATAATCATTAACAATTATTAAATTCTACCAACTATAGTGAAATATGGTAAAAATAAAAACTTTGCCTACCTTTTAAAACTGGGATTTCAAAACTTCTATCCATGAAGATACTAATCTATCTAATCCTCCTTTGGACTTTAATTCTCATTTAGTACCACATATTCCACTTTACTGTTTGTTCTTTTCATTGTACCTAAAACACCGAAAAACAAAACATCGGTCAGCCGAAGCTGGTATGTGGGGGAAACAATAATCATGCAAATATGTTAACAACCTAACCATTCAATTAATCATTTATCAACCAAGATTACATTTTAAGCCAAACTACTCAATCCATACCTATCCACAACTCTGTGTTGTCCCTGTAAGGACTTAGATAATACCTCTGTAAAGGTAGAGTCACATGGCACCACCCAAAGGTAGCCCAATATCTAACTCACTGTGACTTGATGGACCTACCCTCTAGGTAGCCATGTACTAAGTCATTTCACGACCTGATGGACCTACCCTCTAGGTAGCCATGTACTAGGTCAGCCATTAAGACACAGAGGGGACCAGGATCTGAGCTAGTAGGCACATATCTTATGTGATAATCATATCCAAATTATAGTTTGCATGAATTAAAATCATCCAACAATTAGTTTATGACATCGATGAAAACTTCGGTAAATCTCAGAAAACTAACTCGAAATATTCATAAGCGTAACCACATACCTGTATTGCAGATTCAGATGCAGATTTAAATCAGAACATAGGAAGCCCAATCAAGCAACCAATCATGCACAGAGTCCTGAAATAAATATTCCAATTTCCTTTTATTAATATTCACTCAATATCATTATCATTCTTAGGATTTCTATTCCAATTTTAGGGTTTCCTTGGGAATTAGGGTTTTGCCTCCATTCTTTGTTATTAAGAACCCTAATTCATCAAATCTACTTAAAACCTTTAAATTCTCTCCTTTTAATATTCTTAACAGTCTTAGGATCATCATTGAGTAATTTACTTCCTTAATCCGAAATATCTTGGTTTTCCTCTTCTTTTACCCCAATTAGGGTTCCCATATGAATTATTCTTTATTTATGGATTACAACACTAAATACACCAATTTTGTATACCAAACAGATGAAAACTCTATATTATTAATCAACAGGCTAATATCTTTCAAATTAACCTATTAGTCTTCGAAGATGTATCCTTTATATTCAATTTAGGGTTTCTAAGGTTTCCTACAAAACCCTAACTATCTCAATTATCTTCATTAAAAATTATCTAATCCAAACTATGTTCAAGAATAAAAAACTCATATTTACTCAAATCATGGTTTTAATCTATTAAACCATGTTCATGATCATAAAACCCTAAAACCAACATACTAATCATCTTTTTATGGTTTTATCATTCCTTTTATTCATAACAGGTTAAGATTGATCAAAAACATATAAAAGATTCATCATGTTCGTTTTTACATTATTCTAGGGGTTTTCTATCAATTAATGCATCAAAAGATGTAAAACCCTATACTTTTTGAGTTCCAAGCATAAATAGGCTTCATACATAATTTCTTTGTGTTCCTCTCGTTCTGAGGATCAATTTTTATATAAGATTTGTCTCAATCCGAGCTATGAATATTTAACTACGATTTTTGCAATAAAATCTTACTTGGACCAATCGGAGTGCGCCAAGTGTCCTCTTCATGCACGTTGATGCGACTGGTTTAAAAATATAACTGAATTACAAAACTACCCCCGCGTGAAGTCCCAGCTCTTCATGCCTTGGAAGGGCATTTTTGCCCAGTCGTCTAGGTCATCTTCTTCCCCGCGAGTTTCTCATGTTGTCACCGACTTGCAGGGGTTCGCTGTCACCTCCTTCCACCTCCAGGCCCGGAGCCTCACCGAAAACCATCTCCCTAACTCCGCCACTCCCAGTCGTAGCCAACACGGTCTCCAACCATGTGTGAGACGGCTGAGGTCAGGAGCACTAGGTCAGTGAAACCTGGTTCTTTGTAGACGAGTTGCAGGTGTTTTGGACGACGGTTCCTCCAAAACTGGTAACGTAGTCGCGCGGATTTAAAGGGAGGGATGTCTATACTTCCTTCAATCTCCGTCAATGGCTCCATAGATGCGCTATAAGCCATGGTTAGGGTTTCAAACGTGAAGAAGCAATGGGGAAGACAGGGGGAGATGTAAGATCCCTTTATAACTCGATCCTGGGGGTCTACCCCTTTATATAGAGGGGTACCCATGCCCACGAACATTTGCCCACAAAGAAAACAATGCTTTTCCTAAAAGGAAAAGGATTCCTTCGTCAAGAAGCTAGTTCTCTCTCTTCCTCTTCATATTCCTTTTTCTTTTTATATTCCTCATATCATGGACACTTAGAAAAGCAAGAATTATTTCTTTCTCTCTTCTTTACTTGCCTTTTAATCAAAGGTCATGAAATCATGTTTCCTTTTAACAAAAAATACCACCTTTTGAAAAAAAACACAAAATTCATTAATAAGGTATCCTATTATCTTTTATTTTGCAAATTTTGGTATTTTCTCTTTCTTTCCTCTTTATTGGGTCTCCTTGGATCCCAAGACATTCCATCATTTCGAATTTCTTTTTATTGGATACTTGTTATCCTACTAGATGCATCATTATGCATTATTTCACATTATCTTATTTATTTCTCATTGAAATATCTCTTTTTGAGGATTTCTTTTTTATTTTTCTTTTATTTTCCTCATTGGCATTCCTTTTAATATTAGCAACCTCATGGACACGAAATTTCCCCAAGAAATCTCATTTATGCCTCTTTCCACTCATTTTCCACATTTTATCATTATTTTCAATTTATTTCTTAATAAAGAAAATACTTAATTAATATTTTCTTTTCTTATTGCTTTCTTTTTGCAACCTTGGACTCCTTGGTACCCAAGGAACCCAAAAGGCACGAAATCCCTCTTTAGATTTGCCTTCTAGAGGTTTCCACATCATTTTTTTCTCAAAAATCCAATTATTCATTTATTAATTGAATTTTCTTGATATTTGGGCCCAATAGCCAATAAAGCCCACAAAACAAATATCAAGGCTATTGTAAGCAAAATCCATGTATTCAAAACAAATTATACCATTCTTTGTTCAATTATCTTTAATATGAGAAATTGCATTTCTCACCAAATGATCCCAAAAATTGGGGTTGTAACATCCTTCCCCTCTTATAGGAATTTTTTCCTCAAAATTCTATCAAGCAAACAAACAAGTCAGGATAAGACTTTTCCATGTCCATCTTTGGCCCCTATGTGGCTTTACTGTACTCATGGCACTTCCACAGAACCGTTATCATCACATATTCTTTTCTCTGAGTCCTTTCATCCCGGCGTCTATAAACAACATAGGTGACTCAGGCCATGTCAACCTCCCTTGGGGCTCACTAGGTTCATTGCTCAGCACATGGTCGGGTACCTCACATAGTGCTCTAAATTGGACACATGGAACTCATCACACATTACTTTATCCTAAGGGGTAAGGTCAAACTTAACCTTCTCCACCAAACCATGTCAAAAGAACCCATGCATCGGGGAATCAACTCTCTTAGTTATAACTTAGAGGGGTCAGATTTTCATGTCACATATTCTCCCACAGTAACTTGTATGTCAGTATACTTTGCATCTGTCACGTTTCTCATCGTATCTAGTCTCCTTTCAGCCCATGCACAATCAAAGTGACTTCATCTACACGCACTGGGGTCCCTTTTCTAACCATCATGTGGTCCTTTTCACCAACATCACCTTATTGAAGTGGTGACCGACACAACCTCCCTTACAGAGCTTCTTATAAAACCCGATACTGGCTATGGTGGTCATTGTCACATCTTTCATAGGACAAGAATTGTCTCTAGATATCACCATCAACGAGCACACATGCCCTCATCAGACCCTTTAGTCTGGATCATACTAACCATAGTTAGGGGTGATAAACTATACTAACATTGAGTTCTTCATGCACCTACTTCCATCTTTTGGAAGGAAACCTTTAGGTCAAACTCAAGAACCTTTGAACTCGCTTCATGGTGTAGTTGAACCATCTCTCTCATGGGTAGTTCAACTAGATATGTCCCTTAACAGAACTCTTTCTTTCTCATATTATCTAGGTAAGGCGACCTACCATAACCCATATTGCATTTCGACCTTCCTTGGCCCAGGGAAGACCCATCACAACATCCATAGTGTTGAGCTCCCATTCCCTCCCAGGGACTCTTTTGTCCTCTATATCGATATACTGGGTTACTGGGGTTCGATCTTTACCTCCCACATGCAACTTCATCATAAGCATCCAAAGTGCTATTGCCATTTACCACAGTGTATGGGGATCTTCAATCATGATTTCCTGTAAGTCATGATTCCTCAAGACCGATTCCTCCAAAACCCTAAACCACTCTAGTCGGGGTTTCATCACCTTCTTTTCAAAAGAAGTGCATATGTGGTTCTACCACTATCCTTTCATTGCATCAAGGACTAGACTGGCTAACCAAACAACCCTTAACTTTTCAACATATCTTGTTACATCTGAGTGTTATCCAAAACCTCTCCTTTCCAAACTTAGGGTTAGCCAAACAACCTCTTCTAGCATCTAGTCAAACAAGTCAGATGTATCTCAACCAGAGCATCCATTACCACTTCACACCCTTAGGTATTAGGTAACATTGAAGACATGCACTTCCATGTATTTCACTTATCATCTCACCTCAAACTCTATGTCTATCTTCAAATAAGAACACTCTCTCATCATCATGGTGATCAAACTCAACCTGGTATAACTTGTAAGTTCCACATAGCTCATGATAAAAACATCCTCATAAGGTGACTACCTCATTCCTCTTAATGTTTGCAAACCGTCCATGTATCATTCACTTTACCAAGGTAGGTTATCTTCTCTATCTCCATTTCTCGTGGCAACGTTCCAACCTACATCATCTCTTATCCTTGGTGTATGGCATGCGTAATGTCCTATGTCTCACCCCCATAACAAGAGGAAATACACATTTGGCTGTAGTCCAAATACAGAGTTCTTCCTGTTCCAAGAGTAGAGATGGTACATCCCACTTTGCCGGTGCATCTTTAAATCTAATTTGCAACGTGCCGCATATGTCTCTACATCACAGACATCATGATATCAAACTAGTCTTGAACCTACTAAGGTTTATATCCATGGTCATCTCCTATAGGTCTATAGGGTACCGGCTCTTTTTGGAGTCATCCCTCTTCCCTCATGCATCAAGAGAGTTCCCTACTCATCTGCCCTTTGGGTCCCATGAGTTCATGAAGGTAATCAATCTCCTAACCCATGGCCCTCAGACAATGATAGTTGTTACCTCCCGACCCTATGGTCATGTGCAACTGGGGAATTAGGCAACTCCTAGTTTCATCAGTCTTATCCCTACCTGACCCTAGGATTGACTTAGGATTCTCCATTTTAGTACATGTTCACTTAGAACCCTACCCTAGTCTCCATCATCTCTCTTTCTGCATTCATGGGTTGGCTTTCATCCTTTCATAGGGATCATGGCAACCTGCCTACCTTGGTCAAGCCCCATACTGGTTACCTCCATGGTAACACATTCATATGCACTTAGAGATGGATATCTATGGGTCTACAGGTTCATTCTCATACCATGTACTTTTCACTTAGCTTCTCAAGATCCTATGAGACCTCTTTAGGTTACTTAAACCAACAAAACTAATATACACCCTACCAAAGGGGTCCCTCTCCCAAGATGGGAGGAAAACTATCTCTTGAAAACAAGGTCGCAAAAGCTCTTAGGTCTAGGGTTTAAATCCATATGAGCCTACTTAACCCTAGCAATCTATTAAGGCACAAGCAGATCGCCTATTGTACCATGCTAGGTCATACTTGTCCTCTTTCCTCGATGCTGGATCAAGATCATACTTTCCTTTATCATCAACCTAGTTGTGAGGGGTTCAACAAACATACCTTAAACTTAAGGGGCTTCATTTTTCCTCTATACATGAGGAGCACCATGCTCGCCTCTATAGGAGCTCAACTTCTCATCATGAGCATTAGGTATACCACTTCCCCTCTTAGGCCTAGGAACCCTAGGTTCACTTGTAAGTTTCCAACTGCATGCTCTATCTCTTAACTACAAACCAAGCATGAAAAAGGTATGACATGCACTTCTTGTCATCCTTCAACTCGAGAAACACTTAGGGTTGGGTCCTCCTTAAAGACAACCAACAAGGTACAAGGCCTCATAACCTTCTACTAAACCTTTCTAGGTCTAAGGAACTCTTCTTCCTGCCTCAGAAGGTAAACACCCATACCGTAGGCACATAGGCACCAGATGCTTCATCTTCACTCTCTAGTGTTTGGTTCCTCTAAAGGCAACCAAGATATCAACAAACTTATCGGATCATGCATGAGGAAACCTCTATCATCCACTTAGGTCGCATCATCCTCAACTCCTCACTGTTCCTCATATGTCGAGGTCTAGGTTTACGACCTTCTTGGAGGGGTTTCCTGCTCTCTCTCTACAGCTAACCCTACAACCAACCTCACCATTAGAGGTCCTCTCTTCATGAAGTATCAACCTCAAAAACATCCTCTACATGGGTGAAGCTTAGGTTCGAACTTATGTTTGCTCAAGATCATCCATAACCCTTCATGCTCCATCATAATTCCCTATCCAAGGTTTCATCCTACTGTCAGTACTATGACATGCCCTAGGTGCCAGCTATACCCTACTTGCACAAGCCCATAGGGTTTCTAAGGTCCTTCACTATCATCATCATCTAGGGAACTATCCTTTACTCTAACATACACGACCCTTCCCAGGGTTGGGTTGTCAAAGGTGCTAGGTCACCCATGGGTCATATGGCATCCCAAAGGCATGTCCTTTTAAACACCTGGTCCAACTCATCTCTCTCTAACCTTCACTTAGGGTTAGGGTTAGCATCATCCTCCAAGGATGTGCCAGGTCTCTACTTGAAATGGAGATCTTTATCTCCAAGACTAACTTATCCTCCTGTCAAGAAGGTCTAGCCTCAGGTCTCTTATCAGGACATGACAACTTATGTCATACGACCTAAGCATGTATCTTTTTTTTTTGAGGGCAAATGAATCGATTCATTACTTGTAAGCCATACGGCATCTACAATTTGAGACAAAGATACAACAAGAGCAAACAGAGATCAAGTTAACATCACTACAACCCATATCGGAAAGAGAGTAGAACGCTTCTGTATTGATTCTTCTTCCTTGTTGCTGTCTTAAGCAGCTTTCCATGAAGAATTCCTTCGACTTGAGCGTATAGTGATAGCAAGCCTGGATCTGTGTGGTGCTCCTACGAATCATCATCTCAAAAGAAGCCGTATAACCAAGTAGCAAAACGATCCACAACAACATGGAGGCACAAGCCACCAAACGCTGACCAGCAGCGAGCAAACAAGCGCTTACAAGAAGCGAGCAGACAACCGCGATCGCCGAAAGCGGAGCGACACACACCGATTCACGGTGACGAAGAAGGCTGAGAACCAGCCACAAGCACCCTACAGTTAACAAGCAAAGAAACGAGCAGAAAGAAAAACGAACAGGACACATCTTAATAAACCAGAAGGAGATGTGGAGCTCGAGCAGCTTGATCAGCGGGAAGCAAAGCCAGGTTCGCCTCAAAGGGATCGCAAGGTAGCCACTGGGAAGGACCGTAGCGGCCATCACGGAAGCTAGCCTCCACGCCCGCAGCCACCGCCAGTAAACCTAGATCTGAGATCTAGGGACCGACACCCAGCGGGGAGAGGAGACGAAGCAGGACCCAGCTCCTCTTGCCACCAAGATCAGAGGCCGCGGATCGAGTGAGAAAAGGCCCGGGGGGAGTGGCCGGCGCTCACCGGAGGGCCGTAGCCCCTCCCCCGAGCCGGCCACCGCACGGAGAGCCTAAATCGCCCTTCTCCTGCGGAACGGACGCTGCGGAACTGTAAACTCCAAGGGATCTTCTTAATTAAGTCACCTAAGCATGTATCTATTCTTTAGTTTGTGCTTAATTTTTTAAGCTTATGTCCATGACATCTTATTTACATGCCTTTCATTAATTTGGTGGAGGATTCCTTAAACCTTATAAACCCATACCTCAAGAGGGTGAGGAGAAGAAAGAAAACCCTAATCCTTTAGGTCCTTATCAGAATTTTGTGGTGAGAAGGGATGAATAAGATGAGAAGTCCTAAAGGTATCTTATTTCGATTCATACCCTAAGACTTTGGCCAGGCAGTCACACAGATCCGAGAGTCCTCATATTTCGACTAGCGATGCGGAGGAAAATATTGCCAGCCCCCGGTCGTGATCCTTTTCTAGACACCTCCGTCTTTCCAATAATCCTCTAAAAACTCCCTTGGGTTCTATGGAGTTTGTAAAATTTAATAATTATTAATGGTTAAATGAGGAACCTACGCTCTGATACCAATTGTTACGACCTCGCTTCCCGGTAACCCCCAATTAAGGGAGACCGAAAGGACAGAGTCGTTAACCAATAACCTAGATCAAAGGTTCGACAAATAATCATTACCAATTATTAAATTCTACCAACTATAGAGAAATATGGTAAAAATAAAAACTTTGCATACCTTTTAAAACTGGGATTTCAAAACTTCTATCCATGAAGACACTAATCTATATAATCCTCCTTTGGACTTTAATTCTCATTTAGTACCACATATGCCACTTTACTATTTGTTCTTTTCATTGTACCTAAAACACCGAAAAACAAAACATCGGTCAGCCGAAGCTGGTATGTGGGGGAAACAATAATCATGCAAATATGTTAACAACATAACCATTCAATTAATCATTTATCAACCAAGATTACATTTTAAGCCAAACTACTCAATCCATACCTATCCACAACTCTGTGTTGTCCCTGTAAGGACTTATATAATACCTCTGTAAAGGTAGAGTCGCATGGCACCACCCAAAGGTAGCCCAATATCTAACTCACTGTGACTTGATGGACCTATCCTCTAGGTAGCCATGTATTAAGTCATTCCACGACCTGATGGACCTACCCTCTAGGTAGCCATGTACTAGGTCAGCCATTAAGACACAGAGGGGACCAGGATCTGAGCTAGTAGGCACATATCTTATGTGATAATCATATCCACATTATAGTTTGCATGAATTAAAATCATCCAACAATTAGTTCATGACATCGATGAAAACTTCGGTAAATCTCGGAAAACTAACTCGAGATATTCATAAGCGTAACCACATACCTGTATTGTAGATTTAGATGCAGATTTAAATCAGAACATAGGAAGCCCAATCAAGCAACCAATCATGCACAGAATCCTGAAATAAATATACCAATTTCATTTTATTAATATTCATTCAATATCATTATCATTCTTAGGATTTCTATTCCAATTTTAGGGTTTCCTTGGGAATTAGGGTTTTGCCTCCATTCTTAGTTATTAAGAACCCTAATTCATCAAATCTACTTAAAACCTTTAAATTCTCTCCTTTTAATATTCTTAACAGTCTTAGGATCATCATTTAGTAATTTACTTCCTTAATCTGAAATATCTTGGTTTTCCTCTTCTTTTACCCCAATTAGGGTTCCCATATGAATTATTCTTTATTTATGTATTACAACCCTAAATACACCAATTTTGTATACCAAACAGATGAAAACTCTATATTATTAATCAACAAGTTAATATCTTTCAAATTAACCTATTAGTCTTCAAAGATGTATCCTTTATATTCAATTTAGGATTTCTAAGGTTTCCTACAAAACCCTAACTATCTCAATTATCTTCATTAAGAATTATCAAATCCAAACTATGTTCAAGAATCAAAAACTCATATTTACTCAAATCAGGGTTTTAATCTATTAAACCATGTTCATGATCATAAAACCCTAAAACCAACATACTAATCATCTTTTTATGATTTTATCATTCCTTTTATTCATAACAGGTTAAGATTGATCAAAAACATATAAAAGATTCATCATGTTCATTTTTACATTATTCTAGGGGTTTTCTATCAATTAATGCATCAAAAGATGTAAAACCCTATACTTTTTGAGTTCCAAGGAGAAATAGGCTTCATACATAATTTCTTTGTGTTCCTCTCGTTCTGAGGATCAATTTTCATATAAGATTTGTCTCAATCCGAGCTACGAATATTTAACTACAATTTTTGCAATAAAGTCTTACTTGGACCAATCGAAACGCGCCAAGTGTCCTCTTCATGCACGTTGACGCGGCTGGTTTAAAAATATAACTGAATTACGAAACTACCCCCGCGTGAAGTCCCAGCTCGTCATGCCTTGGAAGGGCATTTTTTCCCACTCGTCTAGGTCATCTTCTTCCCCATGAGTTGCTCCTGTTGTCGCCGACTTGCAGGGGTTCGCGGTCACCTCCTTCCGCCTCTAGGCCTGGAGCCTCACCGGAAACCATCTCCCTAACTCCGCCACTCCCAGTCATAGCCAACACGGTCTCCAGCCATGTGTGAGATGGCTGAGGTCAGGAGCACTAGGTCAGCGAAACCTGGTTGTTTGTAGACGAGCTGCAAGTGTTTTGGATGACGGTTCCTCCAGAACTGGTAACGTAGTCACGCGGATTTAAAGGGAGGGATGTCTATACTTCCTTCAATCTCCCTCGGTGGCTCCGTAGATGCGCTATAACCCATGGTTAGGGTTTCAAACGTGAATAATCAATGGGGAAGAGAGGGGGAGATGCAAGATCCCTTTATAACTCAATCCTGGGGGTCTACCCCTTTATATAGAGGGGTACCCATGCCCACGAACGTTTGCCCACAAAGAAAACAATGCTTTTCCTAAAAGGAAAAGGATTCCTTTATCAAGAAGCTAGTTCTCTCTCTTCCTCTTCATATTCCTTTTTCTTTTGATATTCCTCATATCATGGACACTTAGAAAAGCAAGAATTATTTCTTTCTCTCTTCTTTACTTGCCTTTTAATCAAAGGTCATGAAATCATGTTTCCTTTTAACAGAAAATACCACCTTTTGAAAAACAACACAAAATTCATTAATAATGTATCCTATTATCTTTTATTTTGCAAATTTTGGTATTTTCTCTTTCTTTCCTCTTTATTGGGTCTCCTTGGATCCCAAGACATTCCATCATTTCGAATTTCTTTTTATTGGATACTTATTATCCTACTAGATGCATCATTATGCATTATTTCACATTATCTTGTTTATTTCTCATTGAAATATCTCTTTTTGAGGATTTCTTTTTTATTTTTCTTTTATTTTCCTCATTGGCATTCCTTTTAATATTAGCAACCTCATGGACACGAAATTTCCCCAAGAAATCTCATTTATGCCTCTTTCCACTCATTTTCCACATTTTATCATTATTTTCAATTTATTTCTTAATAAAGAAAATACTTAATTAATCTTTTCTTTTCTTATTGCTTTCTTTTTGCAACCTTGGACTCCTTGGTACCCAAGGAATCCAAAAGTCACGAAATCCCTCTTTGGATTTGCCTTCTAGAGGTTTCCACATCATTCTTTTCTCAAAAATCCAATTATTCATTTATTAATTGAATTTTCTTGATATTTGGGCCCAATAGCCAATAAAGCCAACAAAACAACCATCAAGGCTATTGTAAACAAAATCCATGTATTCAAAACAAATTATACCATTCTTTGTTCAATTATCTTTAATATGAGAAATTGCATTTCTCACCAAATGATCCCAAAAATTGGGGTTGTAACATCCTTCCCCTCTTATAGGAATTTTGTCCTCAAAATTCTATCAAGCAAACAAACAAGTCTGGATAAGACTTTTCCATGTCCATCACTGGCCCCTATGTGGCTTTACCGTACTCATGGCTCTTCCACAGAACTGTTATCATCACATATTCTTTTCTCTGAGTCCTTTCATCCCGGCGTCTATAAACTGCACAGGTGACTCAGGCCATGTCAACCTCCCTTGGGGCTCACTAAGTTCTTTGCTCAGCACATGGTCGGGTACCTCACATAGTGCTCTAAATTGGACACATGGAACTCATCACACATTACTTTATCCTGAGGGGTAAGGTCAAACTTAACCTTCTCCACCAAACCATGTCAAAAGAACCCATGCATCGGGGACACAGCTCTCGTAGTTATAACTTAGAGGGGTAAGATTTTCATGTCACATATTCTCCCACAGTAACTTGTATGTCAGTCAACTTTGCATCTGCTCATGACTCTCATCATCTCTAGGCTCCTTTCAGCCCTTACACAATCAAAGTGACTTCATCTACACGCACTGGGGTCCCTTTTCTAACCATCATGTGGTCCTTTTCTAACCATCATGTGGTCCTTTGCACCAACATCACCTTACTGAAGTGGTGACCGACACAACCTCCCTTACAGAGCTTCTTATAAAACCTGATACTGGCTATGGTGGTCATTGTCACATCTTTCATAGGACAAGAACTGTCTCTAGATATCACCCTAAACGAGCACACATGCCCTCATCAGACCCTTTAGTATAGATCATACTAACCATAGTTAGGGGTGATAAACTATACTAACATTGAGTTCTTCATGCACCTACTTCCATCTTTTGGAAGGAAACCTTTAGGTCAAACTAAAGAACCTTTGAACTCGCTTCATGGTGTAGTTAAACCATCTCTCTCATGGGCAGTTCAACTAGATCTGTCCCTTAATAGAACTCTTTCTTTCTCATGTTATCTAGGTAAGGCGACCTACCATAACCCATATTGCATTTCGACCTTCCTTGGCCCTGGGAAGACCCATCACAACATCCATAGTGTTGAGCTCCCATTCCCTCTCAGGGACTCTTTTGTCCTCTATATCGATACACTGGGTTACTGGGGTTCGGTCTTTACCTCCCACATCCAACTTCATCTTAAGCATCCGAAGTGCTATTGCCATTTACCACGGTGTATGGGGACCTTCAATCATGATTTCCTATAAGTCATGATTCCTCAAGATTGATTCCTCTGAAACCCTAAACCACTCTAGTCGGGGTTTCATCACCTTCTTTTCCAAAGAAGTGCATATGCGGTTCTACCACTATCCTTTCATTGCATCAAGGACTAGACTGGCTAACCAAACAACCCTTAACTTTTCAACGTATCTTGTTACATATGATTGTTATCCAAACACCTCTCCTTTCCAAACTTAGGGTTAGCCAAACAACCTCTTCTAGCATCTAGTCAAACAAGTCAGATGTATCTCAACCAGAGCATCCATTACCACTTCACATCCTTAGGTATTAGGTAACATTGAAGACATGCACTTCCATGTATTTCACTTATCATCTCACCTCAAACTCTATGTCTATCTTCAAATAAGAACACTCTCTCATCATCATGGTGATCAAACTCAACCTGGTATAACTTGTAAGTTCCACATAGCTCATGATAAAAACATCCTCATAATGTGATTACCTCATTCCTCTTAGTGTTTGCAAACCATCCATGTATCATTCACTTTACCAAGGTAGGTTATCTTCTCTATCCCAATTTCTCGTGGCAACGTTCCAACCTACATCATCTATTATCCTTGGTGTATGGCATGCGTAATGTCCTATCTCTCACCCCCATAACAAGAGGAAATAAGCATTTGGCTACAGTCCAAATACAAAGTTCTTCCTGTTCTGAGAGTAGAGATGGTACATCCCACCTTTCCAGTACATCTTTAAATCTAAGTTGCAATGTGCCACATATGTCTCTACATCACAGACATCATGATATCAAACTAGTCTTGAACCTACTAAGGTTTATATCAGAGCGTAGGTTCCTCATTTAACCATTAATAATTATTAAATTTTACAAACTCCATAGAACCCAAGGGAGTTATTAGAGGATTATCCGAAAGACGGAGGTGTCTAGAAAAGGATCACGACCGGGGCCTGGCAATATTTTCCTCCGCACCGCTAGTCGGAATACGAGGACTCCCGGATCCGTGTGACTGCCTGGCCAAAGTCTTAGGGTATGAATCGAAATAAGATACCTTTAGGACTTCTCATCTTATTCTTCCCTTCTCACCACAAAATTATGATAAGGACCTAAAGGATTAGGGTTTTGTTTCTTCTCCTCACCCTCTTGAGGTATGGGTATGTTTAATATGGTTTAAGAAATCCTCCACCAAATTAATGAAAGGCATGTAAAGAAGATATCATGGACATAAGCTTAATAGATTAAGCGCATACTAAAGAATAGATATATGCTTAGGTCGTATGACATAAGTTGTCATGTCCTCAGAAGAGACCTGAGGCTAGACCTTCTTATTAGGAGGATAAGTTAGTCTTGGAGATAGAGATCTCCATTGCAAGTAGAGACCTGGCACATCCTCTGAGGATAATGCTAACCCTAACCCTAAGTGAAGGTTAGAGAGAGATGAGTTGGACCAGGTGTTTGAAAGGACATGCCTTTGGGATTCCATATGATCCATGGGTGACCTAGAACCTTTGGCAACCCAACCCTGGGAAGGGTCATGCATGTTAGGGTAAAGGATAGCTACTTAGATGATGACGTTAGTGAAGGACCTTAGTAACCCTATGGGCTTGTGCATGTAGGGTATAGCTGGCACCTAGGGCACGTCATGGTGTTGACAGTAGGATGAAACCCTGGATAAGGAATTATGATGGACCATAAAGGGTTATGGATGATCTTGAGCAACCATAAGTTCGAACCTAGGCTTCAACCATGTAGGGCATGCCTTGAGGTTGATCCTTCATGAAGAGAGAACCTCTAATGGTGAGGTTGGATGTAGGGTTAGCTTTAGAGAGAGCAGGAAACCCAGCAAGAAGGTTGGAAGCCTAAAAACCTGAACAATGGATGATAGTGGTTGCCTCATGATCGATCCCTAAAAGTTTGTGATATCTTGGAGGGACCAAACCCTAAAGATAGAAGATGAAGCATGTGGTGCCTATGTGCCTATGGTATATATAGGTGTTTACCTTCTGAGGTGGGAAGAAGAGTTCCTTAGACTTAGAAAAGTTTAGTGACCAGGTTCCGAGGCCTTGTACCTTGTTGGTTGTCCTTAAGGAGGACCCAACCCTAAGTGTTGCTCGAGTTGAAGGATGACAAGAAGTGCATGTCATGCCTTTTGCATGCTTGGTTCGTAGTTAAGAGATAGAGCATGCAGTTGGACACCTACAAGTGAACCTAGGGTTTCTAGGCCTAAGACGGGAAGTAGTATACCTAATGCTCATGACAAGAATTAAGTTGCGATAGTTTCAAGCATGGTACGCCTCATGCATAAAGGAAAAGGGAAGCCCCTTAAGTTTAAGGTATGTTTGATGAACCCCTCACAGCTAGGTTGATGATAAAGGAAGGTATGATCTTGATCCAGCATTGAGGAAAGAGGACAAGTATAACCTAGCATGGTTCAGTAGGTGATCTGCTTGTGCCTTAAAAACTTGCTACGGTTAAGTAGGCTCATGTGGATGTAAACACTAGGCCTAAGAGCTTTTGGTGACCTTATTGTCAAGAGATAGTTTTCCTCTCATCCTGGGAGAGGGACCCATTTGGTAGGGTGTATATCCGTTTTGTTGGTTTAAGGTAACCTAAAGAGGTCCCATAGGATCTTGAGAAGCTAAGTGAAAAGTACATGGTTTGAGAATGAACCTGTAGACCCATAGATATCCATCTCTAACTGCTTATGAACGCATTACCCTGGAGGTAACTGGTATGGGGCTTAGTCAAGGTAGGCAGGTTGCCATGATCCCTAGGAAAGGATGAAAGCCAGTCCATGAATGCAGAAAGAGAAATGATGAAGACTTGGGTAAGGTTCTAAGTGAACATGTACTATAATGGTGAATCCTAAGTCTATCTTCGGGTCATGTAGGGATAAGACTGATGAAAGTAGGAGTTGCCTAATTTCCTAGTTGCACATGACCATAGGGTCGGGAGGTAACATCTATCATTGTCTGAGGGCCATGGGTTAGGAAATTGATCACCTTCATGAACTCATGGGACCCAAAGGGCAGATGAGTAGGGCACTCCCTTGATGCATGAGGGAAGAAGGATGACCCCAAAAGATTCGGTACCCTATAGACCTAGAGGAGATGACCAAGGATACAAACCTCAGTAGGTTCAAGAGTTGTTTTCCATGGAGGTAACTTTGATATCATGATGTCTGTGATGTAGAGACATATGTGGCACGTTGCAACTTAAATGTAAAGGTGTATTGGCAAGGTGGGATGTACCGTCTCTACTCTTGGAACAGGAAGAACTCTGTATTTGGACTGCATCCAAATTCTTATTTCCTCTTGTTATGGGGGTGATAGATAGGACATTACGCATGTCATACACCAAGGATAAGAGATGATGTAGGTTGGAATGTTGCCACGAGGAATGGGTATAGCGAAGATAACCTACCCTGGTAAAGTGAATGATACATGGATGGTTTGCAACCACTAAGAGGAATGAGGTAGTCACCTTATGAGGATGTTTTTACCATGAGCTATGTGGAACTTACAAGTTATATACCAGGTTGAGTTTGATCACCATGATGATGAAATCAGAGAGTGTTCTTAATGAAAATAGACATAGAATTTGAGGGGAAATGATAAGTGAAATACATGGAAGTGTATGTCTTCAACGTTACCTAATACCTAAGGATGTGAAGTGGTTATGGATGCTCTGGTTGAGAAACATCTGACTTGTTTGACTAGAAGCTAGAAGAGGTGGTTTGGCTAACCCTAAGTTCGAAAAGGAGAGGTGTTTGGATAACACTCAGATGTAACAAGATACATTGAAAAGTTAAGGGTTGTTTGGTTAGCCAGTTTAGTCCTTGATGCAATGAAAGGATGGTAGTAGAACTCAAGTGCACTTCTTTGGAAAATAAGGTGATGAAACCCCGGATAGAGTGGTTTAGGGTTTCTGAGGAATTGATCTTGAAGAATAATGACATATAGGAGATCATGATTTTAAGATCACCATACACTGTGGTAAATGGTAATAGCACTTTGGATGCTTAAGATGAAGTTGCATGTTGTTTATGACCATGCAAGCCAGGAGGTAAAGAACGAACCCTAGTAACCCAGTGTATCGATATAGAGGAAAAAAGAGTCCCTGAGAGGAAATGTGAGCTCAACCCCATGGATGTTGTGATAGGTCTCCCCGGGACCAAGGAAGGTTGAGATGCAATATGGGTTATGGTAAGTCGCCTTACCTAAATGACATGAGAAAGAAAGAGTTCTGTTAAGGGACAGATTTGGTTGAACTATCCATGAGAGAGATGGTTCAACTACACCATGATGCGAGTTCAAAAGTTCACGAGTATGACTTAAAGGTTCACTTCCATAAGGTGAAAGTAGGTACATGAAGAACTCGATGTTAGTATAGTTTATCACCCCTAACTATGGTTAGTATGATCCAGACTAAATGGTCTGATGAGGGCATGTGTGCTCGTTCAGGGTGATATCTAGAGACAGTTCTTGTCCTATGAAAGATGTGACAATGACCACCATAGCCAATATCGGGTTTTATAAGAAGCTCTGTAAGGGAGGTTGTGTCAGTCACCACTTCAGTAAGGTGATGTTGGTGAAAGGACCACATGATGGTTAGAAAAGGACCACATGATGGTTAGAAAAGGGACCACAGTGCGTGTAGATAAAGTCACTTTGATCATGTAATGGCTGAAAGGAGCCTAGATATGACGAAAGTCATGAGCAGATGCAAAGTAGACTGACATGCAGTCCACTGTGGGAGAATATGTGACATGAAAATCCGACCCCTCTAAGTTATAACTAAGAGAGCTGAGTCCCCGATGCATGGGTTCTTTTGACATGGTTTGGTGGAGAAGGTTAAGTTTGACCTTACCCCTCAGGATAAAGTAATGTGTGATGAGTTCCATGTGTCCAGTTTAGAGCACTATGTGAGGTACCCCGACCATGTGCTGAGCAATGAACCTAGTGAGCCCCAAGGGAGGCTGACATGGCCTGAGTCACCTGTGCAGTTTATAGACGCCGAGATGAAAGAACTCAGAGAAAAGAACCTTACCGAGTCACTGATTTGCAGTCGTCCTAGCGGCCGTCTTGTAGCTTTGGCGCGGCTCCCGTTCTTAGCTCCAGGCCCCATCCTCATCGAGAAAGCATCCTCCATCTCTGCCACGCCCATGCGCACCCAAGGTGCCTCAAAACCATGGCCAAGATGGCCGGTATCCGCATGCAAAGGCACAAGAACGGCGCTGCTCTTGCAGCCGTGCTGCCACTTCTACACATGCCCAGGGAGGAGGGAAGACTACCGAGCCTTTCCCTTGAGTTTGTGGGAGTAGCATGGTCCTAATGTAGCCTCTCCACGGCCCCTCAGATCCAAGGATAGGGTTATACCCTTTTCGTTAGGGTTTGGACGGAAAGAAAAGGAGAAAGGGTGGTAGAGTGCAAAACTTCTCTAGATCACGCCCAGGACCTTACCCCTTTTATAGGGTGAGTATCCATGCCCCATAAGGCTTGCCCCCGAAGCAACCAACCCTCTTCCAAAAAGGAAAGTGATTCCTTCACTACTAAGCAAGTTTCTTTCTCATTGTCATCTTCTTAAAACAACATATTTATTGGGTTTTTAGAAATACGGAAATATTCTCCCTTATTCTCTTTTGACTCTCTTTATAATCCATTAATCACGAAATTATGTTTTCCTTAAGTAGAAAATACCTCTTCTTTATCAAAGCTACCAAAAGCCATTAATAATGTATTATATTATACACTTATTTTACAATTTCGGTATTTTCTCTTTCCTCTTTCTTCATTGGGACTCCTTGGGTCCCAAGAAACTCAAATAATTCGAAATTCTTTTTATTGGATACACATTATCCTTCTAGATGCATCTAAATGCATTATTTCACATTATCTTGTTTATTTCTTATTAAAATAATTCCTTTTGCGAATTTCTCATTAATTCTCTTTTATTTTCCTCATTGGTATTCCTTTTATCATTAGAAATCTCATGGATACGAAATTTCCCCAAGAAATCTCATTTATGCCTCTTTCCACTCATTTTCCACATTTTATCATTATTTTCAATTTATTTCTTAATAAAGAAATACTTAACTAATCTTTTCTTTTCTTACTACTTTCTTTTTGCAACATTGGACTCCTTGGTACCCAAGGAACCCAAGAGGCACGAAATCCTCTTTGGATTTGCCTTCTAGAGGTTTCTACATATTTCTTTTCTTAAAAAATTCAATTATCCGTTTACTAATTGAGTTTCCTTGTTATTTGGGCCCAATAGCCAATAAAGCCCACAACACAATCATCAAGGCTATTGTAAACGAAATCCATTAATTTGAAGCAAATTATTTCTTTATTTGTTCAAATATCTTTAATATGAGAAATTTCATTTCTCACCAAATGAACCCAAAATTTGGGGTTGTAACACTGAGGTAAGGGGAGGTGAAATTGGGTCACCCCCAATCGGGCCTAAAGAATGTTGAATCCATTTCAAATGGTTAAAATCAAGATAAAAGTCAAGCAATTTTCAAATAGAGATCAAGCTCAAAATCGAGTGAAATTAGGTGTGTTAAAAATGTGAGAGTGCGCTCTACACCATTATAAAATATTATAATAGGAAGAGAATCTTAGAGGGATCAACATAGGGGTGAAAGTGGTAATGTGCAAAGTGGTTGCAAACTAGGTTTTTAATGTAAAATTGAGTGTCCTCACAAGACACATGCACACATGAAGAGCCAATCAAGCATCAAAACACTTTGGATTATTATATTAATGTCAAGATTGAGTAAAAGAAAAAAGACAAATACATAGAAAATACATGAGCAGAGAGAAAAGTCCATGTTATCACATCATCATATTGACTACAACCCCATAGTTATAGTTGCGACAAATTTGTTTGCCTTTTTATAAAGATAGTCCTTATTCCAGTGATCAATCTATCACATGTCCAATTAAGTTTGTTCTTCAAATTTTCTGGATGTTATTCTCAAGTTTAAGTGTATTTTTTTATTTTTTTATCTTTATTTTTAGTAATAATAAATTGACAGTTGGGTTTACATCAGTACGTGACTTGACACTCTTCTGTTTCAAGTGCTCCTCATGTATGTTCATATCCATCATAAGATCATTTCTTAACATGTCTCCTTTGTGATTTTAAGACTCATGCCAAACAACTCCCAAGAGTTAGGGAATTTCTCTATTATGGACATGACAATAAACTTATCAAGAAATTTCATGCCCGCGTCCAGGAGCTCTTGACAAAAGAGTCAAAAGTCATGATTTGATTCAGAAATATATTTATCCTCTACCATGTGAAACTTTAGAAACTTGTAAAGACAAAACATTTCAACATCCTAATTTTTCATTTTATATTTCTTTTCTAAAACATCCCATAAAACTTTAGAAGTGATAATAGGTGACTTAGAGTACAAATTATACAATTTGTTGTTTAACGCAAACAAGATTAACCCTTGGCACATTCTATCAGTATTCTTTCAATTTGAAATTAATTTCACATTGTCAAGGACTATTTCATCTAGTATAGGTTTGTCCTCTTCTAAAAATTGATCATAACCCACCATATTCCTTCAAATTTATATTCTATTTTTCCAACATGTAAAATAAGTACCATTGAATTTATCATGCATATTTGACACGTCAATTTTAGTGCCAAAATCATGCTTGACCATTGTTAACTAATGATAGTAAACTAATTTTCTTTAAGACTATTGCATATAAAGTTTAGGTCATTACATGTAGTAGAAAAATTAGCAAAATGAAGTCAACAATTTCATGCCATCTAGATAAGGAATATGTAGAACAGACATAGTAGGAGAATGGAAGGTAAAATAGGTTAGAAATTCCATGCCAGATTGTCCGTTGAGCAACATAATGTAATATTTAAAGAAATCAACGGCTGAAAATCTTCTTAGATGGCATTGTTCATCGAGTCAATATAGTCATGAATCTGAAGTAGAATATCATATTGAAGACGAGTAATGTGCACTATCAATGCAACCCATTAATCGTATGTACCACCAACCAACAGACCACATCTCTAAGAGAAGGAAGGACGAGCAAGCTTCACACGAGAGAAGAATCTATGTGATACACTTTTGGAGCGACGACAGAAGAGGAGGCAACTTCTAGGTAAGGGTTTTCTCACACTCGAATGGTGGTGACTATTATTATGATGTGATTAACCCTAATGACCAGAGACTTATATGACCCTCTAAATGGCCCATGTCTTGTTCTGGGTAAGACACGATCGCACCATTGCTTTTATACACATAATAGAAAACGTGAGGCAATCTCTCACCAAATCGGATTAAGAAATTCATTTAAAAAAGAAATACTTAATTAAATGAATAATTAGTTATGTAGTTGCTTTTCGTATAAAAAAATGGAAGACAATTGTCACAACCCATGACTCACAAGCTCGAGCCCGGCCAGACAAGACATGACATGGCTTGACGTGTGAGTATGTGTGTGTGTTATTGTCACCATACCCACCACAAAGGTTAGCGTACTCTCCCTAGAACCTTTTGGACGCTAGTTTCACATGCAATCCTATACAAAAGGACTACAAAAATTCGAAAAGTGAGCAATGTTAGACTAAAAACTCTTCTCATTTGCATAAGAGACAAAATTAATTTTTTCTCTCTATCCACTATGTACTAGTTGCATTGCATTGGACATAACTCACATAAATAAATGACACAACCATTATATCCTAAAATCCACCCATTTTTTAATCTCGGTTGGTTGAAAATACATTATTTCTATCTTTTCATGATATCCGCAAAGGCAAAGACTTCAACGCTCAACAGCCACCAATGATCTCCTTGCGGTAAGCTGTTAGTCTGTTACAATCACGATTGAGACAATCATGTGACCAATTTATATGTATTATAGCCATAGTTTTGGCGTGGTATCAGCAAAGGCAAAGACTTCAACACTCAACACTCATGTCCCAACCAAGGGGATACGAATCATTGCATATCTAACTAATCCGTTTATCCAAGCCCACTGACAAGATGAGTCGGGTCCTGGTAACGAGAGGGATGTATGCATCCTGCGCCTCACAAATCTGGTGAAGTGCTTTAGTCGTAAGGCCGGTCTTTATAGTCCAGCCGGGCTACTAAGTAGGATTAGAACTTTTTTTTTATAAAGGGTGTCTGTCGCACCTATCTATTCATGTCATTAGAAGAAATTATACCGCGTCCTCAAAGTTCTCAGTTAAGATCCGAGAACCCTCAACGTGACAAGCAGATGAAGCCAAGGCATGCGCTACAACATTCCCCTGTCTTCTTACAAACTGAATATTCAAAGCAATAAGATTACAAGATAAGGCGCAAATTTTATGTACCAAAGTGTTCTTCATATCCACGCCCCTAATGTCCACATTTGATGGCCCCGACCAAAAGTAAACGATCTGTCTCAATCAGAAGGCTTGTCATCCTCATCGCTAGTGCATGACGCAAACCATCCTTGACCACCATCCATTCAGCCCATAAGACAGAGGGGCAATGTGTTAATCGACTTTCAAAAGTCACGAGTATCCGTCCTTCCTCATCCCTAAGCACTCCTCCTACGCCGCTGCTTGTCCCTGCCCTCATAGCTGTGTTTGTGTTAAGTTTCACAATGCCCGCCGACGTGGGACGCCATGTGATCGTCTCCCAATCTCTTGTCGTCCTTGTCGTGCCTTGGACCACCTCTAGGAAATTCTTATAGTCTTCTACTAGCATGATGAATCCACCAACCAGCACCGATGTGTGAATAGGTTGTCTATCAAATAGAGCTTTGTTCCTTGTCATCCATGCAACCCAAAGAAGCGTCAATCCCTATTCCGCCATGATATGGTCCTCTAAATGCAATAGGCTAATGATAAACTCTTTCACACTGATAGTATCGTCCGTCCATTCACTCCAGTCCCTCTCAACTCATGTCCATATCTATAGTGTGTGACTACAAGTCAACAGTGCATGGGCCAAGGTTTCCTCCATTTCTCCACAACGGTAGCATTTGTCATCCTCCACTATTCTTTTTTTTTTCAAGCTCAACCTTTGTTGGTAAGACGTTTCTTAGTACCCTCCACAGAAAATGTCCCAACTTGGGAGGGAGCTTCAGCTTCCACATTGTACTCCAATCCTCCTCTTCTAGTACCTCGTTGATCGACAATCCTCTCTGGATATATGTGTGGGCCCTTCAGACTGAGAATTCACCCTTATGATCCATGTCGCAACAAATGGTATCCTTTGATTCATGCACGTCCAGAGGGATACATCTGATGATATAACCAATGTGAGGTTGGAAGAGATTGTATAACATTGTGTTGTCCCACTAAGATGTCTCAAAGTTAATAAGGTGATTGACTATCTAGTAGTCTATCGGGCCATCTATCTTTGTAAATGTCTATCTTGCTACAATTGCCGACTCTGTAAAGGAAATATGGCTTGACCTACTGTGTAGCATTCCACACACTCCTCCATGTGTAACTTGGATTGCCTCCTAGTCTAGAGTGAAGGACGTGTGCGTTCTTGTAGTATTTGCATCTCAAGATACGTCCCGCCAATGACTCTGTTTGTGTTGCCAATCTCCATCCTTGTTTAGCCAGAAGTGCTTGGTTGAAAGCCTTTAGATCTCTAAATCTGATACCTCCTTGTGCCTTTGGTTTGCATAGACAGTCCCAGCTTAGCCAGTGTATCTTCATCTCTCCCTCCTTCGACCCTCACTAAAACCGTGCTATCATTGACTGCATATCATCTAAAATCCCATCTGGTATCCTGAAAATGCTCATCAAATAAGTAGGAATTGCTTGGACCACAATTTTAATGAGGACCTTTTTTCCTAGATGAGAAAGGAGTTGTTCCTTCCAACCTTGCACTTTCTTCCAAACTCTGTCCTTGATTGAAGCAAACATTGTCTTCTTAAACCTTACAATCATCATAGGCAGACCCAATTACTCCTCATGTTGGTCCACCTCTCTCACCTTGAGTGTAAGCTTGATTGTGTTCCTCTTATCTTCTGCCACATTCTACCTGACAGAGACTTTAGTTTTATCATAATTAATCTTTTGTTCAGATACCTCTCATATTGGCTAAAACATTTAGCTAAACCGGAGCATTCTTCTAGAGCCACTCTCAAGAATACAATACAATCTTCTACAAATAAAAGGTGAGATACTTGGGGCGCATTACGGCAAACTCTTTCCCCATGGAGACAATTTTCTAGAGAGGCTTTACTAACAGAAAAGGAAAGCGCTTCAACACAGAATAAAAAAGGATAAGGCAAGATGGGATCAACTTGGCGTAGACCTCTCGTGGGCTTTGCAAATCCCTCCCCCTTCCATTGACAATGAATGAATGGGAGACATTAGTAACACAATCACTCACTTTTTCCCGCCAGATCTTTGGAAGCCTTATCTTTTCCATGACTCTGTGCAGGAAACTCCATTCTGCCCTATCATAAGACTTGCTCATATCCAGTTTGAGTGTCATCATTCCCTCTTTTCATTTTTACTTATTCTTCATCGTGTGAAACAACTCTTATTCCACCAGTGCATTATTCGTGATCATCGCCCCCCAGAAAGGTGCTTTGGTTTTCAAATATAATCTTATCCATCAATAGTTTGATTCTATTGTCCAGAACCTTGGTTATGATTTTATAAGATACATTGCAGAGAATGATAGGGCAATATTTTGTTATGCGGACCGGATTTGCTGACTGGAGAATGTTAACAATATATGTTTTAATGATATCATCAAGGATGCCATCCCCTCTCCACCATGACTAGATAAAGCTCATGCGGTTGGACTGCACAACAATCCCAAATCTTTGATAGAATGTTACTTTCATCCCATCAGGACCATGTTCCTTGTTAGGGTGTATCTGATGTATTACCTTCCACACTTCTACTTCTGTAGGAATCCTTTCCAGATTGTTAACATCCTCCCCCGAAAGAGCCCCTCCCATGCATCCCCAAAAATCCTCTATCCCCGATGGGCTCGCTATGAAGAAGATCCTAGAAAAAAGAGAGGTGATAATCTCCTCTACCTTCTCAAATCTCGTCTGCCACCTGTCTTCCTAATCAAAAAGACCTTCTATGGTATTTCTCATTTTCCTATGGATCGCCTTGTGATGAAGGTAGTGTGTGTTCTCACCGCTGTCTCTCATCTCATTAGTCCTAGCTCTGACATGCCAGTAACTCTCTTGTTGTTTTTTTGAAGTTCCTGAAGATTCCTCACAAGTGTAGTACACTCCTCAATCATATTCTGGGTGGCGGTTTGTTGTGTGCACTTTCTAGTGCTCTCTCTGTCAACTGAATCTTCCTTTTAATGTTCCCAAACGTGGACAACACCCATGAATTAAGTTTCTCTAGCACACTTCTCCATTTGTTGTTGGAAATGTCTATCCGAATTATCTTCCCGTGCTTGTTCCATAACTTTTCTGCAATCAGGAGAAGACAATCATAACATCTCGAAGTGGAAAAGCTTGTTCCCTCCCTTGTCTTTCCTTTCCTTTTCGGTCCAAAGCATGATTTGTCCATATTTTGAATTGCTAATAGGAAAAAAATTTAACCTTCTAACACAGAAGACATCACACCATTCTCTGTCAGCTAGGAATCGGTCTAGTCTCTCTTGTATTAGCATCTCCTTCATTAGACCCCTCTTCCAAGTAAATTTGTAGCATGTGAACCCAGTTCAACCAGTTGGTAGTTGTCGATTGCCTCCCTGAAGTTCCTCATCTTCCATTCACTGTGACTCTATATGCCTTGTTTTCTTTTCCTATTATGATCTCATTGAAGTCTCCACCTAACACTTTGGGCCAATCAGAAGCTTCGTAGATGGTTTTCATAAGATCCCACGTGTATGCTCGATCTTGTACTACTGCCCAGCTATAAATGCCCATCAAACATAATCTATCTTCCTAGTCCACTGTACCAATTTCAGCACATATACGATGATCCAAATATGATTTGACGGTAACCATGTTCCCTCTCCACCATGACCCCAAACCACTCGAACTTCGTCTACTATCCACCCCAAACTCATTCTCAAACCCACACCCCCTCTTGACAACTTCTTGATCCCCTCCTCTGTACATAGTCTTCATAATGAATACTACCTCGGGCATCTCTCTCCAACACCTTAGCTTGAGTGCATTCACCGTCCCAAGGCAGCTCAAGCCCTGGACATTCCAGCATAAGATCTTCATTGTCCTTCATGGGTCTGGTTAGAACTAGGACCTGCTACTTTCTTGCTTTCCACAGCAACAACCGTAAACATTTTCATTTTTTTCTCTCTCACACCTCCTTCCCCTCCATCACATTCCCTTCCTCTTTTGTCTCTTATGGCTTCCTCTGTACCCTCAACTTCTTGTTCCTCTCTGCTCCCCTCCTTTCTGCACCTCAATGTGGCGGCCTGCAATTTTTTTGGGGACCCCTCCTAGTTTTTATTTCCTTCCCTCTCCTTCCAGATCAGAACATAGGGAGGTGAAAATTTTATCCACCTTAAGACTCCCTCTCTGGCCTTGCTCCAGCACTGTACAATGAATAGGATTTGAATGGACTTCCTTGGGTGACCGCTCATATCTCCTCCGCCTTATCCCTAACCTTCCCAGGTCCTCCTACTCCTTGTACTGAGTCCTTCTCCTTCACTGCTCATATCTCCTCCGCCTTCTCTGTCTTGCTCCTCCGACATGCATAGGTCGGTGCTCCCTTCTTTTTGCTACTAGGATTCTTTGTCCCCACTCTGTGTACCCTCTTCCCTTCTCTCGCCCTCTGCCTCCTTACCCTCCATGCTCCCTACGAACACCTCCTAGAGCTACTGGAGGTTGGGATCAATCCTTGATTCTACAACCCCTTCCCCTCCTTCTCCTCCCCCCCCCGACGTCCACCACCATATCTTCCTTTCTCTAAGATGATTGATCAGAACGTCCCTCTGTAGTAGATCATGTTGTTGCTGGCGTGGTCGTGAAACACATGTCCTTCTTCATTTTGTCCCTCCTGAAGATTTCATCCTTAGTCGGTATTCTCCACGGCTTCACCGATGAGGCTTTATCCATGATCCCCACAATTGCGGTCTTAGTTCCTCCTCTTCCTCGTCGTCCTTCTTACAATCTTTGTCGATGTGGCAGATCATCCCGCACATGTGACGTGGCTTATACTCCACTAACAAACTCACTTAGGGCTAAAATCCCTAAGTTTTTTCCCAAATCTTATGCAATAGTACCACCCGTAAGTGGATGGGTCTTATTGCAGTATAGTTAAGGATCGAATCCTAAGGGACAATGTTTTTAAGAATCTTTCTAGTCGAATCTAGATCCACTAAGACATATATTTATAATGAGAGTTGATTTGGGTTTAGTTAAACTAATTGCAAGGAAAGTACAAGAGTAGGATTAAAACTGAGTTAAGATTAACAATGGGAATCACTGGGGTGGAATTAGGTTTCACCACCACTACACATGCAAACACATCCAAAACACATCCATACAAGATACAACTATCTAAATGGAGTAGCAAACCATCCGTTAGGAAATAGAGTTTGTGTAAGCATCTCCATGGGCTAGATGTCTTGTTATCCACGGGTCACACACTTACTACTCCGGAGATATCCCTTCAGAAGTTCTCTTCCAGGCATCAACCATGTTAATCGATATTTGAATCCTAAGTATTGAAGTTCTTGCAACAAAGAAATATAATAGATCATGCAAGGCAGGTGATCAATCCACAAAGCATGAATTGAACGATTAACAATGAAATGAAAAGTTATATACAAGCCATGGAATGTTATAATATGAACATGTAAGCACAGGTTGTGGGGCTATTCCCATACCCCAGCAAAGTGGACTACTCGCTCCTCATGATAGAAATAAAAAGAATAAGAGAGAGGAAAAATTCTACCATGGTCATGGTGAAGAAGATGGTCGTGATTGGGTGGAGAAACGATCTTCTACATGATGGTGGGGCAGATTTGGATGAGGAGGGGAAGAACACCAAGACAGGTGAGGATGATCTTCTCTCTCCTTCCTTCTCTTCTTGTTCTCTTGCTCGTAGGAGATGGAGTGGTAGATGGCTGAAGGATGAAGGTGCTATAGATATGAAATCCCACCACTTTTATGGCTAGGAGATAGATCTTGATGGAGCGGAGATGGTGGAGTATCAAGGACACCACAGAGGTAGTCATTGCCAGAGGATGATCGTCTTCCTTAGCAGGGTGTAGAGAAACAGCCTGGCGGCGTGGATGGAGTGAAAGAGATGTCCCATATGAAGGAGGGGTCATCTATTTATAGGTGCAGATTTGGAGAGGACAGACTTAACAACTGTGGTCGCAACCTTCGGTATCGGTCGTGGCACTCCTCGGCATGGTTGTGCCCAGGTGTGCCTGAACGTGTTGGGTGTTCGCTGTAGTCAAATCCATGCGGGCCTCGGTCGAGGTGATGTGCCGGGGTCGAGGTCTTTCCCGCGGTTGAGCAGATTGCACCGCGGTTGAGGTGATCTTCTTGGTTCCGATCATGATCGCGGCAGTTTGCTTCTCGGTCACGTTCATGACGGGGTGCCACGGTCGCACTTCCTTGACCTTGGCCTGACCGTGCCGAGTGTCAGTTGACACTTCATCTTAGCTGCGGTCGCGGTCTTTTCACTTACAGCCGTGGCCATCATATGTCGCGGTCGCGACCCTTTTGGAATAAACCCACCCTCACAGGGGGTGGGGGGGCTATTGCTATGAGTCGATGGGTCTGCGTTGATGAATCCTCTGACTGATGAGGATGCTTTCTGATAAAGGAACTACCCATCCAAAATAGGGTTCAAATCATCAAAAGCTTCTTAGACTCACTAGTCGGTTAGCGAGACCACCATCTCCTACACTAGTGCACATAGTGCGATACTTAATCCTGCAATGGAGATGGATGGGTTTGATCAAAACTCTAAGTAATCATCTGAAATTGAGAAAAATTGTATATGAGAAGATTCAGGGGGCTTACGAGGGCTTCCAGTGCAAAATTGGGCCAAAAATGGTGACTAAAACTAGGATGAATATGCATTCAAAAACAGGTAATAGAAGTTGGGTAGGTGTTTGTACCGAAACTCCACATTGACGATGCTGCCCTCATTGTCTCTGATCTTCTATTTTTGTCGTAGAGGTTTTTTTATGTCTATTTCATTCCAGACTCGACATGATGTATCCCATCCAAGATCTTTTAGGTTAGTAGCAACTACTCTCCCAATTTTACCAGCCACCACTTTCATTGCCGCCTCTGATCTGTATCCTAAAAGCAAGTTTAGTTGGCGTACCCAGAATAGACTTCAATCTAGCACCACCGTGCCTGGGGTATCCTCCGGCCTGATGTCTTTTACCACAAGAAGAGAGTTATCAAATTTCCATGAACCTTCTGTGACTACCTTCTCCTTATCTCGCTTGTGCACAAATGGAATTATGAACAGATTGTTCATGATTTAGCCGAAACTTTCTCCTCTCTGCAACCACCACATATTCAAGAGGGTTCTCTTTAGTGCCAAAAAATTGTATGGCCTTTGTGTAACCAGTCAACTGACTAGTGCTAGCTTCAGATGTTCTCTCATCATTTGTATCGCAACCTCTTTGAAATCTAAGATGTCATTCTCTTCTTCATCTTGGACCCTGAGTGATGTTTACCATTCAACCAATTCATTTTCGATAGCGTCGGATGAAACCTGCAAAGAACACAGAGAAAGGACCTGCCCTCAACTATCCAAGGAGATCAATCCCGGATCGTTCCTAATTGCCTAGGGATTCACAACCCTAGAGGATGAGAGGCCAGGAGTCATCCTGACTTGTGAGTTCTTTGTAGTAGGATTAGAACTATATACATAAGTGGGATTAAAAAATTAACTAAACACGTGACATATATTGTAGTCCACAACACATGGTGTAACAACCCCGCCTCCCGGTAACCCCCAATTAAGGGAGACCCGAAGGTCAGAGCCGTTACTCAATTAACAGTATCAAAGGTTTGACAAATAATCAATAACAATTATGAAATTCTACTGACTAACTGGAATTTGGTATAAAATTAAAACTTTTCTTACCTTGGAAAAACTGGGATTTCTAAACTTCTATCCATGAAGATGCTAAACTAACTAATCCTCCTGTGCACATTATATCTCATTTAATTTCACATCTGCCACTTTACTGTTTGTACTTTTCATTTGAACCTAAAACGCCGACAAACAAAACATCGGTCAGCAAGAAAATAGTATGTGGGGGAAACAATAATCATGCAAATATGGTAAAAACATAATCATTCAATTAATCATTTAACAACCAAGATTATGTTTTAAGCTATACTACTCAATCCTTACCTATCCCCTAACTCTGTGCTATCCCTGCAGTGGACTTGTATGCTACCTCTCTTTAGGTAGATTCTTACCCCCATGGACCTACCTTACAGGTAGCCAATACCTAGGGTAATAGAGTCGCATGGCACTACCCGAAGATAGCCCAATATCTAACTCATGATGACTTGATAGTCCTACCCCATTGGTAGCCATTTACTAAGTCATCTAATGACCTGATGGACCTACCCCATTGGTAGCCATTTACTAGGTCAACTATTAAGCCACAGAGGGGACCAGGATCTGAGCTAGTAGGCACATATTGTCACGCCCCAATCTCACATTAACCACAAACCACAAGATTAGGACGCAACAGAATGGGATTTACACATAAGCCAATCACTCTTCTCTTTTTAAAACATTTTAAAGATATTAATAGGAAAATCTGATTTATGCTGTAAAATGAAACTAAACAAACTGCGGAAGCATCTTTATTAACTGACTAGCAATATAAATAGAGTCTACCGCATATTACATTGTCCGACATAAAATAAAGCATATCAGTTAATTTACATCTTTATACACATTCTCTCTCTCACTCACACTTTGTCCCAAAGATCGAGGGGAAAGGACTAAGAGACCTCTAACTACTAACTACATATTCCTTCTACAAACTAGGCGTTAGGATGAAACGATCCTTCAGATTTCCTACTGCTGATGATAACCTGAAAATGTTTTGAGTAGAGGTATGAGCCTACTCGCTCAGTGAATAGCATTTCACTTAGCTATCACTAATCAACTCATCAGGTTTATAAACTGAAAATAAACATAAATGCAGAACTAAGCAAGGCAGTTCTAATAACGTAACAGGTTTGTAGAATATAATAACATTTCCATGCAGTAGCATATAATTTGAACAGATAATCAGATATAAAGAAATAGCACACAAGTTTGAATACTTTAATTTACTGTGATCCTATATGATTACATACTTATTTTATTATTCCCTAATCATATGCAGTGTACTCTGCATATAAAGATCCGCAGCAAGTTCATGCTACGATCCCACCGTACAAGACTTAGCGACACACCCGGGAAATGCTAAGTCTGACGCCAGCCCTGTTCTGCTACAGGACCCCAGGCTCCACGGCCTCAATGCACAACCATGTGTGCTCCAGACTCCTCCTGACAAACCTGAGCACACAGGCGGAGAGTCTCACAGGGTTACCTTCGTGACACAAGCACGAATGGTGTTGGATAACCCCCTTTTTCCCCAGTGCCATCATGACACAAGCACGATTGTTGTTAGACACTGCCTCTCTTTTCTCGTTTGTCCGTGACACAAGCACGGATGATGTTGCAACACGAGTTTTCCCCCTAAGAAGCAGATCTCTCTTAGGGGTTCTACGATGTTAGGGCACCTAAGTCTATCAATTAATTAACAAATAAACATTTAAACAGGAATATCACATTTCATGCATATTGCACAATCTGAATAACACATGAAGCAAATATATATCCTTTATCATCATTAAACATGATTCAGTATCATTTATCCACTTTCGATGCTAAACATCTATCTCTAAATCAGCAAATACATTGCAACCATAATACAGGAAATTTCATCATTTTCACTAAGCATATTAAGTATTTCAAGTTCCAATGAAACTAACATACTCTATTATATGTACTACATTGTTTAAAAGTTATACTAACTGATACAGAAGCAATTAAACATTTAAATTGAGTTAGATAATGATTATTGAATGAACTACTACTCACCCACTTCGGTGTGTTCGTAAACATCGAAAAACGTCCACAACCATGCCTAATTCTGCCCTTTACAGCAGCGTGCACGCCGTGCACTTGGGCTGTACGCCGTGCACCTTCAGTGCACTTTTATTCTAGTTTTCTGCAACCTTGCACGCCGTGCACCTGGGCAGAAACTCGTTCTGCTATCTGTAACTTTGCACGCCGTGCAAATTGATTTGCACGCCGTGCAACCTGTGCAGAAACAGAAAACTCATTGTAGATGAACTCGATTAAAGCCGAATCAAGGACTAGGACTACGAATTCATGATTTGGACCTTAAGTCGAAGTCAGAATTACATATCCTTAATGCCTCTTACACCCAGGTTGTTCCTAGTCGGTCATGCTGCTGCAAACAGCAGCTCCTTTACGCACAGGTTGAAGATGGTGTCCGTTCTTGGTGCTAGACGCAGCTATGGCTGCGGATTCCAGATGGGACCTCCAGGCCGAGGTCATGGTCGGCGATTCGAGGTGTTTGTCGTGCCCAAAAGGGCCCCTGGCCGGCACCGTAGCTTGCTGCTCCGAACAGCAGCTGCTACTGCCGCTCTGGTTGGGGGCGGCACCCCTACTGCTTGGGCGCCGCTCGTTGGTGGCTGGGCACCGCTTCTTGGTGCTTGAGGTGAAGAAGAGCGTCGGCGACACGCTGCTGGCCGCTGGCCGACGCAAAGGGGCCAAGACACCCGCCCTTCCTCTACTAGCCCGCCGATCAAGAGTTGCTGGTCGTGCTGCTGTGCAGCACCACGTCTGCAGGTAAGGCGTGAGCTAGGGCTAGACAGATGAAGAAGGAAGGAAGGAGAGGAGTGGGTGGAGGTAGGACGCTGCTGGTCGGAGGTGAGGATGCTTGAATCTGCCATCGTCCCCCCCCCAGCGGCTGGTCGAGCGGACAGGTTGGGTGCCGGTTAGACGGTGCCCTGGTTCGTTGCTTGTTTGGGGAATAAATGAGATAAGGGAATGGGGGTGACCGACCCACTTAAAGAAGTAATAAATGGGAAAATTGCATCTCAAGTCCAAGAAAACTAAAAAGGCTATAACTTTTTCCTCGAGGGTCCGATTCAAATGATTCTTCTTGCAAACTCTCAAGCACGAGATTCCCTATCATCCCTAGGCATAAAATTATGTTATCTAGCTTGTCACAACTGATCAAATCACTAATTGCAACAGTGAGTACTCAACTCAACTTAATTACCCTAACGATCATCATAGCCATTAACATTAATTACCTCAGATGCTTCAAACTCAACTATTGATTCACATATTAACTTATTTGATTAACCATGATATTTTAATTTGATGCTCAACACTAATTGAGGTGTTTCACGTAATTCGAGGTATTTATTAGTTAATCATGGAGTGGGTCATAACAACCTTTTCCCCTTAAAAGAATTTTGTCCCAAAATTCCTAAAAGAGAAAGGAAATTTGTCACTCATTTCTGACTCGTGTTCCCACGTGGCTACCTCTAGGTTAAGATTTCTCCACAAAACTTTTACTAATGGTATTTCTCAACTCTTGAGTTTCTTGATACACTGATCAACCATCTGTATAGGTTCCTTAACCTAGGACACATCTGATCTGATTCCAGATCGACCCACAAAACATTGTCTTTCCAGAACTGTTATAACAGTATCTCGCTTCATGGTAATTACTGAGAAATTATTATTTTATACATGCAGACAAACTAAAATTCTTTAAATAAACAAAATGCATGTCAATTTGGTACTAAAATAAAATCATGCAATTTAACTGTTAAACATCACTACATATCATACTGAGAATTGATATCAAAATACTTGATTCATCGTACACCCTATCCTTAGGGTTTCATTTGCCTTGTTCATTCATCACATGGCAACACCCTACTCTTAGGGTTATCTCATTCACTAATCACATGGCAACACCCTACTCTTAGGGTTCCCATTATCTCATATGTTTGATTGCAATTCAAATCACAATACGGTATCATTCTAAAACTGGCAGAGCAGTATATTTCAAAATCATTGTAATTACTGAGTAATCTTTATATCATGCATGCAGGCAGATTAAAAATTCATAAATATCTCAAACTCAAATCAATTTTGGCACATACATACTGAATTCATGTAATTGAACATCTTATTACACCAATAAGTGTAATTTACTTCACCTATAATAAACCATCTGTAATATTTTTCAATTATCTGAAATTTCTCGAAGAACATGCATATTAACCCAAATCCTGGTTTATGCATCACGTAACTCAATTAAGAGTTATTTACGTATCATACACAAATATTTAATAGTACTTGAGAATTTCTAATAATATCTCAGAAAAAACGTGCCAATTCATGTAAATGTTAAGTCATACACATTAACATAACAGGGAACATGTAACTAGATTTATTTGCATATTTTAATGTTATCTTACTACCTTGAAATCATGCACCTTATGGTTTACCAAATTTGTATTGCCTGGGTTCATACCCAAACCGTACCATTATCGTTTGTGTATTTCTAAACCCAACATTCACACTAAGAAAACTTTATAAGGCTTGAATGTTCTTCCCAACTTCCACTGAAAAGCAAAACACATGCTCTCAGCATGTCCTCAAGAGTCTGAATGATCCTCTCAGACTGACCATCCGTACGCGGTTGAAAAGGTTATACTGAATCTTAACTTTGTGCCCGAAGCACGATGCAACTGTTTCTACAATTCTAAATGTGAACTTAGAATCTCAATATGATATGATTGAAACTGGATTACCAGGCAACCTAATTATTTCATCCATGTATATCATAGTCAAGTTTCGAGACATCAAAGGTTGACTTAATATGAAGAAAGCGAGCAGACTAAATTAGTCTATCCACAATCATTCATATCAAATCACAACCTCTAGGTGTCCTGGGTAATCTTACCACAAAATCCATTGTGATAAATTCCCATTCCCATTCAGGCATAGAAAAAGATTACAAGGTAGCTATAGATTTCTAGGGTTCATCCTTAACCTACTGGTACACACTACTTCTAACCACGTACTCAGCTACATCCTTCTGCATATCTGACCATCCATTTCAACTTCTTGAGATTCATATACATCTTAGTGTTTCCTGAAAGCATAGCATACATCAATACATACACTTCCATAAGAATCTTTTCTTTCAGCCTTTTCCCCTTAAAAGAATTTTACACTATCTCAAGGTACACACAACATGTCATGCTAATACAACACCTTATCATCTAAAAACTTAAACTTTAGTCTCTTTTCCTACTATCATGTCATGCATGATCTGGTTTAACCCACCATCACTCTATTGTAGCTCCTTAATCTGATCATAAGAAGTAGGCTTGACTTGCATTTGCGCAATCAAACCACTCTATGCTGTCACCCCTAAGTCTAAGTTAACTCCCACACTTCTACTAACAGGTCTCTATTGAAACCCGCCATAGGGAATGCATTAGTTGTTGAACTTAACTTTCTGCTGAAAGCATCAGCCACCACATTCTCTTTACCAGGGTAATAATCTATTGTCACATCATAAAGATAGTGACGCCATGTCTTAAAAGCATGAACTACATCAGCTATCTTTAGATCATATATCAGATAATACTCCGCATTCTATGCTACTTTCTTATTGTTACATTTCAATTTTATGTTTTACTCTTTTCTCTAAGTTATTTCATGTTGTTCATGTACCGATCAGATTATCTACCTTAAAACCCTAGATCACTATCAAAGCCAGTTTACTTTTCATAGAACAAATCTCAAGGTCTTATTTTACAAAGATACTAGTATTCAAGGTTACGTCACTAGTGATATCCCTTAAACTACTACAACTTTATTCATTTTAGGGTTTTGGTCCATATCAGTGACATAGCATTATTGTGTGTATGTGTGGTCGATCATATAGATCAATTTGAGTTGCTTGGGTCAATATCATATTAACCCAACACTCAACTTTAATTATATTGGCTGAAAATTCAGTTTTTCACAATAGTTTCTGTAATTCGTTTATTAAATAGATAAAAGAAGCACCACAAATTTTGGAAATTTTATATGTTATTCCTAATGAAGTTTTAGACCTCCAGTAAAAATTTGGGATCATTTATAATTACCAATAAATAATTAAAAATGAAACAGTGCACTGCTATATTGCAGTCTGCAGCAGGTTCGGTCGAGTTGTAAACTCGGCCGACACCCTCACTGTAGAAGTCAAAAGTCATCCAAAAATTTAGCCAATTTAATAAGTGACTAAAATTGCATTTTTCAAGCACAGTTAAAATTTGAGATCAATTGGATATACAAATAAAAAGATAAAATTCAATTACCACACTGCTATATCATTCTGAAAATGTGATCGGTCGAGTTTGAAACTCGGCCGATAAACAAGTCAGAACATACTTCAAAAATTCTGATATTTTCCAATGTTGTTTAAATTTTATATATCCAATTCATATTCAAATTTGAGCTAAATCAGAGTTACACATAAAATACTAAAAATTCATTTAGTGAGACATTCTATTTATCAAATTCTGTATTCATATATCATTAAAACCCTATTTGGCCATAGACCCCAATTCTCAAGGCAAAAGAACACTTAGACTTCTTATCATAGTTAAAACATCCTAGTGTATATACATTCTCACTATGTTACGGGTCTAATTCATCCAGAGTCTACTCTTATTTTATTGTTAATAGGAGTCATTAGATCCCAGTAACGCATCCTGCCAGCCGGACCAGGCCGAACCTGTAGTCCTGAAGCCAAGAGCTACTCGGGATTAACCTACTCCTATTAATCTTAAACATGTGGAAAGAATATCCACTTAGGGAAAACTCATTTAAGCATAACTTTGGGTATACTTAATACAAAGAATTTGAATAATAATTAAATCACTTCATGTCACATAACAATATAAAAGGATCATATTTATTCTACAAATTGAAAATCTAAAATTCATGCATATAAGAGCATTTCTAGTGATCTTTAAATCATATAAGCAATAATAGACAAGAGTTGAATCGCATCTTATATTTAATCTCTTATTTCTACATTAATTTCTTATCTCAGAACCCTAAGATTTCTAGGGTTTCTCTCTAGCCCATCCTTCCTCTGCATACCTGGCCAGGACATACAGAGAAGAACAGACAGAGTAGCTTGATACTGGTCAATCTAAGTATTCAGACACCTGGCCAGGGTATCTAAACACTCAGACCTCCCAGAGCTAAAACTCATCATTTATTATTCGTCTCACTTATAACTTTATCCTTTGACCTTAATGATTCTTAACGACTCAACTTAAACTCTTTACTTGGTTCTCGTGACCACATCTTTTTCCTGCCATCTATAATAGTATAACAGAACACTTCCTGTTAGAAAATTACAGATAGAAGAAAAACTCTTAAACCTTAATCCTATTGGTCTCTTATCGTCCCCTGACCTTGACTTAGAGTATTCACATACTCAACCTATGCTCTGATACCAAAAATTGTCACGCCCCAATCTCACATTAACCACAAACCACAAGATTAGGACGCAACAGAATGGGATTTACACATAAGCCAATCACTCTTCTCTTTTTAAAACATTTTAAAGATATTAATAGGAAAATGTGATTTATGCTGTAAAATGAAACTAAACAAACTGCGGAAGCATCTTTATTAACTGACTAGCAATATAAACAGAGTCTACCGCATATTACATTGTCTAACATAAAATAAAGCATATCAGTTAATTTACATCTTTATACACATTCTCTCTCTCACTCACACTTTGTCCCAAAGATCGAGGGGAAAGGACTAAGAGACCTCTAACTACTAACTACATATTCCTTCTACAGACTAGGCGTTAGGATGAAACGATCCTTCAAATTTCCTGCTGCTGATGATAACCTGAAAATGTTTTGAGTAGAGGTATGAGCCTACTCGCTTAGTGAATAGCATTTCACTTAGCTATCACTAATCAACTCATCAGGTTTATAAACTGAAAATAAACATAAATGCAGAACTAAGCAAGGCAGTTCTAATAACGTAACAGGTTTGTAGAATATAATAACATTTCCATGCAGTAGCATATAATTTCAACAGATAATCAGATATAAAGAAATAGCACACAAGTTTGAATACTTTAATTTACTGTGATCCTATATGATTACATACTTATTTTATTATGCCCTAATCATATGCAGTGTACTCTGCATATAAAGATCCGCAACAAGTTCATGCTACGATCCCACCGTACAAGACTTAGCGACACACCCGGGAAATGCTAAGTCTGACGCCAGCCCTGTTCTGCTACAGGACCCCAGGCTCCACGGTCTCAATGCACAACCACGTGTGTTGCACAACCACGTGTGCTCCAGACTACGAATTCATGATTTGGACCTTAAGTCGAAGTCAGAATTACCTATCCTTAATGCCTCTTACGCCCAGGTTGTTCCTAGTCGGTCATGCTGCTGCAAACAACAGCTCCTTTACACACAGTTTGAAGATGGTGTCCGTTCTTGGTGCTAGACGCAGCTATGGCTGTGGATTCCAGATGGGACCTCCAGGCCGAGGTCATGGTCGGCGATTCGAGGTGTTTGTCGTGCCCAAAAGGGCCCCTGGCCGGCACCGTAGCTTGCTGCTCCGAACAGCAGCTGCTACTGCTGCTCTGGTTGGGGGCGGCACCCCAACTGCTTGGGCGCCGCTCGTTGGTGGCTGGGCACCGCTTCTTGGTGCTTGAGGTGAAGAAGAGTGTCGGCGACACGCTGTTGGCCGCTGGCCGACGCAAAGGGGCCAAGACACCCACCCTTCCTCTACTAGCCCGCCGATCGAGAGTTGTTGGTCGTGCTGCTGCGCAGCACCACGTCTGCAGGTAAGGCGTGAGCTAGGGCTAGCCAGATGAAGAAGGAAGGAAGGAGAGGAGTGGGCGGAGGTAGGACGCTGCTGGTCGGAGGTGAGGATGCTTGAATCGGCCATCGTCCCCCCCCAGCGGCTGGTCGAGCGGACAGGTTGGGTGCCGGTTAGACGGTTCCTTGGTTCGTTGCTTGTTTGGGGAATAAATGAGATAAGGGAATGGGGGTGACCGACCCACTTAAAGAAGTAATAAATGGGAAATTGCATCTCAAGTCCAAGAAAACTAAAAAGGCTATAACGTTTTCCTCGAGGGTCCGATTCAAATGATTCTTCTTGCAAACTCTCAAGCACGAGATTCCCTATCATCCCTAGGCATAAAATTATGTTATCTAGCTTGTCACAACTGGTCAAATCACTAATTGCAACAGTGAGTACTCAACTCAACTTAATTACCCTAACGATCATCATAGCCATTAACATTAATTACCTCAGATGCTTCAAACTCAACTATTGATTCACATATTAACTTATTTGATTAACCATGATATTTTAATTTGATGCTCAACACTAATTGAGGTGTTTCACGTAATTCGAGGTATTTATTAGTTAATCATGGAGTGGGTCATAACACATATCTTATATGATAGTCATAGCCACATTATAGTTTGTATGAATTAAAATCATCCAAGAGTTTAGTTTGAGTCACGATGGAAACATCGATAAAATCCCGGAAAACTAATTCGGGTAGTCATAATCGTAACCACATACATGTTCATGTAGATTCAGGTGCAAGATTAATCCAAACAACAATGAGCAAGCAAGCATTCAATAAGATCCTGAAACAATTATACAATTTCCTTTTATTACTCATGTCATTAAGATCTATCAAATCTAACTCGCTTCTTAGGGTTTCTAGTCCACTTTTAGGGTTTTATAACCTCCATAATACTTTTATCACATTTAATGCTCTCTTAGTTCACAAACCCTAATTTCAACATTATAAGCCCAATTAAAGTTGATTATTTCAAAACTACCATCTTTATCTTTTTAAGTTATTTCAAGATCATTATACTCATTTATCTTCAATACATAGTTCATTATGGCCTAATTCGCAAATGAACTCTATATATCATTAAATCCACCTGTTATCCATTAGAAAACCCTAATTACTATATTAAGGGTATTTACCCATAATTAGGAACTTAGAACCATCATTTAACACCTTTAATATCTATTAGGTTGCAATTACTCAATTTCATCAATTAAGTATTATGAACTTACCCTAATTCTTCATTATCTTCAGTAAGGATTCTTTAATCCAACTTATGTTCAAGAATCACTATATTTCAGTTGTATACTGGAAATTTTCAAATTATAACCACTAAAACTCACATTTTCCAAAATTAGGGTTTTTATCCCATTAAACCATGTTCATGATCACCAAAACCCTAAAAGCAACATATTAATCATCCTTTTATGATTTTACTCTTTTCTTTACTCTTAATAGGTTTACTTTGATCAAAAACCAAAATCAAGATTCATCATGATTAATTTTATCTCTTTCTAGGGTTTTTCCATTACTTAATGCATTAAAAGATGAAAAACCCTATACTTCTTGAAAATCATTTACAAACAGGCTCTACTATCATTTTTATCATGTTCTACGCATTTTTCTGATCAAAAAGCACTACTTATTTGCATTTTTCGGCCAAGGAATCTATTTTTAATGATTTGTACAAGATCCATCAATTTTCTTAAATTTTGGGCAGAGAAGCAACTTACTTGGCCTTTGTGGAAAATCCTCGACCATCGGATTACAAGTCGTTGTTGACCGAGCCAGATCCAGTGGTTTTCATCGAGCGTGTCCACCCACAGCTACTTTGAGGTGCGAAGTACCAGAGCCTTCGATACCACACGCGGCTCATGAAGGAACTCGATCTGACGGTGGCTGCAAGCCATCCTCTCCCAAACTAACAGAGCTACCTGCGGCGGCGCCGCAGCCTGAAGCTCACTGGAGCTTGGCCAATCCGCGCTCTGGGGATGCAAGAGTACATACAAATAGGCTGTTTGTGTTTGTTCTAGCATGAGGAGTTGATTGGGGTCTATATATATGCATGGGGGTCTAGGGTTGGCTTCCCAAACCTGCCGCCAAGCCTTATCCCGATGGGATTTAGGCGTTTCTCGAAACAACCGCAAAACCTAGCAAAACTAGGTCTAAAAGGTGCGGAATTCTCTCCCAAACCCACTGGAATCCTTTACTCAGATGCACATGCATTGTATTTGTGGGAAAATCGAGGGATAGATCCCCCTGTTAAGCGGCCCCCTTTCCTTTTCCGATTCAAGGAAGGAGACACACAGAAAGCATCGAATCTCGATCCAACGGCTGGCGCCATCTCCTTTTATTTTCAGAAAAGTGTGACATTTATTACAATCTCCACACTTTAGGGAAATTTGTAAAAGCCATAACTCCCAAACTGAGTGTCCAATTAATCCCAAATTTTGAGGGATACTTAATAATGTCTTTATATACCTCTCTACCGAATTTGGGATCATTATCTAAAAGAAAAGGTACCTTTTCTTCAGGTGCAAGATATTACTCAATTAAGTGTATTTTTCACCTATTTTCTCTTTCCTTTGCTATTAAAATATTTTTATGAGTTTCCTTGAACCTCAAGGAACCTTAATGGCTCGAAATCCCCTCTTGGGAATATTTCCTTAGCCTTTTTCCTTATCCTTCATCCCTTTTCTTATTATCTTACTTTTTCTTTATTAAAATATCTCTTTTTGAGAATTTCTCTTTATCTCTCTTTTATTTCCTTATTTGGAGTTACTTTTAACATTAGGAATCCTTGGAATACGAAATTCCACTAAGGATATCCCAATTATACCTTTTTCCACTTATTTCCAACCTTTTACATTAATTTCAATTTCTTTCTTACTAAAGAAATACTTGATTAATCTTTTCTTTTCCTATTGATTTATTTTTGCAACTTTGGATTCCTTGGATCCTAAGGAATCCAAGAGGCACGTAATCCCTCTTTGGATTTGCTTTCTAGAGGTTTCCACACCAAAAACTCAATTATTCATTTATTAATTGGATTTCCTTGTTATTGGGCCCAATAGCCAAAAAGCCCACAATTAAGTCAACAAGGCTATTTTAAATGAAATACATGCATTCAATCAAAAGACATCATTATTTGTTCATTTATCTTTATTATGAGAAATTACATTTCCCACCAAATGAACCCAAAAATTGGGGTTGTAACATCCTTCCCCTCTTATAAGAATTTTGTCCTCAAAATTCCATCAAGCAACCAAACAATTCGGGATAAGCCTTTCATATGTCCATCATGGCTCCCATGTGGCTTCACCCCTTTCCATGGCGCTTCCCAAGAACCTTCATTATCTCACATTCTTCCATCTGAGTTCTTTCTTACCTTGGTATATCGTACCCTCATAGGTGACTCAGGACATTTCAGCCTCTCAAAAGCTGAATAGGTTCAGGGCTCAACACATGGCTTGGGTACCCCACATAGTGCTCTGGATTGGACTCATGTAACACATTATACATCATTTTATCCTGAGGGGTAAGGCTAAACACAACCATTTCCACCAATCCAACTCAAATGGACCCATATATCGGGGACTCAGCTTTCTCAGCTGTAGCCTAGAGGGGTCGGATTTTCACATCACATATCTTCCCACAATGAACTGCATTTTAGTCTGCTTTGCACCAGCTCATGACTCGTGTCACCACCAGGCTCTCTCTAAGCCATTGCACGATTAAGCGACTTCATCTGCACACACACTGTGGTTCTTTTCTGACCTTTGCGAGGCCTCCTTCACCAACATCATCTTAATGAAGCGGTGACCGACACAACCTCCTTCTTGCATCCCGATAAAGGCTTTAGTGGTTAACATCACATCTTAAGAATTGTCTCTATGTATCACCCTAAATGAGCACACATGCTCTCATCAGACCCTCTAGTCTGGATTATACTGTCCTTTAGTATGGGGTGATAGACTGTACTCTCATCGAGTTCTTCATGTATTCACTCCCACCTCATGGAAATGAACCTTGGTCATACCCAAGAACTTTTAAACTCGTATCATGGTGTAGTTGAACCATCTCTTTTCATATGTAGTTCAACCATATCTGTCCCTTGACAAAACTCTTCCTTTCTCATGTCATCTAGGTAGGGAGGTCTACCATAACCCATATTGTATCTTGACCTTCTTGGTCTAGGAGAGACTCACAACATCCATAGTGATGAACTCCCATTCCCTCTCGGGAACTCTTTATACTTTATATCCATGCACTAGGTTAATGGTTTTCGTCCTTCACCTCCTAGCTTGCATGGCCACATGCTACATGCAACGTTTTTTTAAGCATCCAGAATGCTACCATCACTTATTATCTTTATAGTATCAAAGTATATCATGACCTCTTGTATTGTTATGATTCCTCAAGCTTGATACCTCAGAAACCCTAAACCACTCTAATTAGGGTTTCACCACCTCCCTTTTCAGAGGCGTGTATCTGAGGTTCTACAACCATCCTTTCATTATATCATGGATTAGGCTGGCTAACCAAACAACCTTTAACTTGATCAAATGATATTGTTACATCTGTGTGTTAGCCGAACTTATCTCATTTCCAACTGCGGGTTAACCTAACAACCTCTTCTAGCTTCCATCTAACTAGGCAGCTATATCTCAACTAGAGCATCCATTACCACTTCACATTCTTAGGTATTAGGTAACATTGTTGTCACTTATTATCTCATCTTAGCCCTAAGTCCATCATCATTAAAAAAATTCCGAGCCTATTCCTTTGGTTTTCAAACACAACCTGGTGTAACCCATAGCTCATGCTAAAAACATCCATATAAGGTGACTACCTTATTCCTCTTTACTGTTTGCAAACCATCCATGTATCATTCACTTTACCAGGGTATGTTATCTTCTCTGTCCCCATATCTCGTGGCAACATTCCAAACTACATCATCTTTTACCCTTGGTGTACAACATGTGTACTGTCCTATCTCTCACTCCCATAACAAGAAGAAATAAGCATTTGGCGGCCGTCCAAATATAGATTTCCTCCCATTCCAGGAGTAGAGATAGTACATCCTACCTTGTTAGTACACCTTTAAATCTAGGTTGAAATGTGCAACTCATGTCTCCACATCACAAACATCATGATATCAAGATCACTTCCATGGAATACTGGTCTCGAACTTACTTGGTCCAAGCACAATCCTTGGTCATCTCCTTTGGGTCTATAGGGTGCCGACACTTTTGGGGTCATCCCTCTTCCCTTATGCACCTAGAGAGTGCCCTACGCATCTTCCCTTTGGGTCCCATGAGTTCATGAAGGTGATCAATCTCCTAACCCATGGCCCTCAGACAATGATAGTTGTTACCTCCCGACCCTATGGTCATGTGCAACTAGGTAATTAGGCAACTCCTTCTTTCATCGGTCTAATCCCTACCTGACCCTAGGATAGACTTAGGATTATATCATAGTACATGTTCAACTTAGAACCTTACCCAATCCTTCATCATCTCTCTCTGCATTCTTGGGCTGTCTTTTATCCTTTCATAAGGGTCATGGCGACCTACCTACCTTGGTCGAGCCCCATACCAGTTAGCTCCATGGTAACACATCCACATGCACATAGAGATGGTTATCTATGGGTCTATAGGTTCATTCTCATTCCATGTACTCTTCGCTTAGCTTCTCAAGATCCTATGAAACCTCCTTAGGTTACCTCAAAACCAACCAAACTGGTAAACTTCCTACCCAAGGGTCTCTCTCCCAAGATTGGAGGAAACTACACCTTTATAACAAAGGTCACAAGCATTCTTAGGGTTTACCTCCATTTGAGCATGCTTAAACTAACAACTACTAAGGCACACGCGTACCTACAAAACCATGCTAGGTTGCACTTGTTCTCATCCTCAACATTACATCAACTTAGTTGTGAGGGGTTCATCAAACATACCCTTAACATAAGGGATTTCCTTTACCTCTACACATGAGGAGTACCATGCTCGAAACTATAGAGACTCAAATCTCATCATGAGCATCGGGTACACTACTTCCCCTCTTAGGCCTAGGAACCCTAGGTTCTCCTTTGGGTATCCAACTACATGCTCAACCTCTTAACCACAAATCAAGCATGTCCAAGGTATGTCATGTACCTCCATGATCTTTCTACTCGAGCAACGCTTAGGAGTTGAGTCCTCTTCCAGGGCAACCAACTAGGTATAAATCCTCACAACTAGTTACTTAAACTTCCTCAGGGTCTAAAGCACTCTTTATCTCATCCAGTAGGTAACCACTTATACCCTGGGTACTAGAAGTATCGACCTCTTTCTAAGGTTTGGTTCCTCTAAAGGAAACCAAGATATCATCAACCTCCAGGAATCGATCATAAGGCAACCACTATCATCCACGTAGGTCGCATCATCCTCAACTCCCCACTATTCATCAAGTTTCGGGGTTTTAGTCTTCCAACCTCCTTGTTGGGGTCCTACTTCCTCTCTCTAGAGTTAAAACCACCTCCAACCATACCCACTAGAGGTCCCTTCTCCATGAAGGCTCATTCTCTCAAGAAAACCCCTATGTGGTTGAAGCCTATTCTCAACTCATGTTTGGCTCAAGATTATTCATATCTCATAAGCCATCCATCATGCCCTTCTGGCCAGGGTTTCAACCTACTACCGTACCACTGACGTACTCTGGGTGCATGCTATACCCTACTTGCACAAGCCCATAGGGTAACTATAGGTTCTCCTCTGACCTCATCCATGAAGGAGCTATCCTTCTCTATGGCATGCACGACCCTCTCCAGGGTTGGGTCGCCGAAGGTACTAGGTCATCTACCCTCTCATGGCTTGTATGGCAACCAAAGGCATATCTATCCAAACACCCAGTCTACCATGACATCTAACTCATCATGTCATCTCTCTCTATCTAACCTTCACTTAGGGTTAGGGTTAACATCATCCTCAAAGGATGTGTTGGGTCTCTATTTTAATGAAGATATCTACCTCCAAGACTCACTTTCTCTACTCATCCTCCTGACAAGAAGGTCTAGCCTCAGGTCTCTCCTGAGGGAAATGACAACTTATGTCATACAACCTAAGCATGTATCTATTCTTTAGTTTGCACTTAATCTATTAAGCTTATGTCCATGACATCTTATTTACGTTCTTTTCATTAATTTGGTGGAGGATCCCTTAATCCTTATCAACCTTATCCAACTCAAAAGGGCGAGGAGAAGAGAGGAAATCTGAATCCTTAAGGTCCTTATCAGCATTTGAGTTGAGAAGGGATGAACAAAGAGAGAGAGTCCTAAAGGTATCTTATTTCGATTCATACCCTAAGACTTTGGCCAGGTAGTCACACAGATCCGGGAGTCCTCATATTCCGACTAGCGGTGCGGAGGAAAATATTGCCAGCCCTCGATTGTGATCCTTTTCTAGACACCTCTGTCTTTTGGATAATCCTCTAATAACTCCCTTGGGTTCTACATAATTTGTAAAATTTAATAATTATTAAAGATTAAGTGAGGAACCTATGCTCTGATACCAATTGTAACGACCCCGCCTCCGGGTAACCCCCAATTAAGGGAGACCTGAAGGTCAGAGCTGTTAATCAATTAACAGGATCAAAGGTTCGACAAATAATAAATAACAATTATGAAATTCTACTAACTAACTGGAATTTGGTACAAAATTAAAACTTTTCTTACCTTGGAAAAACTAGAATTTCTAAACTTCAATCCATGAAGATGCTAAAATAACTAATCCTCCTGTGCACGTTATATCTCATTTAATTTCACATCTGCCACTTTATTGTTTGTCCTTTTCATTTGAACCTAAAACGCCGACAAACAAAACATCGGTCAGCAAGAAGTTGGTATGTGGGGGAAACAATAATCATGCAAATATGGTAACAACATAATCATACAATTAATCATTTAACAACCAAGATTACATTTTAAGCTATACTACTCAATCCTTACCTATCCCCTAACTCTGTGCTATCCCTACAGTGGACTCGTATGCTACCTCTCTTTAGGTAGATTCTTACCCCCATGGACCTACCTTACAGGTAGCCAATACCTAGGGTAATAGAGTCGCATGGCACTACCCGAAGATAGCCTAATATCTAACTCATGATGACTTGATGGTCCTACCCCATTGGTAGCCATTTACTAAGTCATCTAATGACCTGATGGACCTACCCCATTGGTAGCCATTTACTAGGTCAACTATTAAGCCACAGAGGGGACCAGGATCTGAGCTAGTAGGCACATATCTTATATGATAGTCATATCCACATTATAGTTTGCATGAATTAAAATCATCCAACAGTTTAGTTTGAGTCACGATGGAAACATCGATAAAATCCCGGAAAACAAATTCGGGTAGTCATAAGCGTAACCACATACCTGTTCATGTAGATTCAGGTGCAAGATTAATCCAAACAACAATGAGCAATCAATGATTCAATAAGATCCTGAAACAATTATACAATTTCCTTTTATTACTCATGTCATTAAGATCTATCAAATCTAACTCGCTTCTTAGGGTTTCTAGTCCACTTTTAGGGTTTTATAACCTCCATAATACTTTTATCACATTTAATGCTCTCTTAGTTCACAAACCCTAATTTCAACATTATAAGCCCAATTAAAGTTGATTATTTCAAAACTACCATCTTTATCTTTTTAAGTTATTTCAAGATCATTATACTCATTTATCTTCAATACATAGTTCATTATGGCCTAATTCGCAAATGAACTCTATATATCATTAAATCCACCTGTTATCCATTAGAAAACCCTAATTACTATATTAAGGGTATTTACCCATAATTAGGAACTTAGAACCATCATTTAACACCTTTAATGTCTATTAGGTTGCAATTACTCAATTTCATTAATTAAGTATTATGAACTTACCCTAATTCTTCATTATCTTCAGTAAGGATTCTTTAATCCAACTTATGTTCAAGAATCACTATATTTCAGTTGTATACTGGAAATTTTCAAATTATAACCACTGAAACTCACGTTTTCCCAAATTAGGGTTTTTATCCCATTAAACCATGTTCATGATCACAAAAATCTTAAAAGCAACATATTAATCATCCTTTTATGATTTTACTCTTTTCTTTACTCTTAATAGGTTTACTTTGATCAAAAACCAAAATCAAGATTCATCATGATTACTTTTATCTCTTTCTAGGGTTTTTCCATTACTTAATGCATTAAAAGATGAAAAACCCTATACTTCTTGAAAATCATTTACAAACAGGCTCTACTATCATTTTTATCATGTTCTACGCATTTTTCTGATAAAAAAGCACTACTTATTTGCATTTTTCGGCCAAGGAATCTATTTTTAATGATTTGTACAAGATCCATCAATTTTCTTAAATTTTGGGCAGAGAAGCGACTTACTTGGCCTTTGTGGAAAATCCTCGACCATCGGATTACAAGTCATTGTTGACCGAGCCAGATCCAGTGGTTTTCATCGAGTGTGTCCACCCACAGCTACTTTGAGGCGCGAAGTACCAGAGCCGTCGATCCCACACGCGGCTCATGATGGAACTCGATCTGACGGTGGCTGCAAGTCATCCTCTCCTAAACTAACAGAGCTACCTGCGGCAGCACCGCAGCCTGAAGCTTGCCGGAGCTTGTCCAATCTGCACTCTGGGGATGCGAGAGTATGTACGAATAGGCCGTTTGTGTTTGTTCTAGCACGAGGAGTTGATTGGGGTCTATATATATATGCATGGGGGTCTAGGGTTGGCTTCCCCAACTTGCCACCAAGCCTTGTCCCGATGGGATTTAGGCGTTTCTCAAAACAACCACAAAACCTAGCAAAAATAGGTCTAAAAGGTGCGGAATTTTCTCCCAAACCCACTGGAATCCTTTACTCAGATGCACATGCATTGTATTTGTGGGAAAATAGAGGGATAGATCCCCCTGTTAAGGGGCCCCCTTTCCTTTTCCGATTCAAGGAAGGAGACACACAGAAAGCGTTAGATCTCGATCCAACGGTTGGCGCCATCTCCTTTTATTTTCAGAAAAGTTGACATTTATTACAATCTCAACACTTTAGGGAAATTTGTAAAAGCCATAACTCCCAAACTGAGTGTCCAATTAATCCCAAATTTTGAAGGAAACTTAATAATGTCTTTATCTACCTCTCTACCGAATTTGGGATCATTATCTAAAAGAAAAGGTGCCTTTTCTTCAGGTGCAAGATATTACTCAATTAAGTGTATTTTTCACCTATTTTCTCTTTCCTTTGCTATTAAAATATTTTTATGAGTTTTCTTGAACCTCAAGGAACCTTAATGGCTCGAAATCCCCTCTTGGGAATATTTCCTTAGCCTATTTCCTTATCCTTCATCCCTTTTCTTTTTATCTTACTTTTTCTTTATTAAAATATCTCCTTTTGAGAATTTCTCTTTATCTCTCTTTTATTTCCTTATTTGGAGTTCCTTTTAACATTAGGAATCCTTGGAATACGAAATTCCACTAAGGATATCCCAATTATACCTTTTTCCACTTATTTCCAACCTTTTAACATTAATTTCAATTTCTTTCTTACTAAAGAAATACTTGATTAATCTTTTCTTTTCCTATTGATTTCTTTTTGCAACTTTGGATTCCTTGGATCCTAAGGAACCCAAGAGGCACGAAATCCCTCTTTGGATTTGCCTTCTAGAGGTTTCCACACCAAAAACTCAATTATTCATTTATTAATTGGATTTCCTTGTTATTGGGCCCAATAGCCAAAAAGCCCACAATTAAGTCAACAAGGCTATTTTAAATGAAATGCATGCATTCAATCAAAAGACATCATTATTTGTTCATTTATCTTTATTATGAGAAATTACATTTCCCACCAAATGAATACAAAAATTGGGGTTGTAACACATGGTTAGAATCTTTGTAAAAATCAAAGGAAATCTTTACTTAATTCTTTGTAGAAGGTCATTTAGAACTATTCACATGAGAAATTTTGAGACCACTTCCAAGCGAATTAGCCAAACAACACATGCCTGGACCAATTTTTTTGTGAACAAATAGGAAAACTTTTACAAAAAAATAGCATAATTTTTTGGATAATTTGTTTAATAATCTTATTGGCCAAACAACACATGATTTCAATCTATAAAATTGGAATATAAGAAGATAGTCATTAAAAGCAAAAAAAAAACTTGACAACATATATTTGGAGATTTTATGAGTTTGTGCCTTCAACTAGGTGATGGTGCACGTTGTCCTATTTCTATTGTCTAATGTGGTAGTTACCATGCACCTATCTTTATCACAAATTTGTTAGTGTGACTTTCTCTAATGATTAAAAATAATCTCACACTAAATATGCAAGTCTCCATTAGTATATGCTAGGATTAATTGGCTTCATATTGTTGTCTCATGATAGAAAATATTATCACGTCTATACATGACATATGAATTATTTAGTTTACTTCACATGTATATATGCTTAGTTTGATATTATATTGGATTTCTATGAAATCCTAAATCATTGATAGTCAAACATCCATAAAACCTAATTCAATACCATTGGATTCAGATTTTACTATAACATGGAAATTCAACAAGAAAGTTAGTAATTAAATATAAACAAAAACATTATATCCCTAGTTTGAAGCGAGGAATGGCATCAATAATTCCTGAAATAATTGAATCAAATTTTATGTGTAAAAAATACCCTAGAGCACATGCACACATAGTCAAATACATTAGGATTAGCATAAATAGAAAAATACTACATATATCAAGAGTTTGATAGTTGCTAATGTAGGAAATTTTAAATACTCAGTCAAGTAATAACATAGTTGGACCATTCTTAAACATTGGAAATATTCATCATGTACACAACATACTACATCCTTTATTCTGGCAGTTTATAGCTGACAACTATTTGAAACTCATACTGACTAATGGCTCCAATTTGAGAGAAGTTGATCGACTGTTCCAACAAACCCAAAAGAAGTCAAACTTGATAATCAAACAGACTATGTGAATAATTCATATGACTGCTAGAGGGAAATACCCTTCAAATTTTGAGGTTGTTTTTTCACGTTCTCAATAAATAAAAAACAAACATGAGTTCATTTTGTATGCTCTACATTTAGCAAGCCCTAATTGTCCATCAAGAAGAGATTTTGGGAATTTGGAAGAGCATCTCGCTATAAAATAAGAACTAAGCTTTATTCATCAATTTTGGGTTAAATCAATGCTCTAGTAGAGTTTCAGGAATGACGACTGGCCCCACAGACCACCACTAGCCTTAATTGTGCACTTTGTCCACACTGACACGCAAGCCAGGATCAACTTCCCGACTGGTCACCCATCCTAGTACTAGTCCAAGCCAAGCACGCTTAACTATGGAGTTCTTTAGAGATGGGCTCCCTGAAAAGGACTTAGACCCTTGACGTCCTCGTCAAGGATCAACTATAAGGCCTCATAATCTGACCCCATTTCAGTGTAGACCCACAATGGCCCATGGACACCTAGCTCCCGATCACGGAATACCAGCACAAGGGTGGCTCCATCTCGTCTCTGCGGATAGCCCTTTCCAACTTGCCTGGACTGCACGGCTCCAGACTGGCATGCCACATGCCCATGTGGGCCCCACCTACTGGAGGGGTTATGGCTTTGATACCATTTGTAACGCCTGGGCCCACTTCCCAATGCTCTAGTAGAGTTTCAGGAATGACGATTGGCCCCACAAACCACCACTAGCCTTAACTGCGCACTTTGTCCACACTGACGCGCAAGCCAGGATCAACTTCCTGACTGGTCACCCATCCTAGTACTACTCCAAGCCAAGCACGCTTAACTATGTAGTTCTTTAGAGATGGGCTCCCTGAAAAGGAGGTGCACCTTGGTGATATGGGTAGTCCAATAATTCCTTATGAGATCTTTTTATCTGAGGCCTCAAATCCTAGGATGTTACAAGGATATTTTTTTTGGAAATCTAATACAATTGGTATTTGTTGTGAATCATCCAAATAGGAAACAATACCTGACTGAGATTAAGCGAGCCATGATTTAATATTTTGGTTGTTTGTACTCAATTAGTGATGAAGTGTAAAAAAATGGATTGTAAAAACTCTCTCACAAAAGGAAGTATACATTAAAAAGAATATAACACCTAAAAAATGAATTTGGAGATGTTTGTACAAAACTCTCACAATCAGTTGAATCTTTAAATTTATTAGATTTATTCTATACTATAATAAATTTTGAATTTATTGTCTTTGATGTGTTAATGAATGCCAACTAAGGATATATTCCTAATCTAATGATCATCAAAAGATGAATCAAACAACAAAATGGATGAATCTAAGCTAGTAAAGAATTTAGGAAATTGTTTTGGGTTTTTATAAAAATGTTGAAAACTATGGTTTTTGGGTATTTGTAACTGGAATATGCTCAAATTTTATAGTTTGGAAAATTTATTCCTCTTATGAAATTGGTGTTTGTAATAGTTATGTTTGATTAGTTGAATTAACTAATCTTCCAATTAGAGTTTCTAGATTTATATAATTCAAACTGAATTAAAATTTGAAAATGGTATTGAAACACGAGTTTAGGTATTATATGTGAATTTAACAAGTATTCTGAAGAACTATAGTAAATCTAAATAATTTCCATTACTCATATATATAAACATTAGTTATCAATCAATAAATCGCAAGTCATAACAAGTAGAATCAGTAGTAAGTACTGATGTAAACAGTGTAGGTCCTTTACTAGGAGGTCTACGTTGTGAAGGATGAAAATGTGATTGATTGATGCAGTGGGAGAGTAACAAATGGAGTGTGATCTAGTCACAATGTAGTAGTGGTTTCAGTTTTCTCTGACAGATAGTACATAATCAACACCAATCAATCAATCACTAGAGATGCTAGTTTAGATCACTTTAGTACTACATATTTAGAGGAACCACATGTCTATAGAGAGAGGTGGCCGACAGTCAAATAAAGCTAGAAAGAACACTTTCAAGCTGATTCCATGAAGAGAAACAAATAGGACATGTGACTCAGATGATTAGAAAGGGAGAGAGGATCAAATAAAATTCACATCATTTTGTATCCAACATGTGAGTGGTTCGAGTGACGAGAAGAGATAGAGTTGTTAGATGAATCTACATCTAGCAATATGTTTGGGAAATAAAACACCAATGGCCTTATTAGTGAGAGATATGTGGAAATGAAGAAATAAAGTATGTAGTAGGTATAAATTAGGACCACATGGAAAATTAGGGATTTGATTTTATTTTGGAAAAATATATATATTTTTAATTATAAATCTACTAAATTAACGTGCCAAATCAGGTGTCTCTACATCATTCATGAAAGAAGGAAGGTTTTGTGAGAAATCTACCTATGTTTGATGATATGAGATGAGTTTGACCATGCAACCCTAGATAAACCTAAGACCTTATATGGTACATATGACTTGGTTGATGTGCTTAACATATTTAATGGGTTGGCATTGTTGCTTGTGCATAGTCTTGTACATGTTAAGATACAATATGTGATATATGGTTTGAGACCAACACGGGACTCAATATCTTTACAAAGGTGGACCTCTAGCAGGGGACATACCAAAAGGGTGACCCTTTGATATGAGTCGACCATCCATGGGAGAAGGTCAGAGTGACTAAACTCCAAGATATATGAAATGTTTAAAAATATGCACGATGAAATACATGATGATGTGTCCCTAAGTAGAATACTTCTAAATTAGTTGAGTCACCTAGTTTGTGGTTCTCTCGATAATGTGAACCCTATACTTCCTATGAAAAGACCTAACACTAGATAAAGAGGCATTTGAATATATGATGTTTGCTATATAGGTGAGGAAGATGTCCCAAGACCCTAAGATTATGAAGGTGATCAATCTCCTAACCCATGGCCCTCAGACAATGATAGTTGTTACCTCCCGACCCTATGGTCATGTGCAACTAGGTAATTCGGCAACTCCTTCTTCCATCGGTCTTATCCCTACCTGACCCTAGGATAGACTTCGGATTATATCATAGTACATGTTCAACTTAGAACCTTACCCAATCCTTCATCATCTCTCTCTGCATTATTGGGCTGTCTTTTATCCTTTCATAAGGGTCATGGCGACCTACCTACCTTGGTCGAGCCCAATACCGGTTAGCTCCATGGTAACACATCCACATGCACATAGAGATGGTTATCTATGGGTCTATAGGTTCATTCTCATTCCATGTACTCTTCGCTTAGCTTCTCAAGATCCTATGAAACCTCCTTAGGTTACCTCAAAACCAACCAAACTGGTAAACTTCCTACCCAAGGGTCTCTCTCCCAAGATGGGAGGAAACTACACCTTTATAACAAAGGTCACAAGCATTCTTAGGGTTTACCTCCATTTGAGCATGCTTAAACTAACAACTACTAAGGCACAAGCGTACCTACAAAACCATGCTAGGTTGCACTTGTTCTCATCCTCAACATTACATCAACTTAGTTGTGAGGGGTTCGTCAAACATACCCTTAACATAAGGGATTTCCTTTACCTCTACACATGAGGAGTACCATGCTCGAAACTATAGAGACTCAAATCTCATCATGAGCATCGGGTACACTGCTTCCCCTCTTAGGCCTAGGAACCCTAGGTTCTCCTTTGGCTATCCAACTACATGCTCAACCTCTTAACCACAAATCAAGCATGTCCAAGGTATGTCATGTACCTCCATGATCTTTCTACTCGAGCAACGCTTCGGAGATGAGTCCTCTTCCAGGGCAACCAACTAGGTATAAATCCTCACAACTGGTTACTTAAACTTCCTCAGGGTCTAAAGCACTCTTTATCTCATCCAGTAGGTAACCACTTATACCCTGGGTACTAGAAGTATCGACCTCTTTCTAGGGTTTGGTTCCTCTAAAGGAAACCAAGATTACATCAACCTCCAGGAATCAAGCATAAGGCAACCACTATCATCCACGTAGGTCGCATCATCCTCAACTCCCCACTATTCATCAAGTTTCGGGGTTTTAGTCTTCCAACCTCCTTGTTGGGGTCCTGCTTCCTCTCTCTAGAGTTAAAACCACCTCCAACCATACCCACTAGAGGTCCCTTCTCCATGAAGGCTCATTCTCTCAAGCAAACCCCTATGTGGTTGAAGCCTATGCTCAACTCATGTTTGGCTTAAGATTATTCATATCTCATAAGCCATCCACCATGCCCTTCTGGCCAGGGTTTCAACCTACTACCGTACCACTGACGTACTCTGGGTGCATGCTATACCCTACTTGCACAAGCCCATAGGGTAACTATAGGTTCTCCTATGACCTCATCCATGAAGGAGCTATCCTTCGCTATGGCATGAACGACCCTCTCCAGGGTTGGGTCACCAAAGGTACTAGGTCATCTACCCTCTCATGGCTCGTATGGCAACCAAAGGCATATCTATCCAAACACCCAGTCTACCATGACATCTAACTCATCATGTCATCTCTCTCTCTATCTAACCTTCACTTAGGGTTAGGGTTAACATCATCCTCAAAGGATGTGTTGGGTCTCTATTTTAATGAAGATATCTACCTCCAAGACTCACTTTCTCTACTCATCCTCCTGACAAGAAGGTCTAGCCTCAGGTCTCTCCTGAGGGAAATGACAACTTATGTCATACAACCTAAGCATGTATCTATTCTTTAGTTTGCGCTTAATCTATTAAGCTTATGTCCATGACATCTTATTTACGTGCTTTTCATTAATATGGTGGAGGATCCCTTAATCCTTATCAACCTTATCCATAACTCAAAAGGGCGAGGAGAATAGAGGAAATCTGAATCATTAAGGTCCTTATCAGCATTTGAGTTGAGAAGAGATGAACAAGGAGAGAGAGTCCTAAAGGTATCTTATTTCGATTCATACCCTAAGAATTTGGCCAGGTAGTCACACAGATCTGGGAGTCCTCGTATTCCGACTAGCGGTGCGGAGGAAAATATTGCCAGCCCACGATTGTGATCCTTTTCTAGACACCTCTGTCTTTCGGATAATCCTCTAATAACTCCCTTGGGTTCTACATAATTTGTAAAATTTAATAATTATTAAAGATTAAGTGAGGAACCTATGCTCTAATACCAATTGTAACGACCCCACCTCTGGGTAACCCCCAATTAAGGGAGACCCGAAGGTCAGAGCCGTTAATCAATTAACAGGATCAAAGGTTCGACAAATAATCGATAACAATTATGAAATTCTACTAACTAATTGGAATTTGGTATAAAATTAAAACTTTTCTTACCTTGGAAAAACTAGAATTTCTAAACTTCTATCCATGAAGATGCTAAACTAACTAATCCTCCTGTGCACGTTATATCTCATTTAATTTCACATCTGCCACTTTATTGTTTGTCCTTTTCATTTGAACCTAAAACGCCGAAAAATAAAACATCGGTCAGCAAGAAGCTGGTATGTGGGGGAAACAATAATCATGCAAATATGGTAACAACATAATCATTCAATTAATCATTTAACAACCAAGATTACATTTTAAGCTATACTACTCAATCCTTACCTATCCCCTAACTCTGTGCTATCCCTGCAGTGGACTCGTATGCTACCTCTCTTTAGGTAGATTCTTACCCCCATGGACCTACCTTACAGGTAGCCAATACCTAGGGTAATAGAGTCGCATGGCACTACCCGGAGATAGCCTAATATCTAACTCATGATGACTTGATGGTCCTACCCCATTGGTAGCCATTTACTAAGTCATCTAATGACCTGATGGACCTACCTCATTGGTAGCCATTTACTAGGTCAACTATTAAGCCACAGAGGGGACCAGGATCTGAGCTAGTAGGCACATATCTTATATGATAGTAATAGCCACATTATAGTTTGCATGAATTAAAATCATCCAACAGTTTAGTTTGAGTCACGATGGAAACATCGATAAAATCCCGAAAAACTAATTCGGGTAGTCATAAGCGTAACCACATACCTATTCATGTAGATTCAGGTCCAAGATTAATCCAAACAACAATGAGCAATCAAGCATTCAATAAGATCCTGAAACAATTATACAATTTCCTTTTATTACTCATGTCATTAAGATCTATCAAATCTAACTCGCTTCTTAGGGTTTCTTGTCCACTTTTAGGGTTTTATAACCTCCATAATACTTTTATCACATTTAATGCTCTCTTAGTTCACAAACCCTAATTTCAACATTATAAGCCCAATTAAAGTTGATTATTTCAAAACTACCATCTTTATCTTTTTAAGTTATTTCAAGATCATTATACTCATTTATCTTCAATACATAGTTCATTATGGCCTAATTCGCAAATGAACTCTATATATCATTAAATCCACTTGTTATCCATTAGAAAACCCTAATTACTATATTAAGGGTATTTACCCATAATTAGGAACTTAGAACCATCATTTAACACCTTTAATATCTATTAGGTTGCAATTACTCAATTTCATTAATTAAGTATTATGAACTTACCCTAATTCTTCATTATCTTCAGTAAGGATTCTTTAATCCAACTTATGTTCAAGAATCACTATATTTCAGTTGTATACTGGAAATTTTCAAATTATAACCACTAAAACTCACGTTTTCCCAAATTAGGGTTTTTATCCCATTAAACCATGTTCATGATCACAAAAACCCTAAAAGCAACATATTAATCATCCTTTTATGATTTTACTCTTTTCTTTACTCTTAATAGGTTTACTTTGATCAAAAACCAAAATCAAGATTCAACATGATTACTTTTATCTCTTTCTAGGGGTTTTCCATTACTTAATGCATTAAAATATGAAAAACCCTATACTTCTTGAAAATCATTTACAAACAGGCTCTACTATCATTTTTATCATGTTCTACACATTTTTCTAGTAAAAAAGCACTACTTATTTGCATTTTTCGGCCAAGAAATCTATTTTTAATGATTTGTACAAGATCCATCAATTTTCTTAAATTTTGGGCTGAGAAGCGACTTACTTGGCCTTTGTGGAAAATCCTCGACCATCGGATTACAAGTCGTTGTTGACCGAGCCAGATCCAGTGGTTTTCATCGAGTGTGTCCACCCACAGCTACTTTGAGGCGCGAAGTACCCGAGCCGTCGATCCCACACGCGGCTCATGATGGAACTCGATCTGACGGTGGCTGCAAGTCATCCTCTCCCAAACTAACAGAGCTACCTACGGCAGCGCCGCAGCCTGAACCTCGCCGGAGCTTGTCCAATCCGCACTCTGGGGATGCGAGAGTACGTACGAATAGGCCGTTTGTGTTTGTTCTAGCATGAGGAGTTGATTGGGGTCTATATATATATGCATGGGGGTCTAGGGTTAGCTTCCCCAACCTGCCACCAAGCCTTGTCCCGATGGGATTTAGGCGTTTCTTTAAACAAACACAAAACCTAGCAAAAATAGGTCTAAAAGGTGCAGAATTCTCTCCCAAACCCACTGGAATCCTTTACTCAGATGCACATGCATTGTATTTGTGGGAAAATCGAGGGATAGATCCCCCTATTAAGCGGCCCCCTTTCCTTTTCCGATTCAAGGAAGGAGACGCACAAAAAGCGTCAGATCTCGATCCAACGGTTGGCGCCATCTCCTTTTATTTTCAGAAAAGTTGACATTTATTACAATCTCAACACTTTAGGGAAATTTGTAAAAGCCATAACTCCCAAACTGAGTGTCCAATTAATACCAAATTTTGAGGGAAACGTAATAATGTCTTTATCTACCGCTCTGCCGAATTTGGGCTAATTATCTAAAAGAAAAGGTGCCTTTTCTTCACGTGCAAGATATTACTCAATTAAGTGTATTTTTCACCTATTTTCTCTTTCCTTTGCTATTAAAATATTTTTATGAGTTTCCTTGAATCTCAAGGAACCTTAATGGCTCGAAATCCCCTCTTGGGAATATTTCCTTAGCCATTTTCCTTATCCTTCATCCCTTTTCTTATTATCTTACTTTTTCTTTATTAAAATATCTCTTTTTGAGAATTTCTCTTTTTCTCTCTTTGATTTCCTTATTTGGAGTTCCTTTTAACATTAGGAATCCCTGGAATACGAAATTCCACTAAGGATATCCCAATTATACCTTTTTCCACTTATTTCCAACCTTTTAACATTAATTTCAATTTCTTTCTTACTAAAGAAATACTTGATTAATCTTTTCTTTTCCTATTGATTTCTTTTTGCAACTTTGGATTCCTTGGATCCTAAGGAACCCAAGAGGCACGAAATCCCTCTTTGGATTTGCCTTCTAGAGGTTTCCACACCAAAAACTCAATTATTCATTTATTAATTGGATTTCCTTGTTATTGGGCCCAATAGCCAAAAAGCCCACAATTAAGTCAACAAGGCTATTTTAAATGAAATACATGCATTAAATCAAAAGACATCATTATTTGTTCATTTATCTTTATTATGAGAAATTACATTTCCCACCAAATGAACCCAAAAATTGGGGTTGTAATACATGGTTAGAATCTTTGTAAAAATCAAAGGAAATCTTTACTTAATTCTTTGTAGAAGGTCATTTAGAAATATTCACATGAGAAATTTTGAGACCACTTCCAAGCGAATTAGCCAAACAACACATGCATGGACCAGTTTTTTTGTGAACAAATAGGAAAACTTTTACAAAAAAACAGCATAATTTTTTGGATAATTTTTTTAATAATCTTATTGGCCAAACAACACATGATTTCAATCTATAAAATTGGAATATAAGAAGATAGTCATTAAAAGCAAATAAAATACTTGACAACATATATTTGGAGATTTTATGAGTTTGTGCCTTCAACTAGGTGATGGTGCATGTTGTCCTATTTCTATTGTCTAATGTAGTAGTTACCATGCACCTATCTTTATCACAAATTTGTTAGTGTGACTTTCTCTAATGATTAAAAATAATCTCACACTAAATATGCAAGTCTCCATTTATATATGCAAGGATTACTTGGCTTCATATTGTTGTCTCATGATAGAAAATATTATCACGTCTATACATGACATATGAATTATTTAGTTTACTTCACATGTATATATGCTTAGTTTGATATTATATTGGATTTCTATGAAATCCTAAATCATTGATAGTCAAACATCCATAAAACCTAATTCAATACCATTGGATTCAGATTTTACTATAACATGGAAATTCAACAAGAAAGTTAGTAATTAAATATAAACAAAAAGATTATATCCCTAGTTTGAAGCGAGGAATGGCATCAATAATTCCTGAAATAATTGAATCAAATTTTATGTGTAAAAGATACCCTAGAACACATGCACACATAGTAAAATACATTAGGATTAGCATAAATAGAAAAATACTACATATATCAAGAGTTTGATAGTTGCTAATGTAGGAAATTTTAAATAGTAAGTCAAGTAATAACATTGTTGGACCATTCTTAAACATTGGAAATATTCATCATGTACACAACATACTACATCCTTTATTCTGGCAGTTTATAGCTGACGACTATTTGAAACTCATACTGACTAATGGCTCCAATTTGAGAGAAGTTGATCGACTGTTCCAACAAACCCAAAAGAAGTCAAACTTGATAATCAAACAGACTATGTGAATAATTCATATGACTGCTAGAGGGAAGTAGCCTTCAAATTTTGAGGTTGTTTTTGCACGTTCTCAATAAATAAAAAACAAACATGAGTTCATTTTGTATGCTCTACATTTAGCAAGCCCTAATTGTCCATCAAGAATAGATTTTGGGAATTTGGAAGAGCGTCTCGCTATAAAATAAGAACTAAGCTTTATTCATCAATTTTGGGTTAAATCAATGCTCTAGTAGAGTTTCAGGAATGACGATTGGCCCCACAGACCACCACTAGCCTTAATTGCGCACTTTGTCCACACGGACGCGCAAGCCAGGATCAACTTCCCGACTGGTCACCCATCCTAGTACTAGTCCAAGCCAAGCACGCTTAACTATGGAGTTCTTTAGAGATGGGCTCCCTGAAAAGGACTTAGACCCTTGACGTCCTCGTCAAGGATCAACTATAAGGCCTCATACTCTGACCCCATTTCAGTGCAGACCCACAATGGCCCATGGACACCCAGCTCCCGATCACGGAATACCAGCACAAGGGTGGCTCTATCTCGTCTCTGTGGATAGCCCTTTCCAACTTGCCTGGACTGCACGGCTCCAGACTGGCATGCCACATGCCCATGTGGGCCCCACCTACTGGAGGGGTTATGGCTCTGATACCATTTGTAACGCCTGGGCCCACTTCCCAATGCTCTAGTAGAGTTTCAGGAATGATGACTGGCCCCACAAACCATCACTAACCTTAACTGCGCACTTTGTCCACACTGACGCGCAAGCCAGGATCAACTTCCTGACTGGTCACCCATCCTAGTACTACTCCAAGCCAAGCACGCTTAACTATGTAGTTCTTTAGAGATGGGCTCCCTGAAAAGGAGGTGCACCTTGGTGATATGGGTAGTCCAATAATTCCTTATGAGATCTTTTTATCCGAGGCCTCAAATCCTAGGATGTTACAAGGATATTTTTTTTGGAAATCTAATACAATTGGTATTTGTTGTGAATCATCCAAATAGGAAACAATACCTGACTGAGATTAAGCAAGCCATGATTTAATATTTTGGTTGTTTGTACTCAATTAGTGATGAAGTGTAAAAAAATGGATTGTAAAAACTCTCTCACAAAAGGAAGTATACATTAAAAAGAATATAACACCTAAAGAAATGAATTTGGAGATGTTTGTACAAAACTCTCACAATTAGTTGAATCTTTAAATTTATTAGATTTATTCTATACTATAATAAATTTTGAATTTATTGTCTTTGATGTGTTAATGAATGCCAACTAAGGATATATTCCTAATCTAATGATCATCAAAATATGAATCAAACAACAAAATGGATGAATCTAAGCTAGTAAAGAATTTAGGAAATTGTTTTGGGTTTTTCTAAAAATGTTGAAAACTAAGGTTTTTGGGTATTTGTAACTGGAATATTCTCAAATTTTATAGTTTGGAAAATTTATTCCTCTTATGAAATTAGTGTTTGTAATAGTTATGTTTGATTAGTTGAATTAACTAATCTTCCAATTAGAGTTTCTAGATTTATATAATTCAAACTGAATTAAAATTTGAAAATGGTATTGAAACACGAGTTTAGGTATTATATGTGAATTTAACAAGTATTCTGAAAAACTATAGTAAATCTAAATAATTTCCATTACTCATATATATAAACATTAGTTATCAATCAATAAATCGCAAGTCATAACAAGTAGAATCAGTAGTAAGTACTGATGTAAACAGTGTAGGTCCTTTACTAGGAGGTCTACGTTGTGAAGGATGAAAATGTGATTGATTGATGCAGTGGGAGAGTAACAAATGGAGTGTGATCTAGTCACAATGTAGTAGTGGTTTTAGTTTTCTCTGACAGATAGTACATAATCAACACCAATCAATCAATCACTAGAGATGCTAGTTTAGATAACTTTAGTACTACATATTTAGAGGAACCACATGTCTATAGAGAGAGGTGGCCGACGGTCAAATAAAGCTAGAAAGAACACTTTCAAGCTGATTCCATGAAGAGAAACAAATAGGACATGTGACTCAGATGATTAGAAAGGGAGAGAGGATCAAATAAAATTCACATCATTTTGTATCCAACATGTGAGTGGTTCGAGTGACGAGAAGAGATAGAGTTGTTAGATGAATCTACATCTAGCAATACATTTGGGAAATAAAACACCAATGGTCTTATTAGTGAGAGATATGTGGAAATGAAGAAATAAAGTATGTAGTAGGTATAAGTTAGGACCACATGGAAAATTAGGGATTTGATTTTATTTTGGAAAAATATATATATTTTTAATTATAAATCTACTAAATTAACGTGCCAAATCAGGTGTCTCTACATCACTCATGAAAGAAGGAAGGTTTTGTGAGAAATCTACCTATGTTTGATGATATGAGATGAGTTTGACCATGCAACCCTAGATAAACCTAAGACCTTATATGGTACATATGACTTGGTTGATGTGCTTAACATATTTAGTGGGTTGGCATTGTTGCTTGTGCCTAGTCTTGTACATGTTGAGATACAATATGTGATATTTGGTTTGAGACCAACACGTGACTCAATATCTTTACAAAGGTGGACCTCTAGCAGGGGACATACCAAAAGGGACCCTTTGATATGAGTCGACCATCCATGGGAGAAGGTCAGAGTGACTAAACTCCAAGATATATGAAATGTTTAAAAATATGCACGATGAAATACATGATGATGTGTCCCTAAGTAGAATACTTCTAAATTAGTTGAGTCACCTAGTTTGTGGTTCTCTCGATAATGTGAACCCTATACTTCCTATGAAAAGACCTAACACTAGATAAAGAGGCATTTGAATATATGATGTTTGCTGTATAGGTGAGGAAGATGTCCCAAGACCCTAAGATTATGTACTTCACATGTGATCTCCATGATGAGCCTCATACTCGAGTTAGTGGTCATATGTAAAGGAATCTAGTGGTTTCCCTCATTTTTGAAAGTCAGGTAGAAATTGGTTAGGGATAGCTGGTTGTGGTTAACATGTCTTGTGGGACAAAGTTTGGTTTTAGCTTGAGTACCTCGAGCTTGTAAAGCTCCTTCAGATACCATTGATATGAATTATGAAACCTCAATGCTACATTAAAATTTGACAATTGTACAATAAGTCACTCTCATAATCTAGACTTAATATGAAATCATATTGTACATGAAATATGTAGATTTGAAATCATGAACTTGATATAAAAATGACCTTCTAGTCTTAACTCGAATAAAGAGATGAGTAAATTGTTTAATTTCAAACCTAATGAGGGATAAAGAACACAATTATTGATGAGTAACATAACTTGGGGAAACTAAAACATGTATGAAATTTAGTATAATGATGAAATGCATATTTTATGATAGTCCCATTTGAAAGTCACGACCATTATATTACATCTGTTTATCTTAGGTTACATGGACACTCACTGCCTTTCTCTGTGGAGTAACATTTTCCATATGTACATGTATTGATAAAAAAAATTTTGATGACCGGGAACCCCCCCTCAGAAAGCGCCACTTTTGTGACCCCCCCTGGAAGGGTAAACCCGGGGGTCCACTCAGCCGCATGAGTGGGTTCCCAAATAGTAGCATCGTTGGCCGGCCGACGCTGCAACAATTCACTTCTGGGGCATAGCTAGGAGTCGAACCCGTGACCTCTCGCAGAGGTCTTGCGAGCCGCACCGCCTGAGCTACGCCCCACCGGCCATGTATTGATAATTGAAATAGGTTTTCCTCCGTATGTACATATACTTTCTCTATGGAGCTGTAAAAGTCATCACCACCACATTTATATATAAATAATGACATCGAGGTTTAGAAAAGTCATATTTATTCCGATTAAATTCAAAGTTGACTTCCTTAAAAAAGGCTTGTTCCCATTCTTCGTGTATCTCCTCTACCTCTTCTTTTGTATAGGGCTCTTTCGAGTCAAAAAACTGCAAAGAGAATGAAATAATTCAAGAGTTTGATTTGATTTTTTCATATTATCAAATGGAACTATTTACTTATGATGATCAATACTATGTAGATTGCCTTTTATATACAATGAATGTCTAGTGCTGCATGTTTGACAATTAGGTTCATATATCACATCACGTAGTATCTGCATGTCCAACCGTTGTCTTGTATAGGGTGCTATAAATTTACAATTATTTAAAATGTTAATAAATAAAAGTAGGCATAGTTGGCATATATATTCATTGGAATCAGAAAACTACCTCAAAATTCTTCCAACTTAATTTTTTTTTTGTTATCTACCTTTCCTATGCCTCTTTGAATTTTTTTATTGTCCTATAAGTTAAAGTAACACATTTAATTGAATTAGTAAATAGTCATGTAATTAATGATGCACACATTAATATATGATGATGGATATAAAAATTTACTCACATAAATAGTGCCTTTTTCATTGTGTGTCCCCTATTGTCTACTTTTTCACCCAAAATATCTAGATAATACACAGTTAGCATCTCAAGAATAATTACCAATAACATCCAATGATTATTACTAAGTGAAAAGAAGACAAACACAAGAAAACTCAAAACCCACAATTGAATTTAATTCATAAGTAAAAATTATAAGTAAAGTGCCTGAAACTTATCCAACATTAAAAGGAGTATAATCATGCTCTTTCTTGCATTAGTTAAATATTTAATTATAGTAGAGTAGTATCGCTAATATATTTTCGATCTTTATGTACATGACTAATCAATGATGGAACTAGAAATGCTAGATGAGTTAGTATGAACTCTTCACACACCCTATATAAGTGGTTGCAAAGCGTATATGTATGCATTAATATATAACAAGATAGATCAAAGTATGTTTTGACATATTCAATGAGGTATTAACCATAAGATCTCACCATATCTAGAGTTCTATCATAGTTGTATTCGATCAAGCATAAACAAACACTCCACAATATCTCTCAAGTACACTAGTATCGTGCACTTGACCTGCAACATTGTCTTTAATATGGAACATCATAGTCGACCATTCTTATAAGTCTAACCATAGTGCCAACCCCCTGTGCTCAAGACCTAGCTAGCTGAATATTTCATTTGCAATCTAAGCAGGTAAGTGATTAAATAGAGGAGGAAGTGAAGCATGAATTGTAGGGGGTTCTTAGGTGCCTAAAATGACTGATGAGATATCTAGTTTCTTTAGTAGTATACAAGATAGTCGACTGAGTTTCTCTAATTATGAGGGAGAAAACATGGCCAGATGGGACCCTTATTAATAACAACAAAACATTATCATCCAATTTTATGGGTTGAATATATCTATAAAGAGCAACTACTGACAATTTCTTCGTTAGACATGCCAGGCGAGTTTTCCTAGACAAACTTGACAAACAACATTTGTAGTCTCAAAACTGAGAAAACTACTTAAGAGCTCTAGTTACCAATGTGAATGTACCAAGTGAGCCTAAATAGTATGTAAATGATAGCGAGACACATTTTACTCATTATACATGTTTTTGTGTTGAAATGAAAATGGGCATATTTTCTCTATTTTAATACTTAGTAGTAGTAGCAGTATAATACTACTAAGTATTAAAATAGAGAAAATAAGCCCATTTTCATATGAACACAAAAACATGTATAAAAACATTTTAAACTTGGAATATTCAAGAAAAATATATGCAAATGATATACATTAAAGAACATGATAGAGATGTATTACAAACACTCTATCTAGAATACATAGAAGTGTCATCAATATCGATGATAAGAAATTTAGATAGAATAAAATTGAATTGCTTCCTAGAAAGAGATTTAGTGAAAATATCCGCAAGTTGTTTTTTCATTTCCACATGAGTATTGCAAATGGCTTTCTTAGTAATTTGGTCATAGAGAAAATGATCACAGACCTCCATATGTTTCTCTTTACTAAGAAATGTAGGATATCATGACAAGTTATTTCCACTAGTATTATTACAATATACAGGAGAAGCATCATAACGAACATCAATGTTTTGGTGCATTTGCTTCATCCAACTAATTTGGCACAAAAAAATACCGGTGGCTATTTATTCTGCCTTGGTGATGGATAGTTCTATGGTATTTGGAACCTTTGACATTGATATCCCCAATTACCTATAGTAGTGGTGAAAATCATATATACCTTAGAGCATTGTTAACTAAATCAAACATGAGCGGAAAGTTTTTGGAGTCTATGTTTATCTATCTTGTTTCTTTTCTCATTTTAATTCTTATAAAAAATAGATTTCAGTTATTTTCTCCTACCAATTGAAATTCAATATAAAAAGTCTTTCTAGGGTATTCGTAATGTTCATAGTCTATTGGTGAACCTGGTTAGATGATATGAACCTTTCAAACTTCAAAAGAGGAGGGTCACATTGAGTCTTGAGGTTGTCATTCCATAACACACATGTATTTATACTTATCCCTTAACGAGGTAGTGTCTACTAAATATTCATGATCTACTTATTTGGATATAAGTTTGGGTATTGAATTCTTGATGACTGACTCAATAAAAATGATTTTTATGTTTGTGCTAGATGTTAGCGGATAAGGTTTCTGATCAGAGGTGCATGACTCTGATGTGGATGTCTATCTTTGAGTACTACACAGGTGTAGTTTCAAACAAACTAATCTAGATTTATTTTTCCTTATTTTCTTATCTTAGATCTAGTTTGTAGAAATAAAAAAAATGAATTATATCTCAAAATCAAAATTGACATAGATAATACAGAGTTGGTATAAATATGAAATTGTTGTTCCTATATCTGAAAATGAAAAAATGACTTATATCTCAAAATTGTTGTTCCTATCAATATCTCATGAAAAATCCTAACTCCACTGTATTTGAACCTCATATGCTTGAGTGTAAAACATTGTATGATGATTGGTTTATAAATATAAATTTGTATGCCACAAAACAAACAATAGAAGTTGTAATTCAATCAGATATAGATCTATCTCCTAATTTGTATCACACACCATGAGTTTCTAGAAGTGGTGTCACTAATTACAATTATCTATCCATATACATGTTCTATCTCACATATTATTTTGATTTTTGTATGACCATTCTTTTCACCCGTGTGTCATGTAATTGATTATTTTTGTCTCTATTGGTTCCTCAAAACAACTTATGCTGAGAAAATCTTTCAATCCACTAGAACAAAAGAACCTCAACCCTATGATAAAAAAACATTCTATAGATATTCAGGATCCCAGTAGAAGGTTCTAGTAGAGGCAATACCTATTAAGATGGGAGATCATAAAGAGAACCATAATGAGGAGATATGGTTTACAACTAATGACATTCCAACATGTGTATTTTTATTAAAAACATTCATGAACCAGAAGTAAATGATCTTTAAGTGATTGTCGCTAAACCTCCTCTCTATGTCAATGGTAACTAGTTCCCGAACAACCTTATCAATCTTATTAAGAAGAAGGTTTTGGTGGTAATATTTTGGAAAATACCACATAGAATGTCCAAAAATTTAGAAACCTTTGTAATATTGTGTAAACTAATATGGTGACATATAAGTATGTTTATATGAAAATGTTCCATGTCACTTGTATGAAAAGGAGGAAGCATTGTATAATGATATTCCCACTTCCACTCTCTCATGGAAAAATCTTGCAATGATTTTTTAAGAAATCATTTGCTTTCACAAAAATTAGGCATTATAGGGTTCATGATTTTAGCTTCAAACAATGGAACTAGAAGATCTTACTAAGTCATGATAAATATTTAAAGGAAATCAAACAAAATGTAGTCAAAATGGCTGACCTAGTTGTATGCTTATTAATAACTTCTTTATATGTCTTAAAAATGAGTTGAAACATCTTGTTGGTGGAGAAAAATGTGGATGATTACATGAATTTGTCTTGAATAAATGTGTGCAAATAATAAATTATATTGCTAAAGGTGATCCTTCATGGGGAATCACTCTAAAATAATAGATCTACTAGTCTCGTTCAAGATTGAAAAGCTTCTACCTCCATGATTTGTGGAATTTATGATGTAAATAGTACATACATGTCAAAATCTCTCAATATGAAATAGTAAATGATATCAAGGCCTTAACATGAAATCATCTAGCTATGAAGGTTGAATACAGACATAATGTCAAACCTCTAGCCAAATAGTGGAAGTAGTGGAGAAATGCCAAATATGCAAAGATTCCTACAATATACCATAACTTCATGCTTCTATAATAATCCATGAAGAATTTCTAGATTGGATAAATTATGTCAACAATCTTAACCAAAATCACCCACATTTCTTCTATACTAGCAGCAAGTTACATAAAATATCTATATGTAATCAACTAGAACAACAATATCTAGAACTATCAGATCGAATGGGAAATATATATTTCTCTACAAACCTCCAATAGAGAAACCAACATAATCTCAATAATCATAACTAATCTTTTAGGAACAATTGTCTTGATCTTCAAGAATTGATATTATCTTTAGGATCTTAGTTGTTGGAATTCCAGAAACAAAATAAAAGCATTGAAAACTAGTGGCTTATCTCTAAAAAATGGTAAAGACTCTAGCATGAATGATTCATGGATAAGGGAATTTAAATCCAAAAGGGTAGAACCAACCCAACCCTACCTCCTAGTTCTTAGATAAGCACAAGCTTGACCTAAAGAACACTTATGGGAGGAAATCTATGTTGATAGTTTTAGTTTTTTCATCTGCATTTAGTTTAACTTTTCAATCTTTTATTCATATTTGTTATAATCTAACAAAATGACACTTCATATTTATCTTTATTGGAAATTTTACCTGCTTAAAAAAGAACATGAGTGGATTCTTTCATTTTTGTAGATGTATACTATGCGTTGTGAAAAAAATAGAAAATTATATAACTTTTAGGATAGAGAATGATCATTACCCAGTATTATTCTTCAAAACAATCTATAAACAATTCACCCCAGTTTGTGGGCCTTCTAATATGTTTAGGTACCAGAAGAAAAGGTGGAGAACAAGATATCATGAATCTCGAGTTTGTCAGCTTGAACTCAGTGGATGAACACCTTAAATCCATCTTAGATCTACCAACACCCCCATTAGCCTTGGAAAACCCTTAGAAGAGACAAAGAGCTAACTATTATAGTCACAGTTCACTATACATATGCATATAACATTGTCATGATAGAATATGACTTAATAAACATACTTGATGGGAACCTTACTTCCCTAATTGGTAAAATACTAGTTGATGAGAAATAAGGGGGTTGTTGTAAGCGGCCCACCAGAAGGAGAATGGACAATAATAGCCTTGAGTCATGATTTGTGAGAAAACACTTGATATAACTAAAAGGAAGGTTTGTTTGGTAGTCTTGTGATGTCATTTGCACCTAACCCTTACATCTTATATAAGAAAAATTTCTTAAAGAAATTCAAGAAGATGCATGCATGTGTCCAAACTTGTCTTATGAGTGATGGATTATCTTAGATTGTGTGATATTGATTTAACACAAAGATGATGAATTAGCTTGCATCTGGTTTACAAAACATAACATGGAAGCCTCTATTATTTTTTACTATTCTTGTTTTGATTAACTAAAGCCATCATCTTTTATTTATCCAAATATCTTGCATGTCAATATTTTAAGTCTTAGCATAGCCACTTTCCCTCATTTGGAGGTTAAGTTAAGTAATCGAGTTATATCTTACAAATCAAATATAAGCATGGAGTGACTGCTATTGTATCTCAAAGACCAGCCTATCGAGCACAACCATTTTTCTTACAATTTATAAACAAAAAAGTTATTTGCAAAAAAAAAAGCCTAGTCAATTTATATTAATAAACTTGGCTTTTTGAATAATCATATCTTCCATTTTTTTCTCTTTCGTATCTTCTTTAATGAAATATTGGTATATTAAAGACATAGAGGGGATATCAAATATACCTTGGTGTACACTACTTATCCAACAACTAGACTCATCTTATGTTGATGTAAACCATTCACTTCTAGACCTAGATATGGATCCGAAATCATTATTTTTGTTGCCTCGTTGTTATCATGACAACACCTTGTCTTCTCTTTGAAGATGTTTATTGTACTCAAGACTCTTCCCAAGAGCCTCAACCTTTATGTTGTCCATGTGATGTGGGAACTATAGCTTCACCACCATGGTCACCAAGAGGAAGCAAAACTCAGAGTCATCAATATACTAGCATCACTCACTCTCCTTCTCCTCCTATTGGAGGATTTTGTCCTTGGCATGAATTTTTCTCTATATAAAGGGAAGAACTCTTATAGATTTTTTTTATCAATGTGTTTTTAAGTGTGACTTATCTCCATGGACGTCCACTCCTACCTATAGGAGAGTACATGGAATGGATTTCCTAAAAATCCTATCCATTTCTAATCGCAAAACTAAATATAATAAAATTAGGAATATTGTATGAATTCCTAGTTCTTTAGTCCATTAACCAGTAGACCAGTTGGTATCAATATAGTGACACATTAAACAAATTAGTATGCTCAGTCGACTGGTTATCTGGTCCACCTTCAATTTTAATTGAACAGTTTGATTCCAAATTGAACATGTCACATATTCCTTGTTGTTTCCTAAATTCAGTCTAGTCGAACGACTAGCTAGTTTTCAAAACTAGCGATCTATCAATCTGTTGACAATCAACATATTGATTGATCTTGTCCATCTAGTTGAGTTATTGGATTTCCCAGTCAACCAATTGGGTAGAAAATCAACATTTCCCTTATGCATTCTTATGCATGTGACTCTATAGGTTTCTTATTACATTGGTAGTGGAATTCATAACCTTAAAACTAGATATTGGTATCTAGCAATACATCATGGCTAATACAAATAAGTTGGAGAATAATTGCAACATGTAAAGTGACAAATGTTACCATGACTATGTAATCCCTTAGTCACAGATATCCATGTCAAAACTAAAACATGGAGTTATAATCCTTTTAAAATTCAATGTATTTTGGATACCTACAAAATGATATTGTATAAGCTCAATAGAGTTACATGATCATGGCCATGAATTTTATAGTTTCACTTATCAAGTGGCGAGTATATCACTCGAATGGAGGGATAAATTCTATCTACATCATTCACAAAAAATCACAAGTGTCACATGCACCAAATCACTACATGTGTGATAGAATAACTTTTAGTATCCTGGATCTCATTTGGATAAGTGAACCACGAATTTGAGGATTTGAACGACTTTAAGTTCTATACTTTGATATTGAATGTTGGCTTCAAACGTTAATGGAAGGAAGTTGTGATTATGAAAAAGCAATGTCTTAATTTCATGATTAAACAAGGTTCCTACAGAAAGTTATTAGTATAATTTGATGTATTCATGAATAAGGTAATAACCATTAACCAAGGTGGCTTTATCCAATGTAACACGCAATTCCTTGTTGTGTTAAGCCACAGATCGAAAAATCTTTAGTTAATCTTTTTCCTTGCTTATGAACAGATGATGATAAACCTGTAACAACTTTCTAACATATCGGAGAGCAAGGAGCAACGAGGTAAGTGCATGTCCATGTAGCCACGATCACTGTTCGTGGAGTGAGTGGAGAACGAGACCAGCCTGGCAGTTCTTTGCCTCCTTAAAAACTACAGACCGACCCCCCTAACCAGTTTTCCAGGGAAAGATCAGAGAGAGCGGCAGAGTTGCACGCTGAGACTGAGTCCCACGGACTCACGCTCGCACAATGAACCTAGTGCCAAGCCGGACAGCGGGCAACCAAGGAGACCGCGGCGGCAGTCCGCGCACGAGAGAAGGCACACACTCAACACGAGAACATGAGCCTGTAGCCCGTCTCTCATAGGAGTGGAGGCCATGGCGGGAAACCAACCTGGACAAAGAGACCTAGGAGACGACAACCTCAGGCAGACCCGAGAGGGATCCGGGCAGATCCAACTTCAATTCAACCCCGACGGTCATGTGTCTGTGCACGCCGGCATCGCGCGAGAGGCGCCCAGAAATGGGGAGAGTAGAGCCATCATGGCGAAGGCCTTTTTTCTAAGAGAAGGCACACGAAGGCAGGCTTCAAGGAGGAGAAGCAGTTGTGGAAGCAACCAGGAGGTCAGCAGCGATGACAAACGTAGGAGGACTGTTGGCAGCTGATAGTTCTGTCGAGTAGGAGGATGCCTTGGTCGATCTGTCATGGGTACCCTATTCCACGGCGGTGCCCTAGCCAGGAGCGTGTGTCTGCTCGCTCTCTCAAGGTGGACCAGTCCGCAGTGGCTGCGGCACGCAGGAGTCGTGTGAGGAGAAAGAACGCACACAACGTTAAACGGAACGAAGAAAGAAAGGAGAGCGGTTGGTCTGAAATGCTTGAACCGGGTCCAAGATGCTATGAACCGGCCGGAGAATCCAGTGCGAGCCAGGAGGAGCCGCTCCCCCCCCATGTGGACACGTGGCGGCCTTTGATTGGCATGAAAACGGTATTTACCTCAGAATTGTTTAGTTCTTAGATAAATCACAGTAATTAGCTCGAGCATCTGAAAAATAAGTATAATATACCGAATTTCTCAGAAAAATTAGTAGAACAATATGAAACTATAATATCAGGCTTTTGATGATCAAATATCAGTAATATCATGTAAGATGTGTTAAACTTGTTTGATGGATAATAAATATCAAACAATGTTCTAAAATTATGATAACATGTCAGTAACTCTATAATTATGTATAGAATGCATATGATGTCAGAAATAATGATGTTGATGTAGGAAATAATGTAATTTTCTTAATATGGCTAATTAGGGCTAATAACCCTAAATAAAATGTAACAAATAAATGCATGCCCAATAAATGGTGAAATTTACTTAGTATGTACATATCACTGATCTGAAGATAAGATGTAAGTCGGATATCAGTTAGATACATAAAGTTCATGTTATGTGAATTTGATCCGTATTCCATGGTTTAAACCCCTAATCTAGGTTAATGATGTAACCTAAGGTTAATATGTGCACAAAAGGGATATGGAACCTAATGTTCAGATAATGAATCATAATCTGGAAAATGACATGAGTAAAATAATTCTACGATAAGAATGCAAGTAATGATGGGAATATCCTAATGAGATAAACCCTAAAATGGACATAACTAGGGTTATGATGATGAGAACTTGATGGTGATATGTGGTCTTGTCTTAATCAGGTTTTGACCAGGATGTAGTTGACATCGGGAATGTGGTATAGATTGTGATATCTCTTTGGAAGGTACGCCATTACCTCTTACTTGGCTTATTATACATTATGCTTGTGTTATATGGTAGTAAAGACTTGGCATATGGTATTGATTGAAATGATTGTCTTGTATGATATGTTGCTTGAATTTCCATACGTCTATGAACACATCAAACATAATATATCTGTTCCATTATATGAAAGCACCAACTCTATGGTAGTGTGCTTGGAAGTGACCGTACTCTTTGGTAGTGGTCACGTTGTACATATGGAAGCACCAACTCTTTGGTAGTGTGCTTGGACCCAACTCTTTGGTAGTGGTCACATTGTACATATGATCCAACTCTTTGGTAGTGATCATAAAGGCCTTAATGCATTCAACTCTCATGTAGTAAATGCATGGACGATATAATGGAAAATATGCTTAAAATATGTGTTCTCTTTTGTTATTGAACATCTTCGGGCAAGTATGCATTTTTCTTATATTCTTCTGTTACTGCCAAGTATTAGTTTTATCTTATTGCCAAGATATGATGAGAGGTATATAAAACGACACGTAGGCATACTCAGTACAATATTCTTGAAATATTGTGCTGACGTGTACCACAATTAATCTTTTTGTTTAGGTTGTGGTTTTGCTCCTGAAGATCCAGGATAGTTGAGAGTTGTGTGGAGAGCTGATGTACAGGTGGACCTGTTGTCTTAAGATCATGTAGTTTAGTGGTAGTACATGTATATGTATAAGTTTTCTGTTCAATATGTAATATCAAATGTTGTAACAATTCATGTTGTAATTATATGTTGAATGGTGAACATGTGTTGTATGGTTTTATTATTGTTCATGTACATGTGCTACTGTTGTTTCCTTCTGACTCCCTTGATTTTCTTCTTCTTAGCCTGGTGTGGTGTGTTTAAATTGGGATTCTCGCTGAGGTGAGGGTTTCAATTTGGACGTCACACATCATATTAAGTTTTAGAAAATCTGGGGACGTCACAGGTGGTATCAGAGCATGAACAATAGCAAAGCCTGACATTTTCTCATTATGCAACTCAAACTAAAGAAAACCTTGAACTTAATAATCTTTCAGGGTTTGATTAGTCATCTTTTAGAGACTAGATCTGACCTAACCTCTAGGTTAGCACCTAGAAGTCCGAGAACTAGGTCTAGGCTAGTGCTTATTGAGTAGCAAGTCCTTAGATGCCGTTCTTTCCTTGTAGTGCAGTGGTATGGGACGTTGCACTATTTGGAAATGACGTGCATCAAGGGAAGAGAAACCCTAGACATATTGTGTACATTGTCTAGACTAGCTACACTAGTCTGCCCCTTGTTCTCACCCTTTTCACTTGTTTCTATGACACTATACTCTCTACAATAAGTGGGACACTCATTTTTAGGATTTAGTTTTTGATTCCAAACGGATCGAACCTCGATAGTTTTCTCTGACGCTTGTTTTATCAGAGAAAAACTATATAATATTTTATTATGTGTATGTATTAAAAAAATGTGTCCCCACACATATACGAGTAGGAGGTGATCATCCAACCTAAGTAAAAGTGAATGACATCAGTCTAGAAGAGAGAGTAGTTCTAGATTATATGTGTAGAGCCTTTTTGATATATATGATAGATGGAATAGATGATATAAGTTGTGATTTTATGATGTAAGTCTTTTATAGAAGATATAAGATGGTTTATGATGATGTATGTTGTCTTTGAGGACCTAAGTTTAGTTTGAGGATGCAAGATGATGTTTTATGATGCAAGTAACTAGGCTTTTATGAGATAAGATATGTTAAGAGAAGACAAGGTTGCGAGTCAGCATGAGCCTCAATCTCTTTTATGAAGGAGGACCTCTAGTGTTAGGACCAGTTTTAGGGTTAACTCCAAAGGGGGTGAGACCCACAGGGAGAAGATCAGAGAACCTAGACTCCAAGATATGAGAAATATGTGATATGATATCTGCTAAACTAGAATACTCCTAAGTGAATGAGTTGAGTTGCTTTATGCATGATTCTTATAGTCTTGTTGAACCCTAGATGTCCTTGGGAGGACCAAACCCTAGAGACAAAGATAGGCTGGTTATATGTGCATATGTGAGTATGAATACAAGTGCCTACCATCTGGGTGAGGGAGAGAGCCCAAGACCCTGGAGGAGGTAGCTATCTTAGTTTCTATGAAGCCTCATGCTCGGGTTGGTGGTTTCCCATATAGGAATCTAGTAGTGTGTATATAAGAGAGTTTTGGGCAAGTATGATTCATTAGTAGATACCTATGAAGGTAATCTCATAGTATGTCTTTGTTTTGTACTTGTGTGGCTCGATCTTGTAAGGCTATCACTAGTGCCAATGAAGTATACCTAATAACCCTATACCAGGAGGGAAGAAAGAGATTGTGCATGTGATACTCATAGAGTTGAGTTAGCTCAGAGAGATTGAAGATGGCACTACCCTCATGATAATGGTTAGGAGAACCTTAATTGGGATAGATAAAGTTTTGATATATGTTTGATTAGGCACTCATATAAGTTTGTCTTATACAACCATGATATAGTATATGTAAGATGTGATCTAATCTTGATATGTGACATACATAGACATGATATGATAGTGGATACGACATGATGAAATATCTAGAGATGGTTTAATTGATATCAATGCATAAATGGTTAACCATGTACATGAATATAAATGATTAATGTGAACTGTAGTCTAATCTTGTGATGAATTCACTAGTAAATGATGCAATTTAGTATGAACAATGAAATAAAATCATATGAATGAAACATGTTACACAAGGTGTTAATCTTAGTATTAAATAAAGATAGAAAATATAGTTTGACAGCTAGTGCAACATTATGATTATAACACCTTGATATGATCTGGATGGATAACGTGGGTTAATTATAGTTAACTCCTTCCTAGAAGGCATATGTTAATGATGAACATGTTCTAACAATGAGCTAAATAAAATGTTGATGACACCCTGATATAATGAGTTAACTTTAGTGAACTCCTTTGAAACATGGTAATACGATGACGGAACCCAAATGCATGGGTAAAGATAAGAATGCAACCCTAACATATTAGATATGCCATGACATAACCAGAGTTTCTAAACCCTTGCTTCAATCTTTATGGAGGAGTGTTTCACCCTAGATGTTTTAGACACTCTTAATAGTGGTTTGGGTATAGTTCTGGAGTTTATGCTTTTGGATATGTTGCTCCTAGTATAGTGCTTTATATGTGGATGAAGACATGTTAGTTGTTCCCTGAAGTAACAAGATAATTTCGAGGACAAAATATCTTTTAAGATGTATATGATGTCATAGACTGGATTTTGGCCGAATTTCGAGGACAAAATTTCTTTTAAGGTGTGTAGGATGTGATAGAGTAACTTTTAGTATTCTGGATCTCATTTGGATACGTGAACCACGAATTTGAGGATTTGAACAACTTTAAGTTCTATGCTTTGATATTGAATGTTGGCTTCAAACGTTAATGGAAGGAAGTTGTGATTATGAAAAAGCAATGTCTTAATTTCATGATTAAACAAGGTTCCTATATAAAGCTATCAGTATAATTTGATGTATCCATGAATAAGGTAATAACCTTTAACCAAAGTGGCTTTATCCAATGTATCATGCAATTCCTTGTTGTTTTAAGCCACGGATCAAAAAAGCTTTAGTTAATCTTTCTCCTTGCTTATGAACGGATGATGATAAACCTGTAAGAACTTTCTAACATATCAGAGAGCAAGGAGCAATGAGGTGAGTGCATGTCCATGTAGCCACGATCACTGTTCGTGGAGTGAGTGGAGAACGAGACCAGCCTGGCAGTTCTTTGCCTCCTTAAAAACTATAGACCGACCCCCCTAACCAGTTTTCTAGGGAAAGATCAGAGAGAGCGGCAGAGTTGCATGCTGAGACTGAGTCCCATAGACTCACGCTCGCACAATGAACCTAGAGCCGAGCCAGACAGCGGGCAACCAAGGAGACCGCGACGGCAGTTCATGCACGAGAGAAGGCACACACTCAACACGAGAACATGAGCCTGTAGACAGTCTCTCATAGGAGTGGAGGACATGGCGGGAAACCAACCTGGACAGAGAGACCTAGGAGACGACGACCTCAGGCAGACCCGAGAGGGATTCGGGCGGATCCAACATCAATTCAACCCCGACGGTCATGTGTCTGTGCACGCCGGCATCACGCGAGAGGCGCCCGGAAATTGGGAGAGTAGAGCTGGCAGGCTTCAAGGAGGAGAAGCAGTTGCGGCAGCAACCCGGAGGTCGGCAGTGATGACAAACGTAGGAGGACTGTTGGCGGCTGATAGTTCTGTCAGGTAGGAGGATGCCTTGGTCGATCCGTCATGGGTACCCTATTCCACGGCGGCACCCTAGCCAGGAGCATGTATCCGCTCGCTCACTCAAGGTGGACCAGTCGGCAGTGGCTGCGGCACCTAGGAGTCGTGCGAGGAGAAAGAACGCACACAACGTTAAACGGAACGAAGAAAGAAAGGAGAGTGGTTGGTCTGAAATGCTTGAACCGGGTCCAAGATGCTATGAACTGGCCGGAGAATCCAGTGCGAGCCAGGAGGAGCCGCTCCCCCCCCCCACGTGGACACGTGGCGGCCTTTGATTGGCATGAAAAAGGTATTTACCTCATAATTGTTTAGTTCTTAGATAAATCACAGTAATTAGCTCGAGCATCAGAAAAATAAGTTTAATATACCGAATTTCTCATAAAAATTAGTAGAACAATATGAAACTATAATATCATGCTTTTGATGATCAAATATTAGTAATATCATGTAAAATGTGTTAAACTTGTTTGATGGATAATAAATATCAAACAATGTTCTAAAATTATGATAACATGTCAGTAAGTCTATAATTATGTATAGAATGCATATGATGTCAGAAATAATGATGTTGATGTAGGAAATAATGTAATTTGCTTAATATGGCTAATTAGGGCTAATAACCCTAAATAAAATGTAACAAATAAATGCATGCCCAATAAATGGTGAAATTTATTGAGTATGTTCATATCACTGATCTGAAGATAAGATGTAAGTCGGATATTAGTTAGATACATAAAGTTCATGTTATGTGAATTTGACCCGTATTACATGGTTTAAACCCCTAATCTAGGTTAATGATGTAACCTAAGGTTAATATGTGCACAAAAGGGATATGGAACCTCATGTTCAGATAATGAATCATAATCTGGAAAATGACATTAGTAAAATAATTCTACGTTAAGAATGCAAGTAATGATGGGAATATCCTAATGAGATAAACCCTAAAACATACATAACTAGGGTTATGATGATGAGAACTTGATGGTGATATGTGGTCTTGTCTTAATCAGGTTTTGACCAGGATGTAGTTGACATCGGGAATGTGGTATAGATTGTGATATCTCTTTGGAAGGTACGCCATTACCTCTTACTTGGCTTATTATACATTATGCTTGTGTTATATGGTAGTAAAGACTTGGCATATGGTATTGATTGAAATGATTGTCTTGTATGATATGTTGCTTGAATTTCCATACGTATCTCTATGAACACATCAAACATAATATATCTGTTCCATTATATGAAAGCACCAACTCTATGGCAGTGTGCTTGGAAGTGACCGAACTCTTTGGTAGTGGTCACGTTGTACATATGGAAGCACCAACTCATTGGTAGTGTGCTTGGACCCAACTCTTTGGTAGTGGTCACCCAACTCTTTGGTAGTGGTCACATTGTACATATTATCCAACTCTTTGGTAGTGATCATAAAGGCCTTAATGCATTCAACTCTCAGGTAGTAAATGCATGGATGATATAATGGAAAATATGCTTAAAATATGTGTTCTCTTTTGTTAATGAACATCTTCGGGCAAGTATACATTTTTCTTATATTCTTCTGTTACTTCCAAGTATTAGTTTTATCTTATTGCCAAGATATGATGAGAGGTATATAAAACGACACGTAGGCATACTCAGTACAATATTCTTGAAATATTGTGCTGACGTGTACCGCATTTAATCTTTTTGTTTAGGTTGTGGTTTTGCTCTTGAAGTTCCAGGATAGTTGAGAGTTGTGTGGCGAGATGATGTACAGGTGGACCTGTTGTCTTAAGATCATGTAGTTTAGTGGTAGTACATGTATATGTATAAGTTTTCTGTTCAATATGTAATATCAAATGTTGTAACAATTTATGTTGTAATTATATGTTGAATGGTGAACATGTGTTGTATGGTTTTATTATTGTTCATGTACATGTGCTACTGTTGTTTCCTTCTGACTCCCTTGATTTTCTTCTTCTTAGCCTGGTGTGGGGTGTTTAAATTGGGATTCTCGCTGAGGTGAGGGTTTCAATTTGGACGTCACACATCATATTAAGTTTTAGAAAATCCGGGGACGTCACAGGTGGTATCAGAGCATGAACAATAGCAAAGCCTGACATTTTCTCATTATGCAACTCAAACTAAAGAAAACCTTGAACTTAATAATCTTTTAGGGTTAGATTAGTCGTCTTTTAGAGACTAGATCTGACCTAGCCTCTAGGTTAGCACCTAGATGTTCGCGAACTAGGTCTAGACTGGTGCTTGTTGAGTAGCAAGTCCTTAGATGTCGTTCTTTCCTTGTAGTGCAGTGATATGGGACGTTACACTATTTGGAAATGACGTGCATCAAGGGAAGAGAAACCCTAGACATATTGTGCATGTTGTCTAGAGAAGCTACACTAGTCTACCTCTTGTTCTCACCCTTTTCACTTGTTTTCATGACACTAGACTCTCTACTATGTGTGGGACACTCATTTTCAGGATTTAGTTTTTGATTCCAAACGGATCGAACTTCGATAGTTTTCTCTGATGCTTATTTTATCATAGAAAAACTATATAATATTTTATTATGTATATGTATTAAAAAAATGTGTCCCCACACATATACAAGTAGGAGGTGATCATGCAACTTAAGTGAAAGTGAATGACATCAGTATAAAAGAGAGAGTAGTTCTAGATTATATGTGTAGAGCCTTTTTGATATCTATGATAGATGGAATAGATGATATAATTTGTGATGTTATGATGTAAGTCTTTTATAGAAGATATAAGACGGTTTATGATGATGTATGTTGTCTTTGAGGACCTAAGTTCAGTTTGAGGATGTAAGATGATGTTTTATGATGCAAGTAACTAGGCTTTTATGAGATAAGATATGTTAAGACGAGACAAGGTTGTGAGTCATCATGAGCCTCAATCTCTTTTATGAAGGAGGACCTCTAGTGTTAGGACTAGTTTCAGGGTTAACTCCAAAGGGGGTGAGACCCACAGGGAGAGGGTCAGAGAACCTAGACTCCAAGATATGAGAAATATGTGATATGATATCTGCTAAACTAGATTACTCCTAAGTGAATGAGTTGAGTTGCTTTATGCATGATTCTTATAGTCTTGTTGAACCCTAGATGTCCTTCGGAGGACCAAACCCTAGAGACAGAGAGAGGCTGGTTATAGGTGCATATGTGAGTATGAATACGAGTGCCTACCATATGGGTGAGGGAGAGAGCCCAAGACCCTAGAGGAGGTAGCTATCTTAGTTTCTATGAAGCCTCATGCTCGGGTTGGGGGTTTCCCATATAGGAATCTAGTGGTGTGTATATAAGAGAGTTTTGGGTAAGTATGATTCATGGGTAGATACCTATGAAGGTAATGTCATAGTATGTCTTTGTTTTGTGCTTGTATGGCTCGGTCTTGTAAGGCTATCACTAGTGCCAATGAGGTATACCTAATAACCCTATACCAGGAGGGAAGAAAGAGATTGTGCATGTAATACTCATAGAGTTGAGTTAGCTCAGAGAGATTGAACATGGCACTACCCTCATGATAATGGTCAGGAGAACCTTAATTGGGCTAGATAAAGTTTTGATATATGTTTGATTAGCCACTCATATAAGTTTGTCTTATACAACCGTGATATAGTATATGTAAGATGTGATCTAATCTTGAAATGTGACATACATAGACATGATATGATAGTGGATACAACATGATGAAATATCTAGAGATGGTTTAATTGATATCAATGCATAAATGGTTAACCATGTACATGAATAACAATGATTAATGTGAACTGTTGTCTAATCTTGTGATGAATTCACTAGTAAATGATGCAATTTAGTATGAACAATGAAATAAGATCATATGAATGAAATATGTTACACAAGGTGTTAATCTTAGTGTTTAATAAAGATAGAAAATATAGTTTGACAACTAGCACAACATTATGATTATAACACCTTGATATGATCTGGATGGATAACGTGGGTTAATTATAGTTAACTCCCTCCTAAAAGGCATATGTTAATGATGAACATGTTCTAACAATGAGCTAAATAAAATGTTGATGACACCCTGATATAATGAGTTAAATTTAGTGAACTCCTTTGAAACATGGTAATATGATGACGGAACCCAAATGCATGGGTAAAGATAAGGATGCAACCCTAACATATTAGATATGCCATGACATAACCAGAGTTTCTAAACCCTTGCTTCAATCTTTATGGAGGAGTGTTTCACCCTAGATGTTTTAGACACTCTTAATAGTGGTTTGGGTATAGTTCTGGAGTTTATGCTTTTGGATATGTTGCTCTTAGCATAGTGCTTTATATGTGGATGAAGACATGTTACTTGTTCCCTGAAGTAACAAGATGGCTTAATTTCGAGGAAAAAATTTCTTTAAGATGTATATGATGTGATAGACTGGATTTTGGCCTAATTTCGAGGACAAAATTTCTTTTAAGGTGTGTAGGATTTGATAGAGTAACTTTTAGTATTCTGGATCTCATTTGGATAAGTGAACCCTGAATTTGAGGATTTGAATGACTTTATGTTCTATGCTTTGATATTGAATGTTGGCTTCAAACGTTAATGGAAGGACGTTGTGATTATGAAAAAGCAATGTCTTAATTTCATGATCAAACAAGGTTCCTACAGAAAGTTATTAGTATAATTTGATGTATCCATGAATAAGGTAATAACCTTTAACCAAGGTGGCTTTATCCAATGTATCATGCAATTCCTTGTTGTGTTAAGCCACGGATCGAAAAAGCTTTAGTTAATCTTTTTCCTTGCTTATGAACATATGATGATAAACCTGTAACAAATTTCTAACATATCGGAGAGCAAGGAGCAACGAGGTGAGTGCATGTCCATGTAGCCACGATCACTGTTTGTGGAGTGAGTGGAGAACGAGACCAGCCTGGCAGTTCTTTGCCTCGTTAAAAACTACAAACCGACCCCTAACCAGTTTTTCGAGGAAAGACCAGAGAGAGCGGCAGAGTTGCACACTGAGACTGAGTCCCACAAACTCACGCTCACACAGTGAACCTAGAGCCGAGCCAGACAGTGGGCAACCAAGTAGACCGCGGCGGCAGTCCACGCGTGAGAGAAGGCACACACTCAACACAAGAAAATGAGCCTGTAGCCAGTCTCTCATAGGAGTGGAGGCCATGGCGGGAAACCAACCTAGATAGAGAGACCTAGGAGACGACGACCTCAGGAAGACCCAAGAGGGATCCAGACGGATCCAGCATCAATTCAACCCCGACGGTCATGTGTCTGTGCACGCAGACATCGTGCGAGAGGCACCCGGAAATGGGGAGAGTATAGCCATCATGGCGAAGGCCTTTTTTCTAAGAGAATGCACATGAAGGCAGGCTTCAAGGAGGAGAAGCAGTTGCAGCAGCAACCTGGAGGTCGGCAGCGATGACAGATGTAGGAGGACTGTTGGTTGCTTATAGTTCTGCTGAGTAGGAGGATGCCTTGGTAGATCCGTCATGGGTACCCTATTCCATGGAGGTGCCCTAGAGATGAGCGTGTGTCCGCTCGCTCGCCCAAGGTGGACCAGTCGGCAGCGGCTGCGGCACACATGAATCGTGTGAGGAGAAAGAACACACACAATGTTCAACGGAACGAAGAAAGAAAGGAGAGCGGTTGGTCTGAAATGCTTGAACTGGGTCCAAGATGCTATGAACCAACCAAAGAATCCAGTGTGAGCCAGGAGGAGCCACTCCCCCCCCCACGTGGACACGTAGCGGCCTTTGATTGGCCTGAAAAAGGTATTTACCTCAGAATTGTTTAGTTCATAGATAAATCAAAATAATTACCTCAAGCATCAGAAAAATAAGTATAATATACCGAATTTCTCAGAAAAATTAGTAGAACAATATGAAACAATAATATCAGGCTTTTGATGATTAAATATCAGTAATATCATGTAAGATGTGTTATATTGTTTGATGGATAATAAATATCAAACAATGTTCTAAAATTATGATAACATGTCAGTAAGCCTATAATTATGTATAGAATGCATATGATGTCAGAAATAATGATGTTGATGTTGGAAATAATGTAATTTGCTTAATATGGCTAATTAGGGCTAATAACCCTAAATAAAATGTAATACATAAATGCATGCCCAATAAATGGTGAAATTTACAGAGTATGTTCATATCACTGATCTGAAGATAAGATGTAAGACGGATATCAGTTAGATACATAAATTTCATGTTATGTGAAGTTGACCCGTATTATATGGTTTAAACCCCTAATCTAGGTTAATGATGTAACCTAAGGTTAATATGTGCACAAAAGGGATATGGAACCTAATGTTCATATAATGAATCATAATCTGGAAAATGACATCAGTAAAATAATTCTACGATAAGAATGCAAGTAATGATGGGAATATCCTAATGAGATAAACCCTAAAACGGACATAACCCTACTAGGGTTATGATGATGAGAACATGATGGTGATATGTGGTCTTGTCTTAATCAGGTTTTAACCAGGATGTAGTTGACATCGGGAATGTGGTATATATTGTGATATCTCTTTGGAAGGTACGCCATTACCTCTTACTTGGCTTATTATACATTATGCGTGTGTTATATGGTAGTAAAGACATGGCATATGGTATTGATTGAAATGATTGTCTTGTATGATATGTTGCTTGAATTTCCATACGTATCGCTATGAACACATCAAACATAATATATATGTTCCATTATATGAAAGCACCAACCTTATGGCAGTGTGCTTGGAAGTGATCGAACGCTTTGGTAGTGGTCACGTTGTACATATGGAAGCACCAACTCTTTGGTAGTGTGCTTGGACCCAACTCTTTGGTAGTGGTCACATTGTACATATGATCCAACTCTTTGGTAGTGATCATAAAGGCCTTAATGCATTCAACTCTCAGGTAGTAAATGCATGGATGATATAATGGAAAATATGCTTAAAATATGTGTTCTCTTTTGTTAATGAACATCTTCAGGCAAGTATACATTTTTCTTATATTCTTCTATTACTGCCAAGTATTAGTTTTATCTTATTGCCAAGATATGATGTGAGGTATATAAAAAGACACGTAGGCGTACTCAGTACAATATTCTTGAAATATTGTGCTGACGTGTAAAACATTTAATAATTTTGTTTAGGTTGTGGTTTTGCTCTTGAAGATCCAGGATAGTTGAGAGTTGTGTGGCGAGCTGATGTACAGGTGGACCTGTTGTCTTAAGATCCTATAGTTTAGTGGGAGGACATGTATATGTATAAGTTTGTTGTTCAATATGTAATATCAAATGTTGGAACAATTCATGTTGTAATTATATGTTGAATGGTGAACATGTGTTGTATGGTTTTATTATTGTTCATGTACATTTGCTACTATTGTTTCCTTCTGACTCCCTTTATTTTCTTCTTCTTAGCCTGGTGTGGGGTGTTTAAATTGGGATTCTCGCTGAGGTGAGGGTTTCAATTTGGACATCACACATCATATTAAGTTTTAGAAAATCCGGGGACGTCACAACATGTATGGCCACCCTTACACTACACCTATTACAACTAGACCTTGACCTTTATCCTCTCACTAATTTCTTTACTTGACTCTTTTTTTGGCTCTTCCACCTGACCTGTCTTCTGTCACTCTTGTTGGTTTTGATTGGATTGTTGAGACCACCTTTCCTAAGTCGCATTATGTAGACTCTAGTAGAAAAGTGACCTAGACACACATCAATTTAAGATGGCCAGTCACAAACATTTTCTCTATCAGACATTGGCATGGTTGTTTACAATATTCTTGAGGAAGGTGAAGAAGATGATGGTGAAGATGATGTTGGTGAGGTAGGTGAGGATGGTAAGGATGATGATGTTGAGGCTAATATTGTTGATTATGCTCCTTCTACTTCCATTAGATAGGACAACAACATTTATTAGAATTATGACCCGATTCAGGACAACTAGTTTTTAGGTCTTAGAGCATCCTTGTATTTGAATTTTGTGATCTTCACATGTATTATATAGGGCACTTATTTCTAAGTCTACTAGATTTCCTTTTATTTTATTCTTCTTTGTTTTACTTTTTCATGAATTTGTTCTCCCATGTTGTAATTATGTTATTACGTACTATGCTTATCTAATGATACTTGAAGTATGTGGTTTCATATTCTGATTATGACTCTTGAAAATGGTTCTCCTTTTGGATTAATGTTAGTGCGGGTGTTCGGGTAAGACCTATCTTAGATCTTCTACCCCCTCTCTTTTTGATATGGGAAAGTGGGGATAAAAGGCTTCGCTACATATTAAAATAGATCTTATTGTATTTCTCTTTGTATGTTGATACTTGAACAAAAATATCATATACATATTATTTGTTAGCATTGGTTGGAAGAATTAACCAAATAGGTAAGCATTAATTTAGGGGAAGCATTATTTAACCCATATTCATAAGCACCCCTAAGATGCAAAGGTAAAACTTTAAATTTTAATCATGTCATTATTCTTAAGAATGGTTTGTCATCCTCAAAAGGGGGGAAACATTGATGTAACAATTATAATTCGTCCATATTTTGATGATGAGTTAACCTCTTCATTCATGCGTATATTAATATGTTTACTTGATATAACATTCAAATAGATATGTACACTAAAAGGATGAATTTAGCAAACACTAGTATGTCAAGGAACAAGTCAAAATCAACAAAAATTTAATATTTTAAGAATAAATAGATTATATAGAATTGCATTGTAAATCATTCATTGTTACATGTATGACTTGTAATTAAGCTTAATGTAAAATTACAATAATTCAAAATGAATATGTATGCACTTCAAAAGATTTGTCTTATCCAAAATAGGAAGGTATTTTGACTAAGATTTCCCTTGTGGTAACTCAGCCAACAATTATTTTATAGGCTTTGACATAATCCCTTGTCTGGTGATTTGTCCCTAGGGTAACTCGGCCAATAGCCCATAGCGGCTCGATAGGAACATATGTAGACTAAGTTTCTTATAAAAAAGTAACTTGGATAACAAGTGTGATTGGTTGTACAGTTAGTACCATCGTCTAAGTTTCCCAAAAGGTAACTCAACCACAACATTAGACTATAAAGTGCTAAAATGTGCATTTTATTCATTATAAGGGGTGATAACTTTGAAAGTATATATTTTTTGGAGTTACCACAAATGGCTAGAATTCAACCAAAGTGTATCTACTATCTAGTAGGATACCTCGATTATAAATAGGGACCAGTGGACTTCATTCCAAGCTTGCCTTCTATGTTTCTAGAATTATTGTAATACTTTGTGAAGATCTCCATTCTCTCTTCTCCAATCTCCATCCACAAATCTTGATGGAATATTATATCCTTGGCTAAGGAGGTGAAGATCAAGGTGTAAGATCCAAGTCAAGGGTGGGTAAGATCTAGTAAGAAGGTTGAAGACCCTTGATCAGTGGATAGGTAAGTCCTTGGTATGGTTCTTGTATACCATAGCCTAAAAGGGAAGCTAATTAACCCTTGATATGGAAAAGGCTATTCTTACAATGCATTGCTTATAATTTAATATAAGGTGGTTCTTATAGGTCAAAATCCTAGAGGTCAAACTCTTTAGGTAGAGTTATACATATCTAGATTTAAGAGGTTGGAACCACAATTATTGTATGTGCTCCTTGGTTCTTATTTCAACCTCTCTCTCCCTTGATTTGCATGCTTAGATGCACACAAATTTCCATATAGCTTAAATAAGGAATTCGTTGTAGATCAACCTCTTGGCTTTGAAAATGAAGCATTTTAATCATGTCTATATATTACAAAAGGTTCTTTATGGTCTCAAACAAGCCCCTAGAGCTTGGTATGAAAAGTTGAAGACCTTTTTAATTGATAATGTTTATGTCATGGATGATGGTTAATCTAATCTCTTTTTTCTAACAAATTCTTGTTAAATTAAATTTATGTTAATGATATTATCTTTGATGGTACTAATTTTGATCTTTGCAAGGAGTTTAGTTTCCTTATGCAAAGTGAATTTGAGATGAGCATGATGGGGGTCTTACATTCTTCTTTTGATTCAATATCTAGAAAACTAATGTGGGAACATCATCAACAAAAGCAAGTACACATGTGAAATCCTGAAGGGCTTTGGGATGGAAAATTTAAAGACAAATAATACTCCCATGTATATCACCTCCAAGGTTAATAAATACAAGGAAGAAAACGTAGATGAGAAGCTCCATGAGGTATGATTGGTAGCTTATTATATCTTACCGCCAATAGATCAGGTATAATATTTATTGTTGGCTTGTGTTCTACATTTTAATTAAGCTCTAAAAAGATATCATGTTGTTACAATAAATATTATTTCAAGGTACCTATCCAAGGCCTTCACATCCTAAATCAAATAACATTACTAAAACTACCTTTAGTGATTTGGATTATGCCAGGTGTTTAAGTAATACAAAATGCACAAGTAGAACTTGCTTCCTCCTTGGACCATATCTAGTTTCTTGGTTCTACAAGAAATCATCACCTTTATAACAACCCATGTTTTAGGATTGTGTTTGATGATGTCAAAGTGTACCCAACGACATGTGTTGAGTGTAGTCATTTCAGGTCGAAGAATCACACTCACCACCATCACTGTGAGAGCTGACTGTGACTACCAAATCATGGTTCCATGTGTCATTCTCACAGTGGGTCTGTCTGGTACACTTGTAACCTTAGAATATTAGGGTAAGTTTAGGAGAGAGAAAATGACTAAAAGGCATGAGTAATAAATAACGTGATGTATATCTTCAAAAGATGGAAATAATGTCATATTCATATTCAACACACCAAATATAAGTTATGGGTGAAGTTTCATAAAAAATGGATTATCATAATGTCACTAATGCATGAGGAAAGAGAAACTAAGATTTTTTTAATTAATGAATCCAAAGCTTCAAAAGGAAAATCTAATTGTGGAATTAGAATCTAAATGCCTTAATTGGCCTCTGTGCAAATTTTCATCTAATTTGGAGTTTGTTTGTGCCCTTAATTGAAGAGAGAAAAAATTAGGAATATTGTGATTACACGTTATTCAAGTCTAATTTGTATTTACTTTATGTGTCACACGGTTCACAAATTCTATGGTTTTATTTTGATTTGTTTCTATCATGCTTGGTTTATTTTATTTTGGTCGATGACCGTTGGATTACAATTAGACCACTACGATGTTGTCTTCAACCCCCGTCCCAAAATGTGAAACACATGAACAATGTTCTATCCTTGGCTGATGGGTTTTCTCAATTTTGGTTGCATGTCTCTTTCTAATTTTTCCTTTCCCACCTTCCTTGCAACTTTTTGATCTGTTTGACCCCAAACTCCGGGGGGGTTTGCTGCTCCATGATCCTAGTCGGAGAGGGACTTCGTTGATCCCATGTTTCCCTGTGGAAATAGAACTCTTTACCACCTCATGGCTTCATCTCTATATATGACCCTTCCCATACATTCTACAACACCCCAAAAGCTATTTCCAAGTTTCTTTTGGTCGTAGTTGCTATGTGCTTGCTCTGCTTCAGATCCAAGATGGTGTTTTGGACACCTACAACTTTGGAATACCTCTGTTTTGGGCTTATTTTGTTTTCTTTGCCTAACCCTAGTGTTTATTTGCTTGCTAATCACCTCTAGTGGTGATTACAGTTGCTTGTACTTTGTGGAGAGTTTGAGGTGCTACATGCAAATAACCCATGTCTAGGGTTGATGAGCAAGTTTGTCACCTTGAGAGGTGTTTCTCTCTCTCCTTGCTTCCTCTAGAGTTGAGAGGAAGGGTTGGGCTCATTGCTTGAGTTGCCTTGGGCTTGGTTGAGCCTTGTTGGGCCTTGTTTTTCCTTGTTTGGGCCTTGCCTTGCCTTGTTCGACCTTGTATTGGGAAAGGGTGTGTTTGGGAGCCTTGTGTCGGCCATGGTTGTGTCGAAAATGAGGATGTGTCGGGCAAGAGAGGGTATCACCCATGTGGTGTGTCAGCCTTTGACCATCCTTGACCTTTGGTTTCGTTTGTGTCACCACACTTGTGGACACTTGGTGCATGATGCTTGCATGTGGCAATTGCCTTGGACATGTGTATGACGCAAGATAAGAAGGTGACATTGCCCATCGATAAGTGTCCCTAGGTGGGTGACACCTTGCCTTGTTTTCTCCTTCACCCTCTTCTATATATGCCTCTCCTTTCTCTTCCTTAGGATCTCTTTTGTTGGTGTTGCTTCCTTTCCTTCCTTGGTGGGCGACACATCTCCTTTGCTAGTTGGTGGCCGATCCTCCTCCTTCTCCTTGGAGTCTTCTTCTTCCACTAGTGGTGGCCAAGCCCTAGAGTGCCTTTTTCTTCTTCTTGTGGTGAACATCTCCCCTCTTTCCTTAGCACCTTCTTCTTCTTCTCTTTCTTGCTTACTCTTCAGCCATGGTGGTTACAACTTTTGTTTCTCTTCTTGAGGTGGCCAAAGGTGGTGCTTGAGCTTGGGAGCTTGGTTGTAGGAGCTTGGAGCTTGCTTAAGGCAGGTTACATAACTCCTAACCCTAGCTATACTACTTCCTTTTCTTGTTGCATGTTTATGTTTCACTTTGATCGGCCATGTATCTTGTGGATATATGTTCATGTTGTTGGATGTTTTATTAACCTTGGTGGCCGAACCATATGTATAGAGTTTCTTGGGCAAAACTCCTTTCTCTCCATTTGGTCTTGAGAAGTGAGTTTAGCTCTAGTGGTATAGGAAACACTCCTCTCACTTGGTTGTTGAGAGGTGAGTCTATACTCTAGTTGCTTGGGCAACACTCTTCTCTCACCATGGATTAGAGAGGTGAGCCTTGGTTGGATGTTGACCTAGTAGAGGTTGGGATCTTAGCCTATATGGAAATGATCTATCATGTTGCCTGAGATATGTGATGGAGGTTGTGCAAAACCCCTCTCTCTTGATTGTTGAGAGGTGAGCCAACTCGCTTGATCTGTTAGGGTTTTGTGATGGTGAACTTTACGTTAGTGATGACCAAGCCGAGATGAACCTTTGTGCCTTGCACGATACACCTTTGTGATGATTTTGCCTGACACCCCTTACCTTGGGTTTAGCTTTGCCTGATATGGTCATGTTGAGTTTGGTTGGCTTTGTGCCTGATATGACCATTTGATCTTGTTGGTGACCTTGGGTGATATGCCTTGACCGAGATGACCCTTTCTCCTTGTGGGTGTTATCCCCTTGGCTGATATGATGCCTAGTTGTTAACTCTCTTTGGTGCTTTGGGTCACACAAGTTGGGTTGGTCTTGAGCTGCCCGATATGTGTTGAGTGGTCAAACCCTAGTGCTTGCCTTAGTGGTTGTCGATATGGTGTGATTGATCTTGTTGGGCGATAGGCCCCCTTGTGGTGCCCTTGAATCGTTTGTTGATGTGTTTCGGTTGGGCGATACAAGGCCGAGCTTGGGCGCCATGATGTTCACCGATACAAGCTTGAGCATTATGATAGTCAATTGCTCGGTAGAAACCCTAACCCTAGATGGGCAATAGGGTCGTATCTGATATAGTTCGATGACTGATACTCAACTGACCTTGGGTGCATGATATGTCCTCTGGACCTAGCTGCACGATACACTCATGCTTCCATGGTTGCACGACATGAGTTGTTGGACACAATATTTGCTCTCTGGTCACACGACACACCATAGACCTGGTTTCCTGATGTGCTCTTGTTCTTGGATTGACCGTTGATGTTGCTAAGTGCCTTGGCCGACAGACCTTTAGTGAGGGTTGTTACCCTACCCGATACCACCTATGGTAAGGGGCGCGCTACCTGTCACACTTTTAGTGAGGGTAGCTAGTACCTTTAGTAAGGGTTATGCTCAACCTGGAAACCCTAGCTAGTGATGTGTTGTATTGTAATCACACCTATGTTGTTGATTTTATATGAATGATGGGTTGTGAACCAGTGTTATGCTTGATGCTTAAAGATAATGCTAGATCTAATAACAAGATAATTATTTATGATTATAATCACGACATGCACATATGCCACCCTAATGATATAATAATTAGTAAAATCTATGACTGGTGATTTTAAGTTATCTCTTTTGATGTGCATACTAACTATGGAGGTGTATCAGGCTAATTCATAGCCATGTAAAAACTATGAGGTATATGTGTTTGAATAATGCTGCATGACGATAATTCTTGTTGATGAGATAACATGCATCACCAGCATGATGAGTTAAGTCTGAGGACCAGATGAGGGCTGAGTTCCCAGTGAGGTGTTATCCTCTTGATGATGAGATGAGGGATTGTTATTCCAAGTGATGATGTAAGATGATGATGCCTTGAGAGGCAGTGGCTTCCTGTGATGAGGGATTGAGATCCCAGGATAATGTGATGGTGACAGTAATAATGTAATTTAACGCTATGTATGTTTTTCAACTTGGTTGCCTCAACAATTCACTTAAAATATACTAATTAATTACAGTGGAACATATCTTGTAGTTTGCTCTGGCCATAGATCCATCATCGTCAGTAGCTGGTTATGGTGAAACAGGTCCTCTTGTGGGTTAACCTGGAAGCGCGTATTGTTGAATATGTGTGGTTTCTCCTAGCCGAAAATGAGGAGGATTAGAGTGCAACTTCAGTTGTAGACTCTAGAGCACGGTTTCAGGCCCGTGGCTCAATATTTTATGGCATGGTGAATAGGCCCATGGCTCAAGATGTGTGATAAGAGAGCATGAACGTGTTCATGGCTCAGAGCACGGTGATCATGCTCGTGGCTCAGTTTCACTAGCGTTGATACCAATAATGAGGTGGGCTAGGTAGAGGGTATCCTGACCTTGTGGCTGAGGCCACTTAAGCATGAGACTGCGGTCCTACTCATTTTGTACTCGTGCACTGACCATGAGGTGGTGAGGTCGAGGAGTGTGGCTCTTCCATTGACCTTTTATGGCACCGGTTTGGGTTTTGCAACCAAAGGTTGGATTTGAGCGGTACGGCTCACTTCCTCAGGGCATAATAATATGTAATCCAGTTGAATAGTACTTATTGCTTAAGGCAAAACACAGAACATTGGTTAAGGCCTTGCTTGTGTAGTTGATCTTTTTATACCTTGTAGTTACTTATACATTCCTTATGTTTTGTGATAAGATCTTATAAATCTTATCTTGTCAATCATGTTCCATAAAGAAAATCAGGTTATATGTCTCCCAGATATCCTGGTAAGTTTAATAATTCAGCAAGACTTGCTCAGTATGTTGCTCATATAATCTGCTTATATCTGTTATCTGCTTTGCCTGCTTTAGCCTTCTTTGGAGTTTTATAGTTTCAGTGGGGAGTTATGTTTCTCGATGGGACTGGGTGTCTCACCCCGTTGGTTTGCAACCTTTTTAGGTGGTCGCACTAGATGTGGTGGTCGTCGTGTGGTTGTGTCCAAGCAACAAGAAGAAGAGCAGTAGAAGGCAAGAGATGGACATGTTACTATTTTGGTGGTTTGTAGTAGAGTCCTAGAGTCATCCATGTACTTTATGGTCCTCGAAGGTGTTTTGATGATGTTTTTCGATGTCTACCTGATGTAGTTTTGTACATCTTGTGGTTGGCATTACGTGGCCTGATATGTACATATAAATAGGTGATGAACTCTGGTGCTGACAGGACAACTGGTTTCCCTAAGTTGTGGACATATATCAGGCTTATAATATTTATATAACATGTTTATCTACAAGATCTGGATGCAAACGTTCTCTTATGTATACTTTCTGAAATCAGTTTTAATTAACTCGTGTTTTCAGTAATATGTGGTTCCACACATTTTCACGTGTCACCTTGATATCTATGTGATGGCGGGGTGTGAAAGTTGGTTTGGTATCAGAGCCCTAGGTTTGCTGAGTCTACAGAGATCTAGGATTAGGTTTGTGTCTATTCTTGTGAGTTTTCCAGATCTTCTTACAATAATCTTCTGCCCTTAGAGGAAGAAAAATCTTAAAGATGTCTACAAACCATGAAGAACATGCTGCCGAGAGCAGCGATGCTGCATCAGTTGATGGAGAAAGAGTGCATGCATGTGAAGATCCAGTGTCTGAGGTCCCCCAACTTGACCCAACCATTCTTGAAAACCCTACCTACTAGCAACTTATGGGGCAGTTGATGGCTATGATGAATCACATGGTGGAAAGATTGCTTGTGCCTCCACCAAGAGTATAGGATTCGCCGAGTCAGAGCTTCGGATTATGCTGGAATGGCTAATCCAACAGATCTAGATTTGTGGATGACAGGTCTAGAGAAGGCCTTCCAGATCCTTGAGATCCCCAAAGCAAACAAAGTCAAACATGTTGTCTACCTTCTGAAGGATAGTGATGGCCACTGGTGGGCCATCAAGGAGGAGAAGTGACCCGGTGAGGTGATTGGTTGGGAGGATTTCCAATGAGAATTCGTCAGCAGATACTTTCCGAAGATGTATCTGGATGAGAACATCAACCAGTTTGAGCATCTACACCAAGGATCGTTGAGCATCACTGAGTATGAAACCAAGTTTATGGACCTGGTGAGGTTTTGTCCTCACATGGTGACGACAGATGACGAGCAGATCAGACGGTTTGAGAAGGGTCTGAGAACAGAGTTGTCAACACCTGTTGCTGCTTTGGAGAATTGGGAGCGGTTTGCCACTTTTGTGGAGTCCGTCTGTAGGATTGAACGGTCAGTCATGGAGAAGAGAGAATCCGTGACTAAGATGAGGCCTGCTCAATTTCTAGGGCAAAGGTTTGGTGGCTTTAAGAAGCCAAGGTTTTCAGCACCTTCTGGGTTAAGGGGTTCCAGTGCACCATCACAGTGGTCCCTGAGTAAGGGAAGAGGATATGGATCTTTTCCATTAAAGGCACATAGTACCAGTTCAGTGGCAGTGACAGGGCCATCTAGGTCACAATAGCAAGACCAGTCATGTCATCTTTGTGGTCAGATCGGGCATTGGAGGTCAAATTGCCCAAAGAAAGATGTTGAAGTGACATAGCAGCTAAGGAAGAATCAGCAAGGGTCAGATAGATAGAAGCCTAGCAGTAGTAGAGGGTGAGGACGCGGTCAAGCGTCGCAAGAAGGATCATCTACCCAAGGAAGCAGAGGACATGGATAACAAGCAACGTCTCGATTCTATGCTATGAGTCAATCAGAGGTGATAGTCAACCCGCGAGTTGTGGTAGGTCAGATGGAGTTATTTCATTCTGATTCATCTTCTTCTTGCTTTATATATGTTCTGGTTGACCCAGGTGCTACACACTCTTTTATCGCACAAAATATGCTTGAAAACTGTCTTTTACCTATTAGCTGTAAGAGACAACCTATTATTAGAAACCCCTCTTGATGATTCCTCGATGCTTCGAGAGGAGTGCCCATCTTGTGTTCTATCTTTCTCGAGACACAGTATACAAGTGGATCTTATATTGATATGCATGGATTTGATGTGATCCTTGGGATGTATACATTAAAGAAGTATAAGGTTGTGTTGGATTGTGGTTCTAAGCAGGCAGTGTTTGATGACGGTAGAGAGAAGTGGATCTTCCAAGGTGATAGGAAGATTCTTCCAACATGTTTGGTGTCCACTATGGTGGCAGATAAGTTGTTACGGCAAGGATGTAAGGCGTTCTTAGCTCACCTTGTGGATACCAAGGCGAAGGGTCCTAGCCTTGAGGAGGTACCTATTGTTTGAGAGTTTGTGGAAGTTTTTCCCGATGAGTTATCCAGTGTTCCCCCACCTCAAGAGATTTATTTTGAGATCAATCTAGTGCCAGGAACACAGCCAGTTGCTCAGACATGTATAAGATGGCTCCAACCGAGATGGCAGAACTGAAGTAGTTACATGAGTTGTTAGATAAAGGTTTCATTAAACTGATCACATTGTTGTGGGGTGCTCCGGTCCTATTTGTAAAGAAGAAGGACAGGTCGATGTGGCTGTGTATAGATTACCGACAGTTGAACAAAGTTACAATCAAGAACAAGTACCCATTCTTGAGGATAGATGATCTGTTTGATCAGTTGTGTGGTGCTATAATGTTCTCAAAGATAGATCTATGGTTTGGATAACATCACTTGAGGATTAAGGATCAGTACATACCAAAGTCAGTATTTAGGATGAGGTATGGTCACTTCGAGTTTGTGGTTATGTCGTTTGGGCTAACCAATGCACCTATTGCTTTCATGGATCTGATGAATAGAGTGTTTCGTCCATTTCTAGATCAGTTTGTTGTAGTTTTTATAGATGACATCTTGATCTATAGTCGGGACAGTCAAGTGCACGAACAACACCTTCGACAAGCGTTGACTCGTCTTCTCCAACATCAGTTGTATGCCAAGTTTAGTAAGTGCGAGTTCTGGTTGAAAGAAGTGACCTTCTTGGGTCATGTGATATCTGCAGAAGGAGTCAGAATGGACCCTAAGAAGGTGGAGTCAGTTGTAGATTGGGAGCAACTGAAGACGCCAATAGAAGTTTGTAGTTTTCTGGGTTTAGCAGGATACTATCAGAACTTTATAAGGGACTTCAGTAAGATCACATTACCATTATCAAAGTTGACGAGGAAGGATGTACCCTTTGTTTGGGATGATCGTTGTCAGAAAGCTTTCCAAAGCTTGAAGGAGAAGCTGACTAGTGCTCCGGTGTTGGTGCTGCCAGAGCCTGGGAAAGGCTATGTTGTTTTCTGCGATGCTTCCATGAAAGGTTTAGGATGTGTGCTAATTTAGGAGGATCATGTGGTTTCTTTTGCTTTGTGACATCTTAAGAAACATGAGGATAACTATGCGATACATGATCTGGAGCTGGCAGCAGTGGTCCATGCGTTAATGATTTGGAGACACTATCTTTCTGGGGAAGTGTGTTAGATCTTTACAGATCATAAGAACTTGAAGTACATCTTCTCGTAGAGTGAGCTGAACATGCGACAACATCATTGGATGGAGGTGATCAATGATTATGATTGCACCATTGAGTATCATCCTGGTAAGGAAAATGTGGTAGCTGATGCACTTAGCAGAATGTCTCCTTCTTTTCACTCTATGAAGAAGTCATAGTTTAGTTCCTTGGTATGCCATAGGCGGGATATGTTCGTCTCTTTGTGGCAGATGAATGTATAGTTAGAAGTTTCCTTGTTGGTAGGACTGTTGGCACAGATGCAAGTAAAGCCTACATTGAGATAGCAGATCAAAGATGCACAACAGGAAGATGCTTCAATTTAGTTAATCAGAGCAGAGTTCGATAGTGAAAAGCGTGATGGGTTCCATGAGTTCGAGAATGAGCTAGTTTTCTATCATGGTAGGATGGTGGTCCCTGATGTTGATGATCTGAGAAAGCTAGTGCTCGAGGAAGCAAACACATCGATGTATTCTATGCATCCATGTGTCACTAAGATGTATCATAATCCGAAGGACCTATATTGGTGGCCTGGTTTGAAGAAGGATGTAGCCGAGTTTGTGGCTAGGTGTGTGGTATGCCAACAAGTTAAGGTAGAGCATCAGAAGCCGGCAGGTACTTTGCAACCCCTACCGATACCGCAGTGGAAATGGGATCATATAACAATGAATTTCATAGTTGGTCTACCAAGGATAGCTAGGAATCATGATTCCATATGGGTGATAGTGGACAGTTTGACAAAGTCTGCTCATTTCATACCAGTAAAGACAACATATACAATAGAGAAGCTTGCTTAGGTGTATGTAGATGAGATAGTGCATTTGCATGGCGTGCCCGCAACAATAGTCTCTGACAGAGGACCCCAGTTCACGAGTCATTTTTGGGAACGGTTACATAAATATTTGGGAACGCAGTTGAGGTTCAGTACCGCTTTCCACCCAAAAAACAGATGGACAATCTAAAAGGACTATTCAGACTTTGGAAGATCTTCTCTGAGCTTGTGTTTTGTAGTTCCTAGATAGTTGGGACATGCATCTTAGTTTGATAGAGTTCACCTACAACAATAGTTACCAGCGGAGCATTGACATGGCTCCTTATGAGGCTCTATATGGAAGGAAGTGCAGATCACCTTTATGTTGGTATGAGTATGGAGAGTATCAGCTTTTGGGTCCTGAGTTAGTGCAGCAGACAACAGAGAAGATCAGAGTGATACAATAAAAGTTGAAAGCGGCACAGGAAAGGCAGAAGTCGTACGCAGATAATCACCGATGACCTTTAGAGTTCTAGGTGGGAGACAAAGTGTATCTCAAGGTTTCACCATGGAAAGGCGTGTTGAGGTTTGGCCGGAAAGGAAAACTGGCACCCAGGTTTATGGGGCCATACCCGGTAGTAGCATGTGTTGACAAGGTAGCTTAAAAGTTAGAGCTGCTTCTAGAGTTGCACATGTTACATCCGGTGTTCCATGTCAGCATGATGAAGAAAAGTCATCCAGACACAGGGACAGTGATACAACTAGTTGAGGTTGAGCTCGATGAAGATGTGACCTACGAGGAAGGACCAGTGATGATCCTTGATAGAAGAGTAAAGAAGTTAAAAAGGAAAGACCTGGTTCTTGTGAAAGTTCTTAGGCATCATCGTGGTGTTGAGGAAGCCATGTGGGAGCTTGAGGAAGAGATGAGGAGGAAGTACCCCTCACTTTTCTCTTTGGATTTTGAGGGCAAAATCTCTTTGTAGGGGTTTATGGCTTGTAAGGACACTGACCTCTATTTTGGGCTTATCTTGTTTGCTTTGCCTAACCCTGGTGTTTAGTTGCTTGCTAATCACCTCTAGTGGTGATTAGGGTTGCTTGTGCTTTGTGGAGAGTTGGAGGTGCTACTTGCAAATAACCTAAGTCTAGGGTTGATGAGAAAGTTTGTCACCTTGAGAGGTTTTTCTCTCTCTCCTTACTTCCTCTAGAGTTGAGAGGAAGGGTTGGGCTCATTGCTTTAGTTGTCGTGGGCTTGGTTGAGCCTTGTTGGGCCTTATTTTGCCTTGTTTGGGCCTTGCCTTGCCTTGTTGGACCTTGTATCGGGAAAGGGTGTGTTTGGGAGCCTTGTGTCAGCCATGGTTGTGTCGTCCATGAGGATGTGTCAGGCAAGAGAGGGTATCACCCATGTGGTGTGTCAGCCTTTGACCATCCTTGACCTTTGGCTTCGTTTGTGTCACCACCCTTGTGGACACTTGGTGCATGATGCTTGCATGTGGCAATTTCCTTGGACAAGTGTATGAGGCGAGATAAGAAGGTGGCATTTCCCATGGACAAGTGTCCCTAGCTGAGCGACACCTTGCCTTATTTTCTCCTTCACCCTATTCTATATATGCCTCTCCTTTCTCTTGCTTAGGATCTCTTTAGTTGGTGTTGCTTCCTTTCACTCCTTGGTGGGTGACACATCTCCTTTTCTAGTTGATGGCCGATCCTCCTCCTTCTCCTTGGAGTCTTCTTCTTCCTCTAGTGGTGGCCGAGCCCTAGAGTGCCTTTTTATTCTTCTTGTGGTGAGCATCTCCACTCTTTCCTTAGCACCTTCTTCATCTTCTCTTTCTTGCTTGCTCTTCGGCCATGGTGGTTACAAGTTTTGTTTCTCTTCTTGAGGTGGCCGAAGGTGGTGCTTGAGCTTGGGAGCTTGGTGCTAGGATCTTGGAGCTTGCTTAAGGCGGGTTACATAACTCCTAACCCTAGCTATACTACTTCCTTTTCTTGTTGCATGTTTATGTTTCACTTTGATCGGCCATGTATCTTATAGATATATGTTCATGTTGTTGGATGTTTTCTTAACCTTGGTGGCCGAACCATATGTATAGAGTTTCTTGGGCAAAACTCCTTTCTCTCCATTTGGTCTTGAGAAGTGAGTTCGGCTCTAGTGGTATAGGCAACACTCCTCTCACTTTGTTGTTGAGAGGTGAGTCTATACTCTAGTTGCTTGGGCGACACTCTTCTTTCACCATGGATTAGAGAGGTGAGCCTTGGTTGGATGTTGACCTAGTAGAGGTTGGGATCTTGGCCGATATGGAAATGATCTATCATGTTGCCTGAGATATGTGATGGAGGTTTTGTAAAACCCCTCTCTCTTGATTGTTGAGAGGTGAGCCAACTCTCTTGATATGTTAGGGTTTCGTGATGGTGATCTTGAGGTTAGTGATGACTAAGCTGAGATGAACCTTTGTGCCTTGCACGATACACCTTTGTGATGATGTTTCCCGACACCCCTCAACTTGGGCTTAGCTTTTCCCGATATGGTCATGTTTAGTTTGGTTGGCTTTGTGCCCGATATGACCATCTTGATCTTGTTGGTGACCTTGGGCGATATTCCTTGACCGAGATGACCCTTTCTCCTTGTGGACATTATCCCCTTGGCTGATATGATGCCTATTTGTTAACTCTATTTATTGCCTTGGGTGACACAAGTTGGGTTGGTCTTGAGCTTCCCAATATGTGTTGACTGGTGAAACCCTAGTGCTTGCCTTAGTGGTGGTCGATATGGTGTGCTTGATCTTGTTGGGTGATAGGCCTCCTTGTGGTGCCCTTGTATTGTTTGTTTATGTGTGTTGGTTGGGCGATACAAGGTTGAGCTTGGGTGCCATGTTGTTGACCGATACAAGCTTGAGCATTATGATAGTCAGTTTCTTGATAGAAACCCTAGCCCTAGATGGGCAATAGGGTCATAGCCGATACAGTTAGACGATAGATGCTCAGCTGAACTTGGGTGCATGATATGTCCTCTGGACCCAGCTGCATGATACACTCATGCTTCCATGGTTGCATGACATGAGTTGCTGAACACAGTCTTTGCTCTCTGGTCGCACGACACACCATAGACCCGGTTGCCTGATGTGCTCTTGTTCTTGGGTTGATCGTTGATGTGGCTAAGTGCCTTGGGCGACAAGCCTTTAGTGAGGGTTGTTACCCTACCTGATACAACCTGTGGTAAGGGGATCTCTACCCTTCACACTTTTAGTGAGGGTAGCTAGTACCTTTAGTAAGGGTTATGCTTAACCTAGAAACCCTAGCTAGTGATGTGGTGTATTGTAATCGCACCTATGTTGTTGATTTTATATGGATGATGGGTTGTGAACCAGTGCTATGCTTGATGCTTAAAGATAATGCTTGATCCAATAACAAGATACTTGTTTATGATTATAATCACGGCATGCACATCTGCCACCCTAATGATATAATAATCAGTAAAATCTATGACTGGTGATTTTAAGTTATCTCTCTTGATGTGCATACTAACTATGTAGGTGTATCAGGCGAATTCATAGCCAGGTAAGAGATATGAGGTATATGTGTTTGAATAATGCTACATGACGATAATTCTTGTTGATGAGATAACATGCATCACCAACATGATGAGTTAGGTCTGAGGACCTGACGAGGGCTGAGTGCCCAGTGAGGTGTTATCCTCTTGATGATGAGATGAGGGATTGTTATCCCAGGTGACGATGTAAGATGATTATGCCTTGAGAGGCAGTGGCTTCCTGTGATGACGGATTGAGATCCCATGATAATGTGATGGTGACAGTAATAATGTAATTTAATGCTATGTATGTTTTACAACTTGGTTGCCTCAACAATCCACTTAAAATATACTAATTAGTTACACTGGAACATATCTTGTAGTTTGCCCTGGCCATAGATCCATCATCATTAGTATCTCGTGATGGTGAAATAAGTTGTCCTGTGGGTTAACCTGGAATTGCATATTGTTCAGTATGTGTGGTTTCTCCTAGCCAAAAATGAGGAGGATTAGAGTGCAACTTTGGTTGTAGACTCCAGAGCGTGGTTTTAGGCCCGTGGCTCAATATGTTAGAGCATGGTGAACATGCCCATGGCTCAGGATGTGTGATAATAGAGCATGAATGCGTCCATGGCTCATAGCACGATGATCATGCATGTGGCTCAATTTCACTAGCGTCGATACATGTACCAAGGTGGGCTAGGCAGAGGGTAGCCTGACCTTGTGGATGAGGCCACTTAAGCATGAGACTGCGGTCCTACTCATTTTGCACTCATTTACTGACCACGAGGTGGTGAGGTCGTGGAGTGCGGCTCTTCAATTGACATTTTATGGCATCGGCTTGGGTTTCGCAACCGAAGGTTGGATTTGAGCGGTATGGCTCACTTCCTTAGGGCATAATAATACGTAATCCATCTGAATAGTACTTATTGCTTAAGGAAAAACATGGAACGTTGGTTGAGGCCTTTCTTGTGTAGTTGATCTTGTTATACCTTGCAGTTACTTATACGAATCTTATGTTTTGTGATAAGATCTTATAAATCTTATCTTGTCAATCATGTTCCATAAAGAAAATCAGGTTATATGCCTCCCGGATATCCTGGTAAGTTTAATAATACAGCAAGACCTGCTCAGTATGCTACTCATATAATCTGCTTATATATGTTATCTGCTTTACCTGCTTTAGCCTTCTTTGGAGTTTTATAGTTTTGGTGGGGAGTTATGTTTCTCGCTGGGACTGGGTATCTCACCCCATTGGTTTGCAACCTTTTTAGGTGGTCACGCTAGACGTGGTGGTGGTCGTAAGGTTGCGGCTGAGCAGCAAGAAGAAGAGCAGTAGAAGGCAAGAGATGGATATGCTATTGTTTTGGTGGTTTTGTAGTAGAGTCCTAGAGTCATCCTTGTACTCTTAGGTCCTCAGAGGTGTTTTGACGATGTTTTTTAATGTCTACCTGATGTAGTTTTGTACATCTTGTTGTTGGCCTTACGTGGCCTGATATGTACATGTAAACATGTGATGAACTCTGGTGTTGATAGGACAACTGGTTTCCCTAAGCTGTGGACATATATCAGGCTTGTAATATTTATATAACATGTTTCTCTACAGGATCTGGATGAAAAGTTCTCTTATGTATGCTTTTCTAAATTGGTTTTAATTAACCCATGTATTCAGTAATATGTGGTTCCACACATTTTCGTGTGTCACCTTGTTGTCTGTGTGATGGTGGGGTGTCACATGTAGAGTGGGCAGTGGAAGTTTCATATTGAGATTTGGGGTAGAACTAATTGTAATACATAGTTAGCACGGTTAGTAGTAGAGAAAGAAGGCTAGTACTTAGGATAAGTTGAAGGACAATATTGGTTCATATCTAACATTATGTAGAATGGTACTCGGTGGATATGATCTTGAACCTTTAGATTGTAGGCATTTTGATACATCATGTATCCCATGAAAGACTTGTTGAGCATAGAGGAAGAATTCCTACTAGGTCTAGGTGGTGAAGGTGTGGAAGAGGATTGGTTAGGTGTAGTGTGGAAGGAATACACACTAGAAGTAGAAGAAGAATAGGAATGGAAAGACTTCTTAATCAACGTCTCACTGATCACTACACCTATCCTACTAGCATGATAGTTAAACTCAGTAATGAGAGACTTTTTAGTAAGGTAGCAAAAGAGACTACAAATAAGATTGGGATAAGTAGGATGGGTATCGCTAGTGTTCTTATTAAAGTAAAAGTAGGTCACATGGTGAAGAAAGTAGTGAGTCCACTTGAATTTGATTTCCTTCAAAAGGAAGTACAAGACCTACATCACTTTCCATATTGTCTATTTGATTTTTCTTTGGTGGGGGCATTGCAATTCATTGTAATTCAATGATTCACCTCCTATTATCTATGGTAGAGGAAGGTAGGATATATTTCTTCATATAGGGATCTCTAGGTTTCTTGAGAAAAATTTGTATGTCATGGAGTGTAAGCTTGGGATCAAAGCTCTTCTACAATTTCTTAGATTAACAATGGTCAAAATGTTGTGAATATGTTTTCTTCCAAGTGTACCCCATGGTATATCCAGTGATATAGGAATTGAAAGAATCCTTATAGATTTGGAATCTGCCAAATACCATGGAAGAGAGTACAACTTGGATCTCATATTGTGGAACAGTGGTAGTGCAATTTCATGTCAAATTAGCATACAACTCATTGAAACCCTTCTTGTAATAGTGATCATTGAATTAGTGTAGGTGTTCAAGACATAGATCACTAATGCATTCATCCATAAAAATGTCATTCACTTCTAGGTCATTTATTCCAACATATATATAGGAACAAAAAGGAAAAAGAGTTTGACATAGAAATTCCAAATACCTAATCATAGCCCGAGTTCTAATAAAGGTAGCACCACTACAGACAAGCTCTCTAAGGACTAAGAGGTTGATCATCATAATAACTTCCCAGGGCACTTGTTTTGTGCCTATTGGATGCCATCATGGTATGAAAGGTTGAAACATATAGGAAGAAGATTTGAGAATTGTTAGGGTAAAGGATATAGGTTGTGTGGGATCACAAAGAGATAGGGTTAGGGTAGGAAGGTTGAGGGTTCTTGTGACGTCCACGGATTTTGGCTTCTCCAAACCCTACTGGGAATGAGAGGTCAGAATCCAAAAACATCATCCAATCATATCAGAGAGCGATGTGGAAGCAATATGTGCATACATGAACATACACCATAACATTTCTCAGCATTCAACATGTATATTACAAAGTGAATTACATTTACATATTAAAAGAAGATTTACAAGTCTATGAACATGTATCCTAATTCAGGATCTACACAATAGGTACAACCTGGACAACTACTCACTTCCTTTCTTTTTCTCCCATTCTAGCTCTGAACCTAAAACATACGTGAAACAGCAAATCAACACACAAGGTGTTGTGTACGTGGGTAGAAAGATACATACTAATATGTTTGCATAATTGAAATAACTTGAGAAAGAAAGAGTAAAAAAAACATTATTTAAAGTGATAATCAGGTAAACATTCCTTTTATTGCTTTCACTTTGATGCGGTTGTACTACACATACTTGCACTTGACTTACATCTAGTGTGGGCAATATAGTATCATCATACATCTAACATGGGCCAAGAAATCATACATCCATGTTAGGCAACATACATCCACACCAGGCTATGTGCTCTAGTAGCTACAACCCATCATACTCATTTATGTTCTATTAGATTTGGCGAAGTATAACTCATACTAGTTCAACCAAGAAATCATATCCAAATATGAGCATTCAAGATATTGCATATCATAAGCAACCAGAAAACTAGTCTTATACTTAATAAATCCCATGTACATGAGTTTAGAGATTCTAATCATTCTTGCTCATCTAGAGATCTGGTCATCACTTGGTTAATAACAAAACAACATACTATCATTAGATTCTCATCATCTTAACCCAAGTCGTGTTCATTAGGGTTTATATTATCTCATTAGGATATTCCAACGTTTACTTGCATTATTGTCTTATATTTATCTTACTGATGTCATTATTAAGGTCTGGTATGAATTACATATTTTTTTGATGATTGCGTTATTTTCTAGAATTAAATGAGGTTACAAACATGGAATTGGGTTTTAATGAGAAATGGCCTATTGTTTTGACATAATAGTCAAATCTGAATTCATATCTGGTTTCTAAATTATACTAAGGTTCAATAATATTTTTATCAGATTTAATCTCAACCATTTTCTAATTATACCATTTAAATGAAGTATTCTCATCTAAATTAAATATCATCGATATTAGTGTCTCAAAAGTCTGATATAGGGGTTTTGAAATAAAGAGGCTACTTTTCTGAGCCTGTGGGTATTTTTCAGGAATATTTTGGCCAACAAGGATATTTTTGGTGGATTATACAAGTTCTGTGTATTATCTAATATATTTGAAGGTATTTACCTGGTTGGATTTTATTGAACTGGCTAGATTGGCATTTGGGCCCAGTGAACCAGATCGTCCACCTGTTGGGCCGTCTTCTCCTTCATCGTGATTTCCAGCCAACGCGTAGGTGCGCCTCCGCTGTGAACTTTGGTTCTGAGACCTTCTAAGGGCGCCGCCGCATCCTGGAACCCCAACAAGGAGTTAGAGCTTGATTCATGATGGATTGCACTAACTCTCTCTTCATGTACGGGGAAGCACTGATCGGGACTGTTATTCCTGCTTCATCCGCTGGTTTCTAAGGCCAACCTAATTAAGGGTGCACAGGGCTCTGGTGATAGGAGAGGGCTCAACGGATTGGTCTGATAACCTGAACTATTTCATCCGGTGGGTTGAGATCACATTTCCCGTTCGGTTCAGGCCTCTCCACCCCCACACGATCTGGAGTTCAGTGTTCCTCCGATGCGTGACCTCTGTCGCAACGACTAGCTCCGATGAGAGTCCACCTCGGCTGGAACCTCTAAGATCAAAGATAAATCCGTTGATCTTCGTCTGACCTTAAAGATATGAATTGACAAGGACTCGAGGTGCCTCCGCGCTTCAGGTCGCCGCACCAACCATCCCGTCCATGCCATGGCACAGGCATGATGTTCTGGAGGAGTCAAGGAGTCCTCAAATGAGGTGCACCGCTATCATTTCACCTCCTGGTCATTCCATAGTCAAAATAACCGATCTGAGGTGTCCCCTGGTACGACATCATCGAGCCTCAGAGAACTGGATCCTTGACGATGTCTCAATTTATGGTGGTGGCAGCAGCGACGACATGGCGGTGCTGGTGAAAGTGAGCTCATGGATTTCATCGCTACACTTCCATCTACTCATCCAAGGTTGTGGTGCCATTGGGGTGGGGCATCACGGACCTGATGGAATCATATGAATTAGAAGAGATACGTTTTCGGTGATCTGCAACTTCGTCTTCCTGTAGACTTAGGCCATAGGACGGACAAGTCAAGCCCTCCTGGTCCTTCCTGCATCCTATCCCATCACAGGTTGTGCTTCCAGACTTCTTTTATCATCTCTCTAGAATAATAACATGGGTAAGGTTGTGCACAATGATGGAGGTGGATTACAGAATAGTGGGTTGTTCCCTCTCTCCCTTGAGTCGTTGCCTACAACCAGAGAGTCATTCAGTGGCTCCAGATATAGTGGATCGTAACTATTGCTCACTATTCTCAAATCTCCATGATTAGCACAGTGGAAGGTAATTCTATATGTTTATACCACTATGTAGGTTATCCTAAGGGTCGTTCCATAGTTCTGAGCTTATAGGATCTAAGCCTCCAACTCAAAACATGTACGTGGAGTTCTGTAGATAACTGGGAAAAAGAAGTCAGAAAAATAAAAGGTGGTATTATATGTTCTCCTCCCCACTTTAGAGGGTGGTTGAAGGGAAGAGAACGTCCATGGGAATCTTAACATTACCTCCTCGTCTTAATAGATTTTGAACAAGCTCGATATTGATCATGTTTATAATTTCTTCACAACAAATCCTTAACTATTGTTCAAACAAGTCTAAAAAAAAATACATATTCTGGTCCTAGCATACCTTGGGATTCATTAATGTTCCACTTGAGTCCATTAATACTATTAAATGGCCATCTTCTCATCATAAGTTTCCAATCAATCCATACAACTTATGCATCATAATTGAACTAATTTAGTTCTCATAATCATTGTTGGTATCTCTAGTTGAACTTTTAGTGAAATTATTCTTAATTGAATAACTGAGTCCTCTACTACTATATTGTGTATTAAAACCCTAAAATATAGGATATCACATTCACTCCACCTTATATTGAATTTCGTCCTCAAAATTCAACTAATGTCACAATCATGGTGATATCAAAAGTGCAACGTCATAACGGTTAGCACTCGTAGGTTTCTATGCTATTTTAGTTCTTAATGAATTCTAAGTTGTCATCTTAGGTTTTTGAGGAAATAAGGGTGCCCACTCCACCTTATATAGGTCAAAGCATCATTTATCAACTCAATCATATCATGATGTTCTTTAAAGGTAAGGTTTACATCCCCTACCTCCCTAGAGGAAATAGGGTTTATCACACATATGATGTTGAGAAAATTATACTCAAGGTTTCATCTTTCACCTTACACATCTATATAAGGTGGTATCATGATTTTATGTAATGTATTAACAAATTTTCCATGCTCAACATCACTATTGTGATTCAAGATCATCATCATTCTAGGATTTCATCATTAGAGAAGGACTTGATTCTTCATACTTATGTATTAGGGTTTGACCCTATTGTGTGAGAATTATACTCAATATAGAAGTATAGATTAAGAAGGATTAAGGTTAAAAAAAACATATTTTGTGATCTTGTAAGCTATGATCCAAGGATATCTTTATTTCAAGCTCATTATTCTAAACTTATATCATTCATGTATGATATGAAGGGAAAGAGAATATACTAAGTCAAGATTATCATGATTTCAAAATTATATCTTTCATGTATGGTAGGGGGAATATAGAAAATGTCAAGCTTATACGAGTGACTCCTCATATATAAATCATCTACATATCTCAAGTGAGGTTTCTATCATCATATATTAAGAAAGAGAAGAAGAAGGGAGAACATGTATTTTGAGTATCTTTTGCACAAAGCATCATACTCTCATAACTAGAGTTCATATATTACCTCACTTGCAACTAATGATGAGATTCACAAAATATGTCACTCCAGTTAGGACCTAACTCAGCCAAAGGATTGACTTTATCATATGGGTCATCTACCCATCCTTTTATTTTACCCAACTCTCACATATAGATTTGAATCATGCATAAGGACTCAACTTAACACTCAAGAGTAATCTAGTGTAGGACATTTTTTTTAACACATATATCATATATTGGAGGCTAGGTCCTATGACCTTCTCCCTATGGGTCTTACTCTCTCTAGAGTTCACCACATATCTCATCCTACCACTAGACATCCTCCTTGTATCAGAGCTTGAGGCTCATGCACACTCATCTCTATCTTAACCTAGGTTATGTTAAGTAGGAAAAGGGAATGTACTTTCATCATCAAGATTTTGCATAAATTCTACAAAATTGGATTCAACAAGTATACAACTTAAACCTTTATAAGGAAACTTATACCATCAGAGATTAAACTTAGATAAGATTGCGCATGCTTATTTCAACTATCACTCTATCATCCACTCCATGTATCACATATCTTGATAAGGCTCTAGACATCTAATCTAGACTACTCTCTCTTCTAGATTGATGTCACTCCATTTCACTTAGGTTACATGAACACTAACTACTCTCCAGTGTGAGGGACACATTTTCATATTTACATATAGGTAATAAAATATTATATAGTTTTTCTCCGATAAGGCAGACGTCAGAGAAAACTATTGAGGCTCGAGCCGATTGGAAAAAAAAACCAAATCAGCAAAACGAGTGTCCCACACATAGTAGATAGTCTAGTGCCATGTCACCTAATGAAATGGTGAGAACGAGATGTAGACTAGTGTAGCTACCCAATACATATGAGCTCTATATGGAAAGGGTTTTAGCCACTTGTCTAAACCTAGTTCTCGAACATCTAGGTTCTAACCTAGAGTCTAAGTCAAACATAGTTCTTATAGAACAACTTGCTATGTTTCTAGGGTTTGAAATGAAAGGTGAAATTTTGTTTTATGTTTCATTGTGAGCAATTGTTAGGTGTAGCTATTGTTCATGCTCTGATACCAAATGTGACGTCCCCAGATTTTGGCTTCTCCAAACCCTATTGGGAATGAGAGGTCAGAATCCAAAAACATCATCTAATCATATCAGAGAGCGATGCGGAAGCAATATGTGCATACATGAACATACACCATAACATTTCTCAGCATTCAACATGTATACTACAAAGTGAATTACATTTACATATTAAAAGAAGATTTACAAGTCTATGAACATGTATGCTAATTCAGGATGTACACAATAGGTACATCCTGGACAACTGCTCACTTCCTTTCTTTTTCTCCCATGCTAGCTCTGAACCTAAAACATATGTGAAATAGTGAATCAACACATAAGGTGTTGTGTACGTGGGTAGAAAGATACATACTAATATGTTTGCATAATTGAAATAACTTGAGAAAGAAATAGTAAATAAAACATTATTTAAAGTGATAATCAAGTAAACATTCCTTTTATTGCTTTCACTTTGATGTGGTTGTACTACACATACTTGCACTTGACATACATCTAGTGTGGGCAATATAGTATCATCATACATCTAACATGGGCCAAGAAATCATAAATCCATGTTAGGCAACATACATCCACACCAGGCTATGTGCTCTAGTAGCTACAACCCATCATACTCATTTATGTTCTATTAGATTTGGCGAAGTACAACTCATACTAGTTCAACCAAGCAATCATATCCAAATACAAGCATTCAAGATATTGCATATCATAGGAAATAAAAAAACTAGTCTTATACTTAATAAATCCCACGCACATGAGTTCAGAGATTCTAATCATTCTTGCTCATCTAGAGATCTGGTCATCACCTGGTTAATAACAAAACCACATACTATCATCAGATTCTCATCATCTTAACCCTAGTCGTGTTCATTAGGGTTTATATTATTTCATTAGGATATTCCAATGTTTACTTGCATTATTGTCTTATATTTATCTTACTGATGTCATTATTAAGGTCTGGTACGAATTACATATTTTTTTGATGATTGCATTATTTTCTAGAATTAAATAAGTTTACAAACATGGAATTGGGTTTTAATGAGAAATGGCCTATTGTTTTGACATAATAGTCAAATCTGAATTCATATTTGGTTTCTAAATTATACTAAGGTTCAATAATATTTTTCTCAGATTTAATCTCAACCATTTTCTAATTATACCATTTAAATGAAGTATTATCATCTAAATTAAATATCATCAATATTAGTGTCTCAAAAGTCTGATATAGGGGTTTTGAAATAAAGAGGGTACTTTTCTGAGCCTGTGGGTATTTTTCAGGAATATTTTGGCCAACAAGGATATTTTTTGTGGATTATACAAGTTCTGTGTATTATCTAATATATTTGAAGGTATTTACCTGGTTCGATTTTATTGAACCGGCTGGATTGGCATTTGGGCCCAGTGAACATGATGGTCCACCTGTTGGACCGTCTTCTCCTTTATCGCGATTTCCAGCCAACGCCTAGGTGTGCCTCTGCTGTGAATGTTGGTTCTGAGTCCTTCTAAGGGCGCCGCCACATCCTAGAACCCCGGCGAGGATTTAGAGATTGATTTCGGATGGATTGCACTAACTCTCTCTTCGTGCGTGGGGAAGCACTGATCGGGACTGTTATTCCTGCTTCAGCCACCGGTTTCTAAGGCCAACCTGGTTGAGGGTGCGTAGGGCTCTGGTGATAGGAGAGGGCTCAACGGATTGGTCTGCTAACCTGAACTGTTTCATCCAGTGGGTTGACATCACATTTCCCGTTCGGTTTAGGCCTCTCCACCCCCACTATGTAGGTTATCCTAAGGGTTGTTCCATAGTTCCGAGCTTATAGGATCTAAGCCTCCAACTCAAAACATGTACGTGGAGTTCTATAGATAACTGGGCAAAAGAAGTCAGAAAAATAAAAGGTGGTATTATATGTTCTCCTCCCCGCTTTAGAGGGTGGTTGAAGGGAAGAGAACGTCCATGGGATTCTTAACATTATCTCCTCGTCTTAATAGCTTTTGAACAAGCTCGATATTGATCATGTTTATAATTTCTTCACAACAAATCCATGACTATTGTTCAAACAAGTCCAAAAAAAATACATATTTTGGTCCTGGCATACCTTGGGATTCATTAATGTTCCACTTGAGTCCATTAATACTATTAAATGGTCATCTTCTCATCATAAGTTTCCAATCAATCCATACAACTTATGCATCATAATTGAACTAATTTAGTTCTCATCATCATTGTTGGTATCTCTAGTTGAACGTTTAGTGTAATTAGTCTTAATTGAATAACCGAGTCCTCAACTACTATATTGTGTATTAAAACCCTAAAATCTAGGATATCACAGTTCTACTACAGATATGACATATTTTGTTTGTTATTTTTTTAAGAGAAACAAATAGGACATGTGAGTCAATTGAAAGTGTTCTTCTCCAGAATCACTTGAAAGGTGACAACAATAAAGTGTTCTTCTCTTCATGTGGCTCGGAGATTTGGGGGATATTGAGTTTCACGACCAACCATAAACAAAAGACCCAAAACAAAGAAGGAGCGGAGATGAACTTACCAAGGTGCTCAATGTGCATGGAGAGGTGGAGGGAGGGAGATCTTGGCGTCGTAAGGTCAAAGAAAAAATTGTTCGTTGGGGGTCAACCACACCAGCAATTGAGCAATTGAGAGGAGGGATGAGTTGCAAAGGATCTGGGGAAGCTCGGGGTAAGAGTAGGGAATCATATCTCCTTTAACAATCTATTTTATTCCAACATAAATTTCATTTGTCAGACAATGATGCCCTTAAACTTGTCTAGTCAAAACAAGCAAAATTTAACTTGTGATTTTCTTTTATGCAAACTAGACATTGGATTTCCTATATTTAATGCATGCATCTAGTGGATCAGTGAATTCTCATGGTTTAATGACTGGTTAACATATTTTTATAGGGTCATCCATTACTTCTATCCTACATGTAACTATGTTTATTCTATTTAGACCTATTTTATCCTATGGCGGAGTACACACACCTTATCAAATATGGCGCACATATGTTTTCTAGCATTTCTCAACCTTGTTTATGTTTATATCTTAGTTTATTGCTGTTCATGTACTCTATTCTCATTTTAAAGATGAATTTTATGTATTGCTATTGTGTTTAGATGATAGTTTATATGAAAACCCATATTTTTTACTCAATTAATACTAGCTTATTGATTTATTTTAAATGTCATTCAATTGGTTGATTATAAAAATGTAGTCATGATTCATATATACTGAACACATTTATGTTTAGTGATTCATTAGTTCTATCCTACTCTTGATTTTATTTATATTATTTAGGGAAATAGTTTTGTCTAGTGATGGATATACTACAACTAATCAACATTTTCAGGTATATTTTTACATTCCTTTTGCAAATGTGGTCTTGTTTACAACATACTTTTGTACCATTCATATAATCTATTATTAATGCCAATGTCGATTTTTTGTATTCTGGATTGAATCAATATATAGTTCATTCAATTAATCAAGTAGTAAATTGTAGCAAAGTCTCATACTCAGTAAACACATGTTTTGGTCATTTTCTATATCTACCTACTCTCAATCAGGCTTATCATGTTTGTACCATCAATAACATCTATTCTTATTGTTTTCATAGATATAAATAGTTCCGTTTTCCCATAGAAAGATGAGAAAAATATGTATAATTTTTTGACATGAATTTGGCTGAAATTCATAACATATTTAACTACTATTCAAAAGAAGGCTTGAAGTCTTACTTCATCACATGAAAAACACATGATGCCGCTGGATGAGGTTGTGTAATATTTAATGATTTTGTCATCACCCATCAATGCTAATTGACTATCTAGGTCCCTGACGTGGATCTTGTCACACCAAAAAATTCATTAGGAGTGAAATCACTAGAGTTTACCTAGACATAGTATAATAATCTCCACCCACAAATGGACATATCTTATTTTAGTATAGTTCAAGATCGAACCTAAAGGACAAAGTTTTTATGAAGAAATTTGATCAAGGTAACCATACAAGAACTAGTATTTAACACAAGATTGGATTGGTTGTTGATTAAACTAAGGTTGTAGATAGTAAAGGTTGAATTTAAAAGGATTATAAATCAAGGAATGGGAACACTAGGGTGGAATGCCTTTTACCACCACCATCTATCATTCACTCTCTCACTTTATGATATTAAGTATGGACATATATATTGAGGCTAGGTAAATCCCCCTTTTAGTATTAGGAATAAAAATAGTCATATATCAATCTAATATCATAGTCGTGTTACCTAGAAATCATACATCTATCACCCCATAAAAACATATTTGAAATTCTCATCAAGGTTTTCACATCAATCAACGAGTATCCTAGATATTGGGTTTGAAGTTCTCTACACCCAAGATCTAATTTACATATAAAATTGCATATATTAGTCCATGCAACAATAAATATAGTAAAGAAAGAAAAATCAGGTAGCAGACTATTCCCCATACTCTAGCAAGGGGATTACTTGCTCATGACAATCACAAAAAAAAACAACAGAAGAATTGAGAAAGAAAGTCATGATCACAGTAAAGAAAGAAAATAAATCTGTGTTGTGCAAAAGCCGGTCTTCATGCAACAAACTGATGGTGGACGAATCAACAACAAGACCACCCTTGGATGTTCATTGGAGGTGTAAATGGAGCATAGTTCTTCCTTCTTGAAGGTTTGATCTCCTCACTTTGAGGAGGGAGAAGTGGTTTACAAAGGTTGGAGTCATCAACCGATGGTGATATGTGTCGTAGGACATACCTCCTTTGTGGTCAGAGCTTTGGTTCCATGGAAGTGGGGGAGGTGGAAGAACAATTGTTGATGTTTGTCAACCGGTGGTAAAGGTCGATGGTATCTGGAGGTTGATGTCCTTGAGTGTAAGCTCCATCCTGGAGGCGTCAATGGAGGATCCCCTTTTCATAGGTATTCCCCTTCTATTTATAGGCACGGGGACGGGTTTGTAACCCTCCCAGCTGTCATGGGGTGAAGTATTGGCTTCCATGGAGGTGAAGAGTCGGTGGAGGAGCGAGGAAGATGAAGGGTTTGTGATCTACATTAGTTACATCAGTAGTCAAGGAGTCCCACAATGTTTAGTGGATCCATCTATTCTCAAATGATCACAGAATGACCATCGAAAGGAAATGCAGATGACCTATGGAAGATGACAATAGAACATCCATCGAATGTTTCAGTCAGAATGACCATCGGTTTTCATGAGCTAGAGTTTCGTCGTATGTTGGCCATCAGAAGATGAGTGGTCTAGATGGACATCAGGAAGCATGAATTGGGAAGCCATTGGTAGGTGGAAACATTGAGTGACTATCAGAGAGGGACCATGGGAATATGGTGTAGTGTGGCCATCAGAAGGCAAATGTAGGGGGATCAACACCTTCTACAGTCCTCACATTTAGTGAAGTTCAAACTTTCCATGAAAATTAGGAATTTGATTCAAAACCTTATATATTGTCATAAAAAAATATAACCTAAATGCAATCTAGTCTTAAGATAAAATGATGGAGACAAATGCAAAACTAGGCTGAAAATGTGACTTGAACTATAATTAATATGCATTCATTAGTCCCCCATAGTCTGATAGCCAGTGAATGTAATAAACTGCATCAAGTCAAGTAGACCTTGAGTAATTCAAGATCAAGTAACAACCACTTTTTCTTGATATCAAGTGTGAATAATTTAAGATTATATGACTTAATAAATAGAGTGACCTCCAAAGCCATTAACTACTTTATCAAATAGATTTTTATTCAATTGGATCGAAATTCTAAAAAATAGGCATCCAATCAATGTGGAGGCAAAATTCTTGACTATTGAAGATCGTTCGTCTCAAATATGATTTTCCCTCTATATAACTCTACTCAAATTCCAACAACATGTCTCTTGTACACATAGAACATATGATTATTGTAGTAACATTAGGTCTAAGGATCTCAATCACCAATGCCACACTGAGATATGATTCTTATATTGTTACATGTCTTCCACATATCATTCTCAATGTGGGTATGTACAATACATGTTATTCTCTAACAATTACTCATTAAACTAATATCAAATATCATAACTAAAGAGAGATAGTTATTATTAAACATACACACTAGTCTTATGTATTATATATTCTTGTCATATAATATCCATAGTTATAATTAACTAGGGACATAACAAGAATTAATAATCTTTAGTATACATATGATCTCATGTTCATGTCCCCAACCCAAACCATATGTCATTGAGTAACAAAATATTAAGATATTACTACATATACTCATTATATCAACATTGAAATGAACATAATAAGTAGAATTTTGTTTATTAATTATCAAATCATATAATAAATTTCCCTATTATAATCATCATATGATGCCTTTCAAGACATACAACCAATAGTTCCCCACTTGCACTGGAGCTAATAACTCATGATTTGAATCCCAAGCGATCTAACATGACCACCATGCTTATGTTGTGAAATTTCTTTTGTCAAGGGATCAACAACATTATTTTTAGTTTGTACTTTGTATAGCTTTACATCTCCTATCTATACCATCTCTGGTATGAGATGATGTCTCTATAGTGTATGTTTGCAACAATGATTTTATCCCGGTTCCTTATCATGTGTAATTCCTTCAGTGTTGTAACGATAAAGAACTAATACATCCTCAAAGGATGGAACCAACCCAAGTTCACTAATCAATTTCTTTATCCATACTGCTTCCTTGGGTGAATTTAATGTGGTAGTATACTTGGATTTTGTTGTAGAATCAGCCACTATATATTGCTTCGAACTCATCCATCTTCCAACTCCTTATATGAAAAACAAAAATCATGATTGTGAGCACTAGTTGTCCTTTTAATTTTGGAATCTTGAATCAATGTAACCCTTTGCAACTAGCTCCTCTTTGCCTCCTTATATCAAGAATCGATCCTTAGTTATTCTCGAGTACTTTGGGATTTTTTCAAAAAAAAATACATTGCCTTCATTGTGATCTAAGTGACACTTGCTTGTCATGCTTAAAGCATATAAGACATCTAGGCGTATACATAAAATACAACCCACTATTTTAAAGATCTAGGACACTATATTTAAAGAGACTAATTCCATGAGAAATGGGTAAGTTACCTCTCTTGGAATCTTCATCTTGAACCATTATAGAACCTTGGCAGTGGATGCACCTTTCAAATCTATCTTGTTATCCTAGAATATAAGATGTTTCACATAGGCCCTCAATAGTGAAGATATTTCCCAAAAAATTCTCAACCAATTATAGATCACATATGTCATTTCCCACCAATAATATGTCATACACATATAATATGAAAATTACATTTATGCCTTATTAGTATTTGTGATCATGCATTTCATTGGTTATCTAGGGGAATAGAAAATAAATCTTATGCAACTTGAAGTTGAAACAAGAATTATTAGAGAATAGTGTAGTACTCAGAAATGTTGATCATATATACTACCAGAAAGAAGTTTTGGGGTTTAACAATGTATTTAGTTTACAAGGAGAATAAGGTAGTGATGTACATCGTGCAATAGTAAGTCATGGAACTAGATAGGGTAAATGATGAAGAATAAGTATGGGAGACCCATCAAGGTGTAGGATTAGAAGAAGGGTGATACAATATTTTCACTAGATACAGATGAAGAAGAGTTCAGTATTGAAATTTTCCTCTTGATGACCATTGAAGTCAAGGTTTGACAGAGAAAGCTTTGCACTGGGGACCTTTCAACTGACCTCACGTCAATGTATCTCCAAGAAAAGATATATCTACACTATCTCTAACAACTACTATCAGTGGTTGCATGATTTCCTTACTAGGACAGGCCAAGGCAAGGAAGTGGGAGGCAAAACCAAATGAAGAAGAAGGTTAAAAAGTGTGGTTGCGACTCTGATAGTGAATAGAGGGGATGAATCGAACACTATTGGTACCTATCGTGATGTTACTACCCTTGTAATTGTAGGTGTCACTCATTGTTGTAGCTGCTTCCAACCATAGGGAAGAAGTGGAGGAGAAGAAGAAGAATATTTTGTAGGGGGACTGCTCATTCATAGACATTGTTTGTGTGATGAGTGTCATCAAGGGAAGTAAGAAGAAGAAGCAACACAACAACTAGGGCTTTTGATGTGGAACTTATGGAGAATAAGTTTTTGGAGTAGGAGAAGAAATATAGGAAGGAAGAGGGAAGAAGACGAGGAGGAGGAGAATAAGTGTGGGAGAGGAATCACCCATGTGTTGAGGAAATAGATTCTCCCAGATGGACACCCAATTGTTATCAGTTTCTTGTTTTTGATGTATAGATGGCACGATATTGTTCAGGTGAGGGGAAGGGGGAAGCACATGTTAATAGTTTTAATTAAAAGGGTTGATGTAATTAATTATAATTAATGTGAACTTCAGCAAGAATTTTAGAGGATAATAAAATATAATATGATTGGTATCAAAGTTTATAGGATGATAGATTAGATCTAGGTATACCCAAAAGAAATTATAACTAATTTTTTGGGTTAGTTTAAACAAATAATTAGTGTAGGACTTTATTAAGTATTTTATAACTCAAAAAGATTTTACAATTTTGACAAAAAAGAGTTCAATGGTCTACCCTCTCTCTAATCGAATACCAAATTCCAATATTTTTGGTGTATTACTGATATTATTTACTTTAAAGACATTTTAGTTTATTTTAATGACTAAAATAATTTAATGTCATTAATTTCGAGAATAAGACACTTGTATATAAATTAGGTACAACTTGGTCTATTACAAAACTTCCCCAATAATGAGGATTTCATCCTCAAAACCAAGTCACACAAACAAACTAGGGTAGATATTCATCATATCATATTTGGGTTTCTAAGTTGCTTCATGTAGACCATGATGCTTCCACAAGACTTTGACCAACTCAAGATCCTTGTTATTCAACTAGTTATTATATTATCCAACATCTTCACATGGTACTCTTCTAATAAAAATAGTTTCAAAGCCTGATTTCCATGTTTTCAACAATGGAGTTTTAAGGATCTAATTAATTAATATAAAAAGCCCTAAAATAGGTAACTAATCCATATGAACTCCAAATTTAGTAAATAAATATGTTTTCTTAATCACAAAAACCTAATAAGTCGATTGTTTCAGGTTTGGAGTCTAAGATCTGATGTTTTGTACAAAGATCTAGAATTAGGGTTACATTACATATATATGAATCTCAAACCCTAATACATGTGAACAATTTGTATTTAGGCAAGGTTGATCTTGGAAACAACTAGTTTGGTGAAGAGAGTTTCTAGGACCCTGGTTGAAGGTATGTTTGTATCCCCGATTATTCTTATTGAGCAATGATCCTATATTATTATTTCTTTTGGTCCTATGGACAATAGCTTATACACAATGTCTTTTCTTTTATAACTCATGGTTCTTGAGAAGTATCTTGTTTGTCATAATCTTGGATATTCTCTTGACTCTTGTCTTGTGCCTTAGTACATATTGGTCTTATATAATGATATGTGCCCACTTTGAAGTGGATGATTAAATGTTTGTGTTGTCCATTGTGTGATGGCAACATTGTATAATTCTGACTATACTTCTCTACTTACCTCTACATTTTACATGCTATGTGATTTAGTAGCACTAGATTAGTGTAATTTACATTGGTTTTTGGGGGCATTATTCCCCTGTTATTTATTGAGGAGAGTGGTAGTATCCCATTCTCTATACCTGAGTTTGGCAGTATTCCATTCTCAATTTTATATATATGGGAGATTGGTAGTATTCCTTTCTCTATTAGGTTTCAAGTTTATGAGACTTGGCCACCTTTGTGTTTATATTGTTCTAAGACTATGCTTATCTCACATGTATGCAGGTTATTGATGTTGATTGTGGGGTGTGTGCCCTACTTTCTCATTATGTGCTTCATTTCCCACCATGGTAGTGGATGTATATGTGGCACAATCTTTTATAGTTTTTTTATGGCAAGTATCTTCTTTATTGTGATTTTTTCTCTTGATACCCACTTGGGAAATACTTTTATTTTCTATGGGAAGCTTCTATTTATTTTTTATCCTTAGTTCCATGTATTGCTCAATTTACTTTTTAGTATGCACATACCAGCATTTGTTGATGTCATCTATTTTTCTCATCTTGTTGGGGTATGCTTCCAACCCTAGGTGAAGGATGTGGAGGACATATCATAAAGTTATGGACTTAGCTTATGGAGTTAAAGCCTGGAGACAAACATGATGTGGTTTAGATTTCCCTCTACATGGATCCTTATGATTTACCTTTACATGTAAGTTTAAGATGTTCTTTTGTAACCTTATGAGAAATTGAATATAGTCAATGTTTTTATTCTGTTGCCACACTTTGGTTATTTTTTATACCATAAATAAGATTTGAAAATTTTACACCCACTCCAACATATCTTTTAGGTGTGTTTGGACTAGAGGTTCTGTTGTTCAAATTTTTAGTAGGGAGTGGTTCCCCTCTGGGATCCCACTCCTTACAATTGCCAACAAATATCTTTTGTCTATCTTGAACTGCCTTCATAATCTTCTTAATTAGATATAACTATTCACATATAAATTTAATTCCTCAAATTTTATTAGTGATTATAATGATTTAGTGGGAGCATATTCATATTCCACATGATGATGAGGAATAAAATAGAAACTAGTGTGGAAATACCTTCTTTAAGGGAATAAAGAGAAATGTCCTATGTGATAGGAATAGAGATCTATAGAGATAGTTGTCAAAAGTCTCATGACCTAATAAAGAGAGAGCATACATTTGCAGTCTATGTTGAAGGGTTCAGTATGCGAAGATTCAGTGGGAGAAAACTTGTCCATGTTAGCTGGAGTTAGTCTCTCAGATGCCTAGTGTCCCAAATTCTTGAGAAAAATAGGAACACATAGATACATTCCTTATGCATTTGCAACTGGATCTATCATGTATGTAATCATCCCATTATCTTGTATGTATCGGACATGATAAGAATATATATGCATTCACCATCTTGTATGTATTGGACATGACAATATGATATGCTCATCTAGTCATCTCGTACGTATTGGACATGACGAGTGGATGTATGTCTACTTCTAGTGAGAGTCACTAGAATACTAAGTCATTATGAAGTATTAAAGGTTTAGTTCTATGATAATAAAAGGAAGAGTTGAGTGTAAATTAGTTACACTAATGCAAGCTTCCCAAATGACAAAAAAAATTATCGCAAAATAAAAAATATAAAAGTGAATATGGAAATGTTTCGAGTAAAATTAAAAGTGATTTAATTCTAAAAAGGAATGTCGAGTATCCTTATATTATGAACACCATAGGATACCATATGGATCTAGAAGTTCATACATATGAACTTATATATATTCCAACCATTGATGACTGAGTAGAAATACTAAGTCAAACAATGGAGCTAATTGTTAGGCAAGGAATATCAGATAGCATATTACGGCAAATCCATCTGATATGAAATGTCAAACAACAAGGAGATGTGAAACATGTAATATACCGACTAAAGCAAAGTGTTTCTAACTCACTGAATTAGTACTAGCACAACAGAAACATGTGGGACATGTTTAGAGATCACTAAGAATATGATTTGAAGATGATTGGCTCTAAGTGCAAGTGGGAGTCTGATGGTTTATGCTCAAAGAGCCAATCATATGATGATTGGATTGGTATATGTTCTAATTGATTTGATAAATATCAAAGGCAAGCTTCCAATTTATTCTAGCTCAATCAATTATGAGATAAATGATGGAGTAGAATGAATGTATAAAGAATGACAATACTCAATGATGTATGTCTTTAGGTTGAGGACCTAAATAGTGAGATCATACAGATGCTGAGAGTATGTACATTCTTGTTATGTCCCTAGTCGGATGTCATTGTGGAATGTTGATAGACAATAATGACACATCAAGACTAGGGTGTATGTTGGTTGATGAAAATGTATCATTAGTCATGATATATGATATCAAACCAATCACATAGATACATGTTAGAGAACAGTGTATCGGACGGACCCACAATGAGAGTGACACATGGTACCATGACATGGTAGTCTGAATCATCTCACATAGTGATGATGGTGATTGTGATTCTTAGACCTGAAATCACTACACTCGTCAAATGTGATTGGGTACACTTTAGCATCATCAAACACACTCCTAAAACATGGGTTGTTATAACGGTGATGATTGGGTGGCATTGACGCATGAGTTAGACTGTGGGTGATAGATATGGTATTTGTCCCTCCTAAGGGAGTATGATGTCCAGGCCACTTGATAAGTGAGTTTGAGAAAGGCATGCACATGCACATGTGAATCAATATATGATATTGATGTCACACATATCTCAGACAGTCTGCTCTAGTTCAAGAAACATGAATGAACGTTGAAAGGATGACAACTCCATGCCTGGAGTTCATTCAGAATATTAGAGACAAAGGAATTATACATTCACTGGAACACCAATCACATATTTTAGGATTAAAAGTTGTTCTCCAACTTTTCTTTTCACTTGGGTAGCACTAATGTGTGACTAGGTATCTCTCTTTACTTGTGATGTCATAAGATGGTTATGGACATTCACTGCCAACGTGAAATGGGACCTATAGGGTCACACATAACGGATTAACTTGGAAGAGGAGTTTATCCATGAATGATGTTTGGATTGATTACTAAAGTGTTTAGGTACTCAATCAAACATTCAATCAATAGACTTGACTCATAATCATCAAGTTCAAGTGTTGAACCGACTGAATAGAGTGTCAGATTGATTGAGAACTGAATTGACATTGTTCTACACAATCTGGACCCCCAACCGACTGGTTCACTGGGTGAACCAATAGTCTCATGGTCAGTGAGATGACCGGTTCAGTCTAGTAAACTGATCAGTTCACTTGGACCAAACGATCAGTGTTGGGTTTTCCTAATTTCTGAGAAATGTTTTTCGTTTCACTTGTTCAATTTGATTGAGACAGGAATTAATATTTGTGTTAATTAGAAACGAATAGGGAAAGTCAATTGTAGGCAGGTCTGGGAAGTGAAACGACCAATTCAATGGGTGAACCGATCGGCTCACACTCCCAACCGACCAGTTCACTTCACTAGTGAACCTATCGGCTCACATTCCCAAATGACGGATTCGCCAGTCACGGTGTAAATTGTTAATGGAAATTCCATACCCTTCTACACCCTTACAGACTAGGAACCCTGACCCTACCCTCTACTATAAATAGAGGTTTCCTTCTTTCATGAGTGATGTAGAGACACCCGATTTGGCAAGTTAATTTAGTAGATTTATAATTAAAAAAATGTATGTATCCAAAATAAAATCAAATCCCTAGTTTTCCATGTGGTCCTAATTTATACCTACTACATACTTTATTTTCTCATTTCCACATATCTCTCAATAATCAGACCGTTGGTGTTCTATTTCCCAAACTTATTGCTAGATGTAGATTCAACTAACAACTCTATCTCTTCTCCTCACTCGAACCACTCACATGTTGGATATAAAATGATGTGAATTTTCTTTGATCCTCTCTCCCTTTCTAATCATCTGACTCACATGTCCTATTTATTTCTCTTCATGGAATCAACTAAGTGTTTTGATCCAATTTTTCATGATATTTGGTGCTCTATAGAACTATACCGCTATCTCTTTAGTTATTCACCATCCTCTGAAACCTCCAGCAATGAACCTAAGACCCCAAAACCCTTCATCGAACCTCCAACAATGAAACACAATTCCAAGAACCCTTCCTATAATCCCCAATGGTGTCTCAAAGATTTGTATCCTTTATTTCCTTGTCGAATGTCCAAATTTTGAGTGATGTTGTTGAGGATGCACTTGGAGCACTAGTTCACCTTTCAAGTGAGAAGAACACTTTATTGTTGTTACCTTTGTAGCATGTAATATGTACACGGCCTGGAGCAATAAATTTTTATTTTCCTATGTTGTTCGGCCATGTTAGACCTTATACTAATGCAGTGGTCCGAAGCTGTCGATTTAGCTAGCCATGCAAAATGGTAAAGTAGGTTGAAACGGGGTCCCCTCTTGATAGCAATACACTCTGCTAACTACTTCATTCAAGATTCCTCATGTTTGGATCGCTTAAGTAGGTGCTTATGAAATTGAAACACTACTTTTAAATGAGTGAATCCTGCCTTGCTTTGTACTTGCCATTGCCCCTGCTTATGTATAGAGCTAACTTTGTTTTTTGATATCTGAGAACCACCCTCTCAGGAGGAGCCACTTCGGTGACCCCACCCCAGTAGTTTAGATCAGGGGACCCACCGTGTTGTTCTTTATCTTCCGGTAGCACAGTGTTGTATGATTGTTAGTGACCTGGTACAACACTAACCATCTCACTACATCTTGGTGGCATTCTACTTTTCATTGATACAATCATGTTGTCGTGCTTCATCTATGTTCCTGCTACAGATCATAGAACTCATGTCCCTTCTTTCCCTTGCACACCTGGGATCTCATGTTTCCGTTTCGGTTGTCGTTGTCATCTTACAATTTGTGATTTCATTCCTATAACACCTAAAGGGTATGAGTGCCATTATAAGAGCGAGAGCTATAATGTTACACTCAATCGTCATTGTCACCTTACAAATCTTCCTCGAGGCCTCACTAGCTCACTATGATCTCCATGTGACTATCATTGCAACCCATGAGGTTCCCACCACTCTACATTCCTCCATCATGTGTTAGGAGTTGTCATTACCCTCATGTTTCTTTTCTTGTGTTTCTGTCATCCTCTATGAAGCTACAACCCATGTTCTTGAGGTCAAAGGTTTTGTCTCTATGTGAGTTCATATCAGGCTTGTGACGAGGCTCCAATTTTTTTGAATTCAATTCTTTAAACTCCCAAGACCAAGGTGAAGCCCAAACAAGCTTATCTTCGACAACCTCCTCCTCCATGTTGGCAATGGGCTCTAAATGTCTCCACAAAGTTTTATTTCATATAAGATGACCTTTGTAGTTTTTTATCTAGTTTTTTTGATTTTATAATTTGAGAAAGTAGTATAAAACCTACAATCTTTAATGGTCTAAAAATTCTAAAAAACCTTGAATCTAGGTGCCATAAATAGCAACTTGACATGTCCTTTCCTCATTTAACATGCCTTCAAATGCTAGGTTCTTCAACTATTTCGCTCCTAGGTATGGATGTCGTGACTCTATTAGTTATTTTCTCATGCAACCCATCTCTATCTATATTAGCATCAAATGAATTTCTTGCTTAACATGTATCTTTCTTTGTCTCATTGCATTCATTTAGACCGCCTTATCTCTTTATAGCATCTCCTTTGATATCCATTTCTACTCCAACTCTACCTCCACATCATTTTCCATAGCATTCATTTAGACTGCCTTATGGTCTCCTCTTTATAGAAGCTCCCTTAATATCCATATCTACTCCAACTCTACCTCCGTATCACTTTTCTTTTCATTCTCCCTTGTATTCCTCATCTACTTTGTTGTGGAATGGAGATTGTTACGACGACCCCAATATTTTATGCAATGTTTGGCACAACGATGGTACTCACCACTGACTTTCTACCATGGGATCCATTGAAACATATTGGGTGGCCTCTCTTCTCACCCTACCTTTAAAATATATAGCAACTAACTAGGTGGTCACAAACCCTCCGTTACAATTCCATGGTTTTTACCTCCAACTAACTAGGTTGTAGCTAACTTGGGATATGCTAGTCACATGTAGTGGAGTTATCACAAACATGCTAGAATTCTTTACATGGAGCTTCGTCTACTGGAGTTATTTATTTACGTGCTACTCTACCTACTAGTCTTCTATCTGCCTATGTCGTCGACTTTTGCTGTTGTGCGCCAGCACTCTCTGACATGTTCGTGCCTTGTTTGCACGTCGACTCTCTACTTCTATGTGCCAACATTCTCTGGCTCTTCTGTGCCCTATTTCACATGTTGACCCATTCGTACTTTATTTGTACATTGACTACTACTGTTACTGAGATCCAGCACTCTCTGGGCTCTGCTAGTCTGCCATTGTGACCCAACACTCTCTGGCTACTACGATGATAACTTTGATGAAGACCTTGGTGCCTATCAACTATTTTATCTTTTGCTCCAGATGATTGTGTTGCTCCAGATGATTGAGAAGCTTTTGTGACAAGCTTGCCTACTTTCTTGGAGTATCTACTTGAGGGGGAGTGTATGAGTGTTTGAGTGTTTGAGTACTTTAATCATTTGAGGGGGAGAAATTTCTTGTATGGGCTTCGTTTATCCTTTTGTTTTGTTTTCTAGTCTGACTCTCTATTTGCAAGCTGATTTGGGATTCTCCCAACTTCAGCTTGAGGGGGAGTGTTAGAGAGTTTGTTTGTTATTAGTGTCTTTGTTATATGGGCTCAAGTGTCTTCTCCCATTAGGGTTAGTCTTATGTATGTACGCTTCCTTGTCCTACTATTTATAGGAGCATGATTTCTTCTTTTCAATACAACACATAGCCGTCTTTCACTTTCAAAGAATATACAATACATTATGTTAATCAACTAATGTAAGCATGTATCCAAGCATATAATAATCAATATTTGGTAAATAATGTCATAGAACACCACAATTGTTTAGTGAGGACTATGTAATGTACTCAACAAGTATAATTAGAAAGGGGAGTGAACATGATGACATACAATTATTAAATTCAGACTTTTCAGTACTTGTTGAGTTGTTGTAACTAAAATATAAGTTAAATGGTAAACTAGTGTGGATGTAATTGATATTAGATCACAATATATGTCATCCATTCCATTGCAGAAGAGAGAACGACAGAGGAGTTTCCAGAGTAGAGGCTGAAGATGAGCCACAATGGGGGGAGACACGAAGACGCAAGTTTGCGGCTTCCTTTTGCATTGCGTAGGGAGCCCAAAAGACACATAATGGTCATTTGCATCATGGATTTAGGGACAAGGAGTCGAGGGGAATTAAATTGTGAAACAAATTATGGTTGTTGGGCTTTGGCCTGGCTAAGTGCCCCCCCAACCTTGGTTAGATTCAACTAACTACCAAGTTGGCCTAGGCGGGTGCCAAGCCAAAACCCATTTATGGGTGGCTAGCTAGGTGACCACCCCTGTGGCAAATAGACAACCAGAAGACTAGTCGTCTGACTCAACAAGTATGGGATAAACAAATCGAACAGAAAAAAGCCAAGGAGCAACAACGTCAACATGAGAGGAAATGGAATCGCCCAAAAATGAAGGTAAAAGTAAAAATGGCATGATTTAAGAAAGCTATGAGGAGGAAGATGCCGAAAGGAGGAAGATGCGATGGAAGAATAACAACGGAGAAGTGGTACTTGTAACTTTGGATGTAGGTCAACGAGGAGTCTTGGCCCACTAGAGTAGAATTGCAAAAAGCCATAGTCAAAATGAGCTGCAACCGTAGGAACCGCCCGCTGCATGCGGAGATGACCGGAGTGTTGCCCACTTGCTCTAGTGGTGTTGTTATGTGCGCTAGAGAGGGGTTGGGTCGGGGTCTTGATGTATGCTCACGAGGTGTTACGGAGTGGGGTTGAGGGGGTTAGGGTTAAGAAAAAGGCCCAAATAAAAAATGACACTTAAGCGGTTGCACAAGCCCATGGGCGTCCGCATACTCTTCTTGGGTTTGCTTTGCAGTCTGATTTGCTGAAGTGGTTTGGGCCACTAATCACACCACTTATGCGGTTACACATGCCACATTATGAAATACTGTAGTACCTTACGATGGATGAAGCCCCTCTCTTAAATTCATGGTCTTAGCAAATGGTGCACTAATAGAGATATTTACTCCCACTTCGGTAGAGCATGATGTTGAGGCTGGGCTGATATAAATAAGAAGGCTCTCCCATCTATTAGGATAGCCTTGGGGGGCTGGTTCCCCCTTGTATTATTACCAAATGGTATCAAAATTTGGCCCACTTAAGGCCGTATGGAGTACATCCAGCCACACTAGAGAGAGCCTATAGTGTGAAAGTCTGGATGAGCACATAAAAGCCACTTCATCAAGCCTAGTGTGGAAATTGGGCCAATGGAGTATATCCAACTACTCCATTGTGGGTTCACAGTGGGCGTTAGACCTTACTTAGGAGGGTTGTAAGACCTATTTATCCCCACCTCCTTAGTATGACATGTTGAAGGTGGGACAACATTGCTCAAGGGGACTCTCTCCCTTATGGGTTAACTTTTGAGGTGGGTTCTACCTTGGGTATGGCTCATCACATCCTTAAAATTCTATCCAAAACATTTTCTTTGTTTGAAATTTATTATCTTCCAAAAGGAATATACCATGAACTCATTTTAACTGTGGGATTTTAATTGGATCAGGACAATGTTTATGCAATATGTCATGGATAAAAAAGTTTGACACATCTCACTACTTAAACAAAATATGACAATAGTGTCACCATATTATCTATGAACTGTTGAAATCCAAAATACATAATCTAACCCTAATTTCTACCATGATTTTTAAGGCGCGTCATACACTTACTCCTCTCTTTACATGTTTTTTGTGTTTTCTTATATAGTTATCATGGTGCCCACCTAGACATTGGAGGAGGGGCATGTATGGCCTTTGAGTCCCACTATAGTTTATTTTAGGGCCAAATTAAGTTTAAGTCTGAATTGGGTCAATTTAGGTCATTTTAGTGTCAAATTAGGTTAACGTGGGGAGTAGTTTCCTTTTTCTTGGGCACCAGAGAGTAGATCACATGCCATTACTCATATGAACTGGTATTTCTTAATCTATGCTAGTTAATATGCTTCTCTAAGAGTTTCTACGGTGTTTATTTCCTATATGTTTACTTGTTCATCAAACCTACATGTCTTATGCTTCTTTATGTGATTCAGGAGGATGTGTAGAGAAGTAGAGAGTAGTTCTTCTTCGAAACAAATACTTGACCATGAGAGTGGCTGGGAAATGTTGAGCATAAGGTTGATGTTCAAATTTTGATATAAGTACATTAGTGTTATGTTGAAATGAGGATCAGATCATATCATTGGTGGGTGTATGATGACAGAAACCTCTTTTGCAAGTTAATTAGTATGTTAATTATGTGGTTGCATGCGAGTAATGGTATGGAACTAAAATCCTATGACCAAGATCTCTCAAAATTCTGATCTAAATCCATTTTGTATTTAGTCCTTTTAATTTTCCTTGAGTTGCTAATTAGTGAAATCACAACCCAAATTGTAACACACTTGCGCCTAGAAATATCTTTCTCCCTTAGATGATCTGGAGTTTATAAATTTAAGACTTGCGCATTTAAGCTGACAATGTTTTTCCATTGTTGTCAGAAAGCATTGGTATATTTGTGTTAGAGTAAGAGGTGTTAACTAGTAAATGAGACTAGATCACTCATCACCCCATTTCATCTTTCCACCGTCATTTATATCATCTACCTTATCCTCCATTGTTTGTTAAGTGTTCTCACTACTTGTGAATTTGCAGGACTACATGTGGAAATCTAAGTGTGGTCTTCAACCATCATTGTTTCTAGACTAAAAAATCGAACATACTCTTAGCAGTTGACACAATTTTATCGTGCGTATAACACAAGTGCACGAGCCAAAGTAATATAGGCCTTTGTGAGGCCCGAATTGAACTCAAAGAATGGTTTTTTGTAGACTACTACTAACTATTCACAATCAGCTAGACCGATAAAAATGGTTTGAGAGTGGATTGAAAAAGAAAACAAAAATATAAGAAAGCAAAACAATCGATTAAATGGTTGGTTTAATCAATTAAAGATGGAATCTTTAGGGTTGCGATTTCACCGCAGGTTCTCATTGTACTAATTCCTACACAATTATCCTGATTCGTCTCCTATTCCGGGTAGTGGCCTGTAGTCATAATTGTTCGCTGTTGCGATACAATTCACTACCTAAATCTAGGTCAGTTCCACAGTAGTAGTAACCTATATCCTAGATCAGGTGCATGAAGATCATACTCTGGGTTTCCACCATTAACTGTACATCACCTTGTTCAAAGGATTTATTAGTTAATGTGATATCCGTCTCTTTTCAATCGTTAATTCTTCTTTCAAAGTAATTAAAGGTATTAAATTATCAGTAGGGTGATCAATCATAATGATATAACGGAGAAAATGAAATCATAGCATGAATTTTAAAGACAAATTATGATAACTATGTCAAAACTATCATACAACAATTACCTGGGCTACTCCTGGTCCTACAGATAAAGGGGATTAGCCCCGCATATTCATCTCAATAAAAGACAACATGAGAGAAAGGGAAAGCATATGGAAAATGTGAATAGATGTAATGTAAACCCCTAAACGAAGGAGATCCAGGCATTCCTTGGTGTGGGGTGAACGTTCTATAGCCTTCCGGCGGTGGAAAATGTCTTCTGCGGCTCTCGGAATGATCGAAGCATAGCTCTCAGCTCCATTCTTCTCTCCTCTCCTTCTTGAGACTTGTCTGGCGGCTAATGATGTGATAATATGACTTGGGTCGTCTTTCTTAGGTATAGGTATCACCTATGGCCACCAAAAGATCGCAGCCGTATGATTAAGGTCATCCTGAGTGTTTTCTAGATCGGGCAGTGTCGATACTATCGACGTGATGTCGATGGTATCGACTCTTTGGGGTAGCGACACTTCTTCAATTTATGGTGTCCTCTCTGAAGATGGCTCGATACCATCGATGGTGGTGTCGATGGTATCGACTTGCTGATCTTTGGCACACTGATGTAATATCGATAGCATCGACTATGGGTCAATGGTATCAACACCTTAGACGTCACTTCTGCTATGGAATCTGTCGCCAAAAGCTCATTCTTCTAGGGTGATCTCGATACCATCGACTTTGTGTTGATGGTATCGACTGGTTCTGGTTGTTTTCCGACTTGTTGATGTGGCCATGTCGATGGCATCGACGGCCTCAGATATGTGAATTCCCTGAAACAACGAGAAGAACACCAATCTAGTCCGCTAAATATGATCATTGATACCAAATAAGGTGAAACAAGGTAAATTTTATGCATTTTTAGATCATAGACTAAGGAAAGTGAATCATGTGATATTAACCACAAATATGACTAATAAACGCATAAAATGAATGTAAAACTAGACTATAAAATTGACTCAAAATCCTCGCATCAAACTCCCCTAAGCTTGAACTTGCTCGTCCTCGAGCAACAAAACTATAGAATAACATTGCAAGAGTCAACTAAAGAACATGTCAGCATAAAAGACATCTCTATATGATTCACACATGTCATTCACATACCGGCCTTAACTAACCACGCAATGATAACTACCCTAAGGTGACAATAATCGTCCATAAGAGATGCCCACCCCTTTATCGACGTACATTATCAAATAAGGCATTTAAGATAATAAATTCCTCTGGTTCAGGCTTGGTGCCTCTTGTGATCTCCTATCTACGTTTCTCATGTACTAACTACCATCTAAATGGAAACAGATCTCCTAATATACAATAATGAGGGGATAATCATGGGTGGCCTACCATTTTGAGCAATAAGTGAATGCAATGGGTGGTTGTGGAAGAAATGAAAGCACAAGATAGTTTTAACATGCAAAATTAACAAAAATGACCTAAATGATGCATATGCATATGAACATGACCTAATGCCTACATTTTGGGTGGAATGATGCATGTTCTTGCTATTCCATCTCAACGTGAGATAGAATCTCTACAAACTATAACATGTGCTCATTCTTCCTCTTATGCAGGTGAAACAAGTTCTTTTCTCCCTCTAATTTCACTTTATTCTTTTTTTTTTAAACCCTCATCTTACAATTGACTAGAAGAACATTCACCATATTATTTTCTTCGTTCTTTTTTTTTAGCTTATTTTCACATAACTACTATCATTGAAGCATTCCAACTTACTTTTTAGAGGGTAAAGAACAAATTTCCTGCTTTTCTTATTTTTCAGAAGAAATAAGGCACATAATGTCCTATATGCTCAAAAATATGCAAAATGCAACTACATGAAAGTAATTACGCCACTATAAAGACATGCACTTGAGAATGTGTGCATGCATGATTCATCTACAAGTTTTTGTTTCATTTTCCATTTTTTTAGTGCAAAATCTAGCTATATTACAATCCTATCCAGATGACATGCAATCAAGAAATGAAAATTGTAATGTCCATTTTTACAAAAATTATCAAAACCTAAGCAAAAACTAAGTACATCAACATAAAAGATCATAACCAAACATAAAATAAACCTAAAGTTGGGTTGCCTCCCAACAAGTGCCCTTGTTTAATGTCCTAGGCTTGACACAAAGATACCTTTAACCTGGGTTGTCAAGGGATGTCTCTAATGATTCATTTGGCAATTTGAATTCAACTCTATCATCACCAATCCCAAGTGTCAAGTAACCTCGCCCAATGGCAGTGATTACATCAGTCGTAGCTTGGAATGGCCTTCCCAATAGAATCTCACCTCCTTCCAGCTCATTCATGTCCATGACCACAAAGTCAACAACGAAGATGAATTTGTCGACCTTGACTAGCACATCCTCGCATATACCTTGTGGCATTACAATGGATCCATCCGCCAACTCGATTGTCATGGAAGTTTGTGTTGGCTTCTTCAATCCCAACTTTTGAAAAGTGGCAAGTGGCATAAGATTAATGCTTGCCCCTGAGTCACACTGTGCTTGTGGAAGATTTTGGCCACCTATGGAACATGGGATGTAGAAACATCCTGGATCTTTCTTCTTCTTTGGCAGCCTTCCTTGGATTATAGAACTCATTGTTTCATCCACACACACAACATTTGTATCTTTGATCTGTCATTTCTTGTTAATGATGTCTTTCATGAATCTTACATGTGAATGGATTTTCTCTATAGCCTCCACCAATGGAATGTTAATGTGGAGCTTTTGGAAGATCTCAAGAAATTTCTTAAAGTGTCTTTTCTCTTTCCTCAGCTTTAGACTATCCGGGAATGGCATGCTTGGTTCCTTTATGTGCTTGTGCGGTGGCACATATGGGCTATTTGGGGTCTCCTCCCCTAAGATTGCTTCAATGTCACCCTCTTGCTTCATGGTTGGTGTGGCTCATGGCTGATCATCCTTCTCGGTGGTAGTAGCTCCACTGCGAAGTATAGCCTTCACCATCTCCTCTTAGTAGGTGTGGGCACGACTGTGATGGGTTCTTGGTGGGATTTGTTGAATGGGTGGCATCCTCCCGGTAGTCCATATAAGTTGCGGGGGTATGTCACACTGGGTTTAGCCTTCGTTTCAAAGTGCATTTTCCCTTTCCATGGACCTCCCCCAATGGGGGCTCTGTCTCCTTTATCACAGATATATACTTCACTTGATGATGTACTTGAGTAGCCTCTGCATTCCCAGCTGGTTTTTTTAATGATTTGCTTCATGGCAGCCACCTCAGTTGCAATTTGGGTTATGGACGTCTCTAGCATCCTCAGTTGTGCACCATGGCTCTGTATCTATTGCCCAAATTGCTTCAAGTACTCATCGTGTGACTGTACTATCTTGGCGAGTGAGCCCATCAATTCCTGATTTTGCTTCACCACTTGACTGAGCAATTCATTATTCTTTTCCTCTAGGCTAGGCTGCGGCTTCTGAAAATTTTGTTCCTTCCTCCAATCATAATTGTTATTTCTATATCCTTGTTGATGCTTATACTTTGCATGTGCTTCATCATCAGACCCATTGTCCTCTTTCTCTAGGAGCTTCTTGGCTATAAGATCCATCTTGTCATTAAGCGCTTTGATGGCCTTTGCTTCATGTGTCATGCCAACCTGCTCGGGTGCATCTCTGTAACGACCCCACCTCCCGATAACCCCCAATTAAGGGAGAGCGAAAGGTCGGTGCCGTTATCCAATTAACAGGATCAAAGGTTTGACAAATAATCAATAACAATTATGAAATTCTACTAACTAACTGAAATTTGGTATAAAATTAAAACTGTACTTACCTTTGAAAACCTTGGGAATCTATCTATCCAAGCTTGAATCCACTCTAACTAATCCTCCTTGCACTTTATGTTTTACTTTCACAATGTGACACTTTACTGTTTGTTCTTTCAATTGTTGTTCCTAAAACGCCGACAAACAAAACGTTGGTCAATATATCGAAATATACTGGTATGTGAGAACAACCAAAATCTTGCAAATATGGCTAACAATTTAATAATCACAATCAAATTAATTAACAAGCCAATTTACACTTTTCAGTATGACATTCTCCACCGCTTTTACCCTAACCCTGGTATAACCACCTTAGGGTGCCCTTTGCCAATGACTTATGGCCACCTTCTCAATCCTGAGCTTGGTTCCTGGAGGTCACCACTCATGGTGCCCACTAGTCATGCAATATCATAGGCCACCTTCTTGGTTCCTGGGGTCACCACTCAAGGTGTCCATTGGTCTACCCATCTGGGCCTGACCTTTGGCATCATCCATCAGGGTGGCATGTAGGTGCGAGAATACATATTTCTATTTTTAATGTGATAATCATAGTGACATTATGATTTGCAAATATGAACACCCAACAGATAATTTGCATTCAATGCGATTAACCATCCAGAAAATCCTCGGGAAACTAAGGCGGTTATCCATAATTAACCACATACCTGATCCAGAGCAACTTGATTGTCCAAGCAATAAGGATAAAGAATCAATCAACAAGCAATCAACAATATCCTAAAATTAATGCATACGATCCAAGTGTTATAGTTTATCCAGAACATTCTAAAGCTAGACTTGGATTCCACCTTAGGCTTTCTAGACCACATTAGGGTTTTATTAGGGTTTTTGCCTCCATAGTGCTTTTATCATATTAAATTCCCTCTTAGTTCATAAACCCTAATTTCAACATCATAATCCCAATTAAAGACGATTATTTCTCTTTTATACTAAAACTACCTTCTTTATCCTTTTAAGTTATTTCAAGGTCATTATACTCAATTATCACCTTTAATTTCTTTCAGATTAACAACTCATAATTTATGATGGTCTAATTCCCATATGAACTCTATTTATTATTAATTCTACCTTGATTCAATCAAAAACCCTAATTTCTATATTAAGGTTATTTATCCACAAATTAGGGACTTTAATGCTCGAAATAGCATATTCTTACTTTAATCATGAAATTAATCAATTAAAGCCATCAATAGTCGAATTAATCAACATTAGGGTTTCAAGGCCCATTAAAGTACATTCATGCATATGAAACTCTAAATTAACTAGTTATATGCAAAGTTCGTCCTTTTCTTCCTAATATTCCTTTTTATCATTAACAGGCTAATATCAACTTTAATCATCTATTAAACCCTACTAATCACTTTAATCATATCAAAATAGGGTTTCTATTACATTAAAGTTAATAACTTCCATTACTTTTCGAATTGCGAAAAGATTCAGATTTCAATTATATTTTTAATGGATTCCTCTCGTTTTTATGAGCAAAATTGATATATTATACTTATCGATCCAAGCTACCATTAATTAGTTATGATTTTTGTAAGATTTCACTTACCCGGACCAATGGCAGGCCGCCACGTCGCCAAACCCATGCAACGTTGCTGGGCTATTCAAAACATAACTGAATGACCCTTTTGCCCCCGCTTGAGTTGTTGGTCCTTTGATACGCTGATGGGCAACCTCGTCTGACGCTGCTTGGTCGTCTTCAACCTCCGCGCTGCCCTAGCTGCGCGTGCCGACAGTTGTTGCGGCCCTTCTCTCCTCATCCCTATGGCCCAAAGCTTCAGGCCAGTCATCTTCCTGCCTCCGCCACCCCTGGGCGCACTCAGAGAAGCATCAAACGGTGGCCAAGATGGCCGGGTTTTGGCTGGAACAACATGCGACCTGCAGCAGGTGCTGCGGATGTGCGGTTGCCGTTGCGCGTGAACCAGGGCACGCCCTTAATGTTTATAAGGTCCATTGGCTCTGTGGTACACCAGGACATGATCATAATCTACTGTTGGCTCCCCGTTGTTCCCTGGTCTCTCTATCCTCCCATGCCTAGGGTTTGCATGGGTAAGAAGAAGGAGAAGAAGTAAAAGTGAAGGTTGGCTGCGTGGGATTTTCTCTAGACTTGGCCAAGGGCTCTACCCTTTAAATAGGGGAGAGTATCCACACCCCACCGTGCTCATCCATGAGTTAGTGAAGCACTTTCCTAATAAGAATGTAATTCCTTCATTAAGAAGCTAACTCTCTCTCTCACTTTGTTTTATTATTCCTTCTTCTTTGGATATTGGGATTTCAAAAATCATCCCTCTTATTCCCTTTGTTCTTTCTTTTTAAACCATTGCACAAAATCCTATTTCCTTTAATAACAATTACTTTTGTTTAGCAATACCATGTAATACATTACTGGTATACTCACATTATCTTCTTATTTTGCTATTTTGGTATTTTCTCTTTCTTTCCTCTTTATTGGGGTTTCTTGGACCCCATGAAACTCTAATATTTCGAAATCCTTTTATTGGATACTCATTATCCTTCTAGATGCATCTAAATGCATTATTCTTCATTATTTCTCATTATCTTGTTTATTTCTTATTAAAATAGTTCTTTTTGAGGATTTCTCTTTATTTCCTTTTATTTTCCTCATTGGTATCCCTTTTATCATAAGAAATCCTTGGGATACGAAATTCCACCAAGGATCACTTAATTATACCTCTTTTTACTTATTTTCCACATTTCATCAATATTTTCAATTTCTTTCTTGATAAAGAAATACTTAATTGATCTCTTATTTTCTTATTGCTCTCTTTATGCAACTTTGGACTCCTTCGTACCCAAGGAACCCAAGAGGCACGAAATCCCTCCTTGGATTTTCCTTCTAGAGGTTTCTACCTCTTTCTTTTCTCAAATATTCAATTATTCATTAATTAATTGAATTTCCTTGTTATTGGGCCCAATAGCCAATAAAGCCCACAAATCAAACAACAAGGCTATTTTAAATGAAATCCATTTATTCACTAAAAATTATATTATTTGTCCAAAAATCTTTAATATGAGAAATTACATTTCTCACCAAATGAACCCAAAATTTGGGGTTGTAACAATCTCTTTCACCCCAAGACTGCTTTTTGGACATGTTCCTTAGAATCTCCCAACACCTTGTGCGTGTGTTATTCAAAAAGAAACCAGAACCTGCTGAGTCCAAATTGCTCCTATCATGTTCATTTAGGGCGAAATAGAAAAATTTTAGCTTGCTTCTCCTTGTCTAAGTCGCGATGTGGACACTTCCTCGGCATTATCTGGAAGCGCTCCCAAGTTTCAGAATAAGTTTCACCGGCTCGCTGGCTGAAGTTGTGTATCTTCCTCACTAGATCGTTCGTCTTTTCAGGTGAAAAGAACCTCTCAAAGAACACCTCAACCATGTGATCCCAAGATTCAACGTATTCATCATCCAGATTGTGTAGCCATTCCCAAGCATTGCCCGCTAAAGAACTGGGAAAAAGTTTTAGGTAGAGTGTCTCTTGCGGGAACCTTTCAATCTTTATCATATCACAGTTTTCCATGAACGTGCTGATGTGGGTCACCGGATCTTCATTCTTCATCGCATGGAATGCATTAGATTTGACCAAATTAATTAGCCCTGGATCAATTTTGTAGTTAGGAATGTTGATGGCCTGCTTCTTAATTGGCCCCTTAGATGTAGAAGAGGACGACGCCTTAATTTTCTCCCAAATTGTTTGTTCCTCAGCCATTGCTTTGGGTTCAGAATCTAAATTCTCATTCTCGAGTTGATTTTGGGTGTCGTTCTCCTCGTAGTCTGATCCCAAAAATGGGACCTCCGGTGATGACTGTGCGTAGTCTGTGCTACGCGTACTCACCATGCACTAGTACCTGAACAGTAATAAATTTAATTAGACACAATGCTAGATGATTACGGATTATGAATGATAGACGATTAATTTCCATAATTTTTTTTAATGTGGCCTAGAGTGGCCGCTTACAGCCCTCGTAGTGTCAAAAATTGTTGTTCCCTGGCAACGACAGCAAAAACTTGACACGATTTTACCGTGCGTATAATGCAAGTGCATGCGCCAAAGTAATATAGGCCTTTGTGAGGCCTGAGTCAAACTCAGGGAATGGATTTTCAGTAGACTACTACTAATTGTTCGCAATCAGCTAGACTAATTAAAATGGTTTGAGAGTTGATTGAAAAAGAAAAGAAAATATAAGAAAGTGAAACAATCGATTAAATGTTTGGTTTAATCAATTAAAGATGGAATCTTTAGGGTTGCAGTTTCACCGCAGGTTCTCATTGTACTAATTCCTACACAATTATCCTAATTCGTCTCCTATTCTGGGTAGTGGCATGTAGTCAGAATTGCTAGCTATCATGATACAATTCACTACCTAAATCTAGGTCGGTTCCACGGTAGTAGTAACCTATACCCTAGATTAGGTGCATGAAGATCATACTCTAGGTTTCCACCATTAATTGTACATCGCCTTGTTCAAAGGATTTATTAGTTAATGTAATATCTGTCTCTTTTCAACTGTTAATTCCTCTTTCAAAGTAATTAAAGGTATTAGATTATCATTAGGGTGATCAATCATAATGATATAATGGAGAAAATTAAATCATACCACGGATTTTAAAGACAAGTTATGATAACTATGTCAAAACTATCATACAACGATTACCCGGGCTACTCCCGGTCCTAAAGATAAAGGGGATTAGCCCCGCATGTTCATCTCAATGAAAGACAACATGAGAGAAAGGGAAAACATATGGAAAATGTGAATATATGTAATGTAAACCCCTGAACGAAGGAGATCTGGGCGTTCCTTGGCGCGGGGTGAACGTTCTACAGCCTTCTAGCAGTGGAAAAAGTCTTATGCGGCTCTCAGAATGATCGGGGTGTAGCTCTCAGCTCCTTTCTTCTCTCCTCTCCTTCTTGAGACTTGTCTGGCGGCTAATGACGTGATAATATGGCTTGGGATGTCTTTCTTAGGTATAGGTATCACCTATGGCCACCAAAAGATTACAGTCGTACGATTAAGATTGTCCTGAGTGTTGTCCAGATCGGGCGGTGTCAATACTATCGATGTGATGTTGATGGTATCGACTCTTTGGGGTAGTGACACTTCTTCAATTTCTGGCGTCCTCTCTGAAGATGGCTCGATACCATCGACGGTGGTGTCGATGGTATCGACTTGCTGATCTTTGGCACACTGATGTAATCTCGATAGCATCGACTATGGGTCGATGGTATCGACACCTTAGATGTCACTTCTGCTATGGAATCCATTGCCAAAAGCTCATTCTACTAGGGCGATCTCGATACCATCGACTTTATTTTGATGGTATCGACTGGTTCTGGTCACTTTCTGGCTTGTTGCTATGGCCATGTCGATGGTATCGACGACCTCAGACATGTGAATTCCCTGAAACAATGAGAAGAACACCAATCAAGTCCGATAAATATGATGATTGATACCAAATAAGGTGAAACAAGGTAAATTTGATGCATTTAGAGATCATAGACTAAGAAGTGAATCATGCAATATTAACCACAAATATGACTAATAAACGCATAAAATGAATGTAAAACTAGCCTATAAAATTGACTCAAAATCCTCACATCAGCAGTCATAAAAAAGCAAGGAGGAGTGAAGACTCTTCAAACTTGGAAGACTCTCAACCATCATCACTTTATTCTTCACCACCATATTCATGGGACAACAAAGAATCAATCATGGAAGATGACCGTCCTCTCAAGGATTTCTCTGTTCCAACTATAATCAACATCAATGGGGCTATCAATAGCCTACAAATTGAGGAAAATAACTTCTCAATCATCCCTATAATAATGTAGATGATTCAACATAAATGATTTGAAGGGACTCCCATGGAAGAGCCCAACTTTCATGTAGTTGAATTCTTTTAATATCTGAACACATTCAAGATAAATGGTGTTACTCCTGATGGTATACACCTACTTTTGTTTCCTTTTTCTTTGAGGGATAGAGCCAAGGCATGGCTCTCTGCTTTTCCAAGGAACTCCATCAACAGTTGGGATGAACTTCTTAAAGACTTCTTAGCCAAGTACTTCCCACCAAGCAAGACAGCTCAATTGAGAATCCAACTGACCAACTTCACTCAACAATATGGAGAGACCTTTTATGATATGTCTGAGGGGTTCAAAGATCTTTAACGTCTTTGTCCTCACCATGGTCTACGGAACTGGTTGCTTCTTCAAACATTCTATAATGGGCTTTATTATAATACCAGGATGTTTATAGATGTTGCAGCCAATGGAGCTCTAATGAACAAATCCTACAGGGAGGCCTATGCTATAATAGAAGACATGGCAATCAATCATTTTCAATGGAGTTCTGAAATGAGTAATAAACCACCCTCATCTTCTGTTGCTTCAGGGAAACAAGAAGGCATCCAGGCTATTGAATTGGTAGATCTGATTTTTGCAAAGTTAGATGCCTTGACATAAAAGTTTGAGAGGTTGAGTGCTCAACCATATTAAGTGGTAAATATGATATGTTATGCAAGTGAAGCTATGGGACAAGTATCTTCTTCAAGATACACTTCTTTCATTCCATCTGAAGCAATGTAATGTAGTAGGAAGTTTTGGAAACAAACAACTATATGATCCATATTCCAACACCTATAATCTAGGATGGCGTGATCATTCAAACTTCTCCTACTACAAAAATAGTTCTCAAATTCCTCAAGAAGCTCAAGGTAAACAACCATTGCATTTGGGGAGCAAGCCACTAGTAGGGAACAATACTCCAGGCTTAAAAAACAATGTTAATAGAAACTTCAGCCAACATCAATAGCAACCAAAGTCCAATTTGGAATCTCTTCTTGAAGGTTTTATTTTAGCTCAATTGAAATGATATGAGGAATTATGCCAACACGGTCAACTTATGAAAGATGCCATCCAACAAATTTCTTTCAAGGTGGACGACATTACTACTCATACCAAGTTGTTATGAGTTGTCTAAACCTGTTTCAACGTTGGAGGAAAACCTATTTCAATTATTAGTATATGTACATATGGAAAATGTTACTCCACAGAGAAAGGAAGTGAGTGTCCATGTAACCTAACATAAACAGATGTAACATCAAGTCTAGGTGGGTGTGTTTAGATGTTAGTTCTAGTCTCTAAAGTTGTTTAGAGTCATGATAAAGGCTAGAGTGGTTAGTAGCCTAGATGACCTAAGTTGTTGTTAGTGGTGGTGATGATGATGATTATGATATATATATATATATATATATATATATATATATATATATATATATATATATATATATATATATATATATATATGTCGATATGAACCATGTTTGTTTTTTAGAGGTTCTTTTTGAGAGGATCAAGTGTGTTTGACGATATGAGATGAATTTGACCATGCAACCCTAGATAAACCTAGAACCTTATATGGTACATATGACTTGGTTGATGTGCTTAACATATCTAGTGGGTTGGCATTATTGCTTATGCCTAGTCTTGTACATGTTGAGATACAATATGTGATATATGGTTTGAGACCAACACAGGACTCAATATCTTTACAAAGGAGGACCTCTAGCATGGGACATACCAAAAGGGTGACTCTGTGATAGGAGTCGACCCTCCATGGGAGAAGGTCAGAGTGACTAAACTCCAACATATATGAAATGTTGAAAAATATGCATGCTGAAATACATGATGATGTGTCCCTAAGTAGAATACTTCTAGGTTAGATGAGTCACCTAGCTTGTGGTTCTCTCGATAATGTGAACCCTATACTTCCTATGAAAAGACCTAACACTAGATAAAGAGGCATTTGAATATATGATGTTTGATATATATGTGAGGGAGATGTCCCAAGACCCTAAGATTATGTACATGACATGTGATCTCCATGATGAGCCTCATACATAGGTTAGTGGTTATATGTAAAAGAATATAGTTTTTTCCCTTATTTTTGAAAGTCATGTAGAAATTTGTTAGGGATAGGTGGTTGTGGTTAACATGTCTTGTGGGAAAAAGTTAGGTTTTAGCTTGAGTACCTCGAGCTTGTAAAGCTCCCTTCAGATACCATTGATATGAATTATGAAACCTCAATGTTGATACATGAAACAATCCACTTACATTAAAATTTGACAATTGTACAATAAGACACTCTCATAATCTAGACCTAATATGAAATCATATCATACATGAAATATGTAGATTTAAAATCATGAACTTGATATCACAATGTCCTACTAGTCTTAACTCGAATAAAGAGATGAGTAAATAGTTTAATTTTAAACCTAATGAAGGATAAAGAACATAATTATTGATGAGTAACATAACTTGGGGAAACTAAAAAATGTATGAAATTTAGTATGATGATGAAATACATATTCTATGATAGTCCCATTTGAAATTCACAACCATTATAATGATGAAATACTACTCATCGAGATAAAATATGAGTTTTCTAAACCTGTTTAAACATTGGAGGAAAATCTATTTCAATTATTAGTATATTACATATGTAAAATGTTACTCCACAAAGAAAGGTAGTGAGTGTCCATGTAACCTAAGATAAATAGATGTAACATCAAGTATATCATAGAATATGTATGACATAGGAAAATTTCTCACTAAACCTTCCTTCTTTCATGAGTGATGTAGAGACACCCGATTTGTCTAGTTAATTTAGTAGATTTATAATTTAAAAATATATATATATTTATCCAAAATCAAATGAAATCCCTAGTTTTCCATGTGGTCCTACTAGAGTTATTTATTTTCTTGCTACTCTACCTATTGGTCTTCTATTTGCCTATGTTGTCAACTTTTGCTGCTGTGCGCCAACACTCTCTGACATGTATGTGCCTTGTTTGCACGTCGACTCTCTACTTTTGTGTACCAACATTCTGTGGCTCGTCCGTGCCCGGTTTCACATGTTGACCCATTTGTACTTTATTTGTATGTTGACTACTACTGCTACTGTGATCCAACACTCTCTGGACTCTGCTACTCTACCACTATGAACCAGCACTCTCTGGATACTATGCCGACAACTTTGATGAAGACCTTGGTGCCTATCAGCTATTTTATCTTTTGCTCCAGATGATTGTGTTGCTCTAGATGATCGAGAAGCTTTTTTGACATGCTTGCCTGCTTGCTTGGAGTATCTACTTGAGGGGGAGTGTATGAGTGTTTGAGTGCTTTAATAATTTGAGGGGGAGAAATTTCTTGTATGGGCTTGATTTATCCTTTTGTTTTGTTTTCTAGTCTAACTCTCTATTTGCAAGCTAATTTGGGATTCTCCCAACTTCAGCTTGAGGGGGAGTGTTAGAGAGTCTATTTATTATTAGTGTCTTTGTTATATGGGCTCAAGTTTCTTGGCCCATTAGGGTTAGTCTTATGTCTATACACTTCCCTGTCCTCCTATTTGTAGGAGCAGGGTTTCTTCTATTCAATACAACGCATAGTCGTCTTTTACTTTCAAACATGCTAGAATTCTTTACATGGAGCTTCGTCTACTAGAGTTATTTATTTGCTTGCTACTCTACCTACTGGTCTTCTATCTTCCCATGTCGTCAACTTTTGTTGTTGTGCGCTAGCACTCTCTGACATGTCCGTGCCTTGTTTGCACGTCAACTCTCTACTTCTGTGTGCCAACATGTGAGTAAGATGATTAGATAGGGAGAGTCAGATGCGGAGAAGAACACTTTATTATTCCATATATTGCTCAATTTCCTATTTAGTATGCACATAACATGTGCATACTAAATAGAAAATTGAGCAATATATGGAATGAAGGACATCAAATTTAAAAGGCTTCCCATAGAAAGGATAAGGACCACCCAAATGGGTATCAAGAGAAAAGGAATTGAAATCATATGATAATAAAAGAATACTTGCCATTCATAAAACATAAATATTATGCCACACAAGCACATGTAAAGAATTAGAGCACACACCCCTAGAAAAATATAAACATAAAGGCGGCCAAGTTTCATAAACTTGAAACTTGATAGAGAAAGGAATACTGCCAATCTCCTAAATATATAAAACATGGGCCAAGAATTACACATCTTGCCTGAGGTATGAGGTTCCTTTCCTTCCCAAAAGAGCAGGAAATATCACATCTGCTCGGCGGGAAATAACACATATTCCATAAAAACCAATACAATTATACTCCTCTAGTGCTACTGAATCACATAGCATGTTAAATGTAGAGGCAAGTAGAAAGTATAGTTAGAATATATAAACTAGTCACCACATAAGTGACTAACATATGCATCTACCTCATAAGTGGGAAAAAGACATCACATGTCATCTTTTAGAGTTCCATCATGAACAAAGAACAAGATAAGAGTTTAAAAGAATATCCATGATCACATGATCAATATCAAATAAGGTAGTTCACATGAACCATGATTTTCGAAAGAAAAGACATTTTGTATAGACTAATGTCCATAGGACAAAGAGAATGAATAAGAATAGGTGAATTGCTCAACATAGAAGAATAGGGGATACATCATTCCTCAACTTCAGAGTCTAAACAGTCCAAATCGGTCCTAGATCCAAGCCTAGGCCTCCAAAGAACCTCTAGGGAAGTTGGATAGGTCCAATAAGTAATGTTCCCAAGCTTACAGAAGCTAGTTTCTCCAACAAACCTCCTATCTCGAGCAAGAAGAACCTTCTCCACTTTAGAGGTGAAAAGCCCTAACAAAAGAATATGGAGATGAGGTGTTTATGGGTTCTAGGTGGGGTTTCATCATGGAAGGCCATGGTTATGACCTCGAGGAAGGTGGAAGGAAGACTAACAACATGAAAATAGGGAAGGAAAGGAGTATATTTACTAGTCTTGGTCAAAATCACCAAGGAGGAGCTTAAGAAATCATTAATAGAGAAATTTGGAACCCTATGAGCCTTCTTCACCAAGGTAGGCACCTCATTTTACCTTGGGATAACACCTTCATGGAAAAATAGAAGAGGAATGATGCTCTAATCTAGAGGAAATAAAGGAGAGCAAGAGTTTTTGAATTAAGAGTTGGGAAGGGGTAGATATGGCTATATAAAGAAAGAGGTCAAGTATGAGGTGTCTATGAGACTTTCCATGTGTCATGTATAAGGGTGTCCATGGACATGCAAGCCTTTATGGATAAGGAAGAAGTCAAGCATGATGTGTCAAGTCACTTTCTATGTGTCCAATGCTAAGGGTGCCTATGGACATGCAAACCTTTATGGATAAGGAAGAAGTCAATCATGAGGTGTCCATGGAGCTTTTCATGTGTCCTTAGCCTAGGGATTTCATGGCCATGTAAGAGGACAGCTCATAGAGGCTTCTTGAATATCAAATATCAATTTATGGACACTTATAGGCCATCCCAACTGACCTCCAAACAAAGAAATAACCTCATTGGTTGATAGCTTCTAAAGATAAGCTCATTTATAAAGAGAGTAATCCCTAAAATGCCCTTGGAAAGAAACACCTTCAAACCAAGGTGCAACTAAGCACCCTATGGTTCAAAGACTCGAGAATAATAAGGGAATATATAAGGATTATAATGAATGTGACAATTTGCAAGGAAAACCTCCCAATTGGATAAATTATAGAAAAGTCCAGAATGTACCTAAAATTGCATAACTTGCACAAACAAGATCAAAATTGGACCAAACATCATCCACATGTTATCTTTTATGTTTTGAATATGAATTTTCCATTATTTCCTTATTTTGAAGTTATATAATCACATTATTCATTACTTATTCCTTTTACTCATTTTCTCTCTCCTAAACTTATCCTAATATTTCAAGGTTGTCTACAATAGATGAAATTTGACATGTAGGCTAATTTTGACATGTAGATTTTGAATTTGAAGTTTGTTTCTATTTTTTAGACTTATTTTTAGTAGATATTTCATATGGACCATTAATGGCCCATTATCTAAATTATTCATCCAATTAAGTTTCTTATCTTCATATTACCACCAAAATGAGTTATGTGGCATATTTTATGTATCCATTATAAACCTAAGATTAATTTTAGAACATTAGGTTACATTAAGGTGATCTATACATGCATTATCTGATAGGGGTTATACTAAATATCTATTTAGGTCTAACCTTCAACCTTGTTTGCTAAGTCCAAAATGTCAACTTCTAGGGTAGGGTTTAAGATCTAGTATGTTACAGCTACCACCTCTTATCACGAGCAGTCTTCGTCCATGCAACGTCTGTCCCACAAGCATGGTAGTCATTTGTAGTGGCTATAGCTCACTGGAGTGAGTAGGATGTTGGGGAAGGGGGACCCCGAGGACCCCAAAATGGAGTGAGTCGGTCACACCGAGACCCCATTAGACTAGTTGTAGCCCTATCTTTCTCTGAGAGGGGAAGATAAAGAAACCTTGAAACAACTTCACAATGATGCTAGCAGGATTGGGGATGAAGAAGGAGATGGTTGGGGCCCGATCTAGTGCTCAAGGAGAGGGGAAAAAGAGGGAAAAACCAAGGAGAAGGACAAAGGAAGAAAAATGGGGTTTAAATGGGAAAGAAATTAGGGTTGAGGGTAGGTTAGGTGGGGCTCGACGCCATGTCCACTAGCCTTGTATATGGAGGCAGAAGATGGTCTCTCAGTTGTCAGATTGGGCCTCAATTGTGGTAGTAGCATCCAATGGCCACAGTTTGGGTGTAGAACAAATGAGGCTCATGATTGACTGGTTTAGGTTGACACAGAATGTTGGGGTAAGGGGAGGTGAAATTGGGTCGCCCCCAATTGGGCCTAAACAATGTTGAATCCATTTAAAAAGGTTAAAATCAAGATAAAAGTCAAGAAATTTTAAAATAGAGATCAAGCTCAAAATCGAGTGAAATTAGGCGTGTTAGAAATGTGAGAGTGCGCTCTACACCATTATAACAGATTATAATTGGAAGAGAATCTTAGAGGGATCAACATAGGGGTGATAGTGGTAATGTGAAAAGTGGTTGCAAACTAGGTTTTTAATGTAAAATTGAGTATCCTCACAAGACACATGCACACATGACGAGCCAATCGAGCATCAAAACACTTTGAATTATTAAACTGATGTTAAGATTGAGTAAAAGAGAAAAGAAAAAATACATAGAACATACATGAGAAGAGAGAAAAGTCCATGTTATCACATCATTATATTGACTACAACCCCATAGTTATAGTTGCGACAAATTTGTTTGCCTTTTTATAAAGATAGTCCTTATTCCAGTGATCAATCTGTCACGTGTCCAATTAAGTTTGTTCTTCAAAAATTTTGGATGTTATTCTCGGGTTTAAGTGTATTTTTTATTTTTTATCATTATTTTTAGTAATAATAAATTGACAGTGGGGTTTACATCAGTAGGTGACTTGATACTCTTCTCTTTCAAGTGCTCCTCATGTATGTTCATATCCATCATAAGATCATTCCTTGACACGTCTCCTTTTCTCTTTTGAGACTCATGCCAAAAAACTCCCAAGAGTTAGGGAATTTCTCTATTATGGACATGACAATAAACTTATCAAGCAATTTCATGCCCGCATCCAGGAGCTCTTGACAAAAGAGTCGAAAGTCATGATTTGATTCAGAAACATATTTATCCTCTACCATATGAAACTTTAGAAACTTGTAAAGACAATACATTTCGACATCCTAATTTTTCATTTTATATTTCTTTTCTAAAACATCCCACAAAACTTTAGAAGTGATAATAGGTGACTTAGAGTACAAATCATACAATTTGTTATTTAACGCAAACAAGATTAACCCTTGGCACATTCCATCAGTCTTCTTTCAATTTGAAATTAATTTCACATTGTCAAGGACTATTTCATCTAGTACAGGTTCATCCTCTTCTATAAATTTATCATAACCCACCATATTCCTTCAAATTTATATTATATTTTGCCAACAGGTAAAATAAGTACCATTGAATTTATCATGCATATTTGACACGTCAATTTTAGAGCCAAAACCATGATCGACCATTGTTAACTAATGATAGTAAACTAATTTTCTTTTAAGACTATTGCGTATAAAGTTTAGGTCGTTACATGCAGTAGAAAAATTTACAAAATGAAGTCAACAATTTCATGCCATCTAGATAAGGAATATGTAGAATAGTCATAGTAGGAGAATGGAAAGTAAAACATGTTAGAAACTCCATGCCAGATTGTCCGCTGAGCAACATAATGTAATATTTAAAGAAATCAACGGCTGACAATCTTCTTAGATGGCATCGTTCATTGAGTCAATATAGTCATGAATCTGAAGTAGAATATCATCTTGAAGACGAGTAATGTGCACTATCAGTGTAACCCAAGAATCATATGTACCACCAGCCAACAGACCACATCTCTAAGAGAAGGAAGGACGAACAAGCTTCACACGGGAGAAGAATATTTGTAATACACTTTTGGAGCGACGACATAGGAGGAGGCAAGTTCTAGGTAAGGGTTTTCTCACACTAGAATGGTGGTGACTATTATTATGATGTGATTAACCCTAATGACTAGAGACTTATATGACCCTTTAAATGGCCCATGTCCTATTCTGAGTAAGACATGATCACACCATTGCTCTTATACACATAACAGAAAACAAGAGGCAATCTCTCACCAATTCGGATTAAGAAATTTATTTCAAAAAGAAATAATTAATTAAATAAATAAATAGTTATGTAGTTGTTTTTCATATAAAAATGGAAGACAATTGTCACAACCAATGACTCACAAGCCCGAGCCCGGCCAGACAAGACATGACATGGCTTGGCGTGTGAGTATGCGTGTGTGTTATTGTCACCATACCCACCACAAAGGTTAGCGTACTCTCGCTAGAATCCTTTGGACACTAGTTTCACATGCAAACCTATACATAAGAACCACAAAAATTCTAAAAGTGAGCAATGTGAGACTAAAACTCTTCTCATTTGCACAAGAGACAAAATTAATTTTTTCTCTCTATCCACTACGTACTAGCTGCATTGCATTGGACTTAACTCACATAAATAAATGACACACAACCATTATATCCTAAAATCCACCCATTTTTTAATCTCGGTTCTGTCAAAATACATTATTTCTATCTTTTCATGATATCCGCAAAGGCAAAGACTTCAGCGCTCAACAGCCACCTATGATGCGGTAAGCCGCTAGCCTGTTACAATCACGATTGAGGCAATCATGTGACCAATTTATATGTATTATAGCCATAGTTTTGGCGTGGTATCAGCAAAGGCAAAGACTTCAACACTCATGCCGCATCTTTTTTTCTAAAGGAAATCCAGCATCTTATTTTGTAATGCGTGTGCGCTATATAGTTAATGGCTACGCTGCTCGGGGTATTTCCAAAGAGATGTGCTCTGCTACGGATCCGCCGGGGCCTGGGCCTGGGTCTATACAGATGTCAGATGTGTTCTTGTCCTGGCCGGTAGTCCCAACCAAGGGGATACGAATCATTGCGTATCTAACTAATCCGTTTTAGGGCACGTTTGTTTTGGCGTAGTTTGCTGTATTGGATAGGATTTTCGCATCCGGCTGCTGGAAGTTTATGTTTGTTTCACCGACTAAGGAAAAAGTGAACCATTCCGAGATTTTTTATTATAAAGAAAATGCTGCATTCAGTTTTCCATCTGAAAACCATGGGACGCCGCCATCCCGCTGTCAACTCGGTTGTGACGACGTGCCACGAGGTATTGCTCTACAAGGCTACCAGCAGAATAATACGGACAAATCAAACATAATCCGTGACCAGCAGAGTCGTACGAACCGGTACACGATTTCCAACCCAGGATTTAACAAATGCAGTATTTATCTAAATCCAATCAAATCCAATAAAGCAAACGTGCCCTTAGCCGAGCCCACTGACAAGATGAGTTGGGTCCTGGTAACGAGAGGGCTGTATGCATCCTGCGCCTCAAAAATCTGGTGAAGTGCTTTGGTCGTAAGGCCGGTCTTTATAGTCCAGCCGGGCTACTAAGTAGGATTAGAACTTTTTTTTTATAAAGGGTGTCTGTCGCACCTATCTATTCATGTCATTAGAAGCAATTATACCAGTTGCGTCCTCAAAGTTCTCAGTTAAGATCCGAGAACCCTCAACGTGACAAGCAGATGAAGCCAAGGCATGCGCTACAACATTCCCCTGTCTTCTTACAAACTGAATATTCAAAGCAATAAGATTACAAGATAAGGCGCAAATTTTATGTACCAAAGTGTTCTTCATATCCACGCCCCTAATGTCCACATTTGATGGCCCCGACCAAAAGTAAACGATCTGTCTCAATCAGAAGGCTTGTCATCCTCATCGCTAGTGCATGACGCAAACCATCCTTGACCGCCATCCATTCAGCCCATAAGACAGAGGGGCAATGTGTTAATCGACTTTCAAAAGTCACGAGTATCCGTCCTTCCTCGTCCCTAAGCACTCCTCCTACGCCGCTGCTTGTCCCTGCCCTCATAGCTGTGTTTGTGTTAAGTTTCACAATGCCCGCCGACGTAGGACGCCATGTGATCGTCTCCCAATCTCTCGTCGTCCTTGTCGTGCCTTGGACCACCTCTAGGAAATTCTTGTAGTCTTCTACTAGCATGATGAATCCACCAACCAGCACCGATGTGTGAAGAGGTTGTCTATCAAATAGAGCTTTGTTCCTTGTCATCCATGCAACCCAAAGAAGCGTCAATCCCTATTCCGCCATGATATGGTCCTCTAAATGCAATAGGCTAATGATAAACTCTTTCACACTGACCGTATCGTCCGTCCATTCACTCCAGTCCCTCTCAACTCATGTCCATATCTATAGTGTGTGACTACAAGTCAACAGTGCATGGGCCAAGGTTTCCTCCATTTCTCCACAACGGTAGCATTTGTCATCCTCCACTATTCTTTTTTTTTCAAGCTCAACCTTTGTTGGTAAGACGTTTCTTAGTACCCTCCACAGAAAATGTCCCAACTTGGGAGGGAGCTTCAGCTTCCACAGTGTACTCCAATCCTCCTCTTCTAGTACCTCGTTGATCGACAATCCTCTCTGGATATATGTGTGGGCCCTTCAGACTGAGAATTCACCCTTATGATCCATGTCGCAACAAATGGTATCCTTTGATTCATGCACGTCCAGAGGGATACATCTGATGATATAACCAATGTGAGGTTGGAAGAGATTGTATAACATTGTGTTGTCCCACTAAGATGTCTCAAAGTTAATAAGGTGATTGACTATCTAGTAGTCTATCGGGCCATCTGTCTTTGTAAATGTCTATCTTGCTACCATTGTCGACTCTGTAAAGGAAATATGGCTTGACCTACTGTGTAGCATTCCACACAATCCTCCACATGTAACTTGGATTGCCTCCTAGTCTAGAGTGAAGGACGTGTGCGTTCTTGTAGTATTTGCATCTCAAGATACGTCCCGCCAATGACTCTGTTTGTGTTGCCAATCTCCATCCTTGTTTAACCAAAAGTGCTTGGTTGAAAGCCTTTAGATCTCCAAATCTCATACCTCCTTGTGCCTTTGGTTTGCATAGACAGTCCCAGCTTAGCTAGTGTATCTTTCTCTCTCCCTCCTTCGACCCTCACTAAAACCGTGCTATCATTGACTGGATATCATCTAAAATCCCATCTGGTATCCTGAAAATGCTCATCAAATAAGTAGGAATTGCTTGGACCACAATTTTAACGAGGACCTTTTTTCCTAGGTGAGAAAGGAGTTGTTCCTTCCAACCTTGCACTTTCTTCCAAACTCTGTCCTTGATTGAAGCAAACATTGTCTTCTTAGACCTTCCAATCATCATAGGCAGACCAAGTACTTCTCATGTTGGTCCACCTCTCTCACCTTGAGTGTAAGCTTGATTGTGTTCCTCTTATCTTCCCCCACATTCTACCTGACAAAGACTTCAGTTTTGTCATAATTAATCTTTTGTCCAGATGCCTCTCATATTGGCTAAAAATTTTAGCTAAACCAGAGCATTCTTCTAGAGCCACTCTCGAGAATACAATACAATCTTCTACAAATAAAAGGTGAGATACTTGGGGCGCATTATGGCGAACCCGCACCCCATGGAGACGATTTTCTAGAGAGGCTTTACTAACTAGAAAAGGAAAGCGCTTCAACACAGAATAAAAAAGGATAAGGCGAGATGGGATCACCTTGGCATAGACCTCTCGTGGGCTTTGCAAATCCCCTCCCCCTTCCATTGACAATGAATGAATGGGAGACATTAGTAACACAATCACTCACTTTTCCCGCCAGATCTTTGGAAGCCCTATCTTTTCCATGACTCTGTGCAGGAAGCTCCATTCTGCCCTGTCATAAGCCTTGCTCATATCCAGTTTGAGTGTCATCATTCCCTCTTTTCATTTTTACTTATTCTTCATCGTGTGAAACAACTCTTATGCCACCAGTGCATTATCCGTGATCATCTCCCCCCAGAAAGGTGCTTTGTTTTTCAAATATAATCTTATCCATCAATAGTTTGATTCTATTGTCCAGAACCTTAGTTATGATTTTATAAGATACATTGTAGAAACTGATAGGGCAATATTCAGTTATGCGGACTGGATTTGCTGATTGGGGAATGATAACAATATATGTTTTATTGATATCATCAAGGCTTCCATCCCCTCTCCACCATGACTAGATAAAGCTCATCAGGTTGGACTACACAACAACCCAAAATCTTTGATAGAATGCCACTTTCATCCCATCAGGACCATGTTCCTTGTTAGGGTGTATCTAATGTATTACCTTCCACACTTCTGGTTCTATAGGGATCCATTCCAAATTTTTAACATTCTCCCCTGAAAGAGCCCCTCCCATGCATCTCCAAAAATCCTCTATCCCCGATGGGCTCGATATGCATAAGAGCCTAGAAAAAAAATCTCCTCTACCTTCTCAGATCTCGTCTGCCACCTGTCTTCCTAATCAAAAAGACCTTCTATGGTATTTCTCCTTTTCCTCTAGATCGCCTTGTGATGAAGGTAATGTGTGCTCTTATTGCTATCTCTCATGTCATTGGTCCTAGCTCTGACATGCAGTAACTCTCTTCTTCTTTTTAAGTTCCTAAAGATTCCTCGCAAGGGTAGTACACTCCTCAATCACATTCTGGGTGGTGGTTTGTTATGTGCACTTTCTAATGCTCTCTCTGTCAACTGAATCTTCCTTTTAATTTTCCCAAACTTGGATGACGCCCATGAATTAAGTCTCTCTACACACTCCTCCATTTGTTGTTGGAAATGCCTGTCTGAATTATCTTCCCGTTCTTGTCACTACTACAGAAATAGCATTCAGTGACACTTTTCTGGGCGTCGGTTATTAAGGAAAACCGACGCCTTCTATGTTAGGCGTCGGTTGTTTACGAAAACCGACGTCTATATTCGAAGACCAGCCAGACACGGGTACCGCTTTGTCTTCAGCGTCGGTTGTTTATAACAAACCGACGCTTAAAGTCGCCCGCGAAATTCATATTTCGATCAAAAAAAATAGTGTCATTTTCAGCGTCGGTTATTAAGGTAGAAACCGACGCCTATGTGCGATGAAAATTTGCGCGAAAAGTGTCACCTTCAGCGTCGGTTATTCAAGGATAACCGACGCTGAAGGTGGTTCCCGCCAAACAATTTCATGAAAATATCGTCCAATTGGACGTCGGTTTTTTCAAACAACCGACGCTAAAGAGTTTAGGCGTCGGTTGTTTTAAACAACCGACGCTATTTGGGAACTTCATTACCCTCGATCGCCCGACTCTTCCCCTTTCTTCTGTTTCATTGTGAGCGATTTCTTCTCTACTGCCGCCGATTTCTCTCCGGTGATTTCTTCTCCAGCTCCCCTTCTCCGGCGCCCCCTTCTCCGGCGCCCCTTTCTCCGCCACCACTCCTGCTCGCCGCCGCTCCTGCCGCCGTTGGACACCTGCTAGCCGCCGCTCCTGCTCGCCGAAGATCCTGCTGCTCTGCGTCGCCGCCGCCTGCTCGCCGCCGCTCCTGCTCGCCGCCTGCTCGCCGCCTGCTCGCCACCACTCCTGCTCGCCGCCGCCGCTTGCTCCTTCCTCCTTGTTGCTGCTCTGCTCTGCGTCTCCTTGATCACGCCCTAACTCCGTTGCTCACAAGGTACTAGCATCAAGCCCTTCCTCTGCCATTCTTTCCATTCAGTAATAGTCTCATCTCCTCGTTCCACACCATAACTTGGCTGATGTCAAGCCCATGCTCAAAAACATCTACCTATTCTATCCATGTTCATGTGGCATTCCCATTTTCAGGAGTCAATGACCATCCTTTACAGAAATATCTGCATCTCAAGCATAATTGATCCAAAAAAAATACTACTAACTAACATGATTTAAATTGGCTATAATTAGAATCCCAAAACTCAAGAACACATATGTGTTTATGAATGAAACATTCTAAATAGGAGAATGTCAATTTAGACACATATACTATGTGGATGTGCACACAAGGAAGCATTCTAAATAGGTAGAAGATAGATTATCCTCCCGTGGACCAAGACCCAATGGTAACTATTTGTCGTGCATCAAAACAAAATCAGCAACCAAGGTATGATGCATAATATATATCCATTTTTTTACTTTTGGGGGTGCGCCTTATACTATTTGAAATCCTTGATTTTATCTTCTATGCTAAATAAAATTAAGCGACCCATGATTAGAAAACAATTCCAAACTTGGCACCCACACTAATTGGAAGGAAATAAAATATGATTATTGAAATGCACATTTGTGACGTGATACCTTTTTTAGGATGCATATATTAGATTCAACCTTTGAGACATCCTTTTATGAGTTCCAATACAATTAGGGTTTCATTTCATTGCCATTGTATGTATTATAATATTACATCTTTCACATAAAAATTAATTAAATTGAATCCTATTGGAACCCTAATTTAAATCCTAATTTGATTTAAACTTGTCCATTCTAGCATCCTAATTTGATTTGATTAAACCCTAACATTGTTTAAACCCTAACATCACCCTAACATGTACATATCTATTATTGTGTTTGTTGGCCTAGAAACCCGTCCAAGATTGACTCATTAGGAGTAAATCTTGGATAGTCCCCGGTTTGGGACTGTTCTTGAACACTTAATCTCACTTAGGATGTAAGTGTATAATGTGTATTGGGTTTTCGAGAAAATTTTGGTAGCATTTCCCCGTTTGTTCTCTAAGTACATATGTACTTAGAGAACAGCGGGGAAATGCTGCCGAAATTTCTCAAAAACCCAATACACATTATACACTTACTAGTGAGATTAGGTGTTCAAGGATGGGATAGGTGGTACACATTTATTATATATTAGAATGACATCACATGTGTTTGTTGGCCTAGAATGTGAACAATCATTATTTTTTATATTACTTGTACATTGGTATAAATTAGAATGAACAATCACTAAATTATATACTGTTTGTATGGAGTCCGGCTTCATTGTAGATATCTATTATTGTGTTTGTTGGCCTAGAAACCCGTCCAAGATTGAATCATTAGGAGTAAATCTTGGATAGTCCCCGGTTTGGGACTGTTCTTGAACACCTAATCTCACTTAGGATGTAAGTGTATAATGTGTATTGGGTTTTCGAGAAAATTTTGGTAGCATTTCCCCGTTTGTTCTCTAAGTACATATGTACTTAGAGAACAGCGGGAAAATGCTGCCGAAATTTTCTCGAAAACCCAATACACATTATACACTTACTAGTGAGATTAGGTGTTCAAGGATGGGATAGGTGGTACACATTTATTATATATAAGAATGACATCACATGTGTTTGTTGGCATTTCCCCATTTGTTCTCTAAGTATATATGTACTTAGAGAACAGCGGGGAAATGCTGCCTAATCTTTTCCTAATATATACTTGTTTCCTAATATATACTTGTTTTCTCTGATCATAGAATGGATAGATCATGGATGTCCATTCGTAATCGTTGCACCCCAGAGTTTATATCTGGTCTTGATCAGTTTATTAGATTTGCCGAGGAACATAGGAAAAAACCTACAGATAGGTTCTACTGTCCATGTAGGCATTGCGGTAACAACTTGAAAGTCAACACTGGTGAGGAAATCAAAAGTCATGTCATGTGCAACGGGATTGTACAAGGCTATACATAATGGCACTGGCATGGAGAGATTTCAAAATCGAAACCAGTAGATGTCGATAGCAGTGCTTGGGTGGAAGAAGAAATTGCCTCTGATGACGTAAATGTGAACGAACCAGTTCCAGCAGACATCGTTGATGCGATGCTGGATAGTTGTAGGGTAGAGCACACCGATCCACCTCCTATCTTTACAAACATTGTGCATGATGCTGAGATACCGTTATACACAGGCTGTGCTAAGTTTACGAAGCTTAGCGCTGTGTTGAGATTGTATAAGTTGAAAGCTAACAATAGATGGAGCGACAAAAGCTTCACTTCATTGTTGACTTTGTTGAAAGAAATTCTTCCTGAAGGAAACGAGCTTCCAATCTCAACATACCAGGTAAAGAAAATGTTGTGCCCAATGGGAATGGAGGCCAAGAAGATACACACATGCCTGAATGATTGTGTATTATTTCAAAAGGACTATGTAGATTTGAAAGATTGTCCAAAATGTGGTGCGTCACGGTATAAATTGACAACTTCGGGGGAGTCCAAAACTGGTTCTCCTGCCAAGGTGTTGTGGTATCTACCTATAATATCACGGTTTCAACGCTTGTTTGCAAATCCGAAAGATGCGAAGAATTTGAGGTGGCATGCAGATGTTAAGAAAAATAATGATGGGATCCTACGACATGCGTCTGATTCCCCACAGTGGAAGAAGATTGATCTCTTGTACCCTAAATTTGGTGAAGAAGATAGGAATCTAAGACTTGGGCTTTGTACAGATGGGATGAATCCGTACGGGACATTGAGCAGCCAACATAGAACTTGGCCAGTCATGCTTGTTATATACAATCTTCCTCCCTGGATGTGTATGAAAAATAAGTACGTTATGTTGTCATTGTTGATATCGGGCCCTAAACAACCCGGAAATGATATTGATGTTTATCTTGAACCTTTGATTGATGACTTAAAGAAACTTTGGGCTGAAGGTGTGATGACCTATGATGCTTCAACAAGAGAGACATTTCGTTTGCACGCTATGTTGTTTTGCACTATTAATGACTTTCCAGCATATGGGAATTTGTCTGGATATAGTGTCAAAGGAGCTAAAGCGTGTCCTATATGTGAAGAAAACACTGATTCAATAAGACTAAAACATGGCAGCAAGACTGTATATCTTGTTCATCGAAGGTTTCTTTCAAAATTCCATCCGTATCGTAGGAAGCGCAAAGCATTCAATGGATGGAATGATGAACGGAGTGCACCTAAACCTATACCAGGGGATGTTGTTTATGAAAGAGTAAAAGACATTGTCAATGAATTTGGTAAGAAATCACAATGTAGTATGGCCACACGGAGTGACAATTCTTCATTCAAGAAGAAGTCAATATTTTGGGATCTTCCTTATTGGAGTTCTTTGACAGTCAGGCATTGTATCGATGTAATTCACGTTGAGAAAAATGTCTGTGATAGCATCATTGGTACTCTATTAAATATACCAGGTAAGACTAAAGATGGGATATAATCCAGACTGGACCTACGTGAAATGGGAATAAGGTCAGAATTAACAGAATTACGTGAAATGGGTAATAAAAGAACATACTTACCTCCCGCTTGTTACATGTTGTCTAGAAAGGAGAAGAAAACTTTTTGTGAATGCTTGGTAAATGTTAAGGTGCCACATGGTTACTCATCCAACATCCGTAGATTGGTATCAATGAAAGATCTGAAGTTGATAGGTATTAAATCTCATGATTGTCACACTCTAATGCAACAAATATTGCCCGTGGCAATTCGATCTATATTGCCGAAGCATGTAAGGTTTGCAATTACCAGACTTTGTTTCTTTTTCAACAGTCTATGCAGCAAAGTTATTGACCCTGATACTCTCGATAATTTGCAAAGAGAAGTGGTTGTTACCCTATGTCAGCTTGAGATGTATTTCCCTCCTTCGTTCTTTGATTTCATGGTACATCTTGTTGTCCACTTGACTAGGGAAGTGAAAATGTTGGGACCAGTTTTCTTGCATTGGATGTATCCCTTTGAACGATACATGAGTGTTTTTAAAGGTGATGTTCGAAACCGTTATCAGCCTGAAGGGAGTATTATTGAAGGTTATGTGGCGAGAGAGGTTATGGATTTTTGCAATGACTTTCTCAGTGGTAATGACACTCCTGATAATGACAAGAATATTGAGGAGGGCAAAGGAATTTTGGGATCACGAGTGAAAGTAATCAGTCGTGAGAAGTTGGAACAAGCTCACTTGTATATTTTACACAATATGGACGAAGTGAGTGTTTATATCGAGGAACATACCAATTTCATAAAGAGACAACATCCTCGAGCAAGTTCAATGTGGCTTGCTAGAGAGCATAATAAGACTTTTACTAAGTGGTTTGAAGATAAAGTCTTACATCAACTATCTCAAACACCAAATGATATTACAGAAACTATCAAATGCCTCGCCTTTAAACCAAAACCGAATGTTATGTCTTATGAAGGGTTTGACATTAATGGATTCACATATTACACAAAGCGCCAAGATGATAAGAGTGTCGTCAAAAATAGTGGGGTCACTCTTCAAGCGTCGACTATGTACTTTGTAAGTGCAAAGGATAAGAGTCCACGTGAAGCTAAAATGTCATATTACGGTGTCATTGAGGACATTTGGGAGTTTGACTACATAGATTTCAAAATTCCGCTCTTTAAATGTAATTGGGTTGATAACACCAAAGGAGTTATAGTGGATGAATTGGGTTTCACTTTGGTGAACTTTGAAAAGATTGGCGAGAAGGGTGAACCATTCATATTGGCATCACAGGCGAAACAAATATTCTATATCGATGATCCTGCAAATGATAAATGGTCGGTTGTTCTTCATGGTAAAAGACAGTTCATTGAAGATCCTATAGATGAAGAAGAGTATTATGATAAGTATGATGACTCCAGTCCATTTTCAGTTGGGTTGCCAACTCCACAAAATATTGAAGCTAATGATGACTTATATGTGCGCGGAGATCACAATGAAGGATTGTTAATTGATAAAAGATCACAATTTTAGAGACATGTATGTTTATACAAATGCTAAATGTTTGCCTTTTTCTAGTTAATACAAATGCTAAATGTTTGCCTTTTTCTAGTTAATAAAAATGCTAAATGTTTGCCTTTTTAATGACATTTTTAGATGGCTGACCATGATGAGCATGATGTCCATGATGAGCATGAAGTCCATGATGAGCATGCTGTCCATGACGAGCATGGCGAGGATACTAATGTAAGTTCTAAAAACATATCCTGTATTTCTATAAAATTCATTATCTTCTAGTTATGTCATATATCCTATATTTCTATATTGGGCTAAGTTAGTGTGTTTTATTTTTGTCAAATTTTAGGTTGATGCACCTGTACCCCCTGAAGCACTGGAGCAACTTGATGCGCAACACCAGACACTTAACAAGAAAAGGGGCATCACTCTGTTGAAGAATTTATTAGCGCTAAGTGGTAGTGGATCCAAATTGGTGGTGGAGTTTGATAATGGAGGAAATCCAATTGGAGTGAACCGCAATAATTTTGTGAACTATCTTGGGTGTACCACTCGGAGCCATTGTGGTGTTAAGTATGACAATTGGTATAAAGTTCCTCAAGGGAAAAAAGACTTGATATGGAAGGATTTATGCGTGAGTTATTATTATTTGCAATTCTATTTTGTAGATTACAAATTCTATTATTTGCAATTCTATTTTGGATACTAGTTAATAACATTTCTATTTTACAGAATCTGTTTGCATTGGATGAGAAGTTGCATCGTAAAAATGTGATGCAACGCGCTGGAAAGATGCTTAGGAATTATAGGACAAATCTGAACAGAGAATACATAAAAGAGGGTGATAAGAAGAAGAATTCATCCCTTGAACAATGGAACTTCTTGGACAAAGAAGATTGGGACAATTTTGTTGCTTCAAGAAAATCTGAAGAATTCAAGGTATTAGGCGTCACTCCTAATTTAATTAATATACATTGTATTCACCTATTCAAGATTAGCATTTAGTGCTACTAACCAAATCATTAATGTGCATACTAACTAGGCCCTCAGTGACGCACAAAAAGCAAGGCGTGCACTGAATGTGCATGACCACACTATGGGTCCAAAAGGCTATGCAAGCGTTCGCCAAAGACTACAGGCGGAGTCTGCGGCTACTCAGGAGTCTGCTCCTACTCAGGAGTCTGCCACACCCATGCCTCGCCATGATATCTGGATAGCTGGCAGGCAAAACAAGAAGGGTGAAATAAAGAAGCCTGTAACTGCTGAGGCGGCTGCAAAAATGGTAAAATACAACTCTTAGAGAAATCATTTGAATATTGATTATTTGTGGTGTTAACTTACCAATTTCTGTTTATGGTGATTAGCGGGAGCTGCACGAGCAGAGGAAACAAGGCACGTTCATCCCTCAGGGCACAAGGGATGAATTGACAGTTGCTCTGGGTAACCCAGAGCATCCTGGACGTGTTAGAGGTGTCGGCGCTGGTGTTGGCATCAAAGCATTCTTTGGGCCATCCCAGCGCAAACCCAGAGCGGGACTTTCTCAAGAAGAGGTAACCTATTCTTTTTTTAGAATGTTACTGCAAAAGGAAATTCATTAATAAGAAGCTAATGTTTCTTTTATCCATGTATAGGAGAATAAGAGAGTTGAGGATTTAGTTGCTAAGAAGATCAACGATGTAGTTGCTGAGAAGGTCAAGGAAGAATTGCTGCGGTGGCAGGCATCTCAGGCTTCCAATACGCCTATGGTGACCCACTCTTCTCCTGATGCACAGACTGCGAGTAATCCTGGAGACCCATCGCCTAGCACGTCTGCTGTAAGTATTGTTTATGGCATTGTAGTTAGTCTTTTCAAGTTGTTATGTTTTCAAGATGATATGTATATATGTATAATATTCTTTACGTAAATTTGTAGGCATTGAAGCCATGCCGCTTAAGAATGCAAGACTATATTGTTGCAGAGGCGCAAGCTTACCCGTCCCTTCCTGGGGAAAGGTTTCAGGGGACTCCAATGCCACAGGGCTATGTTCGTGTGGGCCCATTACGTGTGTTACCCGATTGGAGGGAAGTTGCGTTGCCATATGCCCACCCAGATATTGATACACTTGGTGAGGCAGAAGGCGGGGTGATATTGTGGCCCAAAGCAGATGTCATCTACACGACTGAAATTGTAAGATAAATTTACATTGATTTAGACTGTTAATGTGTATATATGATGTCAACTGATCTGAAATTATATGTACAGGTTAAAAAGAAGACACCAGGAGCACATAGGCCTCCACTTCCACTTCCCGCATTACCCGATTGGGTTCCAACTGACCTAACATACCCGTTAGGTCCTGCTTGTAGGGGAATGGCATGTTGGCTACGGGCACATAATGTACATTGCCCTATAATTATTTCTTTAGATGCAGATTATGCAGGTCAATCATACGATAGCTCTTTATTTATACAAGATATTATTGAGCTGTTTATGTATGATTGGATGAATACATCAATGATAGAGACATGGATAAGGTGAGATCTTGTTTATACATCCATATACCTTGTGTAAGATCTGGTGATCTGGTTTCTTATATATTAATGCATACGCCTATATGTTTTGCAGCTACCTAGTCGAAGATCATTGCAAACAATTTGCATTTGATCATGTGGGATTTTTTATTCCATCATTGATTAGTTTGGTAGCTAAAGACCCTGATAATGTTCAACAATACTGTATAGATGCTTTTACAATTTTTGGTCAGCAAAATAAGAAGATAATAATAGCTCCATTCAATGTCAAGTAAGTTTACTTTATTTATAATTTGGACTTAAGAAAATTCCATTTTTATTTTGCATTTTGAGTTATTAATTGTTAACTTCTTACTTCTAGCGGTAGACATTGGGAGTTACTAGTTATTGTCCCCGGGACATTCACTGTTTATTATCTAGATCCTGCGGGGAGTACATTGAACACTAAAATTGGACACGTAATGAGAATGCCATTATTCTGGTGAGAAATATTTCATTTTTATATCCGTTAACATCTTTTATTACATTACTATTTACTTATGCAATTTATTGTGTTATATTAACATGTAGGGGTTTAGATGCATTCAAAAAGGCTGGAGGAACGGTCCCAAGGAAAAAGAACCAGCCAATAAATTGGCAGAACGTACAAGTAAGTTCCCGACTCGAATATATATATTATTGATGTGAATTGTGCTTAGTTGTATTATTTTGTATGTTTCAATTTATAGTGTGCTACACAAGACAATGGCTGGGTATGCACATACTATGTGATGCGATTTATGCAGATGATTATCAAATATGTCGCATTGGACATCGATACCATACATGAGGTATTATATATAGTCTCATTAGTTAGTATGCAATATATCAATCTTATCTTATTTTTATATTATTACTTATATATATACATCATTCTCTTTGCAGGTGTTTAAAACTGACAACACTACAGGTAAACGCTTAAAAAATATACATGCTCCATATACGATGGAAGCATTAAATGAAGTAAGAGAAGAATGGGCAAAAGCCATACAAGCAGTGGCAACTGTAAGATATAATTGGGATGTTTATAGAGATAATGAATGATAATTTGCAAATGAATATTTCTGAATGTTAATACATGTATTTGAATGTTTCTATATGTGTGAATGTGAGAATTGAATTGATGTCTGAATGTATGTACTTGTGTGAAATTTTGCTTATGACTTTTGCAGGTTTGCGACCTGTTTGTAGGCTGATATCAATGGATGTCATAAACCTGCAGTTCAGTTACTGAACTGCAGGTTCTCATCCTGCTGACCAGCCACAGCAGGCCTGCAAACTGATATAAAAAAAAAAATAGGCGTCGGTTATTTATAAAAACCGTCAGCAAAGATCTACAACGTCGATTGTTTATAGATAACCGACGCCTTATGTGGCCAAAGCAGTCCTCGAAATGGCGTCGGATATACGTATCAAACCGACGCCTATTTAAATTAGAGGCGTCGGTCTTTTGGTATATAACCGACGCCAAAAGTGTTCGCGCCACAAAAAATGGCGTCATTTAGGACACTTTATGCGTCGGTTATCTACTAAAAGACCGACGCTATAAGTAGTATAGGCGTCGGTCCGTTAGTAAATAACCGACGCAGAAAGTGCCCTAGCTGACGCCGTTTTATGTGGCGCGAACCCCTTTGGCGTCGGTTATCGACTAAACGACCGACGCCGATAGTTTAAATAGGCGTCGGTTAAACAACCGACGCCGAAGTGTTCGACCTTTAGCGGCGCCCACATAGGCGTCGGTCGAAAACCGATGCCAAATGGGGTTAAACGACCGACGCCAAAGGCCACTTCTGTAGTAGTGTGTTCCATAACTTTCTACATCTAGGTGAAGACAACTGTAACATCTCAAAGTGGAAAAGCATGTTCCCTCCCTTCTCTTTCCTTTCCTTTTCTGTCCAAAGCATGATCTGTCCATGATTTGAATTGTTGATGTGAAAAAAAATTACCCTTCTAACACAGAAGACATCACACCATTCTCTGTCAGCTAGGAACTGGTCCAGTCTCTCTTGTATTAGCGTCTCTATGACGTCCCCCAATTTCTATATACTTTCCATAGTGACATTCATAGATATGCGTGCACTCATATCTATAGATGTCAAAAGGGAAAATATAAGAGATTAAGGTAGTCAACTAAAATAGAGATTAAGCCAAGATCAAGTCCACATCATCTAATGCCACACAAGCATTCATTCATAAAGATAATAAAAGTCAATACATATGGAGAGAAAATATTGTTATAGAGAAAGTTAACTTTATTACATAGGATTTCAATCATCCTCAAAACAACTAAGAAAAGAATTAAACTAACATCTATCAAGAAATAGATAAGAGGAAAAGATCTATCTAATATATCCTCCAAGTTTATTATTTTATGCCTTCAGGTACTTTGAGCATGCATTTCACTTTGTTGTCAATTGTTCCTTACACCTAAAAAATACGAGAAACAAAACATCAACAAAGTTGGTATGTGGTAAAAAGGTTACACTAATAAGGTTGCATAAAGGAAAATATTTGAAAAAGAAGGAAAGAGATATAAAACCATTTCTTAAGGCGAAAATCAAGTAAACACCCTTTTATTACATTCATTTTGATGTGGTTGTACTACACATATTGCACTTGACTTACATCTAGTATGGGAAATATAATATCATCATACATCTAACATGGGCCAAGGAAACATACATCCATATTAGGCAACATACATCCACACCGGGCTATGTGCTCTAGTAGCGACAACCCATCATAACCATTTATGTTACATTAGGTTTGGTGAAATATAACTCATACTAGTCAACCAAACAATCATATTCAAATACGAGCATTCAAGGTATACATATCATAGGCAACCAGAAATCTAGTCTTATACTTATAAGACCACGTACCTGCTTGTTCAAAATAGATGTCCAAAGATTTAGAATCAACAACAAATAAGTCACCTTGCACAGAAAGCAAGGGTACAACATTACTATTGGTCCAAGTGACCGAGGCTAAGATATGTTTTTCATTATTATTCCTTTTATGTTATCTAATCCAGATCAGGGATTTTCCATATTTTAATTAGGATTAGAGATAGCATTAGGTCTGATCCATCATAACTATTTTGATTAAAAGATAATATTTAATTGATTAATTGGAAGATTTCCAAAAATTAGGGTTTCTAAGATGGTTGGAAAAAAAGGGAGAGTAACCCTCAACATATTAACCATTCATAACATCAGGGTTCATTTTAAAGATTCAGACCACTCATAATTACTAATTATCATCTAATGATATTAATTTTGTTATAAAGATATATCTCTAATTCCATGTAGAAAGAGAAACTAGATCTAGGGTTTCTCCTAATCCTTTGATCATTTATCATCTTAGAATAGGATTTCGAGCTGTTTTAGGAATAGAGTTCTATCTAGGGTTAATTACACCTTAGAGGGTCAGATATCATCAAGGAAAACTATTATCAAAATTAATTATAATTAAGGGGGGTCATTTTAGGCTTTAGGCATCTATTTTAAAAAAGCAACGGATCTAGGTCATGGTAATATTTTATTTGGATAGAGAATAATTTTCTGATCAAAATGGTATATAGATTCGACATTTTCTGATAATCCTAGCATTTTCTAGGATTTTTCTAAGATAATCATTATTCTATTGTTTAAGGTAAAAAAAAGAAAGGATTACCTTGATCAACAGTCAGATCCAACTGGATCGACGACTCTCATTGATCCAAGGTTTTGCAAGATAACCTGTGGATCTCTGAGTGGGAGTGGTGGCCCGCGACTCCTCTGGATGATTTGGCGGTTGGCTATTGGTCCGCTTTGATCTTTGTTGGCACCACGCGTGCAAGCCTTTCTTAAGCTGCTTGTAATCAAGAGAGGGTGTGACAGGGAGCTCGCTGGAAGAGGAGGCGAAGATACAACAGGCTGTGGGCACAAGCTAGAAGATGCCGCCCAAAACTGGCGGGCTCTGGCGAACTGGGCGGAGCAACCAATTGAGGGGGAGGATGGCGAGGCGGAGGGGAAAGCTAGCAAGGTAAAGGGGCGACACTGCTGAGAATCCAATGTCAGGTAGGGGTCACCGGTGTCAAAGAGGGTCGGCAAGTAGAGGGTTGTGGTAAAAGAGGATGGCGGCAATGTCGATGGGGTCTTTTATAGGCCTTTGGGTAGGTTTAGGGTTGGTTGGAGGGTCCCGGGCTTTACAGCCGCCGTCGGAGTGAGAGAAACAAGAAAAGGGGAGGTCTTTCTCCTTGCTCTGAGGGTTAGGGGAGTCAAGGTAAGGCTGGTTGACCTTGTCTTGGCGAGGCAGAGATATTTGTTGGCTTCAAATTTTGAAAGGAGGCGTGAGGTGGCGCGGTAGGACGAGCCTCGTTTCCTGTTACCTCCCCGCCCTTTACGAGAGGTAGGAGACGAGGTCTCCTCTGTTGGATTAGGGAAGATCCGTGGATCACCTGATCTAACGGCTAGGAGAGGGGCCAGGTTAATCAAAGGAAAATGTGACATTTATTCACCATTGATTAAAATGAAAACTTAGGTCTAGGACATATATCTAAGGTGATTTATTAAATTGTCCATAACTCTTGATTCGTAAACCCAATTCTAATGAAATTTGAGATGTAGCTTCAAAAGGTCATTATGCTACTATGATATAAATTTGAAATCCAAATTCAAAAGTTTGATGTGTTCATTTACTAAATACATTAACATATGTATTTTATCATAATAACATTTTAGGGTTTGCATTTTTTTGCAATTTGTGACACATATTTGTCCAATTAAGTGAGGGAAGTATACGAGGGTATTTTGGTCAAAAAATTTGATAATAAAACTTTTAAGAGAGAGAAAATACTATAAAAACTCACTTTGTCACATTCTCCCCTCCTTCTAAGAATTTTTCCCTCAAAATTCAAGCAGCCTGAAAGAGATGTGGATATTTCCACTCGACTTTGGACTTGAGCTCCCATGTAGCATCAGTTTGATCATGGTGGCTCCAGAGAACTTTCACCATATCTATACTCCAATTATTGCGAAGCTCCTTTTTCTTGAAATCAAGAATTCTGACTGGTGACTCAACATATGTCAAATCATCTTTCAACTCAAGAGGATCATGATTCAGAATGTGACTGGGGTCTTTGACATAAGGATTCAGATTAGATACATGAAAGACATTATGCATGGAACTATACTGAGGTGGCAGAGCAAAACAATTGGCACATTCTCCAACCCTTTCAAGAATCTCGAAGGGTCCCACACAACGAGGACTGAGCTTTCCCTTATTATTGGCCAAAGCTCAAATTGGTCGGATCTTCAGAAAGACATGATCACCTTCCTTGAACTGATGTTACTGTTGGTGAGCATCTGCATATAATTTCTGCCTATTCTGTGCTCGCTTCATTCTCTGCCTGATTAGTGCAACTTTATCTGCATACAGCTGCATCTCCTCGGATTTCGTCAAGGTGTGTTCTCTGACATCGTCCCAATGTAATGGAGATTTGCACGGTCGGCCATAGAGAGCTTCGTATGGTGGCATCCCAATACTCGCCTGATAACTATTATTATAGGCGAACTCAGCTAAAGTTAGGTAATGGTCCCATGAGCCTTCCCAATCAAGCACACAAGCTCGTAGAAGATCCTCCAGAATCTGCATTGTTCGTTCTGACTGTCCATTTGTTTGCGGATGATACACTGTACTGAAGTTCAACTTGGTGCCCAATTCTTCTTGAACCTGTTTCCATAGCTTTAAAGTGAACTTTGGGTCCCGGTCCGATACAATGGACACTGGAACTCCATGCATACGTACAATCTCCTGTATATAAAGATCGGCCAACTCAGAAACTTTTGCAGTAGTCTTCACGGGTAGAAAATGAGCTGACTTGGTGAGACAATCCACAATGACCCATGCATCGTCGTATCCCTTCCTGGTTCTGGGTAATCCCACTACGAAATCCATAGTGATATGTTCCCATTTCCATTCCAGAATCTCGAGGGGTTGCAGTAGACCACCTGGTCTTTGATGCTCGACCTTGATTCTCTGGCATGTCAGACACCTGGATACAAAATCTACAATGTCATGCTTCATGCCTCTCCACCAGAACTGACATTGTAGGTCTTTGTACATCTTTGTCGTGCCGGGATGAACTGTGTACTTCGACCCATGTGCCTCACTAAGAATGGTTGTCTTTACAGTTGACTGCTCAGGGACCCACATACGGTTCTTGTATTGAAGACCACCATCAAGACCCACAGACAGATGTATATGAAGTTTAGTCAGGAGAGAGGAGAGCTCTGCAAGGTCGGGACTAGCTTTCTGTGCCTCCAGAAGTTCAAAATGTAGGTTGGATGTGATAGAGATATTATTGACATGCATACGATCAGCCAGGAATTGTGGTCTCCATCTTGCTAGGTCCTCCATGTTCCTCCATTCGGGTACAGACAGGGATGCACAAATAGCTCTTTTCCTACTAAGAGCATCTGCAACCACATTGGCCTTACCTGGATGGTAGCCAATGGTGAAGTCATAGTCCTTCAGGTACTCGATCCACCGTCATTGTCAAATATTCAAATCCTTTTGCGTCAGAATGTACTTGAGGCTTTTGTGATCGGTGAAAATATCAAATGTTTCCCCATACAAGTAGTGCCTGTAGATTTTGAGAGCATGAATGATAGCAGCTAACTCCAAATCATGCGTAGGGTAATTCAACTCATTGGGTTTCAGCTGTCTAGAAGCGAAGGCCACTACTTTCCCGTTTTGCTGTAGGACACACCCTAGACCATGTCAGGAAGCATCAGTAAATATCATGAATCCTTCATTGCCAGATGGTAGAACAAGGATGGTGCTGATGTCAACTTCTTCTTGAGCTCCTGGAAATTAGACTCACAAACAGCTGACCAAATGAACTGCTCGTCCTTCCGAGTAAGCTTAGTGAGAGGAAGTGCCACTTTGGAGAAATTCGGAATAAAACGACGATAATATCCAACCAGACCTAAGAAACTCCAGATTTCAGAAGGATTACAAGGAGGTTGTCAATCAAGTACATCAGATACTTTAGCGGGATCAATAGATATGTTACCCCCAGAAATGACATGACCAAGAAACATAACTTTGTCAATCTAGAATTCACATTTAGAAAGCTTGCCATAGAATTTTTGGTCATGAAGAATCTCAAGGACAGACTTCAAATGCTCATGATGTTTCTCCATAGAATCAAAATAGATCAGAATACCATCAATGAAGAAAACCACAAACTCATCAAGATAAGGTTGGAAGACTTTGTTCATCAAGTTCATGAATACGCCAGGTGCGTTGGTCAACCCAAACGACATCACCAGAAATTCGTAGTGCCCGTAACGAGTTCGAAAAGCAGTCTTAGATATATCTGAATCCTTGACCTTAAGTTGATGGTAGCCAGAATGAAGATCAATTTTTGAGAAAACTTTAGAAGTACGAAGTTGATCAAAGAGGTCATCAATACGAGGGAGAGGATACTTTTTTTTAATGGTAGCTTGGTTCAACATGCGATAGTCAATACACATCCGCATTGAACCATCTTTCTTTTTAACAAAAAGGACAGGTGCACCCCAAGGGGAAATGCTAGGGCGGATAAAACCCTTATCAAGAAGTTCGTGTAATTGTTTCTTCAACTCCATAAGCTCAATAGGTGCCATCCTATACGGTGCCCTAGAAATCAGAGTGGTTCCAGGAAGAAGATCTATGGAGAGCTCAATGTCTCTGTTTGGAGGCAGCCCAGGAAGCTCCTCCGAAAATACGTCAAGGAAATCACGTACCACCTCCAATCTTTCTATAGGCCCACTGTTAGGACTGGTCTCTAAGACGAATGTGAGGAAGACTTTACATCCTTTAGATATGAGCTTTTTAGCTTTATGAGAGGAAATTATTATTTTATTACAGAATCCGCTTCCCCAAGGGATCACTACAGGAGAGGAATGAGGTTGAGAGAGAACTACCATCTTGTTTCTACAGTCAATGTAAGCATGAAATGTGTATAGCCAATCCATGCCAAGAATAACATCAAAGTCTTCCATGGTTAAGAGAATGAATTCAAAGGGCATGTCATGATTTTCAAATTTTAGAGGGAGGACATCAGTTTTCTGCAATGTAGTGAATATTTTGCCACTAGGAGTTGACACATCCAGAATGTATCTCAAGTCCCTTATATGTAAGTGCAACATTGAGGCCAGATTTTGAGAGATAAACGTATTTGTGGATCCAGAATCAAACAATGCTTTAACAGGATGTCCATTCAAGAAAACAATGCCTACACATGATAATTACATTTTAAATAATTGAAGGCATTGAACAAGATATTAGATATATGAAAAAGATTTTAGGTTACCTTCAACAAGATGGTTCGGATTTTCCCTAGCCTCCTCTACTGTTACTGTGAACACCCTGGCATTGCGGTGTCCCTGAGGGGGTGGAGCACCCGCTGGAGGTTTGCCAAGGATAGATGCACTGGGGCACTTGGCAAGGAAATGTCCCTCCTTCTTGCAGTTGTAGCAGACCGGCTTAGTGTAGCGACAAGGCCCGTCATGTCCTCGTCCACAAGTCTTACATTTGTTGCGGTAATCCATCAACTTGCTATTCTTCGGTCCTTTCTTCCCTGAACCTCCTCCTTTCCCTGATCCTTGATTATGGTCGGGGTGGAACTTCTTGAACTTCTCTTCCTCAGTGGTGGTCAACCCTAAATATCCCATGCTAGAAGGCTTCTGCAATCCCTACTCCCTTTCCTACTTAAGGGCCATGTCTAAGGCTTCATCAATGCTTCAGGGATGAGAGGCTATAACTAGGGTTTTCAGATGTGTGGAGATACAGTCTACATAGTGCTCAGTAAGGCGGTCCTCAGTTCATATAGGGGCATATCATTCCAGAAGCCTAAACTTCTGGGTATAATTGGCCACTGAGAGACTTCCCTGCCTAAGCTCCATGTCCATCTTCTCTTTCCTCTTCCTCTCTACTATGGGCATGAAACGATCGGTGAAGAGGGTCTTGAAGGCTTCCCATCCCAAGTTGTCTACTTCCTCTCCCCGATTCCCACCATAGTTCTCCCACCATATTTTCGCCCCTCCCTTAAGCAAATGGGTGGGAAATTTGACCTTCTTTTCCTCGGGTACTTCTAGGGTACGAAAGGCATTCTCTATGGAAAGGACCCAGGCCTCAGCCTTGTCCATGACTTCGGGTTGGTCTTCCCCCTAAAAGCTGTCAGGGTTGAGCTTAATGAAGTCTATCACCGTCACTTCCTTTTTCTTTGAGGAGCTAGATTTAGGGGTTCCTTTGGTGGCGAGGGTTTCCATAAAGTCTAAAAGGATTTTCTTCTGTTCCTCCCATCTTTCCTTAGCCGCGGCATCAGGATCAGGTACTTCGGAGGTTTCAGGCTCTTTTCTCTTCTTAGAGGACGATTCCTCCGAGGCCTTTGAGTTGCGAGTTTTAGGAGGCATCCTGTAATTAATTTGAACGTATTAGATTTATAACTTCAACAATTATTCTTATCATTATCATTATTATTATCACATGGTATTTCATTATTCTCATTTATTAATAATTAATGTTCTATATGTTATGATTTAGGGAGGATATCCTAAAATCCTTATCTTTCGATCCTTAGAACTTTCTAAATAGAGAGACTCCTTCCTAACCTTATAACAGAGGTAAGAGGGAAAATTTATTTTAAAACGTAAATGAGAGGGAAATTTTTGTTTTTTTCCTATAGAAGAGGTGAGAGGGGAAAATCTATAGATGAGAGGTTCCTAAATTAAGGTACGGCCAAGAATAGGGGACACTTAGGATATCGGCCAGGTAGACTTTTACTACCATAAAGGTAGCCTCGTGATTGCCAAGCTAAGTGGCTCGGAGACTTTAGTCAGACCCATGGCAGATGCTATCCTAGACACCTCAACCCTTCACATCCCAAACTCAACGACTACCCTAGACTCAAAATAGGGTGAATGAAGTTCATGTGACTTGATGTGTGAACATTGGCTCTGATACCAACTGCGACGTCCCCCAATTTCTATATACTTTCCATAGTGACATTCATAGATATGCGTGCACTCATATCTATAGATGTCAAAAGGGATAATATAAGAGATTAAGGTAGTCAACTAAAATAGAGATTGAGCCTAGATCAAGTCCACATCATCATATAATGCCACACAAACATTCATTCATAAAGATAATAAAAGTGATTACATATGGAGAGAAAATATTGTTCTAGAGAAAGTTAACTTTATTACATAGGATTTCAATCATCCTCAAAACAACTAAGAAAAGAATTAAACTAACATCTAGCAAGAAATAGATAAGAGGAAAAGGTCTATCTAATATATCCTCCAAGTTTATTATTTTATGCCTTCAGATACTTTGAGCATGCATTTCACTTTGTTGTCAATTGTTCCTTGCACCTAAAAAATACGAGAAACAAAACATCAACAAAGTTGGTACATGGTAAAAATGTTACACTAATAAGGTTGCATAAAGGAAAATATTTGAAAAAGAAGGAAAGAGATATAAAACCATTTCTTAAGGTGAAAATCAAGTAAACACCCTTTTATTACATTCATTTTGATGCAGTTGTACTACACATATTGCACTTGACTTACATCTAGTGTGGGCAATATAATATCATCACACATCTAACATGGGCCAAGGAAACATACATCCATGTTAGGCAACATACATCCACACAAGGCTATGTGCTCTAGTAGCTACAACCCATCATAACCATTTATGTTACTTAGGTTTGGCGAAATATAACTCATACTAGTCAACCAAACAATCATATTCAAATACGAGCATTCAAGGTATACCTATCATAGGCAACCAGAAATCTAGTCTTATACTTATAAGACCACGTACCTACTTGTTCAAAACAGATGTCCAAAGATTTAGAATCAACAACAAATAAGTCACCCTGCACAGAAAGCAAGGGTACAACATTACTATTGGTCCAAGTGACCGAGGCTAAGATATGTTTTTCATTATTATTCCTTTTATGTTATCTGATTCAGATCAGGGATTTTCCATATTTTAATTAGGATTAGAGATAGCATCAGGTCTGATCCATCATAACTATTTGTATTAAAAGATATTATTTAATTGATTAATTAGAAGATTTCCAAAAGTTAGGGTTTCTAAGATGGTTGGAGAAAAAGGGAGAGTAACCCTCAACATATTAACCATTCATAACATCAGGGTTCATTTTAAAGATTCAGACCACTCATAATTACTAATTATCATCTAATGATATTAATTTTGTTATAAAGATATATCTCTAATTCCATGTAGAAAGAGAAACTAGATCTAGGGTTTCTCCTAATCCTTTGATCATTTATAATCTTAGAATAGGATTTCGAGCTATTTTAGGAACAAAGTTCTATCTAGGGTTAATTACACCTTAGAGGGTCATATATCATCAAGGAAAACTATTATCAAAATTCATTATAATTAAGGGGGGTCATTTTAGGCTTTAGGCATCTATTTTGAAAAAGGCAACGGATCTAGGTCCTTTTATTATTTTATTTGGATAGAGAATAATTTTCTGATCAAAATGGTATATAGGTTCGACATTTTTTTATAATCCTAGCATTTTCTAGAATTTTTCTAAGATAATCATTATTCTATTGTTTAAGGTAAAAAAAAGAAAGGGTTACCTTGATCAACAGTCGAATCCAACTGGATCGACGGCTCTCGTTGATCCAAGGTTTTGCAAGATATCCTGTGGATCTCTGAGTGGGAGTGGTGGCCCGCGACTCCTCTGGATGATTTGGCGGTTGGCTATTGGTCCGCTTCGATCTCTGTTGGCACCACGCGTGCAAGCCTTTCTTGAGCAGCTTGTAATCGAGAGAGGGTGTGGCAGGGAGCTCTCCGGAAGAGGAGGCAAAGATGCAACAGGCTGCGGGCGCAAGCTAGAAGATGTCACCCAAAACTGGCGGGCTCTGGGGAACTGGGAGGAGCAACCAATTGAGGGGGAGGATAGCGAGGCGGAGGAGAAAGCTAGCAAGGTAAAGGGGTGGCGCTGCTGAGAATCGAATGTCAGATAGGTGTCTCCGGTGTCAAAGAGGGTCGGGAAGTAGAGGGTTGTGGTAAAAGAGGGTGGCGATGACGTCGAGGGGGTCTTTTATAGGCCTTTGGGTAGGTTTAGGGTTGGTTGGAGGGTCCCGGGCTTTACAGCCGCCACCGGAGTGAGAGCAGCAAGAAAAGGGGAGGTCGTTCTCCCTGCTCTGAGGGTTAGGGGAGTCGAGGTAAGGCTGGTTGACCTCGTCTTGGTGAGGCGGAGATATTTGTTGGCTTCAAATTTCGAAAGGAGGCGTGAGGTGGCGCGGTAGGACAAGCCTCGTTTCCTGTTACCTCCCCGCCCTTTGCGGGAGGTAGGAGATGAGGTCTCCGCTGTTGGATTAGGGAAGATCCATGGATCGCCCGATCTGACGGCTAGGAGAGGGGCCAGGTTAATCAAAGGCAAACATGACATTTATTCACCATTGATTAAAATGAAAACTTAGGTCTAGGACATATATCTAAGGTGATTTATTAAATTGGTCATAACTCTTGATTGGTAAACCCAATTCTAATGAAATTTGAGGTGTAGCTTAAAAAGGTCATTATGCTACAAAGATATAAATTTGAAATCCAAATTCGAAAGTTTGATGTGTTCATTTACTAAATACATTAACATATGTATTTTATCATAATAACATATTAGGGTTTGCATTTTTTTGCAATTTGTGACACATATTTGTCCAATTAAGTGAGGGAAGTATACGAGGGTATTTTGGTCAACAAATTTGATAATAAAACTTTTAAGAGAGAGAAAATACTATAAAACTCACTTTGTCATAGTCTCCTTCGTCAGACCCCTCTTCCAAGTAAACTTGTAGCCAGTGAACCCAGTTCAACCAGTTGGTAGTTGTCGATTGCCTCCCTGAAGTTCCTCATCTTACATTCACTGTGACGTTGTCTGCCTTGTTTTTATTTTCCTACAATGATCTCATTGAAGTCTCCACCAAACACTTTGGGCCCATCAAAAGCTCCGTAGATGGTTTTCATAAGATCGCATGTGTGTGCTCCGTCTTGTACTGCTGCCTAGCTATCAATGCCCATGAAACAAAATCTATCTTCCTAGTCCACTGTACCAATTACAGCACATATACAATGATCCAAATATGATTTGATGGTAACCATGTTCCCTCTCAACCATGACCCCAAACCACCCAAACTTCGTCTACTATCCACCCCAAACTCGTTCTCAAACCCACACCTCCTCCTAAAAGCTTCTTGATTCCCTCCTTTGTACATAGTCTCCATAACAAATACTACCTCAGGCATCTCTCTCCAACACCTTAGCTTGAGAGCATTCACCATCCCAAGGTGGCTCAAGCCCTAGACGTTCTAGTATAAGATCTTCATTGTCCTTCACGGGTCTAGTCAGAACCATGACCTCCTACTTTCTTTCTTTCAATAGTAGACATTTTCATTTTTCTCTCTCTCACACCTCGTTCCCCTCCATCACATTCCCTTCCTTTTTTTCCTCTTGTGGCTTCTGTTATACCCTCAACTTCTCCTTCCTCTCTTCTCCCCTCCTTTCTACACCTCAGTGTGGCGGCCTGCAAATGTTTTTTTGGGACCCCTCCTAGTTCTGATTTCCTTCCCTCTCCTTCTAGATCAGAATGTAGGGAGGTGAAAATTTTGTCCACCTTCAGACTTCCTCTCTGGCCTTGCTCCAACACTGCACAATGAATAGGATTTGAATGGACTCCTTGGGTGACTACTTGTATCTCCTCTGTCTTCTCCCTAGCCTTCTTAGGTCCTCCTACTCCTTCGAATGAGCCCTTCTCCTTCACCGCTTCCTGTAAAGGTACTGCTGTCTTCTTCTTTGAAATCATGTCTTGTGTAGCATAGTTCATTATGCCTTCTCCTATTACCGCGGTGCAACTAGATTCTCCATTTAGACTTTGATGGTCTTCTCTGTCTTGCTCCTCTACCATGCATAAGCCGGTGCTCCCTTCTTTTTTCTACTAGGCTTCTTTGTCCCCGTTCTGCGTACCCTCTTCCCATCTCTCGCCCTCTGCCTCCTTACCCTCCATGTTCCCTACGAACACCTCCTCGAGCTCCTAGAGGTTGGGATCATGCCTCAATTCTACAACTCTTTCCCCTCCTTCCTCCCAGACATCCACCACTATATCTTCCTTTCTCTAAGATGATTGACTAGAACGTCCCTCTGCAATAGATCATGTTGTTGCTGACGTGGTCGTGAAACACATGTCCTTCTTCATGTTGTCCCTCATGAAGATTTCATCCTTAGTCAATATTCTCCATCGCTTCACTGGTGAGGCTTTAATCCACAACCCCCACAATCATGGTTTTGATTCCTCCTCCTCCTCGTCATCCTTATTAAAATCTTTGTCTGTGTGGAAGATCATCCCGCACATGTGACGTGGCTAAGACTACACTAACAAACTCACTTAGGGATGAAATCCCTAAGTTTTTACCAAAACCTTGTGCAATAGTACCACCCCCAAGCGGATGGGTCTTATCGTAGTATAGTTAAGGATTGAATCCTAAGGGATAACGTCTTTAGGAATCTTGCTAGTTGAATCTAGATCCACTAAGACTAATATTTTAAACGAGAGTTGATTTGGGTTTAGTTAAACTAATTGCAAGGAAAGTAAAAGAGCAAGATTAAAATTGAGTTAAGATTAACGATGGGAATCACTGGGGTGGAATCAGGTTTCACCACCACTATACATGAAAACACATCCAAAACATATCCATGCAAGAATCAACTATCCAAATGAAGTAGCAAACCATATGTTAGGAAATAGAGTTTGCATAAGTATCTCCATGGGCTCGATGTCTTGTTACCGACAGATCACACACTTACTAATCCGGAGATATCCCTTTGAAAGTTATCCTCCGAGCATCAACCATGTTAATTGATATTTGAATCCTAAGTATTGAAGTTCTCGCAACAAAGGAATATAATAGATCATGCAAGGAGCATGAATTGAACGATTAACAATGAAATAAAAAGTTATATACAAGTCATGGAATGTTATAAGATGAACATGTAAGCACAAGCAGTAGGGCTAGTCCCCGTACACTAGTAAAATGGACTACTCACTCCCCATGATTGAAATAAAAAGAACAAGAGAGAGGGAAGATTCTTCCATGGTCATGGTGAAGAAGATGGTCGTGGCTCGATGGAGAAACAATCTTCTACATGATGGAAGGGCAGATCTAGATGAGGAGGGGAAGAACACCAAGACAGGTGAAGATGATCTTCTCTCTCCTTCCTTCTCTTCTCATTCTCTTGCTCGTAGGATATGGAGTGGTAGATGGCTGAAGGATGAAGGCGCTATAGATCTAAAATCCCACCACTTTCGTGGCTAGGAGATAAATCTTGATGGAGCGGAGATGGCATAGTAACAAAGACACCATAGAGGTAGTCACTGGTGGCGGATGATCATCCTCCTTGACTGGGTACAAAGCGGCAGCCTAGCGGCATGGATGGAGTGAAGAGATGTCCCATATGCAGGAGGGGTCGTCTATTTATAGGTGCATATCTGGAGAGGACAGACTTAACAGTTGCAGTCATGGCCTTCGGTATCGGTCGTGACACTCCTTGGCATGATCATGCCGAGGTGCGCTTGACCATGCCGGGTGTTCACCACGGTCAAAGTCATGCAAGCCTCGATCATGGTGACGTGTCGCGGTCGAGCTAATTGCACCGCAGTTGAGGTGATCTTCTTGGTTGCGGTCACAATTGTGATGGTTGCTTCTCGGTCACGGTCATGATGGGGTGCCACAGTCGCGCTTCCTTGACCTCGGCCCGACCGTGCTAAGGTGGTCCCGGTCATGCTGAGTGTCAATTGACACTTCATCTTAGCTGCGGTCGCAATCGTTTTCACTTACAATTGTGGCCATCTTATGTCGTGGTCACGACCCTTTTGGAATAAACCCACCCCCACAGGGGGTGGAGGGCTATTACTATGGGTCGATGTGCCTGCGTTGATGAATCCTCTGACTGATGAGGATTCTTTCTGATGAAGGAACAACCCATTGAAAATAGGGTCCAAATTATCAAAAGTTTCTTGGGTTCACTAGTCGGTTAGCGAGACCACCATCTCCTACACTGGTGCACATAGTGTGATACTTAATCCTACAATGGAGATGGATGGATTTGATCAAAACTCTATGTAATCATCTAAAATTGAGTAAAATTGTATATGAGCAGATTCAGGGGGCATGTGAGAGCTTCCAGTGCAAAACTGGGGTAAAAATGGTGAATATAACTAGATGAATATGCATTCATCAACAGGTAACAGAAGGAGGGTAGGCGTTCATACTGAAACTCCCCATTGACGATGCTACCCTTGTCTCTGATCTTCTATTTTTGTCATAGAGGTTTTGTTATGTCTATTTCAATCTGGACTTGACATGATGTATCCCATCCAAGATCTTTTAGGTAAGTAGAAACTACTCTCCTAATTTTACAGGCCACCACTTTCATTGCTGCCTCCGATCTATATCCTAAAGGCAAGTTTTACAGGCGTACCTAGAATAGACTCCAATCTAGCACCACCGCGTCTAGGGTATCCTCTTTCTGATGTCTTTTACCACAAGCAGAGAGTTATCAAAGTTCCACAAACATTCTGTGACTACCTTCTTCTTATCCCGCCTGTGCACAAACTGAATTATGAACATATTGTTTGTGATTTGGCAGAAGCTTGCTCCTCTATGCAACAACCACATATTCAAGAGGGTTCTCTTTAGTGCCAGAAAATTGTATGGCCTCTCCGTAACCAGTCAGCTGACCATTGCTAGCTTCAGATGTTCTGTCATCATTTGTATCGCGACCTCTTTGAAATCTAAGCTGTCATTCTCTTCTTCATCTTGGACCCTGAGTGATGTTTACCATTCAACCAATTCATCTGTGATAGCATCAAATGAAACCTGCAAAGAACACAGAGAAAGGACCTACCCTCAGCTTTCCAAGGAGATCAATCATGGATGGTTCCATGGTTGGGTCCCCATTGTTGGGTCCACATGGTGTGACAACCCACTCTTATGGTTTATTAGGTCCACATGGTTGGGTCTTCAAATTTGTTCATATTAGATCATTAGATTGATCTTTGAGATACATAGATACCATTAATATTGGAATGATTCATTTGTCTTTTTAATCTATGAATTTCCATTAGTAAATATATTACCAAGAATAAGGCATAAAAAGTTAAGGGTTCATCAACGGTGACTTGTTCTTATGAGGTGGAAATCAATATGGAAGGAGAAACTTGACAAGTACTCATACAGAAATCCAAGTATATATGAACAAGAATCTACTCTTCAAAGAAGAAATTCAAGTCATTTAGAAGTGAGTCTAGTGCACCCATGTATACCAAGGAGAGGAGGGGATATAATGACATGCTACACGTGATGGGAGCTAGGAATTCTCAGGGAATACATGTCCGAGTGTGTAAGGAATCTTAATGTGAGATATTGAAAAAATATTTTATTTGATAGAATTACCAACAAAAGCATGAGTTAATCCTTCATATTATCTTTTGAAAGGAGACATGGATTTGTGGAGGCAGTCAATGCTGCCTAGGAGGATCAGTGAAGAACTTTCTTTGGCTGATTTTGTTTAAGAATTTCATACCAAGTACTACTCACCCACTTTTCTCAATAAGAAAATCTGCCAGTTGGAGAATCTCAGGAAGGGTAAATGCTAGTGGATTAATATGAATGTATATATCTTATGATTTCTGATTGTGTCCTCATATGATTTTTCCTGAGGTGGCAAAGTGCAAACATTTTAGGTTAGTCTTAGGCCAAAATTTATCAGTGATTATCAAGGATGATACAGAGAGAACTTTAGTTATTTTGTGGACACACTTCATAGGATAGATCAATCTTCAATGCTTGAATATAAACAAATACCAAGATATATGGAGTCGTGTCTTCTAGAACCAATGATACTGGAAATAGTGGTCACTTCTTTGGCAAGTTAACAACATGATGGCTATTTTAGGAATAGATGTAACCCTGTCCTACAACATCCTATCAATAAAGGAATGTCTAGAGGTGGTATATGGTGATCCCCACCTAGGTGGACACCACCTGAGAGGTCCACTAGTTTAGTTTATGTTACATGACCACCTAGGGGAAACATAATTTATGATAATATAGGAGAACAAATTCAAGTGAATTGGGAAACTAAGTTTCAAGACTGTCACTTTTGAAGCCATACAAGACACTTAAAATGTCCTTCCCATAGTTATAACATACATCATTTCAATTTACCCATAAACAATTTTCACATCCAATCACCATGTACAATAGTATACAATCATCTTCAAGGAGTCAGGTTAGTGTTGCATGATCTAGATTCAAAGGAGGTGGACCCATTACCAGGAACTCAGAGGACAATGTTGAATGCTCTGGGCCATAGACTATTTCATGCTATGACTCCATAGGAAGGAGTGGTTTCAGCCAAAGTAATTATAGGTGATATTCTCCTATTTAATATTGCTAAAAAATGTATTCTATTAGATACTATATAAACACACTCTTGAATACATAGTTTACTCTCTCCTAGAATGAAACTACTTATTTAAGACATGTTGTATCATATTTTATTGAGAGTTCTATTATTTGAACGCACTACATTGCTTAGTGTATGTTGTGATGACTTCTGAGCTTCACTGGATATGATTTATCTATTAACTAATACCCATTTTTTTTATACCATTGATATGGTTATGGGCATGTAATTCCTTAAAGTTTATTTGGTACAATTAGATTGTTCAAATAGAGAATCCTTACTCTAGATTGGGGATTTTTGTATATCTTCACATAGGATGTAACGTTCTTCCATTCTATATGATTTAAGTAGTTGTCGTAGACTAGATATTAAGTATGGGTTGTGAATATTACTTGGAAACATGTGTTAAATACATATATAAAGTTTACAATAGTAGATGTATCACTTGTTAATGCATTTTTCAATGTATTTCAACAATTATTTCCTAGTATACCTATTGATAGATAAATAAAGTTTGAAAATGTTTTTTCTAGGATCTCGACCAATTGAGTAAGCACCATATAAAATCACACTAGAAGAACTCAAGGAATTTAAATACCAACTAAAATAACTCTTAAAAGGATTTTATACAACTCATTATATTGCCTTAGGGATTTGTAGTTCATTTTGTAAGGAAGAAGGATGGTACCATGTGATTATGCAATTACAAGCAATTGTATAATATTACAATCAAGAGAATATATAAATTTACATTAAAAGATGATCTCTTTAATTGTCTTATATGAGAGGCAATGTTCTCTAGGATGGGTTTGAGGTTGGGGTATCATCATATAAAGATTAGGGTAGAGATCATGTTGAAGTTAGATATTAAGGACTTGATATGGTCATTATATGTTTCTGGTGATGTTTTTTTTGGACTAGACAACACATCAACAACTTGGATCAACATAATGGATAGGGTTTCAAGTAGTGTTTCTATCAATTCATTATTGGTTTTATGGACAACATTATAATTTATTTAAGTGATATTCAATAGCTTGATATGCACTTACTTTTAGATTGCAAACTATGACAACACTAGTTATATGTAAAATTTATCAAGTGTCACTTCAGACTTTAATTGTTCGAATTCTTATGAAAGGTGTCAATAGATATGTGTTGAATCAAAAGAGGTGGAGTATGTACTCCAATGGGAACATCATAAGAACTACAACTAAAACCAGAAGTTCCTAAAAATTAGTTAGGTGTTACAAGAGATATATTAATAAGAATTGCTCCTACTCACTACCAGGTTGACCAAGAAAGACATAAACTTTATCTAGTTGGGTAATTCTACAAATGGCTTCTTACTTATAAAAGTGAAGTTTTAAATAACACATGTTATAATGTTGCTAGAGGAAGGCAAGTGATTCATCATTTTTCATGATGCATCCATGAGTGGATTGGGTGACCTTATGTTGGATGACATGGCGAGAATTCATTCTGGTGTACAGTTCAAGAAGTGTGAATAAGCTATCATATTCATTTCTTGGGTTAGTGATAGTACTACATTCTCTAATATAATATTACAATTAACTACAATTTGAGCTGTTTTAGATTTTCACTATCGATGAATGCTTGAATGCATCTTCAACATAAAGAGCCTAATATCATGAATATATTGTGGTTATAGTTTATTAAAGATTATGACTACACTATTTATTATCTATCAAGTAAAGCCAATGATTTATTTGATGCCCTAAGAAGGAAATATTCTTTTTATACAACATAATTTATATGTAAGAAGAGAGACATATTACTTAAAATCTGAGTTGTGTTTATCCGCATAGAGTTCTCTAATTTTCACATACGCAAATAAAGCATACTCTTTATGATCATATTAGAGAATTTCAATAGGGAGATGATCATATAAATCACACTATAGAAGAGATGACACAAGGCAAGCGTCATGAATTCCAATTTCCTAGTAATGGTGTATCATATTCTAAGAATAAACTAGTATTGCAGGTGACAATAGCCTAAGGTGGTAAATATTAGAAGATTCCCATTATTCCATGCATGCAATGCATCTAGGCAAATTTAAGGAATGTAAATATCCTTAATATATAATGATGGCCATGTCTTAAGAAAGATGTAACCCAATTTGTTCATTAATGTGTTGTTTCCAACATGTTGAGGTTGTATCAGAATTCATCTAATACACTATGTTTACTTCCCAAACCTAAGTGGAAGTGAAATTACATTTCCATGGTATTCATCAAGGGATTACCTAGAACAACATGTATATCTTATTATATTTGGTTAATTTTAGTTAGACTGGTCAATTGTTCCCTTTTTATCTATTAAGAAAACTTACCATACAACTAAGTTCATGCACATATACATTAATGAAGTTGTCTATTTACATGGTATTCAAGTATCAATGTCTTTGACATGGATTACAAATTCACTTCTAAATTTATGAATCATTTACAAAATGTTGTGTACGCAGTTAAGAATCAACAATACTTTTCACCCAGCAATTAATGGTTAACCAAAAAGGACCATATAAAAACTCAAAGGATATGCTTAGATACTATGGTTTTTATTATATAGACATATTGGATGAACAAGTTATCTTGATGGAGTTTGCTTACATTAATGGTTCACCCAAATTTTTGGCATGTTCCCTTATGAATCTCTATATGGAATCACATGTAGGTTCATAATTTGATGATATGATGTAGGATAAAAGTAAGTGTTTGGTCTCTTATTATAAAAGACACAATTCATAAGATCAAACTTGTTTATTATCATCTATAGGCCTCTTGAGACACACAGAAGAACTATGTTGGTAATTGGTGTAGGTCTCTAGATTTCAAACATTTGGTTTTCCTAAATGTATCAATATCAAAGGATGTCTTGAGGATTGGTAAGAATGGTAATATTATACTGGGAAATATGGGACCATATCATATTCCTGAGATTTTTTGCTTATATATTAAGGTTACCACCTGAATTTTCTAGTCTACTTAATCTATTCCATGTTTCTATATTTAAGAAATTCTACCTAGGACAAAGATTATTCTTTATGAGGAATGCATTATATTAAGAGAGGGTGTCTTGTATCGAGGATCCAATTCATATACTATATAAAAGGATTCAAAAACTCAGAAAGCATGATATTGTACTAGTGAAGGTACTGTGAAGGAATCATAGGGTAAAAGAAGCTACTTAGGAGATAGAGTTTGATATGTATTGTTGTTGTCCCTTTCCCTTCTTAAGTTTTAGGATGTAAATTTTATAAGAGGTGGGATTATGACATGTATATGTTTAGTAGGTAATTTAGGGCTTCAAACCCTTATGTTCAATTTAATTGTATAACTTGCATTTCTATGCATTACTCAGTTTAGTTACATGCATATATGCTTAGTTAATTCAATAGTGTCTGATATGATAAAGTTCATAAACTCTAATTTGATATAATGCTATTCAAATAATACTATAATGTTGAAATTCAATAAAAATGCAAAATTATATATTTATAGAAAGATTTGAACATTAATTTTAATCACTATTCACAATACTTAGTAATTAATAGATTAATCAATCTATATTCATAGGAAAGGGTAAAAGATACCCTAGAACACATACTTACACATTGAGAAATAATTTTGGTCTATTTTGGATTTCAAATTAAGGTATATTTTAAGAGATAGGTATGAATTGATTGACCGGTCTAAATCGTGCGTCCAAAAGGAGCGGATTCGAAGTAGTCAGACTTTTAAATAACCCGACTCTTAGGCCCCTGCAATGATGACGGGGTTCGAAGTAGCGATCGGGGTTGAACCATAGGGACAAGGGTGGTCGTGCTAAGAACGTGGAATCAACACTCTACACTCCGGTAAAAGAAGGATAAGAAAAATGTTCCCAAGGGAACGGTAGATCAAGATCGGTAAAGCAAAAGAAATAATTAAAAAAGGGAAACAAAATGCCACACAAAAGTGCTATAAAGAAAAGCTATCTCCAACTGGAGTTACAAGGAAGATAAGGTTTTGGCATTTATCAATTTTTAGGGGTTTTGTGTAACAAAACCTAAGGAAATAACACTATTGCCTCGATAAGGAACAAAGGAGGAAAGCTTAGGCATAACAAGCAGTAGTAGAAAACATCTAGTACCCTTTCTCTCAAAGAGGGTACCTCCAACTAAGAACCAACACCCTCTCTCAAAGGTAGTGGACTTGGGTTGGAGTGGAAATATAATTAAAGAAACTCCGACCCTGGGTACTCTTGTACTCCCTGATCGAACCAAATGCTAGAGTTACAACACCTCTCTCGAGGGAGTTGAAATGGGAAACACGATTCAATAGCTAGTTAAAGCATGATCCATTCATACAAGCTAGAGTTATGATGCTAAAAAGAAATCGTCCAACAAAAGGGACCAAACTTAGAGAAATAGGTATTAAAACTCCACTAATTCCATTATCATGAGCATTGTATAAAAGGGTTTAGTTACATTGTGTAAATAAGGAAAGTAAATGACAAAAAAAAGGAAGATAGGTATCGCCTCCTTGATTTAGGAGGGTGACATACAGTAGCAGACCCCCTAAGGTGCCTCTAACTCGATATCGGGAGGGAGCTCTGGCCGACATGCTCATGTCGGGAGGCCAGCCCTATCGGGTGGTATGTCATGAAGGACAAGCATATTGATCAAGGCACCCTCCCCGATACGGTTGTGGTCAGGATACCACCCTCTCGGGTGACACACCATGATGGGTGTTCCGTATCGGGACTAATATCATGTCGGGTAAGAGATGACTTAGGGTATCAGGTTCCTTGTATCGGGTGTAGAGGCGAGCCGTCTTAGGAAGGGGCCCATCTAGGAACCTGGCACATCGGGTGGCCTCAGTGGTCGATATCAGACTGTTGCGGCTACCAAGATGGATTCTAAGTGAACCACTCCCGTCCCTCTCAGGTTGGGGAAGTGCTCACCTAGTATCACCCGACACGCCTCAAGGACGCGACACACTAGCTCCAGATGCTTTCCAAAGTTATCCTTCGCGAGGTTCTGACCCGTCCCATCGGGGTCCTGTAGCTACTATTCATAGGTAGTGGTTGGAAGAAGCTGCGGATCTCTGAGCACCACATACCCTTTTTCGGCTATGCATATGTGGCTTTGGGGATGATTGACGCGTGTGTGTCGTCCGGCGTAGCTTCACTATCGTGTGCCAGGTTACGAAGGTATCAGGCACGATGGGCGGTTGCTTCCAGTGAGTGGCACGTATCGCACGACATGCCATAATAGGCTGATTAGTCGTGGCTGTCAGAGCTCTCTGTCGGGTGAATGGCGTCTCGCCCGCCAGTGACCGCACCACACGACACGCCCGTGTTGGGTTGTACCCCTATCGGCCAGCATCCGCGACGGGTAGTGGACGTATCGTGCAGCTAGTAAAAGGCCGATTCTTCGTAAGTGGGCCGAGATAGGCCGTTTTGCTGATTTTCAGTGGAAAAGTGAGGAAAACTCTGTAAAAGATGATAAAAACGAGTTAAGAGCATAGTGTGACTTATTTATTCAATAACATGACAAAATGGAGAGGAAAATAGTTTAAAAGGGTAGTTTTGACAACGAAATATGGGCCATAAATACCACAAAAATGGGTGTTATCAACTCCCCCAAACTTAGCATTTTGATTATCCTCAATCAATTTTAAAACTTGGTTTTGTGATACTTCTTCTTAACCCGATATAGTTTTCAGACAAGGGGTTTGAGCGAGTATTGAGATGTCTTAAAGAGAATACTTCCCGACCACGAACAACTGAATTTAATTTTCCTATCTTATTTAACCAAAATTTTCTCTTCAGCTTCGTTGAGACTTGGGTGAATGATTTCAAAGGTAGCTTTCACACCAAACAACTTTTGGGAACAGAAAGTTGTGTTTTTGGGTAGGTTTAAGGCTTTTTGGGTTTTTCTTATTTCCCATCAGTCCATCCAGGTACGGGTCCCTTAACGGGCAAGTGGTCCCTACAGTCCAAGCCAGTTGGCTTTAGAGCAGTGATTTCACATCCTACGTACCACTGCCCCGAATCTACCATGCCCAAAGATGGGTACTTTTGGAAAGACAAGAGTGTATATATATATATATATATATATATATATATATATATATATATATATATATATATATATATATATATATATACATATATATATATATATATACATATATATATATATATATATATATATATTTCAATTGGCACAACTCTCATGTTTTTATTCACTCTCATAAGGCTTTTCTCTCTTTTTAGGGTTTTGTTGGGTAAGGGAAAACAAGAGAAATTTTTGCTGTAGGGGCTGCTTTTTCCTTCTGCATACACATCTCTTAGCTGTTGCGAGATTACTTTTTGAATTTTTGGCGTGGAAAGTCATAGTCTTTTGTCATTTTCAGAAAGAGCATAACAAAAAACCTGCACCACCTTAGACACAGAGAAAACAAGCTGGAAAGAAGTCATATCAGGTTTTTACTATAGAGTGTCTTTGTACAATTGTATAGAGGCAAAATTTTGTATATGCGAAGTTTTTGTATCAAGCATGTATATGTATATGTACACATGTTATTTTATAGGAAAAAGAACAAAAGGTAAAATTTGGAGAGCTTTTAGTACATCCCTCACTGATACATAGTACCCCCCAAACTTACACCACACTCTGTTCTAGAGTTGTGAGATAGATAAGGTAGGGTAATGTTAACTAAGTGAGGGTTAGCAGGTGAGCGCGCCTTTTCTAGATAGAAGCTCCCACACATATTCTCTGTGTTTGATGTGATAGTCGATGTGGTGGAGCTGGTCAGGCATTTCCTAGTTAGATATCCATTCCAGCACGAAGATGTCGCAATCATTGGATAGTGGAATTTGTTGTGGACTGCGGTGGCAGAACTGAAGCTCGTGCCATTTGCTCGATACTATCTCCAGAAATGGTTGGATCAACGTTGCCACCTCATTATAGTATTTTCGTACTAAGTGCTCGAGGGGTGTCAACGTTGTCGATGTACACTATACTGGATGATCTTTGTTGTTGTCCGAGCTGTTGTAGAAGATTCCTGCTCGTGGGCGAGTGTACATCATCAGGAGCATCCAGTGGTTGTAGTGCAGGATAGGCAGGAAGATGATACGTGGCATCCTACTCTGTAACTCTTCCAGAAAAGATTGTTTTGCTCCCGACTCATCGCCTATGTAGTTGTCGTTGAACAACATTGGATGGGCTATGTATGCTTGTCCAAACTTTCTTTGTAGTATCTGGATGTAGGCGGCCGCCACTGATATCGCCAAACATCCTCCTTCTTTCACCATGTCCCTTAAGTTGTCAACTGGGACTATGACACTGCCTGCCTCGTAGATGACGTCTGCGAGGGTAGAGTCAGCTAACTTTAGGAGAACTTCATTGACATGTTCCTGTGTGAGTGTAGAACACGAGAAATGATTGAAGTTGCTAATCATTTCCTCTGAGGTTTCAGGTGAAGCGGGGTCTTCATTTCCGCATACTTCCCACATGTTTTCTAACCACTTTCTTGCACCGTAAACGTCTGCGTCCATCTCAACTTCTTTTTCTAGAGAGTTGCCGGGTTGTGAGGATTCATCTTCTCGATCACTATCCAGTAGCTTTTCTGGTATCCCCACGTCTTGGAAATAGCGCTTGTCTTTGATCAACAACAAAGAGTAAGTGCTCCTGAGATGGAAGAAGTCTTGGCCCTGGAGATGTCGTATGTTTCCAAAGATGTTGAGCAACTCCATGGTGCACAAGACGACAAGGGCGCTATTCCCACTTCCTGATTCTGCTTGGACGGGAAAGTTTCCGATAGAGAAGAAGTTCCAAACGTCACTATGACGTTGGAATCCTTGCTTGATAACTCGGAGAAGACACATCGGGAGAAGCTTGAGATGTTTGTCCTCCGGGCGAGTGAAGATGTGTCCTGAGCGTGGGACCTCCTCGTTGCAGCAGCTGAAGAGCTGGACGTCATGGTTCTGGAGGTCTGCCATGCACAGGAACCAGTTATTGCGGTGCTTGTATGGGGCCAACATGAGGTTCGTGTTGTGTTCTTCAATCTTCCATAGCATGTTGGCCACCAAAATGAAGTCGAATGCTCCCATCATCAACCTTCTTGCCAAGGTCAGGGTGGCGTTGTATATTGTCTGCCGGCCTATCCTGGTGCTGATATTCTCGACTATTGCACCCTCCAGGACCCTAAATAGCTTTTTTCTGATGACGGCTGGTGAGAGAAACATGCTTCTCAGTGCTCTCCGTCGTACGTAGAAGTATTTGTAGCTCCATACGAAGTCTTCTTCATCAGCCTGCGACCTCAGGACCTTGTTCAGCAGATTTTGGTCCCTGACCATCTGGTATCCGATGGCCCTTCTATCGAAGTCAACCATCTCGAAGGAAGGTATCTCTAACGGAGCTGGAAAACATGTCTGTCGTCGAGCTTCTTCCTATGGGGGGTGTCTTTTGTTAGCAGCGTAGATGTCCCCCACTCTCCCTATGATTCGTCAGAAGAGTCCTCCTCGATGCTGATTTATTCGTCATTGTCTTTAGCTTCATCCAGGGAGGCTGAGGGAGCAGCTTCTTCCATGCCGCGGGAGCTGGCTTGTCCTGCTAGAGCTCCGTCGGCTGACTTGTGCATCATCCCTTCCTTGGGTGTTGCGGATGGCCCAATGGAGGAGGAAGTGGACGACGTCCTAGGCGAGGATGCTGAAGAGGAAGGTTGGGAGCCTGAGCCAGGAGGTGATCGAGACCTCCTTGGCTGTCTTGAACGCGAATGCTCATCCCTCCTATTTAACCTCTCCTCAATAACGTCAAGGCATTGGAGGGCCTACTGCAGCGTCTTGTTGAGTGCCTCTAGTTGGTCGGGAAGGCCAACTAGAGTTAGCAGTTGCCACTCCTGGTTGTTTACCCTCTATTGGAAAATAAAAAACTTGTGGGTAAGCGAAGCAAGAGTAGCTGAGTGGCTGCCTATTACCTCCCGCAAGTGGTCGAATTCTTGACCCAGCATCTGTCCTAGTGACGGAGGGGCTGCATCAGATCTCCCTCTCATCCTCGTGACACTCCTAGCACGTGAAGTTTGACCCCACGAGTGTGCTGCCTCACTTGGGGTTGTATCCATTTGGATTGTTCACGAGGGTGTCGCTTTGGGGTGAGGCGTCGACACCTTCGTGGTTGTCGCTGCCTCGCCCGTTTGTGGTGGTGGAGAAGGGCATGATGTGGGTGGCTGTTGCACCACCTCTCTGTTGTTCGTGACCTCCTCTGCAGCTACCACTAGAGACACCAGTCGTGGCATCGGCGTGGGCTGCACAGCCCTGAGCTCCATCTCGAGGATCTCAACGAATGCCCCATTACTGGCATTCGACGGCACCATTTCCTCCGCCACTGAAGGTTCAATAGAAGTCTCGGGAGCTGCGGCTGTCTCTCCCACAACAGCTTCCCTCAGGGCTATTATCGTTGTCTTAGCCCCGGTTGTCTCGGCGACCTCCACGATCGCTGTCATTTCTACAGTCGCAACAGTTGTTGTTGTGGCGGCCGCGGCTGGTATGGGAGTAGCGTCGATAGCTCTATTAGTGGTTGTCGCCGGTTGCGTTGGGGCGGTGGGTGGCACGACAAGAACAGTTGAAGATTTTCCCTATCGGGCATCGAGAGGGACATGTGTTCCTGTCGTGGCTTCCCTCTCTTGTATCCTCGTGGTGGCGGGATAGGCGGCTTCGACTACCACAGCCTCAATCTTTGTTGTGGTGAAGACCAGCTTTTTTGCATTGTAGTTGGCGCAGCGTGGGAGAGGAAGGAGGGTGTTTGTTCTTGCAAACTTATAGAAGTAGCATCACCCCTCCTTCTTGATGATGTTGGCCCTCATTAGGAACTTGAGGTCGATCTTGTCGTCACCTCTTGTCCTTGAGAGGCTATGCGGTTCCCTTGGATATCCTAATGTCACAGATCCGTTCTTACCCTAATCCCAATCCCACTGTCCAAAAGGGCAGTGTTAAAGGGACTAGAGTGCCCATCCCTGAGTGGCCCAAAAATCACACACATATAATATGCAAAAATGAAATAACATTCTTCTTTATTAAAATGAACCAAAATGTTTAGTACATAAGGCTTGTAGGCAACAGGAAAGAGAAACAGATAAGAAACAAGCCTACAACTACATCCCTTTTTCAATTAGCTCCCATGTAGAGTCCATAAGTGATGTAGCAGTCTTTATTGCAGTCGACAAATGAGTAGATGAATCTAGTTCCTTGCATTACCTAAAATCAAGAAAATCAAGACACAATGTCAATGCAATTGCACAGTACGCTATATAAAAACAAGTAAGGAAATTTATAAGAAAACTAGTATGCTTGGAAGGACTTATGTTTCAGAACATTATCGAACGATCTTCCAAAAACCAAAATGTTATTCAAAACGAATTTTATTACGAATTTCCCATTATGCTTTAATTCAAGAAGCATGTTTATATTAGTTTATTTGACTCTACTACCCCAACACGATGGGGAGGTCACCAAGTTGCTTCTCACCATAGGAGATAGGAGATCAAAGTGCAAAATCCCACCTTCCAATAAGGGAGTTTTGCTTATATTCAATATCAACATTATCAACTTTTCCAACATCATTATCAACATCAATATACGGGCAGTCATAATGGGTATTGTGATTTAGGGTTTTCATTTTTCTCAAAATATACTATAGAAAAAAAATGGAAGACTATTCATAGGGAACAATTGTTTGTCCAAATAACTAGCCAAGCATATGTCAAGAGATACCTAAAAGTATCATCATTGAACCGCGCCCCCAGGCACCTGCTCACGGAGAAGAAACAGAAGAAGGGCTCGCACGGGGATGCACAGCCGTTGATCTTGACTGGGATCACTATGGGCTCCGATCCAAGGGTCGTTGTTGGTCGTCCCAAACAATAGAACCCGCCCACGAGTAGGGTTTCTCTGCGGTGGTGCGGCAGCCGATGAAAAAGGGAGTGAGAGAGGGAGGGCATGGTGTGGGGAGAGAGAGTATCGCTCGAGTTCGTGGAGGCGAGCTGAAGGCAATAGGGGGTTTTATATAGCGTTTTTGTGCTAGGGTTAGGGCTACCAAGGGGGGCAGCACACCCTATGTAGTCAACCTGATCTCTTAGCCTCCAAGCAACGAATTCGCACCACCGATCCATGCAGAAGTTTCAAGAGAGGGTGAGGGATCCTTCAGTCGAGTTATTGGGGCGAAACCAATTGGTTTTGTTGATCGAGTTAGGAACCAGGTTGTCTAGTCCACCATGTACCTACCATACTAGGCGCAAGGTAGGGGATGACCCCAATGCTGTTGGATTGATATTTAAGGCTGCTGGGTCGATCCGCCTTGCCCAACGGCCCCCAAAGAAAAAGCATGGGACAAGCCCAACAAGGGAAAAGGAGGAAAAAGGAATAAAATGGCTAAAAAAAAGAGCTAGGAAGGGCTAGATCTTAGGAAAATTTTATAAAATCGTAGGAAGGTCCAAATGATCTCAAATTTAGACCATATCTTCAACATGAAGTGTAGAATATTGTGTACAAGTTTGGAAACCAAAAGATAAAGCTAACTAGTCAAACTCAAGTATTTTAACAAAGAGCTGTGTTAAGCTAATTAAGGTGCCCAAGAGTGCATGAAATTCATAGAAAACAATGGAATTTTATTTTGGGTATCTAAATTGATCAAGGAGTCAAATGAGATTATGAATGATCATTATAAAGGTGAAAATATACATTAAATAATAGAGAAGAGGAAAAACTCACATTGTCACAATAGCAATCGAGGGCGGGGGTAAAATGGGTAAAACTGGGGCAAGTGTCACCCGAGGAGACAAGTCATTCCCGAGACGAGTAGTAAAATTAGTCTAATCCGTCTCATCAAAGGTCATTTAGCTATGCTGCCCGATACAGCAGGAGTCTGCCGCGCGATACGAGTAGTTCTGCCCGATACGGTGCGATGCGCGCAGCTCAGTGTATCGCGTGACATGGGCTCATCGCTAATGTCTGAAGCCCGATATCAAAGCCTGATAAGGGCGTGTCGTGTGGCTCCCGAGACCTTACCCGATACAGGTTCAGACGATACTCAGCATGATAGAATGCAACGCGTGCAAGCTGTCGCTAGCCCGACACAACTTCGCCACCCTGGCAAATAGAAGTCGGATGCCTGATAGGGTAGGAGAGCATGGTATCGGTCAAGGCATCTCAGCCCGATACCAAGCTCCAAAGAAGAATAAAACAAGGTAAGACATGAAAAACTAAAACTAAAGAAAAGGAAAAAGCAATTGATGGGTAAAACATCACTGGCCTAAAGTGAAACTCATAGCCTCATATAGTATTACTCGTCAATGCTTATAAAACCAAGCAGTGTCCCATAAAATGGGGGAGTTTGAGCATGTGGTGCATGCACTAACTCGGGCCTTATTACAATCATAATGTTCATAATGTTTTTCTTATAGGAAGGGAAATAACACCCTATTCTAAGAAAAGTAAAGACTCGGGTTGCCTCCCGAGGAGCGTTGTAGTTAGTTTCGTCAGCTTGACAGCTTTAGATGCCTTCACTTTGTGGCTTTGGTTGTTTCAGCATACCGCAAGCTTATTTCTAATCTTCTCACGAACACTTCATCTTCATAGTACCTTTTCACTCTGTGCCCATTCACAGGAAAAACCTTTGTTGGATTGTCTTTGTCATACAGCTCCATCATTCCTGATGGATATATCTTTGCCAAGGTGAAGGGTCCAGACCACCTCGTTTGTAGTTTACCTAGAAAAATATGAATAGATGATTTAAATAAAAAAACTTTATCACCTTCACTCACATCCTTTTTCTTCAGGTGGGCATCATGCCACACCTTGGTCCTCTTCTTGTAAATCCTTGCATTTTCGTATGCATGTATTCTCAGCTCTTCGAGCTCCTATAGCTGTAGATATCTCTTTTCCCCTGCCTTCTCCAAGTCCATATTTAAAAACTTAATTGCCCAAAGAGCCTTGTGTTCAAGCTCTAAGGGTAGATGACATGATTTCCCATAAATCAATTTGTAAGGCATAGTGCCAATGGGTACCTTGTATGCAGCCCTATAGGCCCAAAGAACATCGTCGAGCTTCAACAACCAGTCTTTCCGCGTGTGGCTGACAGTCTTTTCCAATATTTGCTTAATCTGTCTATTTGAAACCTCCACCTGCACAGAGGTTTGAGGGTGATAGGGTGTAGCAACTTTGTGCTTGACCTCATACTTCCTCAGAAGTGCTTCAAACTATTTCTCCCTAAAATGTGATCCACCATCGCTTATCACAGTACGGGGTACTCCAAAGGGAGGAAAGATAGTTTTCTCAAACATCTTGATTACAGACTTGGAGTCGCAAGTTTGGGTGGCAACAACTTCTACCCATTTAGACACGTAGTCCACCACGACTAAAAGGTATTGATATCCTTTTATGGGGGAAATGGACCCATGTAGTCTATTCCCCAGACGTCAAAGATCTCGACTTCAACCCAGTTGGCCATAGGCATCTCGTTCCTTCTTCCAATATTTCCGGTTGATTGGCATTCTTTACAAACTTTTACATAATCAACAACATCCTTGAATAGCAAAGGCCAGTAAAATCCTAATTGCAGCACCTTAGCAGCAGTCCTTTCACTCCCCAGATGTCCTCCATAGTGTGAGGCATGGCATTTCCTCAAAATGTTTGGCATTTCTTCCTCTGGAATACACCTTCTATACAGATTATCCGCGCATATTTTAAAGAGAAGGGGATCATCCCAATAGTAATTCTTTATATCATAAAAGAGTTTCTTCTTTTGATTGTATGTTATTTCCAGAGGTAACTCCCCACAAGCAAGGTAATTACAAATATCTGCAAACCATGGCAAACTCTGATCTCTGGCTTCTACCATTAGCAAGGCCTCATCTACATAGTTATCATTAATAGGTGTCTCCTTCTTGTCTTCGACTGTAATCCTTGACAAGTGGTTGATGACTACATTTTCCGCACCTTTCTTATCAATGATCTCATGATCGAACTCCTGGAGTAGTAAAGCCCACCTTAGTAGCCTGGGCTTAGTGTCCTTTTTCTGCATAAGGTATCATATTGCCCCATGGTCAGTGTAGATCTTTACCTTTGTTCCAATCAGATAAGATTTGAACTTGTAGAAGGCGAAAACAATCGCAAGCATTTCCTTCTATGTTGTCGTGTAATTTACCTAAGGTTAGTCAAGAGTATGGTTGACATGGAAAATGACATAGTGCCTCTTGTTCTTCTTCTGTCCCAGGACTGCCCCTATGGCATAGTCACTGGCATCACACATTAGCTCAAAAGGTAGCTCCCAATCTGGAGCTTGAAGGATAGGTGGAGAAACAAGTGCATCTTTCAAAGTCTGAAAAGAACTTAGGCAATCGTTAGTGAAATCGAATTCAACATCCTTAACCAGAAGATTTGACAAAGGTTTTGAGATCTTCGAAAAGTGTTTTATGAATCTTCGATAATAACCAGTGTGTATGAGAAAACTTCACACTCCAGTTACAGACTTAGGTGGAGGTAGTCTAGAGATAGCTTCAACCTTGCTCACATCTTCCTTGATACCTCTTTTTGAGACTTTATGACCTACACTATGCCCTCTTGTACCATGAAGTGGCACTTCTCCCAGTTGAGGACCAAATTCTTTTCTTCACAGCGTTGTAGGACTAAAGATAGGTTTTTCAGACAAGCATCAAAGTCTTTCCCATAGACATAAAAATCATCCATAAACACTTCTACGATGTCTTCCAAAAAATCCGAAAACATCGAGATCATGCAACGCTGGAATGTTGCTGGAGCATTGCACAACCCAAACATCATTCTTCGGAAAGCATAAGTACCATAGAGACAAGTGAAAGTGGTTTTTTCCTAGTCGTCCGGTAAAATAGGGACTTGATAAAACTCAGAATAACCATCTAAAAAGTAGAAATAATCATGATGCGCTAATCTCTCTAGAACTTGGTCGATGAAGGGAAGCGGGTAATGATCTTTCTTTGTGGCTTGATTCAGCTTCTGATAATCTATGCACATTCTCCATCCGGTGACAGTCCAGACTGCTACTTCATCGCCTTTGTCACCTTCCACAACTATCATGCCTCCTTTCTTTGGTACAACATGGATGGGACTTACCCAGTAGCTATCGTTGATTGGGTAGATAATTCTTGCATCTCTCAGCTTGATAACTTCCTTCTTTACCACCTCTTTCAACATTTGGTTCAGCTTTCTCTAGGGTTGGACCAAGGGTTTGGCAGATTCTTCCAACTTTATGCGGTGCATGCATAGAGCAAGGCTGAGCCCCTTGATATCCTCTACCGAATAGCCTATAGCTTGCTTATGGAGCCTCAACTCCTCTAGATGTCTTTCCAATTGTTCTTTCGTTAGACTGTCATTAACTATGACTAGATTTCTTCCGTCTTGATCTAGAAACTCATACTTTAAACCTTCTGGCAGTTGTTTCAACTCTGGCTTGGTCTTAGGTGCCTTTTCTTCTTCTGGTGTCATTTACAGAGAAGCAAACTTGATTGTCTCTATAACTTCCTCCTCATCGCTTAGATCTTCATCATTTTGATTTAGGTAATCGAGGATCTCGAAAACCTTAGGATCTTTAGAATCAGAGTCATGATTTTCCACGCCCTCATAAGATGGTCTACCATTGCGATATCTTCTTCTACTTCTTCACAATATTGGTTGTATCTATTCACAAAGTAAGCAGATTCTAGCAGGGATGGTCCCTTCATAGCGTCTTTCACCTTCAAATCTATGTGTTCACTTCTGACCCTTCGAGTTATGATGCCTTCAGCAACATCAATCAGCACCCTTCCGGTAGCTAAGAAAGGACGTCCAAAGATAATAGGGCATTTAGGGTCTTCAATAATGTCAATGACAACAATGTCACAAGGAATGAAGAATCTTCCTACACGAATCGGAACATCTTCAACGACTCCCACAGGCCTTTTGAAGGTATGGTCTGCCAACTGGATCCTCATGTTGGTCCTAACCATATCAGTTAATCCCAATCGTTGCGCGAGGCTTAAGGGCATAAGGCTTATACTAGCCCCTAAATCAGCAAGACCCTTCCGCTCGACGTTATCTCCAAAAACAAAAGGAATAGTAAAGGCTCCAGGATCCTTCCTCTTGGTAGGTAAATCCGCCTTCACGAAGGTAGTAGACATATTGGCTAGGTGTACCATATCAATCCTTCCTCCTCTTCTTTTCTTGGTGATCAAGTCCTTGAAAAACTTGGCATAGGTCAGCATTTCTTCCAAAGCATCTAGGAATGGCACTTCGAGGTGAAGCTTTTTCACCGACTCCATAAACCTTTTGTATCTCTTTTTAAGATGTGCCTTTATGAGTTTGTATGGGAAAGGAAATCTTGGAGAGTAAGGGCTTCTTTTACCGAATAGGTCCTCCATAGGTTCTGATTCTGGATCCCTAACATGAGCTCGTTTGTTTTCTCCTTCAGGTGGGTTCTCTGCCGCAACCCCTGGTTCACGTTCTTCAGGCCTGGCTGATTCAGGGCATTCTACTTTCCTTCCTGACCTGAGTACCACCATTTTGGCAGACTCTGTGCTGGATGGTATCTTACCCGAAGGATTCTTCATTAACTCAGCCATTTGAGCAAGCTACTGGTCTATCTGGCATTGATGCATTTGCATATCTGCCATTTGGACCTACATCGTATTCAGAACTCCTGAGTTGGACAACGTGCTTTGTACTAGATGATTGTTTATAGTATCTTGTCTCTTGACAACGTCGAACAATTGGCCCACTAATTCCGGTTGACCAAAGTTCTTTTCCTGACTCTGCTCTTTAGCTTGTCCCTGGCCTTAGCTAGGGTTAGCAGCTTGGCGGTTTTGGTACTTCCCTTGCCCTTGAAAGTTTGCCTTGTTTAATTGAAAATTGGTTGTTCTGGTGTACTGACCTTGTCCACCTCTTTTCTCGAAACTTTGCGGTTGCTTGGGTGGATTATTCAACTGATGCGAGTTTTCTGCAGCATCCTTGTTGCCATAACTAAAACTAGGATGGTCCAGTCTTTTGAAGTTGACAAAAGAAATGTTCTCAGCTTCCTCTTCTTCAGATTCACCTTCACTTGACTCGTCGGGTCAGGTGTAGATGTAGTTATCCATACCGTGTCCACCTTCTCCGCAAGTGACACACTTCATCACCTTCTCAATCTATTTCTTTCCTTTCCCTCCTGATTCTTTTAACTGTCTGACATTAGTGGCTATCTTTTGGATTTGAGTGGTGATTTCTTCAAGAGCCTTAGATTTGAGAGACGATCCTTCATTAGCGGCTTTCTTAGCATACCCTCTATCAGTCTAGTCATACTCAGTCTCGGCTTGTAATTCAACCATATTTTCAATGATCTTTTTAGATCTACTAGGCTTCTTCCCAAGAAAGTCGCTTCCTGCAGCTGCATTTAGTGATACTCTTTCTTCAAGAGTCAGACCATTGTAGAAGGTTGTTATCAGGAAACTTTCTTATAGTTGTGGTGAGGGCATTCTCTCTGATACTCCTGGTATCTCTCCCAGGCTTCATGCAGGTTTTCTCCTGGCTTCTGGGTGAAAGATGTGATCTTCTGCCTGTTCTTGACAGTCTTCTCTGTAGGGTAGAACTTGTTCACAAAAGCATTTGCTAAATCATTCCATCCATTTAGAGATTGATGTGGAAGTCCAAGGTACCATGACAGTGCCTTGTCCTCCAAGGAGAAAACGAAACCCTTGCAGTAGATCACTTCTTGTGGCACTCCCCTCATTTTGATGGTATCACATATATTTTTGAAATCATCGAGGTGATGGTAGGGGTTGTCATTCTTGGAACTTCCCCTAAAGCTTTTATTTTGAATCATGGAGATCACGGATGGCTTCAACTCGAAGTTTACCGCATCAAACCTTGGGATTACAACTGGGTATCTTGAGTTGTTGTCCTTCGTGGCAGCCAACTCCCGGATGGTCTTTTCTTCTTCGTCAGAATCTTCACTATTGATGTTCCTATGATTCTGCTCTTGATTATGATGATTCCTTCTGTGCCTACGGCGATGATGACATCTCTCATGATGATGATCATCCCCAAGTTGCTCTGATTCAGGTTCTTCTAGTTCTTCATGTAAATGATCGTTATTGTAACGGTCATCGTTCCCTTGTGGAGGTGGGTGTGGTCCAACTCTAGCGTTTCACTCATCCTCAGAAAGAGGTGGTTCCACACGAGGTGGCATGTTGAACGGTTCTCAACCGAGCAGAGTGCTTCTTCCCTGAGTACATGAATAGAACGTATAATCAAGTTAGAAAACCTGTGTTAATGAAACGAACTATTCTGCACACATTCAGGTTAGAAGACTAAAAGAAAATGTGATGTCAAGCTTATTACTAAGCTTGAGGCACAGGAGTGTAGTTAGTGGATTCAGGTTCGTTAACAGTATCGTTTTGCCTTGTCCCCAACAACAACACCAAAACGTTGACCGACCTAAATCGCGCGTCCAAAAGGAGCGAATTTGAAGTAGTCAGACTTTTAAATAACCCGACTCTTAGGCCCCCGCAATGATGACGGGGTCCGAAATAGCGATCGGGGTCGAACCACAGGGACAAGGGTGGTCGTACTAAGAATGCGGAATCAACACTCTACACTCCGATAAATGTTCCCAAGGGAACGGTAGATCAAGATCGGTAAAGAAAAAGAAATAATAAAAAAAGGGAAACAAAATGCCACATGAAAGTGCTATAAAGAAAAGCTATCTCCAACTGGAGTTACAAGGAAGATAGGGTTTTGACATTTATCAATTTTTAGGGGTTTTGTGTAACAGAACCTAAGGAGATAGCACTATTGCCTCAATAAGGAACGAAGGAGGAAAGCTTAGGCATAACAAGAGGTAGAAGAAAACGTCTAGTACCCCTTCTCTCAAAGAGGGTACCTCCAACTAAGCACCAACACCCTCTCTCAAAGGTAGTGGACTCAGGTTGGAGTGGAAAGATAACTAAAGCAACTCCGACCCTGGGTACTCTCATACTCCCTGATCGGACCAAATGCTAGAGTTACAACACCTCTCACGAGGGAGTTGAAATGGGAAACATGATTCGATAGCTATTCAAAGCATGATCCAAGCATACAAGCTAGAGTTCGGATGCTAAAAAGCAATTGTCCAACAAAAAGGGACCAAACTCAGAGCAATATGTATTAAAACTCCACTAATTCCATTAGCATGAGCATTGTATAAAAGGGTTTAGTTACATTGCGTAAATAAAGAAAGTAAATGATAGAAAAAGGGAAGATAGGTATCGCCTCCTTAATATAGGAGAGAGACATACAACAGCAGACCCCCTAAGGTGCCTCTAACCCGATATCAGGTGAGAGCTCTGGAAAAAATGCTTGTGTCAGGCGGCCAGCCCTGTCGAGCGGTATGCCGTGATGGACAAGCATATAGGTCAAGGCACCATCCCCGATACGGTTGTGGTCAGGATACCACCCTCTCGGGCGACACACCATGATGGGTGTTCCGTATTGGGACCGATATCGTGTCGGGTAAGAGACGACTTAGGGTATCGGGTTCCTTGTATCGGGTGTAGAGGCGAGCCGTCTTGGGCAGGGGCCCATCTAGGAACCTGACACATTGGGTGGCCTCCTTGGTTGATATCGGGCTGCTGCGGCTACCAGGATAGATTCTAAGTGAACCATTCCCGCCTCTCTCGGGTTGGGGAAGTGCTCACCTAGTATCACCTGACACGCCTTGGGGATGTGACACACTAGCTCCATATGCTTTCCAAAGTTAGCCTTCGTGAGGTTCCAACCCATCCCATCGGGGTCCTGTAGCTACTATTTATAGGCTGTGGTTGGAAGAAGTTGTAGATCTCCAGGCGCTACATACCCTTTATCGGCTCCGCATACATGGGTTCAGGGTTGATTGACGCGTGTGTGTCATCTGGCGTAGCTTGGCTATCGCATGCCGGGTTACGAAAGTATCGGGTGCGACGGGCGGTTGCTTCCGGTGAGTGGCTCGTATCGTGCGACATGCCATAGTGGGCTGGTTAGTCATGGCAGGTAGAGCTCTCTGTAGGGTAAATGGTGTCTCTCCTGTAAGTAACCGCACCGCAAAACATGCCCGTGTCGGGTTGTACCCCTATCGGCCAGCGTCCGTGATGGGTAGTGGACGTGTCGTGCGGCTAGTAAAAGGCCAATTCTTTGTAAGTGGGCCGGGATAGGCCGTTTTGTTGATTTTGAGTGGAAAAGCGAGGAAAACTCTGTAAAAGATGATAAAAACTAGTTAAGAGCATAGTGTGCCTTATTTATTCAATAACATGACAAAATGGAGAGGAAAAAAGTTTAAAAGGGCAGTTTTGACAACGAAATATGGGCCATAAATACCACAAAAATGGGTGTTATCACTGATCCAAGCACTTTTTAGTAGTATGTGGAGTATAAGAAAACACATCCCAATCTTATACATTTGAAATGTTAGATTTGACTTATAGACATCCATCTATTTGGTATTTTTTGATATCATATAGTTGGCCCATTATCTAAAAGACAGATGGACTATAAATCCAGACTTTAGCAAACTCACATCAACCTTGGCAACAACCCTAATAGAGGTTGACCTAGATAATCAGATTGAATATTCAAGAAAGTAAGTTGACTACTTGATCAGGGGCAACTAGCGTACTGATATGAGGTTATTTTCATATTATCTCAATCATAGAAACAATTTGAGTTCTCAAAAGTAGAATGGTGACTTTGATTCTATCTGAGGTATGTTTCCAACTCCCTAGTTTTCTCTCAATAACAATTTTGGGTGATGTAGAGAAGATATTTGTTGGGAAAGAAAACCAGATTCATTCTCTTTGATTTTCAATTTGGATCCTTGTTGTCATATCCACATATTTTAGTATCTAATTAACCCAATTTTCTTACTTCTATTTTCTCTTCTTTTTTCCGCAACACTTGATCCTAGGAGCCATGGAAAAGATTTGTTCTTCATATTCCGATCTTATGCTTCAAAATTTGACGTAATTGAGAGATAACATGAATTATCCAAATTAACATAAATGGTTGGAAACTGATTAAGTGAGTGGGTAATTCAATGTTTTAGTGTTTTTCATTCAATTAGTTGGAATCTTTAGTTTTCTCTGTAACATGAGAAATTTTAAAGATTATCCTTCTTTTTATTCATACATGAAATCTAGGTAGTGCTCTTTGGTCTATCTAATAATAAGAAGATGATAAATTAAACTTAAGTGGATGTTTCTAAGATAGTAACAATCAAGAATTTATTTGGATTGTAGATATAAATGTCGAGCTACAGAGCAGTTAGGTATTTGAAACTATAATATAGTCATATTTGATACATTTACAAAACTATTTTTTTAAGAATTATTAGTTGAGTTAGTTACACTTTATTAGTTTAAATAATTGTTATATTGGGTAGGGTTTGCATTTCCAGAATTCACATTCAATGAAAATTTAGAGAAAAAATATGTGCATTAATTTAGTGATTACGGATGAATTCAATTAGTAGTCTTGAGAACCAAGGCAAATGAAGTTCAAATTTTCTCTATCAATTAAATACAAGTAACAAGAAGTATAATCACTAGTAATGTTTTCCACCAAAACTATAGAGCCTTTCCCAGGAAGTATTTTGTAAGATCCTCAATTTTGTTAAATTTGGATTTTATGATTATGAATTCAATAATAATACATTGAGATTCATATTAAGAAAACCAGAGTAATATTAGAATGATAAGATCAATGGTATGACTTGATGAAACAAAATGATGAATCTAAGCCTTTTACTTAGAGTAAGTCTCTAGTTTAAATAAATGAAGTGATGTTGAGCCTATGTGTTAATATAATTATCAATTGAGATAATATGATGATGAAAGCCTCAAATTCATAATTAAGAATACTATTTAGCTAATGAACCCTTTAAAAGGGCTAGGGTTAAATACATTGTCCTTGGAATCTAATTCAAGCCCATTCGGGGATAAATAAGGTTTAAATATATGTTTTTGAGAGAAATATGGTGAGTTTGTTATTTGGTGCTCCAAATAAATAGACATTATAATTTTTGTAGATAGATAATTTGAATATTGTATAATGGAATAAATTTCATAATATTCCAAGATAATCGGTGGCCTATGTAATTAACTAAGAAATTATCTATGTTTTTGTTAGAAACTAAGAGTTGTCTATCTAGCAATATAATTAGGGTTTAGTCTTTAGCCCAATGAAAGATAATGGGGACATGATCATTATTCTAAAATTTGGTGTTAAAAAAGGTAGTGATGTGGCCTGGTTAATAAAAGATAATGTGGTTTTCTATAAAAGATTTATAAAAATGAAGAAAACATATAGGGGAGTCCACCCATATCTGGACCATGAATTTGGGTGAGACTACGAGTTGGAGTTTGTCTTCTCGAATCGGTCTCTAGACCAGAATCTGTGGATAATAGACTTTGACTCCCCATGGATTTTCCCCAGCCTCTAGTTTATAAGATCCAAGATTCTCCATTATATTATCTTCAAGGGAGAAAACTGAATCTGACGATTCCTAATATTAACATTATTTCCCCCCAGATGCAAAAAACCCCAAATCTTGCCTTCAGTCAGATGTTGAGGTTGTGACCAAAATTTCCACTCTCTGCATTACAAGTGCTTGTAAAAGGCTCATATCACCTTTGGCCCAAAAAGTAGGGCACCTTCGAGACATTTTTTCTCTCGTGTGAAACATGTTCATTCTAATTGATTATCAAGAAATATTCTGATTGATTGTTAATTATTGTTAACATTGACCATATTTATATTTTTTGTGATTGAGTGTATTTATATTGTTGACTATCAATATATTTCACAAATTTGTTGTATTCATTATTTCTCTCATGACTCCTAGACTTCTTCATCTCCTATCATATCATATTGTAAATATGGTCTCCTCCCCTATAAATAAAGGGACATTCTCTCTGTAACAAATACATTAAAACATACTTGTATATTAAGTTCCAATCCATTCACATGGCATCCAATTTGGTTTATACCTCCATATCCCATCAAAAATCTATTGCAACTCATTTTATCTCTTCTATTATCTCATAATGAAAACCAACAAAAATAGAAATAACCACCTCCCACATCATGCATAACAAATTCTTTTACAAATTGTCAAAGATTGGCAGACATGGTGGGAAACTATCTGAGGTGAACTCCTCGAGAACCACTTTCTCTCTCACATGGTTCCTTCCATAACTCCTTCACTACAACTTTCATCTAAATACAAAGAGGGTTCTCGCATCAATCCCAAATTTGTAAAGTGGCAGATTCCTGATGAACAAATTATGTCCTACCTCATCAACTATGTTCACATAAATCTCTATGATGGAATCACTAAAGAAAACACCATCGCTTCTTCCATATGGGCTAGTCTTAAGAGACGATTCATCCAAACAAACAACGTTCACAAATTTCAACTTGCAATGGAGGCAACACAAGCAATACAAGGTGATCTTTCCATTTGTGAATTCTATGACCACATGTGGAGCCTATAGCATCTTGGCAACATTGAAAGGCCTAAATGATCTGCATGCACATCACACAATAAGGAGTTTTAGATCTATCAATTTCTTATGCCACTTCATCCATAATTTCAACAATGTGTGACCAACATCATAAAATGTCCACCAACTCCTTCTCTAGAATCTATCATCCCTGAACTCATGGTTGATGAGACTCATGAAGACTACAACAACACTATACAATATGCCTCATGTCATGTCTGGTACTGACATTGCTGTTGCAACCACTACTACACCAATGACAAATCACATGACCATCTTATGTGTACACATTATCATAAAAGGGTCATCTAGTCATAGAATGTTTCATTCTTCACCCAATTTGTGAGAACCCGTTCCACTAAATGAGATTACTCAAAACAAAAAATAGGATTACTCATTAATTAACACAAACTTAGAAAAATAGTGTAAATTAAAATAGATTGCAACATTTCTCAATTGTTCAGAAACGTTTACATAAAATCCCATCAACTTTCTTTATTTCCTATAATTCTCAAAATCACTTGCAATTTCTCTGTAGCCTCAGCTACTACATAGAATTTACAAAGGAACACTATCCACATATTACACATATACTAGCATCAACATGCTATCGAAAGCTCGATTCAATTGAAACATTGTATACAAACTTTTCAATTAGACATGAGAGTATAGGGATGACTCTAGGACATACTAGAAAACTAACAACTATATCTAGGGTTCATTACCTCAATTTCACCTTGCTTTCATAGATTTTCTACTATTTTTGTCGATCAACTAAAAAGATGTGGTGACCCATGAGGTGAGACCCAGTCCCAACAAGAGATATAATTCTCTCAAACAAATATTGATTACATCAGATTAAATAGTAAATAATTGAGCAGTTGAAGTATTTAGTAGTCAACTGAGTAGATTGAATAGTTTAATCATGCTAAATAGATTAAAAATTAACTTAACAACAAATATGATTATCAATGTATATACCATGCTAACAGTACAAGCAAACTAGTAGCATAAGTATCTCTAACATCATGAATATATCTAGTAGCATAACATGGGTATCAACATTGGCATGTTTAATAAAGTGAACCGATCTACATCATAAGTACATCTAACATCATAAGCACAATTAACTGCATAAGCATGTTTAGTAGCTTAAGCATTTCTAATTATAAAGGCATGGCTAGCAATATTTAACATAGCTATCAACATCATCTTAACTATCAATGTTAGTATATCTGACAACATAAGCATGTTTACAACATGAGTGTAACTATAACATAAGCATATCTATCATCTGTTATTGTACTATACATCATCTCTATGTAAGGAAAGCAATTAAGGGTTATCATCTAATATGAAGCTTTGTGTATAACCCTAAAAAGATATGCTAAACAACTTGATTACATCTTTTATAGACCTATAAACGGAGCGGATACTACTATATCTAATATCTGAATCTGAAAAATAAAATATGTCTTATATCTGATCCGATATCCGAAGGATATCATGTGATAATATCTGAATCCGATCCAACAAATAATATTTGAATTCGGATAAATATCCGATCCGAACCAAAAACATAAATGTATTGTTATTAATACATTATATATAGAAAACATTGATATCACTATGAAAACATATGAAAAAATATCTATATTTTTATGTTTTTATATATAGATAATATATATTTGATAATATATGTATATATTTGTCAGATTTTGGATTTTTTCGGAGCGAATATAGCCATATCTGAAATACTATCCAAAATTTTTGGATATGAAATTTGTTATCCTAAATCCAATTTAGATTATGCGGATGTCAGTTTGAGTTTCCCTTAGGAATACTCATTTCACCATCCAGCAAGTTCTGACACTGAAGATGGTTCTACAGCACAGGGCACTACATGAATAGAATTTCACTTGATTAGTTATTGCCAATTGGGTGAATTAAGGCTTAATAAAAAAAGTGGACATACAAACCCTAATTCTTCTCTAATAGGCACTAATATATAATAAGTTCAAAAGATATAAAATTTATGAGACATAGTGTTCCTCATATCATCATCACATGGTACTATTCACTTACCATTTGTGAGATTGCACTTGTCATCATACTATCACATGATATAAATCATTATCACAATATCACAGGGTATCAACCCTTGTCAACATAAGAGGGTTACGCCTCATGCAGAACTCAACAATGCCCAAATGTCATTAAGACCATAATATCATTTCCCACAAGTTCATCATTATCTTTCTATGTGTTATAACAAAGCTCAACAACATCAACACACATGTGATATACAGGCTTAGCATGATATTGCATTAAAGAACTAATAGATGATCACATGATAACATTGTAGGGATATCTTAGCATTTAAGATCATTCCTTTTTTATGACAATTTTAAGGAAGCTATATAATTAGCCATCATTATACTTATAGTATACAAGTTAAACATAAGAAAACATAGATCATGAATCCATGATGACTGTCAGTTAACACATTAGAGTTTCAATCAATAGTTAGGAAGGATATTCCGTAATTGTATTAATCATTCAAGAAAGGATAACATGATTAACCACCATTCTCTACTTGCGTTAGGGTTAGGTTTAGGGCAAGTTACATTAAAGTTATATTTTTTGATGTAAAGTTATAGTTCAACATTCATTCACAAACCATCACCCATATCATCCCATATATAATACTGCATGCATAAGACAAAGCATCTTCATCACATTCCATACCATTCTCAAGTATGGATCCATGCATAACTCAGGATGTTACTCTTAGTTTATAGTATACTAGTGTTCCACAACAAAAAGAGAGTATTCCATTATTCTATTATTCCACTAAGGAAGGTGTGATCATAATTATTCACCATCACCTAAGTTCATTAGGATTAAGTGTAACAAGCTACATCCCATTAGTGTTACATATCAACATGATATGGTAATTATCAATTCTATTCATATGACAGAAAAGGTAAGACTACCTTATTAAGTTCAAACTTCCATTGGTTCCATCATCATTCAAACCATATCACCATACCACAACATCACCCAGAACTAATGGATGTTGAACAGGTAAGACCATTCGTTATTTACATAATTAAACACCTTAAACAAACCTTATGTAAAGATGTCAAGTTATGACCTAGAAAGAGTCACCAATAAACCCTAAACATCTCTTATTTACTAACATAAAGGGGAACCATAGGTTGTGGGGTTAAAACCCATCATTGGTTGCACATTTTAAGTAAGCCATCATATCAACCATTAAGCTCCTTGTATTGATCACATGTGGTTAACCATCAAATTTTAGATTATTAGCACTCAAATGTAATACTATGGGTTTCAATCCAAACCATTGGAGGTTGAAGCATCCAATCTCAACCATTGGATCAAGTCCATGATTGAAAATTATTAGATGAAGAAGTGTTAGATCCTAACCATTGGATCAGGTTCATTTTTCAAAACCATCAATTGGAGTATAGGTCTAACCCTTGAATCATTTGTCCCAAGAAACTATTGGTTTAGGGTTTAATTTATGCTATAACTACATCATTAACTCGCCATCCATTGTGGAGACCTATCACCATCAGTTGTGACTATTAGGTCACCATTGGTTGTTTGATCAACACTATATTCATTTAACACCATCAAATATTATTTTAATATCATCATTTATTGATAGCATCATTAGGGTACTTCATAGTTGATCATTAAGATTCTAATTGAGCCAAAACCTAATCTAAGGGGTGACCATCGGTTGACACCCTTGGTCACTACCATCGGTTGTCAAGATAACAAAACCATCGGGTGTTGCAAGGGTACTACCATCGGTTGATGTATAACATGAAAATCAGCCTTAAAACCTAGGTATAAGACATTGGTTGTTAGGTGCTTAGAACCATCAGGTATCAAAACAACCTAATCCCAGTCATCATGTTTCTTAAGAAGGTCGGTAAAAGAGTTTTAGATCCTTCTAAAGATGGAAACTAAGAAAGAACGCCATAAAAATCGAAACCCTAGTCAATGTAATCTTATACAAGCATATATCTTCTTTTTGGGGAATGAACTTATGCAAGAAAGCTTTTAGTAAGAAATAAAAGTGAAGAGGGTTATAAAAACTCACCTCTATAGAGATGAATAGAGTTCGAGCAGTAAGAAACTCAAGTCAAAGGTAGGAAAACACTAGCTTTAGCTCTGAACTCGGCCATCTAGCACCTTTATCCATACAAGAAGCAAACCCTAGATAGGAGGAGCAAAAAAGGTAGATCTTTTAAGCTCTAAAGCAACTTTTACCATGGAACAGAAGAGTTCTAACCTAGAGGAAGGTCTAAGGAAGAAGAAGAGAAATAAAAATGGAGAAGGAAGGAAGAAAACTGTAATGTCCCAAGAAGAAACTATGATGTCCCAACTCATGCGTGAGTGAGGATAAAGTGCACAGTTAAGGCTAGTGGTGATATGTGGGGCCATTCGTCATTACTAAAACTCTACTAGAGCCTAAGGTAATGAGCCCAAATGTTACAAATGGTATCAGAGCCATACAATAGGTGGGGCCCACTTGGGCATGTGGCACGCCAGTCTTGAGTCATACGGTCCAGGCATGCTGGAATTGGTTGTCCATGGTGATGCAACCACCCTTGTGCTGGTATTTTGTGATCGAGAGTTGGGTGCCCATGGGCCATTCTGGGTGTGCACTGAAATAGGGAAATATTATGAGGCCATATAGTTGATCCTTGACGTGGATGTTAAGAGTCTAAGGGGGGGAGATTATAATGTCCCAAGATTTGAGGCCTCCGATAACATGATCTTAAAAGGAATGATTGGACTACCCATATCACCAAGGTGCACCTCCTTTTTCAGGAGCCAATAACTATAGAACTCCATAGTTAAGTATGCTCAACTTGGAGTAGTACTAGGATGGGTGTCTAGTCGGGAAGTTGACCCCGAAATGCACATGAGTGAGGACAAAGAATGCAATTAAGGCTAGTGGTGATATGTGGGGCCATTCGTCATTCCTAAAACTCTACTAGAGCGTAGGGTAGTGGGCCTAGGTGTTACAAAAACAACTTGCCTTGGTAAAAAACCCTAGGAGATGACCTTGCAAATCCTAGGTAGGGCTACATGGATCTCTAGGAGACCTTCTTATCCAAAAAGGGGGTCATTTTATACCTTGGACCACCTAGTTGTGTAGCCAAACAGAGTGGAGTTGATGATCCATGCTAGAGGAAAGAGAGAATAAGCAATGTTTTAGTACTTGAGCAAGGAAGAGGTAGATATAGCCCATGGATAAGGATGGAAGCAAGCATGAGGTGTACAAGAAACTCTCCATGTGTTTGTAGCTTAAAGATACCATATATGATTGAAAAGTAGGTCCACCAACTGTTGGGGACTACTGGGTCGTCGGTGGATGGTTTCCCATGCCAGACATCGCCTATTGATCGAAGGTACCCATCATTTGCTCATTGTTTAGGTCAATAGGTGGTTGAACCATTGATTGATCATCCATTTAACTGAACCATGGGTTCAAGTTAATCAAAATTGAATGACCATCATTTTTTCCCAAACCAATGGTACCATCAATTGTTAGCCAAGAAGGTGGTTCAACCATGAAAGGTAAAACCCTAGATCACCCTTAAGCAAATGACCACCAAACCAAGGTAAAATTCAGAACCCCATGGCTCAAAAATAACAATAAAGATAAGAAAACATATAAGGAACATATTTGATGTGACAATTTGCATAGAAAACCTCTCAATTGGGTAACTTGCAAAAAATTCCAAAATGTACATAAAATTGCATAACTTGCACAAATAGTGTCCAAATTGAACCAAAATTGAAACTTAAGTTTGTCTTATGATTCCAAAGCATATCACAAGGCTAGATTATGGTTATAAGCATTAAATTATGGTAATTAAGCTTGTTCACCACTTTAAGCATGATTAGGGGTCTCTAACAAATCTCTATCAGAAATACAAAGAAAAAACCAATCGTGTTGTTACCCAACTACAACAAACAATACTACTATAGCATGTGGAACTAGATAAGAAACTCTCCCTCGTAGAGGTAGCAACTAGGATACAAAAAATCATGGAGATAAATACTGATGGCACACCCACATCTTCAAGCATTAGAGGTGTGACTTCATCTTCATCTTCCTCAACTACAAGTATAAACTCTAACAATTGGATCACAGATTTAGGTTTCACACATCATACGACTCCAAATTCTTCTATTTTAAAAAAAAATATATTCTCTACAAAAATCACCAACAAAAATAGCAGATGGCTCACCTATTGATATAACTCAGATTGGATACATCATGCCTCAATCCTCAATTCATGAAAATCATACATTGCCAAAATTTTGCATGTTCCTAATTTGCATATGAATCTTGTATCCGTTGTAAAAATGTGTGGTTCAGGCTTTCTAGGAAATTTTGATAAAGCTTGGTGTTCTATGTAGGACCCATGTTTAGGCTAGGAGATTAGTACTGCAACTAGAGTTTATGATCTATATCATGTGCATAGTGTTCAAATTCCAAACACTACCCGCAATGCCTCTTCTAGAGTAATGCTCTCACCAAGTTTAGGACATTATAGACTAGGAAATATGTCTCCAAGTTTCATTTGTAGTATGGTTAAGTATGACACTCTTGGTTCAATATTGTACTTCCACTCAATTTTAAGAGTGTACAAGCTTTAAACTTACAAATCTTTAGCTCTTCCTTTTTTGAACTCAACTAATAAAAATAATCATCTTTTGGATCTTGTTTATTATGATATTTGGCGACCTGCACCTATCACCTCTACAAGTGGATTTCAATATTATGTAGCTTTTATTGATGATTTCATAAGATATACATGGATTCACCTCATGTAGAAAAGATATAAAATTCCATACATATACTATTCATTCACCAATAGAATTAAGAACCAACACAAGAAAGTCATTCATATGTTCCATGCAAATGGTGCAATGGAGTACACATGTCACGGAACCAGAATCCCAATCCCATGAACCAAAAAAATACCAAAGACAACATGTGGAAGCATGAAATGCTTAGCATACATGAACAAATAACAAAATAAAGGCACCAAACAATTGTCTCAACATTCAACAAGATATATTAAACAACATTATTTTATTACAAGCTTTCAATTATATATTCAAGAGTACAATTTTACAAGATTGTTCATGTATACTAGGGATCCTACAACAAGTACACCTGACATATCTCACCAAGCCCATCACTTCTAGCCATATCTGAACCTATAAAATATGTGAAATAAGGCGGGTAAAGCACACGAGATGTCGAGTATAGGGCTAAAAGATACATATACATAAGCTTTACATAATTTGAAAAGATTTATAGAAGTAAAAGAGAAAGAATAAACAAATTAATTATTTAGAAAAATGAGAGCCCATGTTTTATTCCATTTCACTTCAATTATACCATCATTTTGTGCATTCATCAATATCATGTATTCGTAAGGCCTTTTATGGACATCTTCTCACCAGAAGAATCTATGAGGGTGCTCAAGATTAGCTAACCCTTTTATCAACTATCCAACCTATCTTGATAACTCAAGTACGATGCCCATCCACATGTCCGTACCCCAAAACTTTAGGCAGGTACATGAGGCTTGCATAATGGAGTTTCTCTATATTATATTTGCAAGTTATAAAACACAACATGAGACAATGATCCACTAAAATACTAGAGTAATACATGGCAATATTTGAGCAAGTAAACAAGCATACATATGTATCACATTCAAGCCAAAAAGTTGTAGCCATATAATTATTAATGCCCATACCTAATTTTAGAGATTTCATAACCTATCCTTGACCATCTAGAAATCAAGCATCACCTGGTTAATCTCAAGATTACATACATGTATTAGATTCTCATCATTAACCCTAACTAGCTTAATTTTAGGGTTTTGTCCAAGTTAGGTTTCAAGTTTCTTAAGTGCATGTTTGATGATCATATACTGATTTAAAGGTATCGTAAGGGTGTGGTTAAAGTTTCATGTCATTTTGATGTTTCGTTCATTTTATATGGTCATTGCAAAATCCATGTTCCTCATGTACATTTTGGGGTCAAAAAACTCATAATAGAGTAACCATGATCATAAATCACCATGACATGATTTAGGGAAAGACATGAGTTTGGATCAGCAAGATAGGGCATAAGAAACACATTCAAGAATAAGGTGGATGTCTAAGAGGGTCTAGGCATCAAACCACTAACATGAGGTACCAACATTCGATCATACATGTAAACATCATATTGGTTTCTTAAATCAATTGGGCTCAACACAAAAATTAGGTGGTACATCCATATCAAGAGGTTCAGGGGTTTGAGTATACTCTAATTAGAGATGGGAAGATAAATAAAAAGGATCCATATAAGCACTTAGGTATACAATCCCAAAACAATGTCATGTATGTCTCATAAGGCAACACTAGGGTTACAACCACCACTATAGAGCAAGGGGGGTGATCATAGGCATCCATATCACCAATCATCAAGAATTTATTGATTTCAAAGAACCACTAGAGTTGGATGCATCAAAATGGGAAAGGACCTCCTTCGTTCAAAGTTCAACATAAATCATCATAAAGGAATCACATTCAAGCATTAGATGTCAAATGAAACAAATATGTCAAGGAGGATATTTGGGACATATATTAAAGTCAAGAAGAGACACATAATACTAATTTGAGGTTGATTAGGCATTATCCCATCACAGCAAAACTATCAAATTAGGGCAAGGTTCATCATTATAGTCTCAACACTAGTGATATGTAACATACTAGATCTCAATCCCTACCTTGGAAGTTGACATTTTGGACTTAGCCAAAAGAAGGTTGAAGGTTAGACCTATATAGATTTTTAGTATAACCCTAATGAGATAATGAATGTATAGATCACCTTAATGTAACCTAATGTTTAAACATAATCTTAGGTTTATAATGGATACATAAAGTATTCCACATAACTCATTTTGGTGGTAATATGAATATAAGAAACTTAATTGGATGAATAAATTAGATAATGGGCCGTTAATGGGCCATATGACATATCTCATAAAAATAAGTCTCAAAAGTGAAAAAAAATTTCAAATTCAAAATCTACATATCAAAATTAGCCTACATGTCAAATTTCATCTAATTTGGACAACCTTGAAATATTAGGATCAGTTTAGGAGAGAGAAATTGAGTAAAAGGAATAAGTAATGAATAATGTGATTATATAACTTCAAAATATCACAATAATGTCAAATTCATATTCAACACATCAAAGATAACTTGTAGATGAATTTGGGTCCAATTTGGATGTTATTTGTGCAAGTTATGCAAATTTAGGTACATTCTGGACTTTTCTGCAATTTACCCAATTGGGAGGTTTTCTTTGCAAATTGTCACATGCATTATAATCCTTATATATTCCCTTACCATTCTTGAGTTTTTGAACCATAGGGCTCCTAGTTTCACCTTGGTTTCAAGGTGTTTCTTTCTAAGGGCATTTTAGGGATTACTCTCTTTATAAATGTGCTTATCTTTAGAAGCTATCAACCAATGGGGTTATTAGTTTGATTGGAGGTCATTTGGGATGGCCTATAAGTATCCATAAATGGACATTTGATATTCAAGAAGCCTCTATGAGTTGTCCTCTTGCATGTCCATGAAATCCCTAGGCATAAGGACACATGGAAAGCTCCATGGACACCTCATGCTTGACTTCTTCCTTATCCATAAAGGTTTGCATGTCCATAGGCACCCTTAGCATTGGACACATGGAAATTAACTTGACACATCGTGCTTTACTTCTTTATTAACCATAAAGGCTTGCATGTCCATGGACACCCTTATGCATGACACATGGAAAGTCTCATTGACACCTCATACTTGACCTCTTTCTTTATATAGCCATATCTACCCCTTCCCAACTCCCAATTTGAAAACTCTTGCTCTCCTTTATTTCCTCTATTTTAGAGCATCATTCCTACTCTAGTTTTCCAGGAAGGTGTTGTCACAAGGTAAAAGGAGGTGCCTACCTTTGTGAAGAAGGCTCCTAGGGTTCCAAATTTCTCTATTTAGGATTTCTTAAGCTCCTCCTTGGTGATTTTGACCAAAATGAGTAAGTATCATTCTTTCCTTCCCTATTTTCATGTTGGTAGTCTTCCTTATACCTTACTCCAGGTTGAAACACTAGTCTTCCATGGTGAAACCCCACCTAGATCCCATAAACACCTAATCTCCATGTTCTTTTATTAGGGGTTTTCACCTCTAAAATGAAGAAGGTGCTTCTTGCTCGAGATAGGAGCTTTGTTGGAGAAACCAACATGTATAAGCTTGGTAACCATACTTATTGGACCTGTCCACATTCCCTAGAGGTTCTTTGGAGGCCTAGACTTGGATCTAGGACTGACTTGGACTATTTAGACTCTGAAGTTGAGGTATGATGTATCCCCTATTCTTCTATGTTGAGCAATTCACCTATGCTTATTCATTCTCTTGGTCCTATGGACATTATCCTATACACAATGTATTTTATTTTGAAAATCATGGTTCATGTGAACTACCTTATTTGATATTGGTCATGTGATCATGAATATTCTATTGAACTATTATATCATGCTTTGTTCATGATGGAATTCTAAAAGATGACATGTGATGTCTTTTTTCCACTCAAGAGGTGGATGTATATGTTGGTCACTTCTGTGGTGACTAGTTTATATATGCTGACTATACTTTCTACTTGCCTCTACATTCAACATGCTATGTGATGCAGTAGCACTAGAGTAGTATAATTGCATTGGTTTTTAAGGTAGATGTGTTATTTCCTGCCAAACAAATGTGATATTTCCTGCTCTTTTGGGATGGAAAGGGACCTCATCAATAGGGAAAGATGTGTGATTCTTGGCCCATGTTTTATATATTTCAGATATTGGAAGTATTCCTTTCTCTATCAGGTTTCAAATTTATGAGACTTGGCCGCCTTTGTTTTTATATTGTTCTAGGGCTACATTTATCTCACATGCAAGCAGGTTGATGATATGGGGTGTGTGTCCTAATTCTTTACATGTGATTGTGTGGCACACTCTTTATGTTTTATTAATGGAAAATATTCTTTTGTTATCATATGATTTCAATTCCTTTTCTCTTGATACCCATTTGGGTGGTCCTTATCCTTTCTATGGGAAGCCTTTTATATATGATGTTCTTTTTTCCATATATTGCTCAATTTCCTATTTAGTATGCACATACCAGCCTTTTCTGATGTCATCTATTTTCTCTTCTTGTTGGGGTATGCTTCCAACCCTAGGTGAAAGACTTGGATGATAAGGCATGAAGTTTCGGACTAGCTTAAGGAGTTAAAGCTTAGAGATAAAGTTGTTATGGTTTAGATTTCTCTCTACTTTGATCCTTATGTTGTATCATACATGTAAACCCTTTTGGGATATTATAATGTACTTTTGTAATCTTTTGTGAAAATTGAATATAGTCATTATTTTTATTCCGCTGCTATACTTTGGTTGTTTTGAATACCATTTATTGAAGTTTGAAAATTTTGTACCTATTCTAGCATACCTTTGAGTGTGTTTGGAATGGATGTTTTATTCTTCAAAATTTTCTTTAGTAATGGGATGATCCCGCCTCCTTATAGCATGGTATCAGAGCCCATGGTAGTCGAAATCTGATTATTTCAATTTTATCTCTCTAGTTAGAATACTTGCCTTACCTTTAAGTGAAATGTTTTCCCTAGAGTTGATCAATAGATTATGAAGGGTTGATTTAGGATCCTATAGTTTCACTTTAGAATAATGATGAATAGATCTATAAAATACTTACAACTAAAAGATGCATAAGTAACCATAGTAACTTGAGGTTGTTTATCCTGGCCTTTAGACAATTACTAGGACATGAAGTTGAAAGCAAAGGTGTCTCAAAAGTATCAGGGTTTGAGGGCTAGCAAGATTTTCCTCCACACCACTAGCTTGGTTTACGAGGACTCCCGAATCCATATGATACTGGCCTGGCCTGAGCTGATATGAATTATTCACAATAACATGCTTTTAGGCAATACTAGCCTTAGACATATGTATGATTTATCTTTAGGGACCCTAATATGTTGAACTAGTCTCCCAGGTGTAAAGACTTGTTTGAGGATGGACAAGAGCAATTTAACCCATAGTTCATAGTTAGTCTTTACAAGTTATGTTTATTTTTTTTGCATGATGCTTATGTAGTTGGATGTAAGGAAGTGTAGTTGTGCCTTTTGTACCTAAAGAATAGTTTTGACTTCATAAGATTAATCCTTTAAGGGGTGGTGAATAAATTGTTTTCTTATATGTGGATGTTTTGATTTCAAGAACGAAATCCCTTTAAGGGGTGGTGTGTTGTAACATACTAGATCTCGGACCCTACCTTGGAAGTTGACATTTTGGACTTAGCCAAAACAAGGTTGAAGGTTAGACCTAAATAGATGTTTAGTATAACCCCAATGAGCTAATGCATGTATAGATCACATTAATGTAACCTAATGTTCTAACATTAATTTTAGGTTTATAATGGATACATAAAGTATGCCACATAACGCATTTTGGTGGTAATATGATGATAAGAAACTTAATTGGATGAATAATTAAGATAATGGGTTGTTAATGGGACATATGACATATATCATAAAAAGAAGTTTCAAAATTGAATAAAAAACTTCAAATTCAAAATCTACATATCAAAATTAGCTTACATGTCAAATTTCATCTAATTTTGACAACCTTGAAATATTAGGATAAGTTTAGGAGAGAGAGATAATGAGTAAAAGGCATAAGTAATGAATAATGTGATTATATAACTTCAAAATATGGAAATGATGGCAAGTTCATATTCAACACATCAAAGATAACTTGTGGATGAAGTTAGGTCCAATTTGGATGTTGTTTGTGTAAGTTATCAAATTTTAGGTACATTCTGGACTTTCCTATCATTTACCCAATCGGGAGGTTTTCTTTGCAAATTGTCACACGAATTATAATCCTTATATATTCCCTTACCATTCTCGAGTTTTTGAACCATAGGGATCCTAGTTGCACCTTGTTTTGAAGGTGTTTCTTTCCAAGGGCATTTTAGGGATTACTCTCTTTATAAATGAGCTTATCTTTAGAAGCTATCAACCAATGTTGTTATTTCTTTGATTGGAGGTCGGTTGGGATGTCCTATAAGTTTCCATAAACCAACATTTGATATTCAATAAGCCTCTATTAGATGTCCTCTTGCATGGCCATGAAATCCTTAGGCTAAGGACACATGGAAAGCTCCATGGACACCTCATGCTTGACTTCTTCCTTATCCATAAAGGTTTGCATGTCCATAGGAACCCTTAGTATTGGACACATGGAAAGTAACTTGACACCTTGCGCTTGACTTCTTCCTTTTCCATAATGGCTTGCATGTCTATGGACACCCTTATACATGACACATGAAAAGTCTCATAGACACCTCATATTTGACCTCTTTCTTTATATAGCCATATCTACCCCTTCCCAACTCCCAATTTGAAAACTCTTGCTCTACTTTATTTCCTCTAGATTAGAGCATCATTGCTACTCTATTTTTCCATGAAGGTACTGTCCCAAGGTAAAAGGAGGTCCCAACCTTGGTGAAGAAGGCTCCTAGGGTTCCAAATTTCTCTATTTAGGATTTCTTAAGCTCCTCCTTGGTGATTTTGACCAAAACTAGTTAGTATCCTGCTTTCCTTCCCTATTTTCATGTTTTTAGTCTTCCTTCCACATTCCTCCAGGTTTCAACCCTGGTCTTCCATGGTGAAACCCCACCTAGAGCCCATAAACACCTCATCTCCATGTTCCTTTGTAAGGGTTTTTCACCTCTAAAGTGGAGAAGGTTCTTCTTGCTCGAGATAGGAGCTTTGTTGGAGAAACCAGCATCTCAAAGCTTGGGAACCTTACTTATTGGACCTATCCACATTCCTTAAAGGTTCTTTGGATGTCTAGGCTTGGATCTAGGACTGAATTGGACTATTTTGACTTTGAAGTTGAGATATGATGTATACCATATTCTTCTATGTTGAGCAATTCACCTATGCTTATTCATTCTCTTTGTCCGATGGACATTAGCCTATACACAATGTCTTTTATTTTGAAAATCATGGTTCATGTGAACTACTTTATTTGATATTGGTCATGTGATCATGGATATTCTTTTGAACTCTTATCTTATGCTTTGTTCATGATGGAATTCTTAAACATGACATGTGATGTCTTTTGCCCACTTATGAGGTGGATGTATATGTTGGTCATTTATGTGGTGATTAGTTTATATATTCTGACTATACTTTCTACTTGCCTCTACATTTAACATGCTATGTGATTCAGTAGCACTAGAGTAGTGTAATTGCATTGGTTTTTATAGCAGATGTGTTATTTCCTACCGAGCAGATGTGATATTTCCTGCTCTTTTGGGATGGAAAGAAACCTCATACCTAGGGAAAGATGTGTGATTCTTGGCCCATGTTTTATATATTTGAGAGATTGGTAGTATTCCTTTCTCTATCAGGTTTTAAGTTTATGAGACTTGGCCACCTTTGTGTTTATATTATTCTAGGGCTATGTTTATCTCACATTCATGTAGGTTGATGATATGGGGTGTGTGCCCTAATTCTTTAGATGTACTTGTGTGGAACAATCTTTATGTTTTATTAATGGCAAGTATTCTTTTGTTATCATATGATTTCAATTCCTTTTCTCGTGATACCCATTTGGATGGTCCTTATCCTTTCTATGGGAAGCCTTTTATATATGATGTACTTTATTCCATATATTGCTCAATTTCCTATTTAGTATGCCCATACCAGCCTTTGTTGATGTCATCTATTTTCTCTTCTTGTTGGGGTATGATTCCAACCCTAGGTGAAAGACTTGGATGATAAGGCATGAAGTTTTGGACTAGCTTAAGGAGTTAAAGGTTGGAGACAAAGTTGTTATGGTTTAGATTTCCCTCTACTTAGATCCTTATGTTGTATCATACATGTAAACCCTTATGGGATATTATGATGTACTTTTGTAATCTTTTGTGAACATTGAATATAGTCATTATTTTTATTCTGCTGCTATACTTTGGTTGTTTTGAATACCATTTATTGAAGTTTGAAAATTTTGCACCTATTCTAGCATACCTTTGATTGTGTTTGGAATGGATGTTTTAGTCTTCAAATTTTTCTTTAGTAGGGGGGTGATCCCGCCTCCTTACATGATATGTGTACAATTAGAGTCATGTGTGCAAAATAGGGATCATTATGGCTCCCATGACATCCAAAAACACTTACATATTACTGATTTTGTGGTTAGGAGGGTAGAGATGCATCAAAGATTCAATTTTTAGCATAGTCAAGCATTTGGCATTGGTCAAACAAGGTAAAAATTATATTTTAACAAATCAGGAGAACTAGGAGCATAATCAGGTCATAAAACTAGTCCTATATTGTAGATATCTTCAAGATGATCAATTTGGTATATATGTTCACTATGTTTGGATTAGGGAATAGGGAGTTATGGTTATTTGAAAGTTTACATCAAGGACTATAGTCCAGAGGGGGGTGTTACTGATTTGTCATGTGTTTGATCCTAGCCATCAGTGCGAGATCCAGTTCTAGGCAACATGCACCTTCCAATCCTACGGGTCACAGCCCCTACTGTCTGATCACTGACTACCACCATGGGTCATTGGACACCCACTACTTCTGCCCATCACCCTACCTCGATTAGGCATCGTGTGGAAGAGGCTCGTGAGGGAGGATCTGGACCCTCGACTCTAGAGTATCATGGGCCTTCTGCAATCCATCCGCTAAGGGTGTCACCCCTCCCAAGCTTTCCTGTGTGCGTAGAGCACACGCTACATGGTGGACACTGTCAAGCAGCTCATCAGAGCCACAGTGTGGGAGATGGAAGAGGCCACCACAAGGCTTGAAAACTGAACTTCTAGGTCCCTTGTAACCCCAATGACCTAGGTAGTTTCTCCTTGTGATCAGATGGTGGCTGGGGAAGAAACCCCCAAAGCCACCCTCATGGTGGTGCCACAAACTTAGAAGGAGGGAGGCATCTAGATGAGGGTCTAGAAAGAATGAAACAACTTGAATACTGAGGGGAAAAATACGATAGCGAGGAGTGAAGATGATTTTCTTAGCTAATTGCATCTAAAGGAGTCAAAATTGACGCCTATTGGTTGGTCGGAAAGAGCACTACTATAGTGCATACAGACCAAGGAGCAAGACCACCAAATACCATTGGATCCCAGATCTAATGGTGGATAAAGGATGCACATTAGAGTTTTCCCCCCATTCAGGCAGCGACTGCTGGGCTGCACCTCAAGATTCGACCCAATAAGGATTAAATCCAAGTTAAATCGATTGAATTAAAGATTAAAAGTGAGGTGATTTCAAAAGACCATAACTTTTGACTCATAGCTCCAATTGAGGTGATTTTTATGTCGTTAGATTCAGAATTTCATCCTCTAAAACATGATATACAAACAATAATAATAAGATCATAGGAATGAGGTTCAAAATTAGCTTCAAAGAGGTGACATGAGATAGCATGACACTTAGTCTAATTTTCCAAATTAGAGCTACATCATATGAAATTAGTCATCGAGGTGATCAAATTGGATCATCGACACACTCAAGTAAGGTGATTGAAATTAAATCAAGTGAGATGGGTCTCTTGACAAAAGAGAAAGATTATAATAGATGGATCAAAAATCTAGGTTGTCACAACACATCTACTACCATGCATCAGATCATCAATTCCCAAGGTACCATTTTCAAACAATGTTGTCCTTACACTCAGGAATAAAATGTCTTTGCAGATAGGAAACACAAACACATTCTTGAAATGACTCATGCTTTTCTCGTTAGATATGGTGTTTCATAATGCTTCTGGGATGAAGCTATACTCACATCCACTTATCTCATTAATCTCATGCTCACTCAAATCCTAGGGGGTCTCACCACATGAAATCCTACACAATAAACCACAATCCTACACCCCACCTATGTTCTTTTGGTTGTACTTGCTTTGTCCTTCTTCCCCAACACGAGCAGAACAAACTTCAGGCATAGTTTCCACATTGTGTCCTTCTGGGATTCAGTGATGAGCACAAATGGTATTATTGTTTTGACCCTATTTTTCACTGTTTGAGCATTGCAAGGCATGTAATATTTCTTGGGGATACACCTTACTATACTTCCTCCAGCACAAATTACTCCTTCCTTCATGAGTTCATTACCATCTCTCACTAGGAGTCTACTACCACCACAACTTCCACCACAAATCCTGAGATTGAAGATACCCATGTTGAGATTCCCATTGAGTTTGAGGATATCCTTGTTGAACCTTCTGTTGGGATTGAGACTACCCATCTTGAGCCTCCTACCACATCACTGTCAGTAGGTTTTCAGGCTACCCATGTTGAATCTCATACATCATCTGCTACAACATGGTTTTTCACGTCTATTTGTACAACGGAAATGCAATTATTTGAATAGAAAATACACATTGGAAATATGTTATGCTTTGTTTTGAAAGTATGGATTTCTTTTAAAAAATTTCCCTTTGTTGTAATTTTGTGATTCCTATTGATCTTGTAAATCCAATAATGGATATACGGAAAAACAAAGATAAGAAAATACAATTTTAAGAAAAGGCAAAAGATATTGTATATTAAGTAATGTACTTATGAGAATTATGTGGAATATTATCTAGAAAGTGGCATGGATTCCCACAATTAACTACTTTTGGTTTCACATGTTTTTAATGATAAAATAACTAAAATATAGAATATAGAAATGAAAGGAAGAGAAAAGGATGTGTTTAATGCTTAAAATATGCTTTATTAAGAGAATACTTAGATATTAAGAAAACCATATTTTCCTTTTGATTTTTGGACTCAAAACTTGTTCATGGATAGATGAAGTGATTATAGACGTTATTTTAAAATTTGGGAGGAAAAGGACCTTCTATGTGGTGTAGGTGATTAATTTAAGGATTTACTAAAAGAGTAAGGATCGACCATTTAACTTGTTCCAATTATCCTCAAAAATTATATTTAAGTTGGGAAAGCATTTAGTGAGTATCTCTTAAAAGTTTCTTAGGAAAAGGATTTTTCTAATGGCCTACAGAAATCTGAGAAAAGAAAGGATGTTATTTGCAATTAATACATAATTTCTTTTTTGGGAATCAATTGAGTACCCACTACTTTATGGTTGGATTAGCAGCGCCCCTTTAATGTGTCACGCACCACGTGACTACTGATTTCCTATCCAATGGTTCCTGGTTGTCGCCTACCTTCAACCTGTTTTGGGAAACCATACTACATGGTTGCACCAACCATTACTCCTCTCCCTCCCTCTCTGATTCATGGAATGTAAGAAAACCTACCCCATTAGATCTGTGGAATGAATACTAAATAAACGCTAGTTTACCCCACCGTCATGCTAAATCGAGACATTCCCCTTTCATCCACTAGAACTGAACTCCAAGGATGGTTGTCTTGCTAGCAGTCCTATATATATACATAAAGATGCTTTGTTGATTACAAGACCCACACAGGAACCACGAGAACCCACTGAATCTGCCTATGCCTCTGATTTCCCTCCACAAACCCTGCTCCCTTTCTATCTCTAGTTCCATAAGAACCGACGAGACTGGAGCCATCTCTTCAGTCCCTAACTCCTCATTCAAATCAAAGTACACCATCACTCTCAGATGCACCTTGTGAAGTTGTGCGCACTAACGGTTCAACCCCAGGTCACCATAGACCGCAAGTCAATGTCTGGGTTGACCGGCTCCATAGCCTGGTTAGCATGATCGAAGAAGAATGAGGGAGGAAGACAACTAGGGGTGAATTTACTTTCATACCCTCACACGATACACACGAGATGTGATGGTAACTTCAACCTTTAGTCCTGACCTCAGGAACTACTTGTGTGGAGGAAGGAACTAGAGTGGTGGCCGCTTATTGGACCAGTCTGTGTGGAAATAAGGTTTTCCCCTTCTTTGCTGACGTGACTTTCTATGATTGGTTTAAAAGGTAATTAAATTGAATAAATCATAACTAAATATTGCAACTCGGGTGAAAACATGTTTTATATGAAAATTGATCAGGGAATGCATGGAATTCAATAAAAATATTATCTTAACCTATATCTACTTCCAGTTCAAAAAGTGTTCGAAGTTGCTATTTTTAAAGTGATTAAATGGATCAAAACCCTATTTTTGAGTATTAATAATCTTATGAATTCCGTTGATGTTATTAGTCAAAGATCTAGTTGTTATGAATAAAAGGAACACCTTGGACTCATATGAACATCATAATCTAAGATTTGACAGATTAGGGTTTCTTTGTGATTAAGTGTACCATTAACGATGAAATTAGGGTTTGGCAACCCAAAGAACGTAAAAGTGTCAAAATACCTTTTTCCTATATCTCACTAGCCTTAATATGATCTAAAAAGAATAAAGGTTGAGACTTTTGCATAAAAATACATCTTTTGAAATATAATCATTAATATGACACCAAGATTTGGGTTTGTGGACAAAGAGAGTATAAAAGGTAATAAATGAACTTATGGAGAATGAAACTTAATGAAATCCAAAGATGGACTTAATAACCTAACTTGGAACTCAAGTCTACCCTAAAAGTAGATTTTTGAATCACATAGTGACACTTGGGTGTTATGCCTTATTTTCAGGTTGACTTGCTTGAGTGTTTGTGTGGTTATTCTTGATTATTCTTATGACTTAATGTGCTTCTCAGACAGGTATGTGGTTACGCCTATGAGTAATCAATTTAGTTTCATGTGGCTTCTTGGGTTTGTCCGCATGGTTTGAAAATATATGACTGTTGGATGAACTTTACTTACTTGCAAACTATAAATTGACTATTGTTATCACATTATATATGGACATGACTAGCTCATTTCTAGGCCACCTATGGATCTTTGAAAAGGCCATCCACCTGAATAGGGGAATGCAAAAATTGGTACCAGCCTAAATAAAGGATACATGAGAAGTCACCCACTTGAATAGGGGAAGATTGTGAATATTGTAGTATGATGCCCTGAGGGGTTATGATACAGGATGGAGACTCCTAGATTGGGTAGTCATGATGAAAATGTTAAATTTAATGTGTTTAAAAATAATTTTTGAATTATGTTGTTACCATTACTTATGATGTTTTGCTTCCCCCACATACCAGTATAACTTGTTATACTGACCGATGTTCTGTTTGTCGGCATTTTAGATTAATTTGCTTCAATATGGAAACTAGACAAACAATGAAAAAGATATTGAAAGTGAACTGGACAATCTAATATTTGGAGGATATAGCTAGTTGGTACATATTTTGGGTAAATTCCTAGAGTCCTATAGTTCGTAAACTTTCATAAAAAGAATTTTATCATGTATCAAACTTAGTTAGTTGTGTAGAATTCATTAATTATTTTTGATTATGTGCAAAACTATTTGATCCTATTATGGAGATAGCGACTCTAGTTTCTTGGCCTTCATTAATTGGGGGTTGTCGGGGAGTGGGGTCATTACATCATCTAATGACAAGACACATGATCATGATCCCAATTCTACACAAAACCATTCTTCCAGTGACATTAACATGGGTCCGAGAAGATTTCAATGTGAAATCAGCCAAATTCACATTATGCTCAATTAATGGTCACATGTTACTCTATAAAATAATCAAGTTTCCTAACCATGCTTCACACATATGTTGTTCCATATTCATACCAAGAAGCTTCTAGTTCTATGGACTTGAAGAAGGCTACGTAGGAAGAGATCCAGGCCTTTGAACACACCCACATTTGGGATCTTGTTCCTCTACATGTAGACACTTTATATGTCAGTTGCAAATGGCTTTACAAAATCAAGCACAAGGCTAATGGAAAAACTTACAAATACAAATAACACCTAGTTTCTAGGGGATTCAATTCAAAGTATGTCATAGACTATGAAGAAATGTTTGCTCCAATTTCTCACTTGACCAATGTTAGAACTCATCTTGGTATTGCAACATCCTGTCATTGGACTTTATACCATATGGATATGCAAAATGCCTTCATATATGGATAACTCTTAGAAATCCAATACATGGATCCGCCACCAGGACTACTATTACCTAAATCTCATATTTGTTTTTTGTGTCAAGCCATTTATGGACTCAAGAGGAACCTAGGTCCTTGCTTGAATGCTTTAGACAAGCCATCACATGTGCATGCTACACCCACAGCTCATTTGATTATTTAATGTTTGTGCACAATACATGTTAAGGATGTGTCATCCTACTCCTATACGTGGATGACATGATCATCATAGGAGATGATGTAGCAGGAATCAATGAATTAAAAAATTATCTTGCTAAACAATTTCAGATGAAGGACCTTAGACAACTTCACTACTTTCTATGCCAGGATATTGCTAATGGGTGAAAAGGAATTCTTGTCTCTCAATAAAAGTATGTAAAAGATATCATTGAGTGTGCCAAAATATCTAACTTATAAGATGAAGAAAAACCTCATGAAATTCATGTAAATTACACCCAACTGATGAGGAGGTGTTACCCAATCCTAAAAGGTAATGCCAGATAGTAGGAAAAATACTATACTTGTGCATCACTAGACTAGATATTGAACATGTTGTAAGCATTGTGTCACAATTATTATGTTTTCCCCAAAGTGTCTACTATGCAGCTATACTCCATATCTTACACTACATATAGAGAACAATCACACAGTCTCTAATCTTAAGCTTCTCCTACAACCTTAACCTTAAGCTTCTCCTACAACCTTATCCTATGTGCATACACTAATGCTAACTAGGCTGGATGCCCAATCTCTAGATTCTCCACCACTGGTTTTTGTCTTCTTCTTGGCGATTCTTTACTATCATGGAGGAGCAAGAAACATGATGTTGTATCTCTTTCTTCCCCTAAGTTAGAGTATAGAAAATTGCATGAACCACTCAGGGAATAGTGCATATCTGTTAGTTTCTAAATGATATGGGATGTATCATTTCTAATGCTACACCTATGTTCAGTGACAAAAAAAGCACCATATGGATGGTTGGTGATCCAGTTTTTCAAGACATGACTAAGTACATAGAGATAGACTATTATTTCATGAGAGAAAAGTATGTTTTTTTTTTATTAAGCCAGGGGTCGTTTTTATTCATCCCACACCCCTCATGTGAGCACAATCAACCAAACAATTACATCTCCTGCTTATAACTGCGCAGGTAAAAGACAAAGCCACCAGGAAGAAATACAGAACAAAATTAAACAACACCCCTTCAAACAACTATGTAAGGAACTCTACGTTTCTCCATAGCCGCCATACCTCTAATTCTCCGAGGTATATTCAGACAATCCGATGCTATGAAGATGTCACCCAAGTTGCAGCCCCATCTCCCTAATTCACGAGGTATCGAGTTGATAACCTTGTGAACCACAGATCCGAGCACCATGGCAGAATCAATCTCCTCTCTCAGCTCCCTCACAAAAGCAGTCGTGTTCCAAGGTTCTCTACCTTGGCACCAGAGGATATCATGCACGGAGCTCTCATCAATCTCCAAACACAAGACGACCATCGCATGGTCTCTCGCTATCTTGAGCCCCACCGCACAGGCTTGCATGTATGCAAGGACGTAGCCCGAACTCCTGAGCCATGTTCTGAAAACAAGACATATGTTAGCCCTGTGGTTTCTAATGATGCCCGCCTCCCACCATCGATAAACGCCATGGCCATCTCTATCTCTTCCAATCGTAAGGTTGAGTTTTAGATTATGCAAATCAGGGGGCTGCCATCTAACTAAAGATATCTGTCTCATCAACAATCTCGGCTCCTCCATATCTGCCTCTCTCATGCGGGTATAGATGTCACGATCAGATTCAAGCACAAAAGATCTTTTTCTCATATGAATATTTAGTATCTCAATAGCCCATTTCCACTCCGTAGCAAGAAGTCTATGTCTCCCCTCGAATCTGGCTTGGCACCTCAAATGCCATATGCTATAAGGAATCACAGTCGCCATGTTCCCGACAAGCCAATCAGATAATCTCTTCCTCTTGCCCAACACACATATATCTAGTAACGAGTTCATGTCACTAGGAGGAGGCATATCTGTCACCCTCGCCATGAGAGAAAAGTATGTAGATGATATCATCATGCTCCCTTCCATAAACTCTATAGATCAGAATGTATACCTCTTCACAAAGATGCACATTGTATCAAATCACAACAAGTTGATTCACAAACTCTACATCTTTGTTCTACCTTGAGTGTTAGGGGTCGTGTTAATATTTACTAATTATCAAATACTATGTTGATTTATTGATAAATAATGTTAACATTGACCATATTTATATTGTTGACCATTGAGTGTATTTATATTGTTGATTGTTAGTTTATTTCACAAATTCATTATATACACTATTGTTCTCATGTATCCTAGACTTCTTCATCCCCTCTCGTATCATATTGTGGAGAGGGTATCCTCCCTATATATAAGGGTCACATGCCTTGTAAGAAATACATTGAAACATATTTGTATTTTAAGTTTTAATCCATTCACAAAGCACTAGTACTAGAAACTAGTCCAAGTTTATTACAAACTTGGTGATGATGGTCATAGAAGGGGTAGCTACCTTAGATCATGATGAATGGTACCGACCATCAAAAAATTAGCACCTCCCTCAATCTAAGCATCTGACATAATAAGTAATTACATATCTTTCCTACAAAATAGTGCTTTTATTCTTGTTGCAAGGACAATCCTCACCACCTTGTTCCTAGAGGTCTGCACAACTGCAATCTACACACTATGTCTCACCCCATTCAACACAACCTGGTGGAGGTGTCCAACTCTTTTCCTTAGTGCCCCAGGTCTAGGAGAGAAAAGTCAAAGGTGGAGGTAAACACTCCATGGGAAATGACTAGTGTGAAGATGGGATCGAGGAGGAAGAAGGAAACTCACTGAGAAATGAACATATTACCCTAATCTATTTGATCAAAAGGATCATGGTGTGAAGGTAATATCAGTCAATCCCTAAAATAATAGAGGGTGGCTGCATTGGATATATACATTGAGATGGCGTGCATCCATTAGCTTGATCCTGACCATGTGGTCAAAAGAATAATGCCTTTATTTTTGACATGTCGATCTCTTATTGGTCTATTTATATTTATCTTTTAATTATTGTAGAAAATAGACTCTAGCTCGGCTGATACTAAAGGTATAAAACAATTTGATCAAAAAGCATAGAATCTGACTAAAATAGTTCCAGAGACTAGTTATTCTTCCTATTATAAAAGTATAGATAACACATGAATTTAGGGTGGTCGACACATGCAAACCCTACATCTTATGGATAAATTGTTATATACCATGAATACAATTATTTCATGACATCAATCTAATATTGTGAAATGTAATGGGATCCCAAGTTAATGATAGTGATGATGATGTATATTAGGGTTTATATGTCATTAGATCCTTGTCATAGGAATTAGGGTTAACAAACATAACCCTAATGTCGACCTTAAACCAAGGAAAACCAAATCCTAAACTCAACCTTGTATGTATCACATGAGTATATGGTGACACATTAGTAGAATACAAACATGCAAATAATGTTGATTGATTATTTCTTGAATATGCACATGGTTGATTTGTTGATTGGATTGCTTAGAGTACATGAATTATTCTACTTGAATAAGTTATGTTTGTTGGTAAGGTATGCCCATAGAGAAAATAATGTGATGATTTGACATGGCATAGACTAAAGGATTTAATCTATACATATAAAGGCAAGCTTTTGATTCATTCTATTTCACTCAGTTATGAGACAATGAGGAAACATTATGAATGTTTAAAGAATGACAATACTCAATGATGTATGTATTCAAGGATGTGACTTGGAGGATGAGATCTTACAAATGTTAAGAGTGTGTACATTCTTGTTATGTCCTTAGTCATCTATTGTTGTGGAAGGTAGATAGACACCATTAACACTAAAGACTAGCGTGTCGGTTGGTTGATGATAAATTCTCATTAGTCATGATATGGCAATATCAAACCAAGCACACATATACATGTTAAAGAACAGTGTACTGGATAGACCCATCTTGAGAGTGATACATGGAAACCAAAATTGGTGGTTCATAGTCATCTCTCGTAGTAAAGGTTGTGATTATGATTATTAGACTTTAAATCACTACACTTGTCACATGTCGTTGGGTGCGCTTTGACATCATCAAATGTAGTCTTGAAACATGGGTTGTTATAAAGGTGGTGATTAGGTGACTTTGATATATGGGGATAGACTGTGAGTGATAGATATGGGATTTTCCCCTCCTAATGGAGTATGATATCCTGGCCACTTGATAAGCGAGATTGAGAAATGCATGTGCATGCACATCTGAATCAATATATGATATTGAGGTCACATTATCTCAAATAGTCTGCTGTTGGATTAAGGAACATGAGTTGAATGTTGAGAGGATGACGATCTATGCATTGAGTTCACTCTGAATATTAGTGACAAATGAATTATACAATCACTACAACACCTAACACATAATGTAGGTTGAAGTTGTTCTCCAACTTTTCATTCACTTGGGTAGGATTTATGTTCAACTAGGCATCACTCCTTTCTTGTGATGTCATAAGATAGTTATGGACATTCATTTTCAATGTTATATGGGTCTTGTAGGGTCATACAGAGGAACTCATCTATAAGAGGAGTTTAGCGTGAATGATGATTGTGTTGATTACTAAAGTGTTTAGGTATTCAATTCACACAACAGATCAACCGATTGGCTGACTGAACTACCAAAATACCATCTCAAGTGTTGACACAACCATTTGGGCATGCCAAAAGTGTTGGGTTTTAGGGGAGGTAGAGAAGCAGCGGAAACAAAAATTTTCTCCCAAAACCCAGAACAAAAGGAATTGCGTCAACGTCTATATAATAGGAAAGATGGTTTGTGGATGCATACCTTGTACCGAGGCTTGCTCGGTGACAGTACCTTACACCTTGCGCGGTCTTCACCTTCAGTCTTGGATGGTGTTTGTGCAGCTCCTAGTCGCACCGGGACTGACGACTCCTGGTCACACTGGGACTGTCAGAATTGACAGCTGTCCTCCGAGCGGAAGAAACCTCCCGCCTCTGAAGTAGTCCACACGGACCACCTGGAACTCCAATCTCCTTGTCCCGCAAGGAATTGGAAGGAGTCTCACCCTCCTGTTGGCGTACTAGTTGCCAACACACTCTCCTGTGCTACCCGTTGCAACTGCAGTTGTCTTCCCTTGTTGCGCGTCCCTTTTCGTGTAGCACTTGCTCGGGCTCTCTCGGTTACCAAAACCAGAGAGAAAGAAAACTTTGCAGAGCAACCAGCTTGCACTGAGTTGTCATTTTGAGAAGCCCCCAATACCCCTATATATATAGGAGGGTCATGGGATATGGTTCTCTACCCCGGGTAATGTGGGACTAAAGCAGGAGTAGAAGGGTTCGAGATTTTCCACAAAAAACAACCAACTCGCAACCTGAACTGATCGTTTCACAATTGAAATGGTCGGTTGGGGATCAGAGCCAGTTGGTTGACACCTCAATCGATCGGTTGGGACCCATGAACCGGTCGATACACTTCTGAACCGGTCGATTCACTTCTGAACCGGTCGGTTCATGGTCCTGATTAGTTCCTGATTGACTTTCCTTCTTTTGTTTCCAATTGGTATTGAATACCAATCCTTGTTCCAATCAAATTGGGCAAGTGAAACAAAAAGAACTTTCTCACCAATCTTACTTTCCCAACTTGCATGGTTGCAACAGTTGAACCGATCATTTCAACACTTGAAGCAATCGTTCACCCTGTCCATGAGCTGATCGACTCACCAGTTGAGCCGATCGGTTCACCAAGCTCAGTCGATCGGTTCATCACATGAGCCGGTCGGTTGGGAGTACAGATTGTGCAGAATTAGTCAATTGCGGTTTCAATCAATCTGATACTCTAATAAATCAGTCCAACACCTTGAACACTATGATATTGAGCTATCGATTAATTGAGTGTTTAATTGAACTACTAAACTCCTTTAGTAATCAATCTAAACATTGTTTGTGGACAAAACTCCTATTCCAGGTTAAATCCTATGTGTGTGACCCTGTAGATCCATTTAATGTTGGCAGTGAAAGTCCATAACATTTATGACTTCACAAGCAAAGAGTGGTGCCTAGTCACACATTAGTGCTACCCAAGTGAAATAGAAAGTTGGAGAACAACTTTCAATCCTACAATCCGTGAATGGTGTTATAGTGAATGTATAATTCCTTTGTCACTGATATCCTGAATAAATTCGAGGCATGGAATAGTCATCCTATCAACATTCATTCATTTCCTTGATCTCAGAGCAGACTGGGTGAGATGTGTGTGACATCAATATCACATATTGATTCACACATGCATGTGCATGCCTTTCTCAATCCTACTCATCAAGTGGCCAAGGATATCAAACTCCCTCAGGAGGGACAAATCCCATATCTATCACTCACCCCTCAAAAGCCCCGTGTGTCAAAGCCACCCAATCATCACCTTTATAACAACCCATGTTTCAAGACTGCGTTTGATGATGTCAAAGTGTGCCCAATGACATGTGTTGAGTGTAGTGATTTCAGGTCTAAGAATCACACTCACCGCCATCACTGTGAGAGCTGACTGTGACTACCAAAACATGGTTCCATGTGTCACTCTCACAGTGGGTCTATCTGATACCTTGTTCTCTAACAAGTACCTATGTGATTGGTTTGATATCACTATATCATGACTAATGAGATTCTGTCATCAACCAACACACAATCTGGTCTTCAGTGTTATTGATGTCTATGGTTATTTCCACAATAACAACCGACTAGGGACCGAACACGAATGTATACTCTTGACATCCGCATGATCTCATCATTTAGGTCCTTAACCTAAAAGCATACATCATTGAGTAAAATCATTCTTTAGACATCTATCATGTTACACCATCATCTCAGAAACAGTTTAAACATATAGATCGGAAATTGCATTTATTATTATTCAAATCATCTACAAAGTATCCCATTACAATCATCGTATGACTTGATCTATGGGCATACATACCAACAGACTCCCACTTGCACTTAGAGCCAGTCACCAAGGAACCTCAGTCCTTGTGACCTCGCATGACCATCATGCTTCTGCTGAGAAAGGGCCTTAGTCAGTGGATCAACTATGTTGTCTTCAGTTGGTACTTTGCAAATCTTCACATCTCCTCGTTGTACGATCTCTCGTATGAGATGGAAGCACCGCAGTATGTGCTTGGACCGCTGATGTGATATGGGTTCCTTAGCTTGTGCAATAGCCCCATTATTGTCACAATAAAGCTCAATTGCATCACAGCTACTGGGAACTACACCAAGTTCAGAAATGAACTTCCTGATCCACACAACCTCCTTTGTTGCATGTGAAGTAACAATATACTTGGCCTCTGTAGTAGAATCGACAACTGTTTCTTGCTTGGAACTCTTCCAGCTCACAACTCCATTATTAAGGAAAAATACAAATCCTGACAGCGATCTGTAATCATCTTTATCGGTTTGGAAGCTTACATCGGTGTAACCCTTTACGACCAGCTCTTCCTCGCCGCCGTAAACAAGAAACTAATCCTTAGTCCTTCGCAAGTACTTGAGGATGTTCTTCATGGCTGTCCAGTGAGCATCCCCAGGATCTGACTGGTACCTGCTCGTCATGCTAAGAGCATACGAGACATCTGGGTGTGTGCACAACATAGCATACATGATGGATCCGATGGCTGATGCATATGGGATCACATTCATACGCTTCCTCTCTTCACAAGATTGGGGACATTGAGCTCTAGAGACGGTGACTCCATGTAGCATGGGGATGTTGCCTCTCTTTGAGTTCTCCATGCTGAACCGCTTCAGCACTTTGTTAATGTACGTGCTCTAACTTAGTCTGAGAAGGCTTCTAGATCTATCTCTATAGATCTTAATTCCTAGAATGTAGGATGCTTCTCCTAAGTCCTTCATTGAGAAAGTATTCCCAAGCCAAGTATTTACCTTCTCTAAGGCTAAGACATCATTCCCCATCAAAAGTATGTCATCCACATACAATATGAGGAATGTGGTCGAGCTCCCACTAACCTTCTTGTACACACAAGGTTCATCTTCATTTTGAATAAATCCAAACACTTTGACTTCCTCATCAAATCGAAGATTCCAACTACGAGATGCTTGCTTCAATCCATAGATTGACCTTTCCAGCTTACAGACTTTATTGGCATTCTTTGGATCTATAAAACCTTTAGGCTGTGTCATGTACACATCCTCATTTATATTCTCGTTAAGGAATGTGGTTTTAACATCCATCTGCCAAATCTCATAGTCATAATAAGCTGCAATAGCAAGCATGATCTTGATGGACTTAATCATGGCAACTGGAGAAAAGGTTTTGTCATAGTCAACACCTTGACTTGTCAAAATCCCTTCGCAACCAATCTGCCTTTATAAGTTTGCATATTGCCATCCATCTCGGTCTTTTTCTTAAAGACCCACTTGCACCCTATGGGTTTTACCCCTTCGGGTGGTTCCACCAAAGTCCATACTTTGTTGGAGTACATGGATTCCATCTCGGATCTCATGGCTTCAAGCCATTTCTCTGAATCTGGTCCCTCCATAGCCTCTACGTAGGTAGTTGGATCATCATCTATGATCAACTCTCCACCTTCCTGAGTCACAAGGTATCCAAACCTCTCAGGTTCGAGGCGGGTCCTACTAGATCTATGAGGTCCTTGTGTTACCTGAGGAGACTGAGATTCCACAACACCTTGTGAATCTGCATTTTCCTCTGGTACATCTACCGGTTCTATGTTTTCTTGTTGGGCTTGAACCTCTTCAAGCTCTATATTCCTCCCACTGCTTCCTTTGGAAATAAATTCCCTCTCTAGGAATACAACATCCCTGGCAACAAACACTTTGTTGTCAGTAGGGTGGTATAAGTAATATCCCCTCATTTCCTTGGGATATCCAACAAAATAACATTTATCAGATTTGGGTCCAAGCTTATCAGGAAACATTTTCTTGACGTAAGCCTCACAACCCCAAATCTTCATAAAAGACAAAATGGGACGCTTCCCATACCATATCTCAAATGGTGTCTTTTGAACCGATTTAGATGGCACACGGTTAAGTGTAAACGCGGCAGTTTCAAGAGCATGACCCCAGAAGGAAATTGGAAGATCAGCAAAACTCATCATTGATCGCACCATATCCAACAATGTGCGATTCCTTCTTTCAGACACACCATTATGTTGTGGTGTTCCAAGCGGAGTCCATTGTGATACAATACCACAGGCTCGCAGAAGGTCCTCAAACTCCTGGCTTAAGTATTCTCCACCTCGATCGGATCGAAGTGCCTTAATACTTTTACCAAGTTGGTTCTGTACTTCATTCATGAAATCCTTGAACCTTTCAAGGGTTTCTGACTTATGTTTCATCAGGTACACATAGCCATACCTACTGAAATCATCAGTGAAGGTAATGAAGTACTGATACCCATTTCTAGCATTAGTTCTAAAAGGCCCACATACATCAGTATGTATGAGTCCTAATAGATCACTAGCTCTCTCCCCTTTACCTGAAAAGGGAGTCTTGGTCATCTTTCCCAACAAACAAGATTCACATGTCTCTATTGATTCATAATCAAAAGAGTCTAGATAACCATCTTTATGGAGTCTAGAAATGTGCTTCTCATTTATGTGCCTTAGACGACAATGCCAGAGATTTGTTTTGTTTGAGTTGTTGAGTTTTTGCTTTTTGGTGTTTACATTGTATACATTTGTCTCCAAATCTATCAAGTATAGACCATAAGACATTGGGGCACTACCATAAAAGATCCCATCTTTAGAAATAGAACATTTTCCGTTCTTAATAAGAAATTCAAATCCATCTTTGTCCAAACAAGAGACGGAAATGATATTCCTATTTATGGCAGGTACATAATAGCAGTTCTTCAACTTTATTATTAGCCCACTAGGTAGAGTTAACTGATAGGTTCCTACGGCACTGGCGGTAACTCTTGCCCCATTGGAAACACGTAGTTCAACCTCACCTTTCCCCAAAGGCCTACTTCTCTTAAGATCCTTCACATTTGAACAAATGTGAGATCTGCATCCGGTATCAAGTACCCATGATGAAGAAGTAGTAAAGTTAATCTCTATCACGTATAGGCCAGAAGTAGAGATCTCTATCTCCGACTTCTTCTTCCATCGTTCCTTCCATCCTCTCCATGTAGAAGAAATTGGTTTGGCGAGAGAACCCTTCTCTCCCTTACCTTTCGTTCCATTGATCTCTATCAATGAACTTTCTTTCTTCTTCACCAACGCTTTAAGCGTACATAGAGTGGATTCAAAGGCTTCTGGTATATCTGGATTGTGCAGAACACTTCTCACAGTCCTCAACTAGTTATTGAATTTATTCTCAATTAATTTTCCCACTTTAAAAGATGATTCCTTTGCCATTCTACAAGAGAAAATTGCGTTTTGTCAAAACTCCTTTTGATTTGATTTGAATAATATTTGACGATAGTTAATTAGGCCTTTAATTAATTACCACTCCCACTATGTTGACTCAAATTGATAGCCCTCATCATCAATTTGGAAGATTGCAGCGCACACTCTTCTAGTGGGTCAAGATCCTGAAATCCTCTGTGCCATGGACCAGCTAGGGTTGTCACCCACAACTCAGATCTCTCAGGTAGGCAACTCTTGCCAATTGCATCATATGCAACTCTTGAAAGATGTCATATGCAACTCCTTGCCATGATCATCTCCATGCCTCAAGGTACTAGATCCCATCTAGATCACCTTGTTAAGTCCGACCCAAAGCCAACACGATGAATATGCACCCTGCTAGGGCAGACCCAAACATTCATCCTTCACGCTTCCATGAGATAGACGGTGCACCACGCTAGGGTGTGCCCACACTTGATCGATCAAACTTTTCACATGTGTCGCATTTAGAAGGCATCTAAAACTTAATATTTAATGAAGGATTTGGTATTTATATACATATACATATCCAATCACCACAATATATAGTAACTATCATATACATGCTATATCCCACAGAAAAAAATGAAAAATGATAAAAAGCAATGATTATGGCCATCCTATTGTGATTCCTCGAGCCAAGAGGAATCACAGTCATCTAGGTCTACATCACATGCAACCTATACAAGATGAAATATGTGCCTGCCTTTCTGGGTTTGATCAGCTCATCTTCATGATTGATCGGCTTGTCATCAAGTTGGTTGCTCGGGTGCCACCATCCGATCGACTGGTGCCTCCATTTGATCGGTTCACCGGTCATCGTGTATCTCCTTAGGTCACCACCCGCTCGTCTCGCTCCTCGGACTGGCCGTCAGGATCACTAACTGATCGGTTCATGCCTTGAACCGATCGTCTCAGGTCATCCGCCGTTCTTTGACATAACAAGAAATAAAATCTATCCTATTTACAATTGAATTGTGAAACCCCGAGTTACATTCAGGGGGAGTAAAGGTAGGAAAAGAAATCTCGAATTATTTCGAGTTACATCAGGAATAGGAGAAGGGGAATCGGTGCGCAGACTGAGATGCAAGAAACCACATACAACCACACACAGATATAGGGTTTATAGTCCATAACCATGCTACACATCCACCACAAAACTCGTTTAAGGGCGACGTGTATCGAGTGCATTAATATTACATATCATATATGTATATTTGGGATTTGTGGATTGGACATGCATAAAGCCAATTTTATTCGCATCGTATGCAATAAATAAAGGCGACAAACCAAAATTGATCATATCGATAATCCTAAAATATAGAACAGTTGACGTGGCTCTGATACCACTGTTGGGTTTTAGGGGAGGCAGAGAAGCAGCGGAAACAAAAAAATTCTTCCAAAACCCGGAACAAAAGGAATCGCGTCAACGTCTATATAATAGGAAAGATGGTTTGTGGATGCATACCTTGTCCCGAGGCTTGCTCGGCGACAGTACCTTGCGCCTTGCACGGTCTTCACCTCCGGTCTTGGACGGTGTTTGTGCAGCTCCTGGTCGCACTGGGACTGACGACTCCTGGTCTCACCGGGACTGTTAGGATTGACAGTTTTCCTCTGAGCGGCAGAAACCTCCCACCTCTGAAGTAGTCCACACTGACCACATGGAACTCCAATCTCCTTGTCCCACAAGGAATTGGAAGGAGTTGCACCCTCCTATTGGCATACTAGTCGCCAACACACTCTCCTGCTACCAGTTGCAACTGCAGTTGTCTTCCCTTCTTGCGCCTCCCTTTTCGGGTAGCACTTGCTCGGACTCTCTCGGTTACCAAAACCAGAGAGAACAACAACTTTGCAGAGCAACCAGCTTGCACTGAGTTGTCATTTTGAGAAGCTCCCAATACCCCTATATATATAGGAGGGTCATGGGACAGGGTTCTCTACCCCGGGCAATGTAGGACTTAAGCAGGAGTAGAAGGGTTCGAGATTTTCCACAAAAAACAACCAACTCGCAACCTGAACCGATTGTTTCACAACTAAAATGGTTGGTTGGGGATCTCAGCCGGTCGGTTGACACCTCAACCGATCAGTTGGGACCCATGAACTGGTCGGTTCACTTCTGAACTGGTCAGTTCGTGGTCATGATCAGTTCCCGATTGACTTTCCTTCTTTTGTTTCCAATTGGTATCAAATACCAATCCTTGTTCCAATCAAATTGGGCAAGTGAAACGAAAAGAACTTTCTCACCAATCTTACTTTCCCAACTTGCCCAGTTGCAACAGTTGAACCGATCATTTCAACACTTGAAGCAATTGTTCACCCTATCCATAAGCCGATCGACTCACCAGTTGACCTGATCGGTTCACCAAGCCCAGCCGTTCGGTTCATCACATGAGTTGATCGGTTGGGAGTACAGATTGTGTAGAATTAGTCAATTGCGGTTTCAATCAATCTGATACTCTAATCAATCAGTCCAATACCGTGAACACTATGATATTGAGCTATTCATTAATTGAGTGTTTAATTGAACTACTAAACTCTATTAGTAATCAATCTAAACATTTTTTGTGGATAAAACTCCTATTCCAGGTTAAATCCTATGAGTGTGACCCTACAGGTCCATTTCATGTTGGCAGTGAAAGTCCATAACATTTATGACTTCACAAGCAAAGAGCGGTGCCTAGTCACACATCAGTGCTACCCAAGTGAAATAGAAAGTTGGAGAACAACTTTCAATCCTACAATCCGTGAATGGTGTTACAGTGAATGTATAATTCCTTTGTCACTGATATCCTGAATGAACTTGAGGCATGGAACAATCATCCTGTCTACATTCTTTCATTTCCTTGATCTCAGAGAAGACTGGGTGAGATGTGTGTGACATCAATATCACATATTGATTCACACGTGCATGCGCATGCCTTTCTCAATCCTACTCATCAAGCGGCCAAGGATATCAAACTCCCTCAGGAGGGACAAATCCCATATCTATCACTCACCCCTCAAAAGCCCCATGTGTCAAAGCCACCCAATCATCACATTTATAACAACCCATGTTTGAGGACTGCGTTTGATGATGTCAAAGTGTGCCCAACAACATGTGTTGAGTGTAGTAATTTCAGGTCTAAGAATCACACTCACCACCATCATTGTGAGAGCTGACTGTGACTACCAAAACATGGTTCCATGCGTCACTCTCACGGTGGGTCTATCTGGTACCTTGTTCTCTAACAAGTACCTATGTGCTTGGTTTGATATCACTATATCATGACTGATGAGATTCTGTCGTCAACCAACACACTATCTAGTCTTCACTGTTATTGATGTCTATGGTTATTTCCACAATAACAACTGACTAGGGACCAAACAAAAATGCATATTCTTGACATCTGCATGATCTCATCGTTTAGGTCCTTAACCTAAAAGCATACGCCATTGAGTGAAATCATTCTTTAGACATCTATCATGTTACACCATCATCTCAGAAACAATTTAAACATATAGATCGGAAATTTCCTTTATTATTATTCAAATCATTTACAAAGTATCCCATTACAATCATCATATGACTTTCTCTATGGGCATACATACCAACAAGAAGGGTATCTCAAGTGTTGAGATGGCCATTTGGGTGGTCAGGCTAATCAAAGTTTGAATTGGCTAAATCTTCCCTTGAACCGACTGGTTCAATTTGATTGAACTGACCAACTCATCTCAGACTCACCAAATAGCCATCTGGAGTTAGACGGGTGTCTCCCCTTGGTGAGACGGCTCGGTTGGGCCGAATAATAGTTCTAAATGTTTCCTAAACTAGATTTGATTACACATTACCTGGAATGCAAGGAATTAATTTGTGATATTTATTGGAATCCAAATTGCCAAATTCATGTGTGATAGGGAAACTGCCAAATGGCTATTTGGCAGTCTGAGACGATCGTCTTGTATGACCAGATGACCATCTGGGTCACGAGATGACCATCTTGTGGTTTCAGATTGTGAAAATTCAAGATCTTCTGGTCCCTTCCACTCCTGCACAATCCCATATCAACTGGGAACCCTAGCTCAAACCCCGCCTATAAAAGGAGTGGTACTGGAGGCTTCCCAGAACACAACACAGAAAATTAAGAATTAGTTCTTTTCAAAATTATTGTCCTCTCTAGTTGTGATAATCGAGAGAGCCCAAGAAAGTCCTACCCAAAAAGGGAGGAATAGTTACAGGAGAGAACAACTGAGGATCATTGTTGTGGGAGAGCAAGTTGGTGACTAATATGCCAATGGGAGGGACAACTCATTCTGGTCTATTCTAGTTGAATGATAAGAGTTTTTGTTGGTCTATGTGGACTACTCTAGAGGCAGGAGTCTTTTTGTTGCTACTAGGTGGACAACTACATCCTACAATCTATAGCTAGACCATAGGAATCGCTGCATAAGCTATGTGTGTTTATTGTTTGTAGTGAAGACCAGCAGCTGCACAACTACCGTCCAAGGGCAACTAGTTGATAGTTGTTGCATTGAAGTGAGTTGTTGTTGTTGGACTTGCTCCAGGACCAAGTATAACTTGTTAAACCATCCTTCCCATTTCCTAGTATTTGACGCGATCTTGCTGTTATAGGAATACAAATAGATGATTTTTTTGTTTCTGCTGCTATACTCTGTGCCCGTATTCACCAATAGTTGTTTCACAACCACGTCAATTTATTATGATCAAGGATAATTGATATGTTCAATTTTTGGTTTAATAATTTATTTATTGCATAGAATGCAAATATTTAAACCGTCTCATATGTGTTTCCGATCAGAGTCCACATAATCCCAAATTAATATATATATATATATATATATATATATATATATATATATATATATATATATGCAATTTACACACGTCACCCAAAAAGCAGTTTTGATGTGGATGTGTAGCGTGGTTATGGCCTAAACCCTATATGTGTGTGTGTTTGGATGGTTTGATTTCTCTTGTTTATCTCAGTCTTCATACCGAGCCTCTGCCTCTCTCTTCCAAATGTAAAGTTTATTATTTCCTACATTTTCTCCCCTCAAATGTAACTCAAGGTTTCTCTTACAATGTAACAAAGTATCAATATGATAGTTTTCTTTATCTTGCAATGACAAAGAAGATTATCATTGCTGGAAGAGATGACTAGTTTGTGAGATGAGCCAACCATATGGAGGACCATGGAGGACAGAATGATGGAACTAGATGCCTGTCTGGTGGACCCAACCGACTGCTTTGAAGGACTCTAAACATTGGTTGGACTGGAGGATAGCCAAACGTCCATGATGACAAACAAACCAATCAAGATGCGAGACGACCGGTTCAAGGGTTGAATCAATCTCGCCAGATTGGCAAGAACAAGCGTACACCAAGAACACATTCATACATATCATGCGATGATTGACCTACATGGTAGTAATTCCTTATGGCTCCAAGGAATTACAAGTATAGATGGCCATAACCATCACCTTTTTTTTATATTTCATGTTTATTTTATGGGATATAGTATGTATATGATACATATTATATATGTGGTGATTGGATACAGTATATGTATATATATATGATATATATAAATCCCCCAATCAAACATATTAAGTCTAAGACACTTTCCAATAGAAATACACATGAAAAGCTTATTTGACTAAGAATAGGCTAGGCCTTCATGTGGTGTGTCGCCTACCTTGTGGAAGTGTGATGGTAATAATGTAGGTTCCGCCTCCGTAGGGTGCATTATTATCGTATTGGCTATTGGGTAAGGCTTAACTAGTGATTCTCAGAGCATTTGGGCCCAAAATCATACAGTTGATTATGGTAAGGAGTTGTGCATATCGTCTATCAAGAATTGCATATGATGCAATTAGAAAAAGTTGCTTACATTGGTAATTGACTGTGTTTTACGGCGTTGGTCGGGCCATAGTTAAATTATCTTCGATCTTGCTCATTAGAAAATTGTTCATTGTAGTTTTCCGAATTGATACTTGAGGATTATCATTTTGAACAAAATATTGAGAATGATAATGAATTAAAGAGGTAATTATTATCATCCAAATTTAATCAATTCAAATCAAATCAAAAATGAGTTTTTAAAAAAATTACAAATTCTTTTTGTAGAATCAAATGGCAACAATCAACAATCACTTTTCTCTATGATCGGTCCTTTAGAAGGACAAACTAACTACAAATAACTTCCATGAATGGTTTAGGACATTGAGAATTTTTCACATAGGAGTGCAATCTCTATGTCCTAGAAACACCAGAACCATAGGAACCACCTCAAAATGCACCAAGGGCTGATAGGTATACTTACAAGAAGCATATTGAAGATGACGTGGATGTCAAATGTCTGATGTTATTCTCCATGAACTATGAGTTGTAGAGGAAACATGAGAATATGGATGTGATTGAGATGGTCACACATCACAAGAACATGTACCAAGATTAGGCAAGATAAGAGATATATGATATCTCTAAGGCGTTGTTTAAATGTAACATGGAAGAAAGAGATCCAGTCGGTACTCATGTACTCAAGCTTATTGGGTATGTGGAGAACCTAGTTAGACTGAGATTCCCTTTCGGTCAAGAGTTGGCCAATGATGTGATTCTATAGTCCCTGCCAGAGTCATATAGTCAGTTTATCATGAACTATAACATGAATGACTTTGACAAGCCATTGTTAGAATTGTTGGGCATGTTGAGAACAATTGAGACACAAATGAGGAAAGACAAGCCCAAGTCTATGATGATGATCAACAAGACAAAGGGTTAGTCTAAAGGAAAAGGCAAAGCTAAGAAGGGTTCTAAAGCTAGCCAAAATCCCAAGTCTTCATATCTCAAAGAAAAAGGTGGAGCAAAGAAAGTAAGAGGCGATTGTCACCATTATCACCATCCTAGACATTAGAAAAGAAATTTCCCACTCTGGTTAGAGGAATTAAAGAAGAAGAAGGAAGGCACTAAGGCCTCCACTTTAGGTATAAAAGTTCAAAGATAAATTTGATTACTTCTTCAATTTGGTATGTGATACCAAACTGATATCTGACACACTGATGTGTAGGATCTGATAAGAAGTGAAAAACTTCATGAAAGGAAAAAAATGGACAAGGCAGAGCAAGATTTGTGAAAGTTGTAGACTAGATTTAAATTTATCTTAGCCCAATGGGAATGTAATAGAGTGAATAGAACTTCTATTTCATTATGCTAATAAATGGAAACATTTACTTTACAGCATCTTGTATGACAAGGATGATATATCAATAAAGTAAGTTTTACTATTCTATTTCAAAAGATCTGATCTTGTATGGCAATGCCCAAACATCTAAATAGTCTTTATATGAAAGATTTTGAGATGAATGTTTATAATTTTAAATAACAAAGGATTATAATTGATAACTCAAGATTATCATTAGTATAAGTCATCTTGCACATATATATAAGAGATGCATGTGTAGAATACATATTGATGTTAATCTAGATTCCCTCGGTTATCGTACCTAAGGAAACATGCAAAGCCTTATTTATGCACAAAGTGACATGTCATTCTTCACAAGATGTAGTGCAAGGATAAGCCTTCCATTAGACCTCATACATATGATGCATGAAGATCGTATGGAATGAATTTTGTAGATAATCACTTCATCTTATTTACTGGTAATATGATGATATGTACTTAGTATAATAGGAGCATTAATCCCTTGAAGTGTTCAAGGAGATTATAAATGAAGTATGACTTTGACATAAGTATTAAGAAACTATGATGAGATCAAATGTTATAATACTTTACATTGATACTTTGTGTACCTTCAAGGAAAGGATCGTGATAATGTATCATGAGTCAAATCCAACTAAACATGATGATGTGTTAGACTGAAGGAATTATACCATGGCGAGTCATGATATAGTTACCAATTAATCTAATCTACTTATCCTCATAAATATAAATCTATCACTAAAAGATGTACCATTTGAATTGATTATAAGACATCATATATGATATGAATTGGGAATGTCCCAATATGTCTAATGGAATGAAACCTACATTGAGAAAGTAGTTTCTTTAAATGGTTTGTCCACAAATCATAATTGTTGAATGTTACTATTAATTCTGATCTGATAACAAAATGTTTTTTTGATAGGATAACTGAGTTCTTAAAGAATTAGTGAGAGTAAAAGTAAAACTCAAAATGTTTGAGGTCAACAATTGGGTACATTGAGAACCATGAGAATCACAAGTTGTTGTGGAATCTCAGGTTCATCATGTAACACGAAACAAAATAGTTCTATTAGAACACCTCTGAGATTAGAGGATTGTGAATCCAACAGTTCAGATAAGTTGGTCATAACAGGATGAGCCAACTTGTCAACTAGAAGCTATTTCTGAGTAATATGGAATCCATGTAAGACAACTAGTCAACTAGAAGCTATTTCTGAGTAATATGGAATTCATGTAAGACAACAAGTCAACTAGAAGCTATTTTTTAGTAATATGGAATCCATTAACCTAACAAGGTAGGACCTTGATAGAACCACCTAAAAGGGTAATTCCTGTAAGGTGAAATAGGGTCTTGTGGTAGAGACCTTTATGGATAACATAAAAGGACAAATTGGTTGAAAATATTTTTCAAATTAGTTCAAGTTGTTGAACATGATAGAAATTTCTTTACCAATTGTCAATCTTGTTGTTGTAGTTAAAATAGACTAATAGATTTGGCATATGAAGATAAATACCAGATTCCTTAAAGGGAATACACTAGAGGATGTGTAAGTGACACAACCTAAAAGGGTTTTATAACTTCATGAATGCAAATAAAGTCTATAAACTAGAAAGTTCAATCAGGGATTGAAACAGACATCTTAGAAATGGGATCTTTTGATTTTGTAACATAGTCAAAGAGTTTGACTTGAATCGAGATAAAAAATGAAATTTGTGATTATAAAAGATTTAGTGAGACCATATATGAATATTCCACATATGATGAGAAATAACATATCAATATTGTGAATATTGAGATTTTCCATGAAAGCCCTTCAACAATGGAGGATTAAGTGAAACATCTTATGAGATAAGGATCAAGACCTATAAGATAGATCTTAAATGTTTCACAATGGAAGGTTGAGTACATACATTAGCAAAGTGTTCAACATGGAAGGATTCAGTGAGAGAGAATCCATATTAGTCTCTCATGAACCAAATATTCCCATTCTTATAAAGAATGGAAATGACTTGAATCAAATGCCATATGATGGATCTATCATGAATGATATAAATGTACTTACCCCATATAATCATGTATGTACTAGACATGACAAGATGATACTAAATTCCAATAAGGGTTATTGGAATCTCATTAAAGATATCCTTTAATACTTGTGAAGTACTTAAAGATAAATTTCTAGTCAATAAGCATAGCAATAAAAGGAAGAGTTGGATGTAAAGGGTTACATCGATGCAAGATTCCATAGTGAAAATGTGATCACAATTAAAATATTTAGAAGGGTTCCAGACTAATGACCATTTATTCTACTCTATAATAGAATCTAAGTATACTTGTGTAATGAGCACAAAGTAATACTATATGGATCTAGACGTTCATATGATGAACTTATAGATGTTCCAATCCTTGATGACTCAGTAGTAGTAATGTGAGAACAATGGAGCTACATGCTAGGCATGGAATATAGGATACCATATTACAGTGGTTTCATCTCAAAGAAAAGAGATAAGAAACATGCAATATACTGACTAAATAACAAAATGTTGCTAACCCGCTGGACTAAGCACTTGCGCAGCAGAAACATGGTGGACATGTTTGGATCACTAAGAATATGATTCATTCATGATTGGCTCTAAGTGCAAGTGGAAGTCTATTGGTAAGGTATTCCCATCGAGCAAATCATGTGATGATTGACATGTCATGGACCATAAAGGATTTGATTCATACATATAAAGGCAAGCTTCTGATTCATTATGTTTTACTCAGTTATGAGATAATGAGAAAATATTATGAACGTTTATAGAATGACTATAATCAGTGACATATGTATTCAAGTACGTGACATGGAGGATGAGATCATACGAATGTTAAGAGTGTGTACATTCTTATTATGTCCCTAGTCGGTTGTTACTGTAGAAGGTAGATAGATACTAGTAACACTAAAGACTAAAGTGTGGGTTGGTTGATGATAGAATCTCATTAGTCATGATATGGCAATATCAAAGAAACCGCATAGATACATTTTAGAGAATAGTGTATCATATAGAACCACCTTGAGAGTGACATATGTAAACCATAATTGGTGGTCGTAGTCATCTCTCATAGTGAAGGTGGTGATTGTGATTCTTAGACTTGAAATTACTGCACTCGTCACATGTCATTGGGTGCACTTTGACATCATCAAATGTAGTCCTAAAATAGGGGTTGTATAAAGATGATGATTGGGTGACTTTGACACATAGGGATAGAATGTGAGTGATATATATGGGATTTCCTTCTCCTACTGGAGTATGATATCCTGGCACTTGATAAGTAAGAGTGAGAAATTCATGTGCATGCACATGTGAATCAATATATGATATTGAGTCAAATTATCTCAAGCAATCTGCTCTTGTTGTAAGGAACATGATTTGAATGTTTAGAGGATCATGATCCATGCATTGAGTTCACTTTTTATATCAGTGACAAAGGAATTATACAATCACTACAAAACCTTACAAAAATTTTAGGTTGAAGTTGTTCTCCACCTTTCCATTCACTTGGGTAGCACTGAAGTGTGACTAGGCACCGCTCCTTGCTTGTGATATCATAAGCTAGTTATCCACATTCCGTGCCAACATGATATGGGACATATAGGGTCACACACAAAGGAACTCATCTAGAAGAAGAGTTTATCTTGAATGATGATTGGATTGACTACTAAAGTTTTTAGGCATTCAATTCACACAATAGTTCAACTGAATGGCTGATTGAACTACCAAACGACCATCTCAAGTGTTGAGACAGCTATTTGGGCATGCCAAACGAATGTCTCAACTATTGAGATGGCCATTTGGGTGGTTAGGCTAATCAGAGTTCGATTGGCTAAGTTCTACCGTTGAACTGATTGATTCAATGTGATTGAACCGACTGGCTCATCTCATACTCACACACACACACACAGATATATATATATATATATATATATATATATATATATATATATATATATATATATATAACTAGACGACTGTCTAGGTCAGTGAGATGGCTTGGTTGGGCCGAACAAAAGTTTTGAATGTTTTTTGATTGAACATTACTTGGGGTGCAAGGAATCAATACATGATATTAATTGGAATTGAAATTGCCAAATTCGTGTGTAATTGGGAAACTGCAAACGACTGTTTGGTAGTCCAAGACAACCTTCTTGTGTGATCAGATGACCATCTAGATCACCATACGTCCATCTCGTGGTTTGCAGGTTGTGAAAATTCAAGATCTTTTGGTCCCTTCCACTCCCGCACAAACCCGTACCGACTGGAAACCCTGGCCCAAACCCCACCTATAAAAGGAGGGGTACTGGGGGCTTCTCAGAACATAACATAGACAACTAAGAATTAGTTCCTTTGAAAAATATTGTCCACTCTAGTTGTGGTAACTGAGAGAGCCCAAGCAAGTCCTATTTGACAAGGGAGGGATATCTACGATAGAGAACAATTGAGGATCGTTGTTGTGGGAGAGCAAGTTAGTGACTAGTACGCCAACGGGAGGGACCACTCCTTCCTGTCTATTCTAGTTAAATGAAAGGAGTTCTAGTTCTATGTAGACTACTATAGAGACATGAGTCCTTTGGCTACTGCTAGGAGGATAATTGCAGCATGTAGTCCATGTCTAGACTACAAGAGTCACTGTAGAATTTGTTTGTGTTTGTTGTTCATGACGAAGATCAGGAACTGCACAACCACCATCTAAGGGAAACTACTTGACAATTGCATTAAAGCAAATTGTTTTCACTGGACTTGCTCCAGGACCAGGTATAACTCGTTAAACGATCATTCCTATTTCATAGTAGTTGATGTGATCTTGTAGTTATGGGAATGCAGATAGATAATTTTTTTGTTTCCGCTCCTATACATTTTTCCTGTACTCACTAATAATGTGGTAGTCCTATAAATACTCACATTATCGATTGTCGATTTTTTCTGAGGATTTGTCAAAGTTTGGTGAAAATAACTCTTGGGTGTTTATTTACTTCCTGTTTAGTTATATGCCAATATGAGTATCACATAAGTAAACTATGATAATCAGAACCCTAGGTTAGTTCTGCTAAGGAGTATTTCACCAAAGTCCAATGATGGATAGATAAAGGTGATTACCCCTGAGGTGGTATGACAAACATGGGTTATATTATGTTAATGAAAATACCAGTTCATGTTCGATTATTTGATGATGGAGAATATATGTTGATATCTTACTTTTGCACTTTTGGTTGCATCACATACACAAATAGTGATATACTAATCCACTTATTTGTTTGCCAAGATTTTAGGTTAATCTACATCTATCAATTGAAGACTTGGATAGTCATGAAAGCTATTGAAGATATTAAATCTCTTCCAAGGGGGCTTAGTTATATTATCTATCTTCTTCCCATTTATGTACATGTCAGTTCCTAAAATATTTATGTAACTCCTTTGAGGATTATGATTCAAATATTGTATTCATTCAAGTTCAATTAATGGAAATTATCAATTGTTATTTATTCTGATCCTAGAAATTTAGGTGTGAATCCTCATATTCATGGTCTCTTAATTGGGGGAAGCTCACAATTGGGGGTCATTACATTTGGTATCACAGATCAAATTTATCAAATAAAATTTAATAGTTGATAATTTTAAGTAATGTATAGGAATATAAGGAAAAATATTTATCAGGGCATAACCTTAGGGCAATGGTGTCTAGAAAGGATCATGGCTTTGAGCTCTAGTAATGTTTTTCTATGCACCATTCAATTTGTATATGAGGAATCCCTTAGCTAATGTGATACCTACATGGCCAAGACCTAGGGTTTTCTTGACATAATGTTTCCTCTATGTTTCTCATGTCTAAATTCTTGCTATTCTCATCTCATTTCTTAATGAACCCTAGAATATACTTCCCTCCTCATATCAAGTTATGGCTTTGAGAATAAGTAGGATTAGGCATCTCCCCCAATTAATGTACATTTAATATTGGAATAATCATATAGTTAGGGAAAATGTTGTATGGGTTTTTACTTACAAGGGTAAACCCTAGATGGAGTTAGTGTTGGTTTAGAAAACCCTAAGTGAGTTGAGGGAATCATAAAACCCTAAGATACATGGTGTAGTCCCTAACTATAACCCTAAACTCAAATCCTGGGTAATGGGAGCTAGTATGGGTAAAATGGTAACTCAACCCATATAAACCCTAAGTCAGGGAAAATAGAAAGAGAGAATAGAAATGGGTTAGGTAATCCAGCCTCAATACTACAAATTAGATACCCTACTTTTCCCATGCATGAAAGTACGTGGAGTAATGCATGCATGATACATGTGAATGTATTTGAATATATATATATATATATATATATATATATATATATATATATATACGTACATACATACATGCATACATAAATACAAGGGCTAGCTCTAGAGATAAGCCAGGAGATCACCTGGGCGATGGTACCCATGTCAGGATCGGCCAATTTTGGCGTCCATCAAGCCGTGATCACTCCACAAACCAACCACGACCAACCCAATGCCAACTCCGAAACACAACCCCGAGACACAGAAGGTTAGAACCCTAAGCTGGCAGAGGAAGATGGAGGCAAGAGCCATGCGGTGGAGAGGAAAACCTGGACTTAACTCCTGAAGAATCTAGTTGTAAGGAGTGGGATCCTAGAGGGGAACCACTCCCTACTAAAATAAAAAGGTGACATACCAAAACCAAACACCAACATAATTTTTTTGCCAAAGGGATGAAACATATTTATTCAACATGAATGTATCATAACACCAAAGTATAGCATCGGAAGAAATTATTTGACTATATTCAATTTATCATAAGATTACAAAAGTACCTCAACATCATCTCCCATAAAGGTTTACATAAAGGGTACATCATAAGGATCTAGTTGAGGGAAATCTAAACCATAACAACTTTGTCTCCAAGCTTTAACTCCATAATCTATGTCCATATCTTCATGCCATATCATCCAAGTCCTTCACCTAGGGTTGGAAGCAATCCCAAGCAAGAAGAGAAAAGTAGATGACATCAGCAAAGGCTGGTATGTGCATACTAAATAGGAAATTGAGAAATATATGAGGAAAAAAGGAAATCAAGTATAAAAGGCTTCCCATAGAAAAGTAAAGTACTACCCAATCGAGCATAAAAGAATATGAACAACCATACAATAATGAAGCAAGAGAGTTTATAAACAAAGCATCCATGTGTTCCACCTGTGACAATACTAGAATAATATATCATGTAGGTAGCAAATACACATCTACCAAAACTGTAGGGTGAGGGGAACTGTATCCATCCCCTCTAGAATAGGGTGGTGGCAGGGTCTATAAACATCTATCGAGCAGAAATTTAACATCTGCCCCTGTATATAATTACGCAAGAATTTAACATCTGCATTCACATGTGGGAATTTAAAATCCACATAAAAACATGTTTAACATTATACTAGTAGTCACCACATGATGCATGTCAAAAGATAAACAACAATATAAGAGAATAGGAAAGATGAGAACATCCATCCAAAAATATCCATCACATAATGTTCCATATATACATCCACTACCACGGTGGGAAAAGAAGCACATATCAACATATAAACATCCACCTCAAAGTGGGGACATATTATCAAATAAGTCCAACATGCACCAAGGCATAAGTGAAAGAGTCCAAGAGAATATCCATGATCACAAAATCAGTACAAAATAAGATAGTTCATATGAACCATGATATCAAAAGAAAAGAGTAATGTGTAGGCTAATGTCCATTGGACCAAGAGAAAGAAAATATAGGTGAATTGCTCAACATAGAATAATAGGGGATGCAAAACATACCTTAAACAGGGTCCTAGAAACTCTCTTCACCAAATTAGTAGTTTCCAAGATCAACCTTGCCGATAAAAATTATTCACATGTATAAGGGTTTGGGATTCATATATATGTAATGAAACCCTAATTCTCAACCTTTCTGAAAAAAACATAAGATTTTGGTTTCAAACCTGAACTAATTGACTTATTAGGTTTTTGTGATTAAGAAAACATATTTATTTACTAAATTTGGAGTTCATATGAATTAGTTACCAATTTTAGGGCTTTTTCTATTAATTAATTAGATCCTTTAAAATCCATCATTGAAAATATGGAAATAAGGCTTTGAAACTATTTTTAATAGAAAGAACAAATTTTTTTGATTCCAAAACATATTTTATTTTAATTTATGGACAAGCGAATTAAAAGATACGATTTTTAGAAAATCAACCAATTAGAAATCACCAAATTGCCAAATAAGCAAGATATTGCGAGAAAGAGGGAGAGAGGAGATCGGGCCCAAACAAGTTGGCCCAATCAAAAGTGGCCAAATCGCCCCGTCTGTGGTTTGCAAAGAACTCTCTCAAGGAGCAAAACAAAAGGCAAAAGGACAAAAATGTCCTTGAAGGAAAAATGAAGAACAAACAGGAAATGAGGGCAGAGGGGGAAAATAACAAAGGGGTCATCCCCTTCCTCTCACGCATGCCATGACTACGTGAAGTAGGTTAGGTAGGCAGCATGGAGTAGGGGAAACCCAAAGGGGAGATCCTCGAATGAAATCGATGAGATACTAATGGAGAAGGTGCCGCGATGAACTAACCTCTGAAAACCGATCGAGGAAAATTGCAGCTGACTCCGCACACGAGATGCCATGAAGATAGGGTTGAGTTTTGCTTGGTGGCTGCACAAAGCACAATGGAAGAAGAAATGGGCTCAAGGGATGAACGGCTTGAAGTGAGGTGGAGGTTCAGGTGGTGTTACTTATAGACGTGGGTGTGAGAGGCATGAAATCATGAAGTTGCCATGAAGCAACTTTACCCATGGTTTGGGCATTTCATGAATAGGGCATGAGAGGGGTTGAGTTTGGCCATGGTGTGTGGAAATCTCTCTTGTGTTCAAGGAAAAAAAAATTTTGACAAAAACTTTCACGATTCGAGGAAGATATCAACGAAAAACACAGACACAAAACCCGTTCGTACTGTTCACGCCTGCGCCTCTCCTACCCACGGTCGGAGACGAACCATTGGCCATCAGATTGAGGATCGGACGGTCCACTTTAAATCTAAAATCTTAGCTAGTGCATGACAACAAATATTATTCCAAATTAATTCTGACTAAAGTGTGAAATAAATTATTTCTTATTTTCTCTCTCCTCTTTTGAGGGTACAAATAAGCCCCAAATTTAATGAAATTTGATATCCAACCTATTTTGGATATGAGGAATCTGAATATGAAATTAGTTTTGTCTTTTGAGAAATTTTAATGTTTTAAATAAATGAAATCTAATTTTCTCTTTCATCCTTCATTAATGACATTAGGATTATCCAAATTTGATGAAACTTCACCCACAAGTCATATTTAATATGTTGGATACGAATTTGCCATCAATTTAACATGTTGGAGTTGTTTGTACATTTATTTAATACTTTGAAGGTTCTACACACTTTCCTGATTTCATCTTATAATCAAATGTTTCCCAAATTGGATGAAAATTCACCCAATGGATATATGTATTGTGTAGATTATGAATCCAAGATTAGTTTCCACTTTTGGAGTCATTTATTATTTTATTTAGTTTATTAGGGAAAACTCATATCTTTTCTTTCCAATTTGAATTAAATTAATTATTATTAAGTGAATAATGTGAAACTTGACTCCCAAGGTAATTGGGACCCAAGGAACTCGATTCTTAACTTAGATTACACTTTTGGGATTTCTTTTAATGAGTTATATCACATTTAATATTTGTGGCCACTATTATCACATTATTTTATGATTATCACTATTTATCTATAACTTAATATTATTATTACCAATTAAGTTATGTGTGATTAATTGCACAAAATTTCATATGATTCTTTATTATCCCTTGTGACATATTTTGTCTATCTATTATTGGCCCAAGACTAATTAGGGTGATTTATACATGCATTATCTCATTAAGATTATATTAAGCATCCTTTTAGATCTAACCACAATCTTCTTTGGCTAAGCCCAAAAGGTCCAACTTCTAGGGTAGGGTTCAAGATCTGATATGTTACAGTACTCCAACCCTTAAAAGGATTTTGTTCTCGATATTTATTGATCCAATCATCAACAACTAACTACTCTCCACCCCTTAAAAGGTTTAACCTAACAAGTCAAACTAATCAACATTTTGGGTTACCCACATATCTTTTAGTTATGAATGTTTAGAGTTTTATGATGTTCATGTATCCAACTAAAGAGTCAGAACCAACTAGGGTTGAGTTTTAGGTCCTTGTGTCTCTAACATAACAACCCTACACAAACATCCAAAAGTCATAGGGTAAGTCATATACAGCTTTATATCAATCCTAGTCACAACTCCAAAGTCAAAACTAGGGTTAGCACTAATATTTATGGTTTTACTACCAAAAGTTCTCATATCCTTTCATTGTGACTTAGTTTAAGAAAACTTTGATGGAATCCAAATTTTTTTTGTACATATAGTAATATAATGAAAATAATTTTTTGTCGATAAGAAACATTGGAGATAAAACAAAGATGGTATCAAAACCAATGAGATAAACCACGTCACAAATTATCCATAACAAGATATTCTTATCCTACTATTACTCATCCTCAAAACCTAATTCCATCCTCAAGTTAAACTCCATTTCAAACAAAGATCCTTGTCATCAACAACTTATATAGAAAGGTATGATTATCTAACCTCATCACATATCTAACATAGATAAACTCTAGGGTGAACATCTAACCTAGAGGGCAACTATGCAAGGTCAGGGTTCTAATTAGGGAGACAAAATTGAAATAGTCAGATTCTGACTACCATGGGCTCTGATACTATGTTGTATGGAGTGGGATCCCAGAGGGGAACCACTCCCTACTAAAATAAAAATACAACATCCCTAACCAAACACCAACATAATTTTTTTGCCAAAGGGATGAAACCTATTTATTCAACATGAATGTATCATAACACCAAAGTATAGTAGTAGAAGAAAATATTTGACTATATTCAATTTATCATAATATTACAAAAGTACCTCAACATCATTTCCCATAAGATTTTACATAAAAGGTACATCATAAGGATCTAGTAGAGGGAAATATAACCATAACAACTTTGTCTCCAAGCTTTAACTCCTTAAGCTATGTCCATATCTTCATTCCATACCATCCAAGTCCTTCACCTAGAGTTAGAAGCATCCCCCAGCAAGAAGAGAAAAGTAGATGACATTAGCAAAGGCTGGTATGTGCATACTAAACAGGAAATTGAGCAATACATAAGGAATAAAGGACATCATGTATAAAAGGCTTCCCATAAAAAAGTAAAGTACTGCCTAACCAGGCATAAAAGAATATGAACAACCAAATAATAATGAAGCAATAGAGTTTATAAACAAGGAATCCATGTGTTCCACATGTGACAATACTAGAATAATATATCATGTAGGTAGGAAATACACATCTACCAAAAATGTAGGGTGAGGGGGAACTGTATACATCCCCTCTAGAATAGGGTAGTGGCATGGTCTATCAATATCTGCCGAACATGAATTTAACATCTGCCCCTATATATAATTATGTAGGAATTTAACATCTACATTCACATGTGGGAATTTAACATCCACATAAAAACATAGTAAACATTATACCAGTAGTCAAGACATGATGCATGTCAAAATATAAACAAGAATATAAGAGAATAGGATAGATGAGAACATCCATCCAAAAATATCCATCACATAATGTGCCATATATACATCCACTACCTTAGTGGGAAAAGAAGCACATATCAACATATAAACATCCACCTCAAAGTGGGCACATATTATCAAATAATTCCAACATGCACCAAGGCATAAGTGAAAGAGTCTAAGAGAATATCCATGATCACAAGATCAATACAAAATAAGATAGTTCACAGGAACCATGATATCAAAAGAAAAGAGTAATGTGTAGGCTAATGTCCATAGGACCAAGAGAATAAGTGAATTGCTCAATATAGAATAATAGGGGATGCGAAACATATCTTAAACTAGGGTCCTAGAAACTCTCTTCACCAAACTAGTAGTTTCCAAGATCAATCTTGCCTAAATACAAATTATTCACATGTATTAGGATTTGGGATTCATATATATGTAATAAAACCTTAATTCTAAACCTTTCTATAAAACATCAAATTTTGGTCTCCAAACCTAAACCAAACGACTTATTAGGTTTTTTTAATTAAGAAAACATATTTATTTACTAAATTTGGAGTTCATATGAATTAGTTACCAATTTTAGGGATTTTTGTATTAATTAATTAGATCCTTAAAAATGCATACTTGAAAACATGGAAATAAGGATTTGATACTATTTTTAATATTTATAAACAACACATTTTTCCAATTCTGAAACATATTTTATTTTAATTTTTGGACAAGAGAATTAAAAGATACAATTTTTAGAAAATCAACCAATTAGAAATCACCAAATTGCCACATAAGCAAGAAATTGCTAGAAAGAGGGAGAGTGGAGATTGGGCCCAACTGATTTGGCCCAATCAAAGGTGGTCAACTCACCCTGTCAATGGTTTGCAAAGCACTCGCTCAACGAGAAAAACAAAAGGCAAAAGGACAAAAATGCGCTTGAAGGAAAAATGAAGAACAAATAGGAAATGAGGGCAGAGAGGGAAAAGAACAAAGGGGTCATCCCCTTCCTCTCAAGCATTCCATGACTGCATGAAGTAGGTCAGGCAGGCGGCGTGGACTAGTAGAAACCCAGAGGGGAGATCCTCGAACAAAATTGATGAGCTACTAATGAAGAAGGTGTCGCGACGAACTCACCTCCTAAAACAGATCAAGGAACATTACAGTCGACTCTACACATGAAATGCCATAAAGGCAGAGTTGAGTTTTGGTTGGTGGCTGCACAAAACACAATGGACAAAGAAATTAGCTCGAGGGACAGACTGTTCAAGGTGAGGTTGTGGTTCGTGTGGTGTTACTTATATGTGTGGGTGTGAAAGGCATGAAAATAGGAAGTTCCCTTGAAGAAATTTTACCCATGGTTTGGGCGTTTCAAGAATAGGGCATGAGAGGGGTTGAGTTAGGGCTTGGTGTGTACAGAAATGTCTCCTGAGTTCAGGGCAACAAAAATTTTGAGACACTATCATGACTCGAGGAAGATATCAATGAAAAACATGGACACAAAACTCGATCATACTATTCATGCACCGTGCCTCTCCTACCCAAGTTAAGAGATGACCCAGTGGCTGTCAGATTGTGGATCAGACAGTCCATGTTAAATCTAAAATCTTAGCTAGCATGTGACAATAAATATGATACAAAATCAAATCAGACTAAAGTGTGAAATAAATTATTTTTTATTTTCTCTCTCTTCTTTTGAGGGTACAAATGAGCCCCGAATTTAATGAAATTTGACATATTTGGATATGAGGAATCCAAATATGAAATTAGTTTTGCCTTTTGAGAACTTTTGATGTGTTATATAAACCAAATCTTATTTTCACTTTCCTCCTTCATTAATGACATTAGGATTATCCAAATTTGATGAAACTTCACCCACATTTCATATTCAATGTGTTGGATACAAATTTGCCATCAATTTCACATGTTGGAGTTGTTTGTACATTTATTTAATACTTTGAAGGTTATACACACTTTCTCTCTCCTGATTTCATCTTATAATCAAACATTTCCCAAATTGGATGAAAAATCACCCAAAGGATATATTTATTATGTTGATTACGAATCCAAGATTATTTTCCTCTTTTGGAGTCATTTATTATTTTATTTGATTTATTAGGGAAAACTCATATCTTTTCTTTCCAATTTGAATTAAAAAATTATAATTAAGTGAATAATGTGAAATTGACTCCCAAGGTAATTGGGATCCAAGGAACACAATTCTTAACTTAGATTCCACTTTTAGGTTTTCTTTTAATGAGTTATATCACAATTAATATTTTTGGCCACTATTATCACATTATTTTATGATTATCACTATTTCTTTATAACTGAATATTATTACCAAGTAATTGCACAAAATTTTATATGATTCTTTATTATCCCTTGTGACATATTTGTGTTTCTATTATTGGCCCAAGACTAATTAGGGTGACTAATACATGCATTATACATTAAAGTTATATTAAGCATCATTTTAGATCTAACAACAATCTTGTTTGGCTAAGCCCAAAAGGTCAAACTTCTAGGGTAGGGTTCAAGATCTAGTATGTTACACCAGTGAACCACAAGGAGAAGGAGATGGACTTCCCAAAATCGAAGATGAATGAAGGAGAGGTCCATGTAGAGCTTGACAAAGAGGAATTTGAGAGGATGTACAATGTCTGGGATTATACCATCATGGTATATGTCGTAGGAAAGTGGCCTATTTACCACATCTACAAACATGGTTTTGACGGACGTGGAAGCCCACATGCTCCTTTGAATTACTGTCTCGATAGGAAGGAATATTCCTTGTTAGGTTTTCCAACGCTACCGATAAGAAGGACGCGCTCCAGACGGGACCAATGTGGTTCGATGTACAACTGGTCGTGGCTTGAGACTACACCTACGATTGTGAATTGAAATGGGATATGTTAGCTTCCATCCCGACCTGGATCACTATCAAGTTCTTCAGCCACGCCTAGATGAGGAGAGCAGTGGGCACCATAGCAGCGGGTGTGGGGAAATTCCTACATATGGACGATCGATCATTGGAAACTGTGGTGGAAGTGGAAGTTGATAGTCCACTTCCCAACATAGTATGGTTGAACGTTAAAGGAAGACAAGGTATTCCTGTGGCCATAGCCAGATGTAACACCTACTCAACATTCAACCATGCAGATGGGCGTTGCAAAGAAGACATGGAAGGGAAGAAGGAAGTGACAGAGACAAAGGGAAAGAAAACATGGAGAGAGAAGGATTTGAGACAACCCAAAGCAACTGCACGTAATTAGGTGATGGAGGATGATGCACCAAACATGGCACGAAACCAAAAGGAATCAACAACGGCTAGAAATAACACAATGAAACTTGTTGTTTATGGTAGAAGAGGTGACCAAGCATTGACGAGCAACACGGATAACTCAAATAAGGTTGATAGATGATGGTGGCACTACAATGGAGGGTAGAAAGACTCCTGGAGACACCACACAGGAAGAGGGAGGGTTCATGTCTTGTATAAGGAGGAAAGGGAACAAGAAGGTAGGCATCCCTAAGAGTGTGGGTGTGAGCACCATCCTAGACACCACAACCAACTTTGAAACTTTCTATGACTCTGATATGGAAGAGGGAGATATCCTGGAATAGATGGAACAAGTGGTGAAGAGGAAGGACAACAAGAAGGATCCAAGAAGGTGCACTAGGTCAAATAAGAACCTTTGATATGTCCATGCTCCTATGGAATATTAAAGGTGGGTGTGACATGAATAAGAAGAAGGAGATCTGGGAGTAGATCACTGCTAGTGGGCGTTCTTTAGTTGCATTGGTGGAAAAAAATATAAAGATGAAGAGTAAAGATAGCATTAGATACTTGTTTACACAAGGATGGGAGCAGTTGTTTAATATACAGTGTGCTGAGGTATCCAGAGTCTATGTGGCATGGAAGCCAAATGCTTGACAAGTGTCAATGATACAGATGTTAGATTAGCATATTATAGTAGACTGCATGAATAATGGAGGCCTACACATGTGGGTGACAACTATATATGGTCATAATGATGTGAAGTCCATATTGGATATGTGGAAAGATTTTGTTTCTCTATCTAAATAGGTAACTCTACCCTGGTTGGTGATTGGGGATTTTAATATTGTTCATTTATAGGCAGAGAAGAAGGGGAAAAAGTTAGTGTTGAATACTAAAATAGATGCTTTCAACCAAACTATTGATGAGGTCGGTCTGTTTGAACTACCAATGGTGGGAGATGATGTCTACACATGGAATAATGAAAGGTGACCGGATGACAGGATAGTGAGTAAACTGGACATAGCTTTGGTGAATGATGAATGGCTACAAATTTTTCTTAATATGCATGCGAAGGATGGAGGATCTAAATTAAGTGACCATGTGCCTATCTTGGTTCAGATTATAGAGAAGAAGTAAAATAGGAAACATTTTAGATTCTTATATTACTGGGATGAATGGAAAGGGTTTATTGATGTCATTAAGGAGGGATGGGGCTTACATGTGGTAGGAAATCTGATATATACCTCTGCAAAAAAGTTGGCTAGTACCAAGGATTTTCTTAAGAGATGGGTCAAATCTGAAGTGAACGTCCCAAATCTAATAAAAGAAAAAAAAGAGATAGCAAGGAGGTCAGAGAAAAATTGGTGGTTGACCCCCTTAATCCTGAATTAATAGAGAAGGAAAAAGAGATGAAAAAGATGTTAGAGGACCTGAAGAAAGTGGAGGAGAAATTCTACTAGCAAATAAGTAGGGAGAAATGGATGGAGGATGAGGACATGAACACTAAAATCTACCACACTACTGTGAAAAGAAGGGAGGTTGAAAATATTATCTTTGAGCTCATTGATGCTGAAGGAAGAGTGGTCAATAAACATGATGACTTAGAAGAGCATGCCATAAACTTCCAGACGTCATTATACAAAAAAATGACAATGACGTAGTAGAGGAGGAGTTGGAGTGGAGGTACATGCTTACAAGTACACATAACAATATTCTCACAAGGAAAACCAATGAACAAGAGGTCAAGGAAGCAGTATTGAGTATTGATAGCAACAAGGCACGACGTTCAGATGGTTTCAATGTTTTTTTCTATAAAAAGATATGGGATATCATCAAGGATGACTTGGTTGCATATGTCAGCTGGTTCATGGAAGGAGGAAACATGGTGAGATAGGTGAATCATTCCTTTCTGATCCTTATTCCAAAGAAGAAGGTTACTTCTTCTCTTGCTAATTTCAGACCCATTTCATGTTGTTCGGTACAATATAAAATCATTGCTAAGATCCTAACTACTAGATTGAAGATGATACTTCCTTATATTATTTTTGCAAATCAAGGATCTTTTGCAATAGGAAGAAGTATTAGTGATTGTGCTTTATTGGTGGGGGAATTCTCATTGGACTACAATGTCATGAGAGGAAGTAGGAAAGCCTACTTAAAGCTGGATGTTTCCAAAACCTATTATAGTGTTAGATGGGAGAAATTGTGGTGGATCATGAAACAAATGGGGTTCAATGAACAGTGGATCTGCTGGATGAAGCAATGTGTTGAAACTACTAGTTTTTCTATTTTGGTCAGTGGCACATCTACAGATATATTCAGAGGAGGGAATGGTTTGTGCCAAGGAGATCCCCTATCACCTCTTCTCTTTTTGATTGTTATGGAGTATTTTACCAAAAAGATGCAACAAGTTGAATAAAAAAAGGAGATCAAGCCCTACACAGTCCATGGCACAAAGGTGATGACCCACTTGATTTTTGCAGATGATGTGTTAGTGTTTGTTGAAGCCAAGCAGCACTCATTGGAAAATCTAAAGGATTTGCTAAGGAAGTTTGGTGAGCAGAAGGGGATGTGTGTGAATGCAAGCAAAAAACAATTTTTTTTGTCCAAAAATTTCTACCACGTGGAAGAGAAATTAGTAGATGCAATGGGTGTACGAAGAGGGAATTTCCCAACAAAATATCTTGGGTTTCCTCTGGCTAGGGGCAATCTACAAGTCAAGGACTTTGTTGATTATATTGACATGATAGAGGAAATGATCAACACATGGCCAACTTAGAAGACATCTATGGAAGGACGTGCAATATTGCTAAAAGCAGCCATTGAAGGTCTTCTTATGTTCTGGGTACAACAAGGAGAGATTCCCGATTCAGTCCTAGATAGAATGGAAATAAAGATAATGATTTTTTTATGGACAAGTGTGAACCACCCTATGAGATATGCTAGAGTGGCTCTACCGTGAGAAGAAGGATGGATGAATTTAACAACACCTGGAGACTTAGAAAAGTGGGGGACAATGAAGAAAATAATCATATATCAAGAAGGAACCTCAACCTGGGGGAAATGTATGAGGGAGAGATATCCAAGAGGATTGGACTTCATACCAAGGACACAAGAAGGATATCCACGCGCCATTAAGGTTATGACTGAGTTATGGCAACATGTTAGACACTTGTTTGAGGTCAAAGACATGGATAGATGGAGGACTAAAGACCCAAAGACATGATTATGGTAGGTGATGTGGACAAGGGATGCAAAAGATATATATGTCGAGCAGATTTGGAATGGTTTCTTTATGTCGAAATGGAGCATGTGCGTACATAAAATTTTGCATAATGTTCTTGCCACTCTAGATAGGATAAAGGGATGGAATTATGATGTCCCCATGATGTCCTTATTATGTAAGGAGGATGAGGAATCCCATTACAATCTTATGGGAAAATGAGGATTCACAAGGCAAATTTGGTAGCGTATAAGTACAACTAGTGGGCGACCCAAAGAGGATGTTGACTAAATATGGAAAGGATGATAGGAAGAAAATTTTATTTTTTGCTCTATGCTAACATGTTTGGGAGGAACAGAATGCGAGAAGACACCAAGGTGCTTCTACGAATGCCATGTATATTGCTGCGAAAATCTATAAATGTGTAAAACGTAGGCTACATATTTTCTAGAAGAGTGAGTTGTGATGGGTTTGTGATATAATGTTTGGGCTATATGCAACTCTTTACCCCTATAATTTAGGAAGAAGTTAGAATATATTTACCTGATTATGATACATACATAATACATACATACATATATACATACATTCATAGGTAATCAACATTCACAAAAGAAAAATATGATACCCTCAAATTCATATTTAGGATTGGTGTCCTAATCTAGTTTGGGTCAACCCAAGAATGGGAAAATACCTATGAAGAGGCTTAACCCTAAACACATGGGGTCAGGTTGTGTCTAGGAAGCATTAAAACCTCCCAAAATTCAAAAGGCACCCTAGATTTGGTCCTTACCTATAAGGGTGAGTGAACCCTTCAGTTTAAGAATTGAGGTAACCTTAACTCATCTAAAGTTTGAAGGATTGGGTATACAAAGAATAAAAGAACATATATTGAGTATAATTCTTTGAACCCAATTGTGCCATCTACTAGGGTTAAATGAAGGAGGTAATACTCCTAGAAACCTAAGGAGAAGTCACTAAGGAAGTGGTTGACATTATGTGATCTAATCAAGGAGGCAAAGTCACAATGAAGACCAAGACTAGGTGGGAAGGTGATAATGAGGATGAAGCCTGAGAGGGAAGGTCACCAAGAAGACCAATCCTAGAAGGGAAGGTCACCATTAAGACCAATGCTAGGTGGGAAGGTATCCATGAGCCCAAGGTAGGGACATAAGGGAAACATTGTGCACCCTTAGAGATTGAGGAAATTCAGTTAAAGAATTATACCGAAAATAAAGTTCTCGATCATTCTTAGAGAAATCTCAAGAAAATGTGTAATGAAAGCTAACACATTGAAAGGAACTATATGAAAGATATCTAAGTTATATACTCTCCTTGGATAGGATGAGTCAGGGAATATAATGAGAGTCCCTTGTCTTGGAATAAGCGTAACTAATAAGAGATATGAAATAAAGTCATGACATCTCAATAAAACCCTAGGTATGTAGAGCCTAAGTCAACCCTAGGGTCGAGTAGGGATGACTAAAGGTACATAAGACCTATGAGGTTAAAAGGTGATCATCCCTGAGTACATAAGGCCCTTGGGGTCAAAAGAGGAGATCACTATATAGGTACATATACCCCTAGTGACCTTAAGGGAATGACTAAGGCCTTGGATACGTAAGATGTGAATATAAGGAATACAAGAACTTATGTAATCACAGTTGGAATACAACTTAAAGGGAAATTGTGCATAAACTTAAGGAGTTTGAGATAACCATAATCCCTAAGTTCATGAAATTCAAGAAAATCTATGGGAATCAAAATGTATTCATGGTTTGGAGTCATGGTTAATGATGATTCAACTAAACATTTGAATTAAAGGGTAATGTGTGGGAACACCATCTCTACACATGGAGTAGGATGAACTTTGTATTTACCATGCAACCAAATATTTATTTCATCTTATTCTAAGTGTGGAAGATTGGGTAGTCGCATGTGATACGTGAAATTGACTTGTAAGAATAGATACCCTGAGTTGAGTTTATGACCTAATTTAGGATTTGGAGGTTTTACCTCATACACTCATGAGTATAGTTGAATAATGCTTTATAGGTTCTAAACCTAGTTGAAAATAAAATTACCAAATTAGAATGTAACCATGGAGTGATAAAATCATGCAATGTATGAGGATGAGGAAATGCCTTTGAATTGAATTCAGGTTTCAACCTCAAGATACGAGAAACTTTTATGTTCATAAAAGTTAATAAAGGTAACCTAGCTAAAACCTATCCAAGGAAGGTTGCTAGCTCTAATGTTTGAGGATAATATGAGTTATCATTCACCTTAACCTTATTAGGTCTGAATTTTGGGGACAAAATTCCTTTTTAAGGCGGGTGATTGTAAGATTCTCAAATTTGGTAAATTTGGATTCTATGGTTATGAATTCAATAATAATACATTGAGATTCATGTTAAGAAAATTAGAGTAATATTAAAATGATAAGATCAATGGTATGACTCTGATGAAATAGAATGATGAATCCAAGCCTTAGACTTAGAGTAAGTCTCTAGTTTAAGTAAATAATTTGATATTGAGCATATGTGTTAGTATAATGATTCAATTTAGATAGCATGATGATAAATGCTTTAAAGTCGTAATTACAAATATAAATAAGCTAATGAACCCTTTTAAAGGCCTAGGGTTAAAGCCATGGGCATTGGAATCCAATTCAAGCTCATTTTGAGCTAAATAAGGCTTACATATAGGTCCTTAAGAGAAACATGGCGACTTTGATATTTCATGGTATGAATAAATATACATGATAATTTTAGTGGATATATAATTGAGATAAATTCCATAATATTCCAAGACAATTAATGGCCTAGGTAATTAATTAAGTAATTATCTTGGTTTTCTTAGAAGCCAAGTTTTGCTAACTAATAAGACAATTAGGGCTTGGCCTTTATCCCAATCAAAGATAACAAGGATATAATTATTATTCTAAAATTTTGTGACAAATGGGTAGTGACGTGACTTGGAGAATTCATAAAATATAATGGCGTTTTCTTCAAAAGAAGTATAAAAATGAAGAAATATTCCACCTGGTTCCAGACCCTAGATCAGGTTGTGACTGCGAGTGGGAGCTCATCTCCCTTGCTCAAAACCCATAAAGAAGTGACCCCGACTCCCCCAAAATTTCTAATCTAGTTGATAAGATCAAGGATTCTCCATCCTATTATCTTCAAGGGATCAAAACAAATCCAGCTAATCCCAATATGGACATTCTCTCACTTCGATGCGATCAAATCCAAATCCTTCCTTTAGCCAAACCTTGAGGCCCGAGTCATAACCACCACTCTCTACAAAATCGAGTGCCTATATAAGGCTCATATCTCCTTTGTACACCAAATCAGGGCACCTTCGATCCCTTTTGTTCCCCGTGTGAAATAGAAACTAATCCAAGTTTCCGACACACTCGATGATGATGTGGTCTTAGAAGGGGAGGCTACCTTGGATCATGATGAGCACTCCCAAAAATCTAGAAAGAAACACCCCCCCAATCAAAGCATTTGAGATACTAGGTATCATAAAATCTTTTCCATGAGCTACTACTTTTAGTCATGTCCCATAGACGATCCTCACCAACTTGGTCCTAGAGGTTTGGGCCACCATAATCTACACTTTGTGTCTTACCCAATTTGGCATATCCTAGAGGAGGTTCCCAACTCTTAACCTTAGAACCCCAAGTCTAGGAGGGAAGAGTCAACAATGGAGTTTATATCACTACATGGTAGATGCCTGGTGCAAAAGTAGGGATCAAGGAGAAAGAAGGAACCCCATAGAGAAATGATCACATTAACCTAATTGTGTGATTAAAAGGATCACTGCATAAAGGACATTTAAGTCATTCCATGGGATGATAAGGGGCATCCACATTGGAGATCTACAATGAGATGGAACACATCCACTAGTTGGAGCCCGACCACATGATCAAAAGTGTCACGACCATCTCATGAAAACAAGATTAACTAATGCGGAAGCGTTCATCAAGCAGAAGATTAGCGAAAATCACTAAAAATTAAAACTTTTTGCAAAGAGATCCACACATAGGAAATCTTTTCCAACAAATGCCATTGTATATCATATACATTCTGTTTCAAACGTACATATCCTGTACCATCTCTTTCCAGAGACTACATCATCAGCTGCCTTATAAACATATATGCAGGCAGCATACAAATCTTGAGGCATCAAGCCAAAACCTCAGACTGATATATCAAAAACACTGACTAAAAACTCCGAGGACCTGAGAGTACAGAGACGACACATAGGACTACTATCTATATGACTAGACAGACAATATCTCCACCTGAGATCTTATTGCTGTCCCTTTTTTTGTTGTTGCTGCTGCTCTTTCCCTGTTCTAGGGTTTCTGCTCTGCCTTTCATGCATACCTAAAAATGTTTCCCACGGGGGTGAGACAATTGTAAATTGCCCCAGCGAGAGATATAACTCTCTGCCAGAAACATTGTTATAGCAGATTATGAAATTAAACTGAGCAGGGGTTACTTTTACATTAATAGGCAGAATTATTCTTCATAGAACAGAATAAGATCATCTCCATTTTCAATAAGCGCATTGCATCTACCCATGGTAGACTCATAGTTCATCCATCTACTTGTAATGAATACAACAGATATGAATAATCATCAATGAACTATAGATATATAACAGGAATGTAACATCAGCCAAGTTCTCTAGCATGACTTATTAACACAAATGCTACAAAGAAACATGATACTTGTTACCCACATCACACATGGCTCACAAGGCCATTCATATCTTGTCACCTCTCACTAGGCAACAACTTATTCACATGGCTCAGAAGGCCATTCACATCTTGTCACCTCTCACTAGGCAACAACTTATTCACATGGTTCATAAGGCCATTCACATCTTGTCACCTCTCACTAGGCAACAACTTATTCACATGGCTCATAAGGCCATTCACATCTTGTCACCTCTCACTAGGCAACAACTTATTCACATGGCTCACAAGGCCATTCAAATCTTGTCACCTCTCACTAGGCAACAACTTATTCACATGGCTCACAAGGCCATTCACATCTTGTCACCTCTCACTAGGCAACAACTTATCCACATGGTTCATAAGACCATTCACATCTTGTCACCTCTCACTAGGCAACAACTTATTCACATGGTTCATAAAATCCATACACATTGTTACTTTTATAAAGCAACAACAACATCAACACACAAAAAGCCAATCAACATTTATTATATAGATGTCAAGCCCAAACTTGGCTATATTCATCATCTCATCATACCTTCATGGTTATTAGGCATGATAACAGTCATACAAGATATTCATCACATCATGTGATACAATAGTAACACCATCATTCCTTAACCAGGAATTAGGGTTCACTATCAAACATGTCTTATCATTCCCTTTTCCCCAAATTAGGGTTAGGGTTCCCCATTTCTCATTAATTCAGACCCTCTTGAGTTAACCAACTTTATCTTTTATTAAGGTATTTTCCCTCTTAATACATTCCATCACAGAATACTCACCCTTAGCATATAATGCATAGGCCACACATTAGAATTGTCCAACTATCTCACATGATATGGACTTATCTTATTTTAAGGCATAACTTTATTATAAAGTTGCCTATAAACAATCGCAATGATACGCCCTCAACTAGGGTTTCACAAGGATACACCCTCAACTAGGGTTCACAATGATACACCCTCCACTAGGGTTTCACAAGGTTACACCCTCAACCAGGGTTCACAATGATACACCCTCCACTAGGGTTTCAAAAGGTTACACCCTCAACCAGGGTTTATAAGGATACACCCTCCACTAGGGTTTCACAAGGATACACCCTCAACCAGGGTTCATAAGGATACACCCTCAACTAGGGTTTCACAAGGATACACCCTGTCGATTAGGGTTTATGTTCATGATTAGGGTTTCATGATCTCTCTACTTAAGGATCATACCCTTAATCACCACATGAATCATATTCATGTATGAATTCATGCTATCATCATCTCAGCTTGATTAGGTCATATCAACCCTTCAATCAAGTACATACAACTATGATTAACATAGTGTATCAAGTCATTGGTCCAATAAGCAATTAGGGATTCATTCCTTAATTGGTACTAGTCCCTTAGGTACTGTTAGGGTTTCAACCTTTGTACCTTCTTTGTTTATCATTAATAATCATCATTGGGTCAATGGATCATTCATCATATTAATTATCAAGGGATTCAATCACATTGGACCTCCATTACATAAAGCATCCAATTGAATTAGGGTTTTAAATGTTGATTCCTTCAATCATTGGATTTATGGAACCAATCATCAATTGGACCTACCCTCATACTTCAATTGAATTTAATAGGTCAACCTTCAACTGATTTGACCCTCAATTGACCCTCAATTGATCATTAATTAGGGTTTTTTTCAATTGAATTAAGGTTTGGAATCGATGATTCAACAACACTAATCAATGTAAGACTAGTTACTTTGAAACCATTGAACCATCATCCAAATTAGGTATGACCTGACCCCAAACGGTCTTGAGGTCGTTTGGATGACCTCCAAACGGTCTTGAGACCGTTTTCCCATCATATCACTCAAATCTAAGCAATCCAATTGGGGTTTGGATCATTGGATTGATCACCAAATCAACATTGCATTGTATATCAGCTTAGTACCTTTAGACCTTCAAACACCTAACCATACTCAACCCTAGACCTCCAAACGGTCTTGGGTGACCACCAAACGGTCATGAGACCGTTTGGATGATCTCCAAACGGTCTTGAGACCGTTTGGCCCATCCAACCTTTGGATTCTAGTGAAAAATCATCATGGATTGGTCTATCAAGTTGATCAGCAAATCAGCACTACATTGCAATATGATTAGTACCTTTGGACCTTCAATTGGTCAACTATACTTGACCCCATATCTCCAAAAGGTCTTGGGGTGACCCCCAAACGGTCTTGAGACCGTTTGGGTGATCCCCAAACGGTCTTGAAACCGTTTGGGCTAATCAACCCAAAATCTCAACTTAACTCATTGGAATTTCAGCACTATTTTCAATCAGGGTTTTCCTAATTGAATAGCCTTCAACTCATGATTCCTTGGGAGTTAATCCCTAAAATTCGGTGAGTAATTATACCACATCATTAGGAACAGTAATCCCAAACGGTCAACGCTTGGTCAACGCACTCAAACGGTCTTGAGACCGTTTGCCCAAAAAGTTCAATTAAATCAGATTGAAAATCAGCACTTAATCCAATTAGGTTTCCCTAATTGATTAGGCTTCAACTCACGATTACTTTGGATTTAATCCCTCAAATTTGGAGGGTTATTAATAAACATAATTACGAACAGGAATCCCAAACGGTCAACGCTTGGTCAACCATGTCAAACGGTCTTGAAACCGTTTGCCCAACCAGGTCAAGTTAATCAGGTTGAAAATCAGCACATAATTCAATTCGATTGCCTAATTGATTGGCCTTCAACAATCGATTCCTTTGGAGTTAATCCCTCAAATATGGAGGGTTATCAGCCTACATAATTAGGAACAAAATTACCAAACGGTCAACTTTTGGTCAACCATCTCAAACGGTCTTGAAACCGTTTTCTCCCAAACGGTTTCAAACCGTTTGCCCTTAAACGGTTTGCTGAAACCGCATAGCCAATCAAATTAAAACGATTTGGAGTAGCTATCAAAACGGTTTTGCTTGGTAATTTTCTTTGGATAAGCATCTAGGATGATGTAATCATCCCCTTCCTTCGAACAACCAAGAACAGCAACCGTTCTTGATGGAAATTGCAGCAAAGAAACAAGTGTGTATCAAATTGAAGAAATCAATCAACAAAGCATAGAGAATTGATGCAATAGCAATGTTTAAGGGTTTGAGTTATAAAACCCGCCTCCAATTGAGCTCCAAAGCTCCAAGCTCACGCCATTAATGGTGTATGAATCTCTAGCAACTCCCCCTAGGCTCTTCCTCAAGCTTTTGATTGCAAAAGTTGGGTAGGGTTGAAGAGGAGATCGAAATAAGAAGGAATCCATAATTTATTTTCGATTTCCACCATGAAATCAAGGCGAACGAAGGTCAAGGGCTTACCCACAGGTTGGGGACGTGCTCCCTGCTCCTCCCTAGCTCCTTGGTCGGTTTTTCAAGAAAGGAGAAGAAGAAAATCCGAAAAAGGCCTTGGTTTGGGCTTGGAAATGGCACTTTTATAAAGAAATTGATGAGAGAGAATATGCCTTATAAAAATCCAATTAATCCAAAACTTATGGCCGCCTCTTCCCCCCTCAACTCCATGGATACGAGGCATATCCCTTTTACTTTAATTCTCCTTCATTATCCTCAATTTAAAGAAAAGCAAATTAAGCACCTTAATGCTTATTATATTAATATCCCATATGTGAGTGGAAATTACTTTTCTTTATAATAAGGTGAGTGGAATTTCACCTACTTAAGATATTTTCGTTCCTTATCTTGGAAAAGGAACGTCCATCCTTATTCAAATTCAACCCAAAACATTTTGGTTGAAAGCCCTTCAATTACTTTTATTCATTTTTTCCCTAAATTGAATTAGGGTTTCAATTAGGATTAAATCTTGATTATTTTAATATCAAGATTCTCTCTCCTCCATCTTAATTCAAATGAGAAGTAACTCTCATTTTCTTTGCTCTACATGATGACAAGAAACATTAGGGACTTTATTGAAGTGGTAATTTGCATATTGAATCCTAGATTTTGGGTAAATTGCACTTTTCACCAAAACTAGGTTTTAATGCACAACATTGCTTTACAAGCTTAATCTTGGTGCCCAAGCTTGTGGAAACCATACCACTACATCACATTCATTATTATGATGTCTTAACATCAGAGGAACATCTTATCATGCAACATTTGCAAGTTAACCCCTCGACTTGGGTAATTTGCACTTTAGTCCAAAATAAGCAATCATTGCTTCAACATTGTTCAAACAGGACCAAAATTGAAACATAAGTTTCTTATGATCCCTAATTACTTTTCCTAAGATAATATTAATAATCTACTCAACCTTATTAGGCAAAACACCTAGGGTTAATTCATAACCCAGGTCAGGGATGTTACAAAAATGTTAATGCCTTAATTTATAAAGAATAATGCCTTAATTTTAGACATCTCAATCTATCATCAGTCTATTTGTATTTATCCTGCAGTTAATGTTTGAATGCTACTAGAATTACATATCAATTTGATCAGAAAAATGCGTAAAATATGAATAAAGTAGTTCCAGAGTCTAGTTATGCTTCTGATTCTAAAAGTATAGCTAATACTTGAATGTAGGGCCCTAGATCTGATGGATAATAAGTTCAATACTATGAATATAAATGTTTCTTGATATAATGTAATATTGCAAAATGTAATGTGATCCCAAGTTAATGATAGTGATGATGATGTATATATTATTGTCTATATGTCATTAGATCCATGTACATAGGAATTAGGGTTATGAAACCTAACTTTAATGTCGACCTTAATCCAAGGAAACCCTAACCCTAGAATCAACCTTATTTGTATCACATGAAAGTATGGTGACACATTGGTAGTATACATACATGTAGATAATGTTGATTTATTATTTGTTGAATATGCACCTGGTTGATTTGTTGATTGGATTGCTCAAAGTACTTGAAGTATTCTACATGAAGAAGGTACATGGTTTTCTTATAAATATTCACATTATCAACTATCAATGTCTTCTGAGGATTTCTCAAAGTTTGGTGAAATGTCATGGATGTTTATTTACTTCCTATTCAATTATGATGCCAATATGAGTAACAAATAAAGTAAACTATGATTAATTGACTCATGAGTTAGTTATACTAAGGGGTAGTTCAACAAAGATCAATGATCAATAGAGAAAGCTAATTACACCCGAGGCGGTATGACAATCATGGGTTAGATTATCTTAATGAAAATTCCAATTCATATGTGTGATTATTTTATGATTGAGAATATATGTTGATATCTTACATGCACACTTTTTTTTTTGGAAATTTGGGTAAGTATATTCCAAAACCCCCAAAACGGGGACAAAGTTACAAGCCACACCCAGACATGTGGCTACACTAACCTAAGAATTGGTTACAACAAATCCCAATTCCTAGCAACAATAGGAGGAAAATCAAGACATGATTTAAAAGCAAGATACATTCTCTTGATATCTAGAGCAAGGCAGTTGAAGATTATGACAAAGTCTAAAGTGCCACCATTATGCAACCTTTTATTGTGCTCCTCCCAAATTAAGTGGACAGCACCAGTAATGGCCCAAAGTTTAATGATTCTAGACTATTTCGATCTCTTGCCTAGATCCAAAAGGCAGCCATATAGAGAATAGGAGGACCTGATGTTGAGTTTTAGCTGAGAACGACCCCAAATATATCTCCAGTATTTGCAGCCATCGAATAAATGAGAAATGGAATCGCTATGTAGACCACATAGAAAGCATGGAGGAACCAGGGACCCCGACCAGGAGCTAATCTTTTCCAAAGTAGGAAGTAAATTAATGAGTGCTCTGAAGGTAGTGAGACTCCATCTAGGATAATGCCTGGAGAGCCATAGATTATCATAAGCCTTATCAGATGGGTGTCTTTGTCTGACATTTCCCCACAGGTTTATACCCTCCCATGCTGAGAAAGAAGGCCATAGAGCCACCATACGCCTATGGCAAGTAGAGCCATTCCTAGAAATAGTAGACAAGGAGTCACCATGCCTGCAAGAAAGCCATGAGCTCCATATGGATGAAACTTGAGTGAATCTTTTTATACGACGTAAAGTATGATAATCAGCCAGTTCATCAAGTCTCTTTAACCCCAAACCACCTTCACACAGAGGGTAGGCCAAACGTGACCAACAAGGGGGATGAACCGAGCTCCCCCAAAGGAAATTAGAAAGTAGCAACTCCATCCTACATAAAACCGCTAGAGGAATGTCACCCATACGTATCCAGTAGTTAATCAGACCCATGGCATTGTGCTTAATAAGGACAAGACGTACATCCATAGAGATTTTAGAACCAGGCCATCTTTGTATCATATCTCTAAGCTTATCTAAGCATTCATGAAAGTGGCGCCTCCTAAGATTACCACCAGCTATAGGAAAACCAAGATACTTCGTGGGCCATGTACCTTGCTGAATACCTAAGCAGTTGATCAATTCATCCTTGTTGAGGAAAGAAGAGGACAAAAATATGTGTGTTTTATTAGGATTGCATTTCATACCAGATACCGAACCAAAGTCATGCAAAATCTGTTTGAGGTGTGCAAGACTGCGCAAGCAACCCTCAGAGAAAATAAGGACATCATCTGCAAAAAGAATATGGCTAAGAGCCCTCATCCTATTGATGGGGTAGCTCCTGATGAGTTTGTTATCATATGCCTCCTCAAGACATCTGCTGAAGCCTTCCATAGCAAGGACGAATAGTAGGGGAGATAAGGGATCACCTTGCCTAAGTCCGTTCGAGCTTTTGAAGAATCCAATCGAAGAGCCATTTAGTAAGAGAGAAAAGGATGGAGTCTCCACACACTATTTTAGAATGGAGATGAACTTCTCATTGAACCCAAGACCATTAAGACAATCCCAAAGGTATGACCAGCACACAAAATCAAAGGCCTTGGTGATATCCAACTTGATGCAAGCTGCAGGGGGACTAGATTTCTGATTAAAATTAAGGGTGAACTCAGCCGCGAGAAGAGAACAATCCTCAATACTCCTACCTTTAACAAAAGCACCTTGATAAGGAGAGATAATATTTGACAGAAGAGTAGCTAATCTCCGTGATATAACTTTGGCATAATTTTATAGAGCATCGAGCAGTAAGAGATAGGTCTGAAATCAGCAGGAGATGAGACAATATCCTTCTTAGGTATAAGAGCCAGAAAAACATGATTAACCTCTCTAACCATGCTACCTCCTTCAAAAATCCATTGGACAGCCTTAAGAAGATCATTACAAATAAGGTTCCAATTACCCCTATAGAAGTAACCATTGAAACCATCTGGGCCCAGGCTTTTGTGAGTCCCTATGCTCCATATAGCTTCACGAACCTCATTCAAACTCGGGATAGAACATAGCATACCATTGTCAATGTCAGAAATAAGAGGAGACCAGTCTGGGATACAAGAGCTGGATGCAACATGAGGTTGATTATATAGCTGTTCAAAGAATTGTACAGTGTCATCCACAATGACATCATTATCCTACAGAAGATTACCATGTGAGTCAAAATGTTCAATAATAGAGTTTATAGCATCCCATATCTTTATAATGGTATGGTAGACATTAGTATTCCTATCCCAATTGGATAGCCACTCCATTCGGTTGCGCTGCCAGAAATAAACCTCTTCAGCCTTTAGAAGCAAGTCCAATCTCTCAAGGGTTTGTTTTTCAACATGAATGAGATCTGGATCAAGGGGGCATATGCAAAACATAGTTGAGATGTCATCGAACTCCATTCTTTCTCTAGCAATAAGATTTTTGAGATTGACATACTTTTGGTTTCACACTTTTGGTTGCATCACATAAATAGTATAGTGATATATTGATTCAAGTATTTTTTTGTCAGTGTTTTAGGTTAATCTACACCTATCATTTGAAGACATGGATATTCTTGAAAGAAATTGAAGATATTAAAGTTGTGCCAATGAATATTATTTAGATAGTATCACTCTTCTTCTCATTTATGTACAAGTTAGTTCTTGAAATATTCATGTAGATCCTTTCAGGATTATGATTCATATATAGGTGTTTATTCAAGTTTAGTGAAAGGAAATTATTGGTTGTTAATTATTATTTTCTTAATCTGATCCTGGAAAATTTAGGTATTGACCCTTATATTCTAGGTTTCTCTTAATTAGTGGATGCTCAAAATTGGGGGTCATTATGTATTTATTGGGAAGGGTATAAGATGTGATTTATTGGTGCATGCATGAGAATATCACCTGGATCATGAGCTAGTTGTGGGAAACCAATAGTTTCATTGTCCCTTCACATATTTCAATTACCCCAAGCTAACCTTCCAATTACAAGTGGTAGTAGTTCAACTCAACTTTAATACTTTGTATTGCATGCCATCCCTAGTAGAACAACATTACACGAGGTCATAGGCTTTTTATCCTAAAGATACCCCTACTAAGTAACCAAGCCACAAGCACACATTTCTATATATGCTTTATAGCTTGTATTAGGGTAATGTGAAATATTCACTATCGACTGATATTAGTTCAGTTATTCATCTTAAGGTCTCAAGTTTTATTTTAATAATTATATGATAATTTGTGTAGTAGTGGCTTTCACATGGGCGTGAAATTGAAGTGAGTTTAGGGACAAAGTTTAACTATATTCAAATAATCAATACCCAAAGTCTATAATTATGTATGAATCAATTTATTTAGCATTCAAAAAACATAGTAACACAAATTTAATTTTCTCATTTACTTGAGATATTTGCTAATTTTTTAGTATTATATATAAAACATGGTGTGGTTTCTTTATGTCCATTAACATTCTATTTTAATGATTCATACACTTAAACTAACTGAATTCTATACAAAATTTTATTATCTAGTGCATTTAACTATTTTATTAAAATACTCATTCACTATGCAAGTAGCTCACCCCTCCACTTACAATTTCTTAAGAATGTAGAAAAGGACTGTAAACATCTCACATGGGAGAACTAGTTAGTGTAGGGAAATATGGTGATGAAACATGCAAAGAAAAAAAAATTAACATCCATATTTCCCTTGGACCAATGGAACACATCAGTAAGTATGCAACATGAAGGATGATTTAGAGGATATATCTGGTCCTGGAGCAAGTCCATTGAAAATCTCCTCGTCGTGGTCACACACCCTTTCTTCAAGTCACGCTCAAACAAAGTCTCCATCGGCCTCCTGGTTGATCACCACAGACAGCAGGTTGACGTTGTCCTCCTAGAAGGAAAAGGAACCACGCCTCTAGAGTAGTCCACACGGACCACCATGAACTCTTGTCATTCTAGTATAATGTACAAGGGGAAGTTATCCCTTCATGTTAGCATACTAGTCACCAACTTGCTCTCCCAAAATTGTTCTCCCTTTCTATCCCTCCCTTTAGTGGGTAGGACTTGCTCAGGTTCTCTCAGTTATCACAACTAGAGAAGACAAACAATTGTTAGAACCAATTGAGTTGTGTCTCTGGGAAGCTCCCAGTAACCCTCTATTTATAGGAGGGTCAGGGTTCCCAGTCTATGTGGGAGTGGAAGGGACTAGAATTTCATGAATTTTCACAACCTACGAGTGGAGAAATTATCGATTAACATGTGACCCCATTGGTTCACCCAGTGAACCAGTTGTTTCATCATATTTTCCAATCGCAATTGTATCGACAATTCCAATCCAATTAATGCATGACATAATGTCTATACTAATCCTTGATGCAATTGAATTAATATATGAAATGGGCAGTTCATCTAATGAACCAGTCGTCTCATGACCCTGAGCCGATCGGTTCACTCAGTGAACCAGTCAGTTCATACCCTGGTTCATCCAAAATTCAACCAATGAAATATCCAATCAACCTACCACTTCAACTAATCAGTTCAACACTTGAACCGATGGATTCAGAGTCCAGTTAGTCAATTGTTGTTTAAGTTGAATACCTAAACACTTTAGTAATCAATTTAATCATCATTCATGATCAAACTCCTTTTCCAAGTGAGTTCCTATGTGTGTGATCCTATAGGTTCCATATTATGTTGGCAGTGAATGTCCATAACTAATTATGACATCATAAGCAAAGAGTAGTGCCTAGTTACACATTATTACTACCCAAGTAAATGGAAAGTTGGGTAACAACTTCAACCTACAATTTGTGATTGGTGTAGAAGTGTTTGTATAGTTCCTTCATCACTGATATCCATATTCAACTCAAGGCATGGAATCATCATCCTCTTTAATCGTTCAATCCTTATTCCTTGAACCAGAGTAGACTGTCTGAGATGCATGTAAGTTCAATATCACATATTGACTCACATGTGCATGGTCATGAATTTCTCAGTATCACTTATCAAGTGGCTAGGATATCATACTCCTATCAGAGGGATAAATCCCATCTACATTACTCACAATCATCCCCATGTGTCATAGTGTACTCGAGCATCACCTTTGTAGCAACCCTTATTCAAAATCATGGTGGATGATGTCAAAGCACATTGAATGACATGTGATGAGTGTAGTGACTTTAGGTATAAGAACTACAATCACCATCAACACTATAAGAGATGATTCTGACTACAAACTATGGTTTCCATGTATCACTCATATGGTGGGTCTATCTGATACACTGTTCTCTAACAAGTATCTGTGTGATTGATTTGACGTCACATATCATGAATGATGAGATTTTGTCATCAACCAACACACACTCTAGTCTTATGTGTTATTGTTGTCTATAAACCTTCCACAATAACATCTGACTAGGGACATAACAAGAATGTATGTACTCTTAACATCTGAATGATCTCATTATTCAAGTCACACATTTAAAGACATACGTCATTGAGTAATATCATTCTCTAGACATTTATTATATCACTTCATTATCTCATAACTGAATGAAATAGAAAAATTGGAAGCTTGCCTTTATTATTAATCAAATCATTTACAAGTTATGCACAATCATCATATGATTGACTTTCTACACATACATACCAATAGACTCCCACTTACACTTAGAGCCAATTACCCATGAATCTTATTCCAAGTGATCTAACATGACCATTATGCTTCTACTAAAAAAGTGTTTTTATCAAAGGGTCATCAATATTGTTCTCGGTCGGTACTCTACAAATCTTCACATCTCCTCATTGTATAATCTCCCATATGATATGGAAATGCCTTTGCATATGCTTGGAACACAAATGCAATCTAGGTTGCTTAGCTTGTACAATAGCTCCATTGTTGTCACAATATAGCTCAACTATGTCACTGATACTTGGAACTACCCCAAGTTCTGAGATGAATTTCTTGATCCATATAGCCTCCTTTACAACATTTAATGCATCAATATACTCAGCCTCTATTGTAGAATCGATAACTATTTCTTTCTTGGAACTCTTCCAACTCATAACTCTATTATTGAGGCAAAACAAAAATACATATTGTGATCTGTAATCATCTTCGTCAGTTTGGAAGCTTGCATCTGTGTAACCCTTTACCAACAACTCTTCCTCTATGTCGTTGACAAGGAACTGATCCTTAGCTCTTCACAAGTACTTAAGGATATTCTTCACATATGTCTAGTGAGCATCACCTTGATCTAACTGATATATGCTCGTCATGCTGAAGGCATATGAGACATTAGGATGGGTACACAACATTACATACATTATGGATCCAATTGCTTATGCATATGGAGTCATACTCATGCGTTCACTTTCTTCATAAGAACTAGGTTGGGCATTTACTTATTCAATCAAATGTACACATAAACTTGAGTGAAATCTTTTGGTGACATAACATGCCTATCACTCTAATCCATTTCATTCATCCTATAATGAATATGTGAGAGCCAACCTCCATATAGTTGTACATAACCTTATGTAGGGATGGTAGGACAAAAAATAACAAAAACTCATTTTGGGACATCTTTTATATTTGACTTGGCTCCGCCTTATTTCATAATTAAAAAACAATTCAAAATACAATGCGTACATACTATTTGGTTATGTTATGATTACAAACCTTTAGATTCCATGATATTTCTTATAGCTGTAGTTTTTGATTAAATCGATATGTGATTTCTTCAAACAACGTAAGTTCATCAGTAAAAAGTATAAATCAAAGAATTTTATCATAAATAAGCATTGATAGCTCATAAAGAAATAAATATAAAAGGATCTCATTTTGACTATTGATATAAGACAAATGGTTACAAAACTTTTGATGTCTCTCTTATTACAAACTAAATATAAAAATTGGTATATTATGCATGTATTTGTTTAAGTTTATATATTGGACCATGATTTTTTTCTTTAAACTGACCAAATATCTTTCTTTGGTACTCATTCATATGTATTTATAAAATTAATGATAATCAAATAAATTAATTTACATTTTATGCACTTCTCCATAAGCTACATGAATAGAGAAATAGCCTCCATGATGTCTCCCTAGATAGAAACTAATTGGCTGTCTGACTTAGGTGCTACAACTCTTAGTATGTACTCACTATTCTTCCCTCGAAACCTTATGATGTGACTCATTAGTTTGATATATATATATATATAGTTTGTGTAGCTTTGAATATGCCCCTTGTTACATACATAGAAAAAAAATGGTACAGTTATACACTCGTGAGTATTTTCTCTATTCTTAAATATTTCAAATCAGTTTATTTGTGATATAACTCTTTTATCTTCAATATTATCCTACACATAAATAAGGATACCATCTCATTGGCGTGACTTCCTATTTCATCTTTTTGAGCCCATTTCATATTGTCCTTATGTAGATGATACATAAAATTTAAATGATACATAACTCCAAAAAGTATTCAACGCGGCTCTGTTGACAACCATTGAAGTATATTTTCCACTTAATGTTGTTTTTTATTTTCATTACCAAAAAAACACCATTTATTATTTTATCTTTATCAATACCTATACATAAGCCTCTTCACTAGGAAAAATAGCATGGAAAATTCCATCTTGTAGTCCATAATCAAGTCTAGTTCTGTAAATTCTTTCAAATACACTCATTTTGGTCCAATACTTGGAAGAATGGTTGCTCGATTTTGAATTAAAAACTAACTCAATCCATCCCAAGATGTATTAAACTGATTACTACATAGAAAACCAAAACCCTTCTTCATTGTATGAAAATATTCTTAAAAGATTCCACTGATAACCATTTCATCCCGGTGGAAATCATCAACTTCCAACTGTATCTCTTTCCACATTTCTAATTCTCTTCAAATTTTTTAGGGTGACTCATACACTATCAGTCTAGCCTAAAAATTTTATGATCCTCAAAGCACCACTCTCTTTAACCACACCAATTCAACTCATTGAATTCCCTACACAAATTTGTTTACTTATTTTTCTATTAGAACACAATAAACTTCTTCTTGGTTCCAACAAGATCACTTGGGATTATTGTGGGCCTTACATTTACCATAGGTGCATGTCCAACACTGAACGTTGTACATATGCTTTATTTTCACTTGTGTCTTCTCGAGTTTGATTTGTCAACTTTCTTCACTATGAAGAGTAACCTATGAACATTGATTCTAGATTATCCATTGGCTATTCCGCAGTGCCACAAGACATAATACTCTTTATCATAAGGACATTCTTACTTGTGTTATTTTTAATATATTTGGATAGGAAACGATCATCCTTTTTAATTTTTTGTCACTCCCTCTTTCTCAAATCTACAAAAGCACTTTGATTCTATTTAACTTTATTTTATATGGATTTTAGATGGTGCAAGTTTAGTTCAACATAAACTAAATCACAAACGGTTACTTACAAATTAAATGACTATTTATGTTGCTTGCAGGGGTTCTCACTCCCTTGAGTCACTGCTTGAAGTTTTTGAGGATGAGCGATAACCCTATTAGTTAGCTAGATTATCTCTTATGTTTGTTGGTCTTTGAGAGAGTCTCGTTATGGGTGCCTCCCCAAGCTATCTTTTACTTGGACACAACCTACATTGAGTGCTCGACGATGGGTACATATTGTACCATTCTCCTTTTGTATATCTTACACTAGTGATCTCTCACCTTTATTATCTAAATGAATGTAATGTTTATAAAATAAGTTTTTCTAAAATTTATGTACACTTTAGTTGTTGGGATTTGACAATTTCCTCCTTATATCATGAGCTGTCAAACTTGATGATGGACCAACTGCACCTTCCAAGTAAATAGTTAGATTATAATATGTTCGACTTGAAACGAGAACTCCACTTAAAAGAACATTCTCACAAGAGGGTTAAATGTTGAGGTTTAAATACTACCTAAGTTGTACAAATATATATATATTCGCTGTGTATGCTCCATTTATTTGTAGTGATCATATTATTTTAAGAGATAATACGTGCTTCAAGAGTGTAGCAGATCAAGTGATTTTAGTTATATCAGATTCATTTGACTCTCATTCACTTCTACCCAACTTTTCTTTCTGTACTCTAACATGACATTGTTTGTGATCAAATTCAACCAACTCATGAGGCAAGACTTTGTTAACAATTCGGTAAATAAAAAATGTTAATGAGTCTAATTTACTTTCAATCTCCTACAGCAACAGCCAGCTAGGTTACATCTATTGGTTGCTACTATAATAGCATCAGCATCCAAGCCATATTCTTTCCTATTCTCTGTTACATAAAGCCATTATGCAGCCACTACTCACGCAACAAAGTAAGAGCAATCTAGCAAGCTAGCTAGGCATCAGCATTCAGCAAACTCCAGTCGAGGGGAAGGTTCTAAATTTGCTGACATAACATCGAAAGGGGTAGAAAAAAAGAAAGCAGAGGGGAAACTGGGGAACCGAAAGGGTTTAGTAAGTGGATCCGTCAGTTGCAGACCAGTAGCAGCATCCGGGCCGGCCTAGCCAGCCGCGTTGATCAATCTACGGATCAATTTCAAAATCTATCTGCAAATGGGCTTGTTGTGGTGGGGCGGGCGGTGCGGTCTGCTCACATCGGCTGCCTCACTGCAATACTGCCTTCCACAGCCGTCCACAGCCGCGGCGCCTTTACCGCCGGATTTCTTCTTGCCTTCGACGACCCGGAGTATGTCTTCGAACACGTCGACGGAGCACGGGATGCGCAGAACACCCTCTTGCTGGAACCCGAACTCCTCCTCGGCCTGGCGGAGCAGCGCAGCGAAGGCACCATGTGCCAGGTACTCTGTGGGGATCACGTACCTCCGCATGCCTTCCCCGACGCTGACGGCCAGATAGCCCTTGGGTGGCACGGAGTTGGCCTCCGATGGGTCCGTGAAGGACAGGGTGCGCTTCAGGAATCCCTTGGGTTTTGCGGCCTTAGTGGCGGTACTGCCGGCTGTTGGAGGAGTAATGGTGGTACTGGAATCAGTTAAAGCCATTGGCTTGGGCGTAACGGCGAGCTTCTTCCATTTCTTAAGCATCTGCCGGAGGCGCACAATCTCCGTGATCTTGTTGCTGGGCTTGGCGGCGGATCTTAGGTCCATGGTGGGCTACTACTGGGATCGTCTTATCGAGCAGCTAGCTAGCTACAGCTAGGTGGCTAGGCGGTGGTGGTTGAATGCTGTGGTGGCTACTGGCTTGTCATGTGTTGCAGAAGGCAGAAAGGCAAGGTACTCGTGATGGGCCAAGAGGTATGCGCGGGGAGGGATTTAAAGAGCTGGAAGAGAACGGTATTGGATTCCCCATCCCATAGTTTCTTTGACTCCTTGATTGAATAGTTTAATCACCCAAGAGGGGTTTTCTCTCTCATAATCTCATTCTCTCACTAATCAGGCGGAGGCGGTTTTCCACCTTCGTTTGAGAATCACCTGGTGTTTTGTAATCTTCTTACTCTGTAAATAACAATGTGAACCTGCCACAGCTATACTGGCGCCATACCGCACATCTCACTTCAACTCCTCATGCACATAGCGATGAATTAGTCAGACAGTACTCATTGACATGCATCGAGATTCGTCGGGCTCCATATTAAAATCCATAATCATTTGGTCGGTTACTGTCAGTCCAGAGATATGCATACATAGAAACAACCAAGAGTCAGCTAGGGCGCCTTACATGGGATTTGCAGATGAAGATGAACAAGAATTGACATTGGGATCCTTGCTTCGTTTTCTGTGGGCACGATCCTCTCTTCAATGATGGCCGGCCGTCATGGTCGATCAAGCACCTGCAGAATTTGTTCAGTAATCTGGCATTCAATTACCTCGATGGATCCAAAGTCCACTGCATGCCATCTTAGGAGTGCGGTAAAAATGCAGGTTTATTGTGCAGAAGAACACATTAAAGATTGGATTGATGTCAGGTCCAGCTGCTGCTGCTATTGTTTTCACCTTTGGATTTTATGATACATTAGATCACAGTTAGATTTGGAGCTGGCTATAGCTAGCTTTCAAGATGCAGAGCATACCACCTGTTTACATGATTCCTGGCAACAAATAATAATCTTGCTCAGGCCTCGAGCAGTGTATGATATGATAGGACTCTGCGAACGACATTTATAAACTAAAACAGAGCTACCTAAGTACTCCCTTACAGTTGATACTTGTTTTATATCTTCTTCAACCCCTTATTTACTACCAACTTGCTTCCTTTTTGAACAGATTTGGCTGTTGAGGGACATATACGGAATCGTGGAATCGCCGCAGCAGTTGGTCCGATCTCTGCTCTCCCGGCAGGGTCGGTACGCCAAGTTGCTCGCTAGCATTGTTTGATTATGTCTTAGATGCATACCGACCTGCGGTACGCTAGCATGAGTATACATGCAGTTTGGTGTTGAGCACATCATATAATATTTGTCAGAGTCATTGGAGATGGAACCTGTATCGTGAGAACATGCAAGGGTAGCGGGCAGAGCAAACAAGCTCCCATGTGGAAGGTACGCATACCATCTCCTCCTCCCACTTCTCTTCTCAGCACCAAACTTATATAATTCGATTGATTCCCTTCAGTAATGAATTCAAATCTAACGATCTGATGCAATCTTCTCAACTAACCGGTACACAGACCATTTTTCTAATTGCTCCAATGGCGGTTGCTTAGACGTCTAAAGCTTGGTATAACATTGAGAGTCTAACGCTTTTTAAATAAAGTATAATATCATCATAAAATTATTTGAGCATGAAATTCGACTCCAACCGGAAAGCATCCACATAAATTTGTCCCAAATGAGGACTTACTAAAAGTAATATAACTTCATTGAGGCATAGGAAAACTGTGTCTTGCTAGTTGGGTTGACAAGAATTTACTATGGGTTAATATGAGTCATCACTTTTTGTGATGGCCCGAACATATAAGATGAAAATTTGGGTCTAGCCTATTAGACTTGACTTGGCTAGGTAGATTACTGTTAGGTTTGAGTTGATCAGCATTGCCAAAGCTTCATAAGCAATATGAAGGTCACTAATCTAAAAACTAGAAATGTGCAATTCACAATAAGCACTATTTTTATAAAATTCAAACCATTTTCAGTGCACTGAAACCCACAAATCTAAACATAGGATATACTTATATAGTGAATACGTCTCCCAATTAGTTTTGCAACAAATTTAGCAGAGTTATTTACTCCAACCACTTCTTTGCTAATGATAAGTGTGTGTGTGGCCGAGAAGGAGTGACTCAAGTGGTCAAACACGGTGTCCCCTAACAAAGGGACCCAGGTTCGAATTACAAATGTCGTCTTGATTTACCACTCTCCCGGGCGTTCAGCCTCCGCCATGGGTGTGGGAGAGGGAAGGAGAAATCTTTCTCTTTTAATCCCAATTTGCATAAATGTAAAAATTGTAAATGTTAGGTTTTTGTACTAATGTATTTAAAATCAATTAATTGTTGGTAGGATTTAGAAAATTTTATCTCGATATATTCCTTTGAACAAGAAACAATGAGATTTGAGTCTCACGCCCAAACACACTCGACCTCTAGAAAAATTGTAGTCCTTAACGTTTGGGTTAATTTCAGGCTGTGTCAAGAATGCCAAGAGACACAAGTCTCCATAAGTCGGGACATATTGAATTCTTTAAATGAGTAGGATATAGACTAGTAGCATAGGAATTTTTGTGTAGTTTCTTCAAAAACTATTAAAGATTAAAAGTGCCTAAACTAGACCTAAATGATTTAATTGGTCTAAGTTGATGCCTTTTTTGGCCCGTATTGAGCTGTTTTGAAGTTAGATTGCCATAAAGGGTGTAAATGGAAATTTAATGTTAAAATTTGCAAGATTAATCATGATTAGTTTTCTAAGTTCTTAGATGAAAGAAAATAAATTTGGAAAAATATATAATGAAATTGCACTGAACTAAAAAATATTGGCATGTTGTATTTTTCTTTGGTGAATAAGAAAGGAAATAACTCCAAAATACTAATCTAATCTAAGTATAGTTTTCCAATTAATGAATAAGAAATGGCTTTAGTGATATCAAATTGGAGTTAGCTTGATAAGAAAATAGGGTTGATGACATTTCATAAGAGATCCACCAGTTATATTGGAAAAGAAATTTGACATGTGAGTCTTATTTTATGGAAAGATGTTAGTGATATTGGTACAACTCTTAGATGATATATGATTATTGTAACACATGCGCCAACTACACAATGTTCTAGTAGAATTTAAAAAATGATGATTGGTTCAACAGTCCACCACCGAACTCAGCTGTGTGCCTTGTCCTCACACATACACATCATGTGATCAACTTCTATTAAGTCTCCCATCCGATTACTACTCTGGGATGAGAATGCTTAACCACAAAGTTCATCATGATGGCTCCTTGTAAAGGAAGTGCACGTTGGTGATATGGGTAGTCTAATCATTCCTTTTATGTTTATTTTATCTGAGACCTCAAATTATGGGATGTTACAATCTTTCTCACTTAGACTTTTGATGTCCTGGTTAAGCTCGACTATATGGCCTCATAATCTTTCCCTATTTGAGTACAAACCCAAAATATGACATGTAAGCCCAACTCCAGATCATGGATATCATCATAAGGATGGCTCCATTACCACATATATCTCTTTCCAATATGCCTAGATCACACGGCTAAAGAATGGCATGCCACACGGCCATGCGGGCATCGCCTACTAGAGGGGAGTTAGGCTTTGATACCATTTGTAATGCATGGGCTCACTGTTCAAGGCTCTAATAGAGTTTTAAGACAGACGAATGGCCCTACAATCCTCAACCACTAGTCTTGACTGCACACTTTGTCCTCGTTCATGCACAACTTGAGATCAACTTCCCAAAATGTCACCCGTCCTAGTACTACTCTGAGTTGAGAAACCTTAACTACTCAGTTCTTAGTGATGAGATCTTAAAACAAAGTGCACCATAGTGATACAAACAATCCAATCATTCTTTTTAAGATCATTTTATCTGAAGCCTCAAATCCTAAATTGTTAATCTTTTCCACTTTGACTCTTGACATCCTCGTTAATGCTCTACTATTTGGTGTCATAATCCTTCCCAATATCAGCTCAGAACCAACATGGCCCATGTGCACATGTATCCCATGCAAGATTACCAACAAAGGGTGGATCCATCAATTAGGATAACACTTTTCAACATGCTCAGATTCCACCGCTTAAGGATGGCTAGTCAGGTATCTATGTGGTTCTATCTACTAGAGGGGAGATAGCTCTAATACCAAGTGCGTCGCTTGTGCCCACTTCTCAAGAATCCAGTAGAGTTATGGGAATGATGACCCACATACCACTAATGGTTTGATTGCACACTTTGTCATCACTCATGCATAGTCCACAATCAACTTTTCAATAGGTCGCCGATCTGAGTACTACTTTGGGATAAGACACACTTAACAACAAAAGTCTTAGTGATGAGATCCCTGAAAAGGAGGTGCACCTTGGTGATATGAGTAGTCTAATCATTTCTTTTAAAATCATTTTATCCGAGTCCTAACATTCTGAGATGTTACAATTATTATTTTAATATAATCACATCTTATAATTTTAGGTGACACATAGTTGTTCTTACTTTTAAATGGTAACATATGTGTTTTTAATTTTTAATGGTAGTATATTAGGCTCTAGATTCTTTTAATTATTTGGTACTCTATTTACCTACATGGAAGAAAGGTTTTATATTTTTGTGTGAGGTTTGATTATCTAGATAAGTGATGGTAAATAGGTAACATATATGAGGATAATTAGACATTGATGTTTTGTCAATTGTTGGTTGCTCCAACAATTGTTGAATCACATTCAAGACCACATGGTAACAAGAAAACAACTACAACAATCCAACATGATATGGACTGTGATTGTGAGAACAATTCCGAATAAGGACTGTGATTGTGAGAAAATTTCCTATGTTTAGATATTACATGCTATGTATTATGGTTAAAGTAAGACGAGGGTCCTATACATAATAAGATATATTATAGAATGAGAGGGAGGGAGTCTGAAACAACCTATTTTGATGATTAGTTAAATATCATGATCTAGACATACTCAACCAGTGGATATTAGACTATACAGACCATGGAGACTAGATAGGGTAATAAAGATTATTTTCTCACTATGAGAATGGTTGATAGTGGATATATAGCCCATGATAGAATATTTAACATGGCACATCTACTATATCATGTAGTAGAGAGTGAAAAAAGGTTAGGTAAAACAATTATTGATAAATGGGTTGATTAAAAAACAACCCATATATTTCTATAGATGCATAACTTTGATCAATCATATAGTAACATCCATGTCAATAAACTACAAACTATATACCATTTAAAAGCTGTGAACTTGTAAAAAAAATCTAGATCCATATTTGTTCTTACTAGGTAAGTAAAGATATTATAAAGAAGAAATATGACCTAGAATTATCTCAAAAGCTATAGGAAATTCTACAACTATGATTATGTATGGAAACTAAAGTTTCAGTGCTTAAAGCATCATATAGATACATTTTTTGTCATTATCTTATTACTTCAAATTGATATATATACCAAAATAAACTATTTTTTTATTTAAGATAAAAATAAATAATGATTTTAGCTATTTATGAAAAGGTATATTACTCTACTTCTCATATTTAATACATTATGTACTCCTATGTTGAGGTTTCAGTGATATGTTGATCTATATTAATGATTATTTTGATAATGTGGGATGCAACTCATAAACATTTCAACGATCTTACCTATGGAGGGGGTGTCATATCCACATAGGATCTTCCATGTTGACATGTCGATAGAAAACTAGTATAGAGGTCACTCAGGAAGATCTTTTCCTTTTTCCTTTTTCTTTGTGTACATAAGGGTTTGAAAACCTGACTTTACATTAGGGATGTGGTCCTCTACAACAAATGGGATACAAATCCAATCATATTTGATATGTATAAAATAAGTAGAGATGTAAAGACAAAATAATACATGGATTTACTCAAATAAAGTACTCACAATACTTAGAAAGTGTAAAATCAGAAATATTTTGGGTATCTTTTAATTTATTGATAATAATGGAATAATCTAGATTGGTTATGAACACTAAAATGAATTTTGATGAGAATGAGGAATCAAAGACAAACTTGGGTAGATTTTGAATGAGTACAATGAAAATAGTGCATCAAGAAAATACTGATATATACACACATATACATACACATTTACATTTACATATAGATATATATGTATACATATTATAATTAAGATGTGCTAAAATTATGATATATTATAAACATTACATCAAAGGGAGACTACATATGTCACACCCTAAGGACATGTAATGTAAACCTAGTATGGATTAGAAGCATGTAATAAATTCTAAGATGAATTAGGGTTTCTAGATGGCATTCTAGTGTCTTTAGGAGGTACTTCATGGATATTGTGTTAGAAGATGATGTTGAGTCCATAAAGTAGGATATTGGCTTATATAAGGTAAGTGAGATACGTTTGTAGAAATATTGATTTTTTAAGTGATGACATACATGATTATGAATATGATACACGAGTTAAAGATTATTCTTATGAGTTAAACATAGAGGATATTCATAAAAGAATTAGAGAAAGTGTTACATTAACAGAGAACACATTCTTATACTCTTTTCATGCCCATTATCCACCAATCAACTCAATAATAATCCAACACCATCATGTAATACACATTACTATATGATCTAGATCTAATTTTAATACCTGTCTCACATACTAAGAAGCTTCAAACAAATGTATATAAGGATACATACAATGAAATGTAAGCACAAAAGAGAAGTGACAAGAGAAAGATGAAAATATGTCACAGACACGATTGAATAGACTAATGCAACACATAATTGTCTATGACACAACCTTAAGATCTATATACTCATTCCAAAGTAAACCAGAGGGAACATGAAATACTTCTTTTATGAGAAGAAAAACATAGTAATGGAATATGTAAACAGATAGAACGGTATATGGAAACATGGAAGGAGAGTGTATCTCTTTGTATCTTCCTATTAGATATTATTTACTCCCTTGAGAACATTTTCCAATTGATGATGACTTCACTATTTCATTAATTTATGTCTAATGCTTCTATTGACTATATTTCAAGTGATCACACACACTCCTATTGCACCAAATATAAAAAGTTAAAAATAGGAGACAATGACAAGTAAAATACCAAGGTCAACACTTTGATATCTTGGTATTTCATTGATGTAGATTACATTATTTGTATTAATGACTTGTACTAAAACCCAATCGTGAAAAATATTTTTATTCCAATGAGGTCTTATGTACTAAGTATATAATAAAACCTTGCTATGACTTAGTGTGTTGAGCAAACTTTTTTTAGTATAATTTAGTTGACCACACCTTGTTGGATTTTACTATATACTTGTGTCAAATGAACATACTCTATGAGATTCAGCCTATCAATCTATCATGAGACAAAGTATCTCATAGGATAAATTCCTCAGGATAAATTTTAACTGATGAAAAGATATAGTTTGCATAACACTTCGCATAAGTTAACCTTTATACATGAAAGCTCAAGTGGAAACTATGCTTGCACATGAAACAACCTTGTCTTGATTAAATATTCACTTTTGAACTCTCAATCAAATGGCCTAGAAAATGTCCTTAACAACTATGTGTTGAGTAAATTTTCCTTGGGATTTATATGACCATGCTATGTCTATGATTTTAGTTAGTTCTTAATTAGTTATCATTGAGTGTTTAAAAGTGGAAATAGGTCAGTTGGACTTTACCTTACTCCCACTAAAACAGTGTGAATTTATCCCTATCAAATCTTATACCTAGTAGGAACCATCAACTATGAATAAAAATCATTTAGGAGCTTTATGAGGTTACCGGTTGGCCTTTATGCTACTTGTGATAATTTGCCTCAAAGATCACCAAAGAACTTCCTTAACCTTCTTTCTTTCTTATGTAAATTAGAGTGAATAATGATTGTAGATAGACATTTTAACTATTATCTAGTGGTACTATCATCTCTCTCTTGCAATCACATTTTTTAAAGGTTATTGAAGTTTCCCTTATCAACAGAAGATCTAGGGGAGGTGTCCCTTGGCAAGGGTAGGTAAGACCTATGGTGTAGTTTGTTGGTTCCATTCCCAGAAAAGGAGGTTGGTTAGACATAAAATGACAAGAGAGGGTACTTACTGTATGTTCTTGGTCAAGTAATACAATGTGATACTCAAGTTATTAATAATCCAAAATAGTTAAAGACTACATGATAGTGGATCTATTACATGTGAACAAGAAACAACTATGAATGCTTATGTTATTTTATGGTTGTTAGGCTCTCTCTCCCATGCTTATTTTTTAATATGTATAGTTTGGCGATCTAACATGTTTCATGTTTTATAGATCAAATCATCCCCTCTTGATACTAGATCCTACAAGTGATATCAGAGCAAGGTCTTGTGCAAGAAATGCTCCCATGAGTGGGATATCATGGTCAATAACAATCTAGGGCACTCTACCTAAAGGGATGATACTCCACCAACCACCAAACCCATTGGATGCAATTATCAATAGTGAAAGAGGTGGATGCAATTCCTCATTTAGAGAAATAGCTTTGGCATGTGGAAAGTTGTAGCCCTTTGTTTCACCATGCCTGAAGGAAACTTGACATCATAGTATGACGAGACTATGCAAAAATCTCAACTCAATGCTAAAGCTATTAAGATTATATGTGTCTTCCTTTGTATGTAGTTCAACCACACCATCATGTGAGACACCCTATGATGCATGAAAAATCTCCTCATCACTAATGAAGGAATTATATAAGTCAATGACTCAATATAAACATGTTTCAACATCAACATTAGTTGTTAAACATGTCCTTAATGGAATGTATTGGGGAGATGTGATTTTAGTTACTAAGAACTAGTAACAACCTTGGAGCACTAGAAAAGAAAATGAACAAAAAAATGGGAAAATCTCTCAATTCCCTCCCCTACCATCTTCGAAAGGAGGTGGTACCCACAGAAGGCTCCTTTAACCTCCAAACTCATTTACTTGAATATCTCATAGAAAATATAGTAACCTAAGTGGTAAATAATGATGTAAGAGAGGAGGACAAATAGGAATCTTGCCAAAAGAATATGGGTGTTACTTTTGAAGTCCAAGAGTCTCTTCAAGTTATGACTCTTCTCCAAGTGTGGACGATTCAATGTACAGAAAAGGCAAACTTTACAAAGGAGATCCCAACTCCCTGACCTCTTGTTTATATGAGTTTGGGAAAAAGGGACATTTCAGGAATGAATATCCAAAGGTTAAGAAACACAAACACCATAAGAAAAATAATAAGAGAGAATACAACTGCCAGAGGATGGATAAGATAGATAAAGAAAAGTCTCACAAGGTGGATTTGGATTCCTCTCAATCATAAAATACCTTATGCAAGTATGAAGATGAGTGCAATGTATCTATTATTTTCAAAGCAAGTGCAGGTGATAAGGTAAATAAGGTAAACTAAGTGAAATTTAAGAAAATGGTTTCTTTAATTCAATCTCTTCACAATCTTATTCTTCTACTTAGTCATGAAAATCTAAGAAAAAACTTGTTAAAATAGTTAATTATTTATAGAGGAATTGGATGAACTCAAGCACCTTAATGTTTATTTGGATGAATATGTTAGGGAACTTAAGAGCCTTCAAATTGATTTGAAATTGAAAATGAACAAAGTTGAGTTAAAAAAATAGTAATATTTTTGTCAAGGAGCACTCCTTCAAAGAATAAAATCCACTTTTCATGCTAAGGTTAATGTTTTATAATCTCAATTATATATATTTATCATGATATTTCCAAACTATATACTACTCTCCTAATTTTATTCAAGATAGAAACTTCCTAGATTTTTTTGAAACTATTTCTCAATCGTATAAATAACTTGGATGAAATCTGCTACCAAATATATTGATAAAATGAGATACAATATGATAGTGCCTATTCAAATAACAAAAAAAGTAATTGCTCTTATATCCTATTAAGAGTCCTATCGCTATAGAAAATGAGTAAAATTCAAATATTATAGTAGAAATGATCAACATTCTACATATTTTCATTTGAAAGGGAGCCTAGAAAATATGATGTGGGCTCACAAGCTGCCCATATCCAAAGACTTAACTGAGATCCATCATTTTTTCTATTTAGGAAAACTAGAAATTAATTGTTGAAATTGGTTGCCCAAAGCATATGGAGAGTGTCAAAAGCTACTTCAATTCACTTAAGAACTAGAATGAATCAATGACTTTTTCATGATAAGGTTTTGGCAAGGTAACATGTGAGGGTGACATAGAAATATCTTTTGTGTATTGAAAATGTCCTTCTTGTTGATGGTATACATCACATAATCATTGATATAAGTTAATTTATATGATAATGGTTACCTTGTTCTCTTTACCTCTCTTGAACCTCTCTTACTTGTCTCATTCCCTTTCCACATTATATACTATTATACTATTGTCATTGTTCTGTGAAAAATATTCTTGGTAAATGTTTAATAATTAACACAAATGATATATATTAATGGAATCAAAGACTTGTTCATGTAAATATGAATTGTTTGAATCAGAACTATTATCTTCATCTTGTGATTATTTATATACAAACTCTACTTTTATGCAATGAACATCATGATTGTCATACCTACCTTGAAGTGAATGCAAATGTATGCTTCCACTCTATGCTGTGTATGATTTTACAAGTGAGGTGTCACCCCATTTGTAAGAACATACATAACATAGAGAGGAAAAATACATTTGCATTCATTTTAAGGGGATGTTACAATCATGATGTTCAGTGCACACACTAGAGTTTATACATAAACCATTACAAATGAAGATAAAATTGTCATTCTCAAAACCTCAACATCACTCATGATAAATATAAAAATTCTCATTCAGAAAAAGTCATCTTTCAAAGAAATTGAGAAAAATGACTTGGTGAGGGGAATTCCCAAACTAGACTTTGGAAGTAATGAGGAATGCCAACCTTGCACACATGTGAAGAAAACTAAGTCTCCCTTAAATTATAATGGAGTTCATATCCCAAGAGAGATCGAGGACTTCTTCAAAAATATCAATTTGGTCCAATTCACATGCAACTACTTTGAGGCATTAAATATAGTTTGGTGACAGCTAATGTTTACTCTATATATGTGTGGACTTTCTCTATAGTTTCCTTAAAAATGATAATCTTATAAGTTTCTTATCTTTTTACATGTGGGTAGAAGATGAAGCTTTTCTAAAATGATTTCTATTCGTAGTGATAATGGGAGAAAATTTGAAAATTATATGTTTGATTGTTTTTGTAATAAATATGGATATGTATGTGACTTCTGTTCCTCTTTAACACTAGAACAAGATGGGTTTTTAAAAATAAAGAATTTATCACTTATAAGAAATGACTGGGGCCATGCTTTAGGAAAATGGAATTTCAAAAATATTTTGAGCTGAAGCCTCTAGAACCACTTGTTTTGGTGCAAAAGTTTGTTTTGACTCATTTCATTTTTAAGAAAAAAACCTAGAGCAATGAAAGAGTCGAACATCTTCCATTAATTATTTATATGCCTTTGGTTTCCACAACTTCCTTCTTATAACTAAAGAAAGATCAAAAAAATTTATGATAATTTTTGTAAAGTTTTCTTACTTGGTTATTATCTATCTTGATAAGCACATTGAGTTTAAACTAAAGTGAATTTTAGAGTAAAATAACAAATTCATATTGTAATTTTGAAAACCAATTCCTCCACATGCAAAGATGTTCCATGTAATCTTTTATAGTTGATCCTATTCCTAAAATAATAAGTAGATGATTATAACATTGAGAATGAGAAATTATCTTAAAAGTTAGTTATAATTAAAATTTCCAAGATGAAGAAGAAAAAGATCCTATCTCATGGTTTAGAAAGGAACAATCACAAGATCTCCTATTAAATATTACACTTGACAAGGTAAAACAAGGACCTTCTTAAAGAAGTTAACCAATAGTCCATAAAAGAGGTGCTTGAAGATAGTCGTTGAATCATTAAGTTGGAATAAGAGTTAATAAATTTGACAAGAATTGAGAGTGAAGACTTGTGCCCAAAACTTCAAGATCAAAAGTTTATATACACATGTGGTGTTCAATAACAATATTAACAAACAAGATAAACTAGTAATAAATAAATCTTGGATGGTTTCCCAATGTGTAGACCAACAAGAAAGCAAAGAAGGTTATAATCCATTAAAATTTTACTTTCTTTTTATAGTCCCAAGAATTTCCTTTTTATCAAATGGGAGTCAAAATTCTATTTGGAATGGAGAGGAGGAAGTCTATGTGGACCAACCTCCTAATCATAATAATAAGAAACGACCTAAACATATTTCATCTGCACAAGGATTTGTATGGTTTTTAACAAGCCCCTTAAGCTTCATATGAGAAACTTAAAACGTTTTTATCAGATAATGGCATGCCATGGGAAACGTTGACTCTAATACCTTTCTCTAGCATTTGTATCAAAATTTTATTATTGCTCAATTTTATTTTGGTGTCATCATCTTTTGTTATAGTTCTTGATATTTGTAAGGAACTAATTTAAATCATGGATATTGAATTTAAAGTGATCAAGATGGGGGGGGGGTTAACATTCTTTCTAGGTAGCAAAGTAAAATGGTTCTCCCAATAATCAATATTAAGTACATATCTCATGATAGTTGTTGTTTCCAAGTACTACGAATGAAGTAAATACTTGATGATTTTGATACAATCTTTAGTGATTCTCCTACATGTTAAGATAATATATGTGCAATTAATATTTTGTAACTATATATCATATTAGATCAAAGCATGTTGAGGCTTATCATCATTTACTTTGTGTACACATATATAAGACTGATATCTATATAATACATGTTGACATGAAAGACCAATTGGAAATATATTTTCAAAACCTTTATCTTGAATTATGTTTGGAAATAACCACCTCTCCAATAATGTCAATACTTAAGTTTAACAAAAATGCCTTCATAGAAGCACGAGAAACATATTGGGTTGCCAGTCCTTTCTGGATGGAAAATTATATAGATCTAAAAACAATTATAAGAAGTAGAAGGTGATAGCATAATATTCCTACTGGTGACGTATTGAAGGAGCCTTGTTAGAGAGATTACATCATCAACAAGTACTTCAAAGGTATCAAAAGAAATTAGTATAACTTATCAGGAAAAAAATTGATTATTACATATCATTATGCTAGCTGCAAGCTCCCTAGATACACATTATCATGTCTCTATATTGCTTGTTGGACAAGAAAATTCCCTAATTATTTGAATTTAAACTTCTATTTTATATGTTGTTATTTATGATAATAAATAGTCATGATTCACTTATACATAAAATCAACACATTGCATATTAATTTATAAAAGTTCATACCCTAACATATAAATCAGTTGAGAACACAACTATATCACTATAGAACATTTATATTAGGTTTATACCTATTTTTTAGGGTTACAATGCTGATTCTCTAAAAGATTGATCTCATGGATCATTTTTTTCAACAAGAATTATGTTCAAAACGAATAAACAAGTCTTTTTATATTCAAGCTTTACAACCAGAGTCACGAAAGCCTATACAAATAAACTTCAACTTGAAACAAATTTTAATTATATCTACACCTCATCATAGGACATTACCTAAAGTATCTTCTAGGCCTTCCATCGATCATTTGTCCATGCATATCCCATAGGAATAAATTATCCATGACATGGACCAAAGAGAAAAAGAGGTTAGCAATTGCTGGTACTATACTTTTATATTGAGTTATTTAAAAAAATGTAGGCACAAAGTAATATTTACATGTAATATCAATTCTATGAGGGGACTATTTGGTGGACTTAGTTTAGAAAAACAACAATAAAAAATATTAATGGTTTCAATATCCATAATTCAAGAGGGTGATTTCAAAAACTTGTGTAGTTATCACCCATGTAATATTTTCCGTGCCCATGATACCAAAATATTCAAGATTATTTACAACAAGATGATCAACTCTAAATATTAGGATTAAGCAGTATCATTTCATTTCTTTCAAGGGATAAAGTTCTATGTGTTAAATTATCTATGAAAAAATGACACAGTAACCTATTTGCTATTTAACCAGTAAATCCATTACAATATGTTGACATGGCAACGAGATGTACCCTACCTCAAATGAGCTAAATCTATAAGGGCCTAATTCCAAAGAGATTCAAAACTTCTAGATCAACTCTTGTGTTGTATTTAAGAAAATCCAACAATAATGAATTAAGGGTGCTGCAATTTCAAAAGGAAAGAATGACTTATAAATTTTTTATTATTCACAACCAATCAAACTGCACGGGATTCAAGAAGGATTAGAAGTAACTTGATAAGAAAATTGAGAATATAGTACCTCAATTTATTCAATGCTCTATGCATCAAGAATATACTACCTCAATTTAATCAAAGATATATAGATTGCTCAATCATAAGAAGGCTCAAAGAGGAAGAATATACAAAGTATAGTAGAATAAGGTCATCATATGGCTTGAAATCAATGATTTATCCAATCTTATAGTTCTCAAATTATGTCTCCATGTTAGTATTTCTATTGGATTTATCATATAATGAATTTGACTTTTGTTCATTTATATTATCATATAGATAACCACCAAATTTGTTCACTTCTCATTTCATCATATTATCTCTCTAAGTTTCTAATATTATCAAGTGAATATATAGTTCGTGTCTTAGGGTATAGCCATCCATTATCATGTATATCAATATCACTATTTAGGGATTATAAGATTAGTTATTAAATGAATATGTCATTCTCATGGTTACATATTCAATTGTCAACATTCATATCTTAGACTTTTATCTAATGTTCCACATTCTCTTTATACTATATTTTGAATCATAAGTTCCTTAGTAACAATACTCATTCATTCATTTATTCATTAAAGTTCTTATGGATTTCAATACAAAAGGGCATGTTACAAGTGATTCAAGTTATTAAGTTTTAAAGTATACACACAATGATTTCTTTTAAGTAGGGTTTTACTTTCTTGATTTATATATAATAAGGGTATGGATATCTGGATCTAAGTTACTCATTAACCGCAATGAAGTTGTCCAAGGTATCTTTTCCATCCATTTTTGGGGATTTAGTTCTCTAATAAGGTATGATATGGCCACTTAGACTTATTCTAATTATTAACTATAGAAATTACATATATCCATTTAACTAATATTAGTGAACCGATACACATGATGTGACTAAATTCAAGGTTTTATGCATACTCTAAACCATGATTTCATCTAGAGTAAGTTTATCAAAAGGTTAGGTCATTCATACCTCGATCCAAAAACCACTTTTTCATTGCGGTTTTTCCTCCCAGATACCAATTAGATCTATATGGGTCAATATATATAAGCATACCTCTTAAATATATTTGTACTTCTAAATTTAATCATCTATATATATGCATGCATGTATCTATGTATGTTTTTAAATAACATGCCATACATTTTTAGATAGTGGATCAACTAGATCAAATTGTCATATGAACTATGCTTTACATATCATGTATTTCGATCAATATATGATTTCATGCCTAAAATGTCTTCTCTATTTTTTCTTTTGAGTCTAGGGAATCTCTACTGAAATATTGATAGTTGTACAAATGTACTTGACTGGTTGGTGTACATATCCATCTCTTTTTAACAAAATTTTTGAAAAAATAATAAGGTTTTTTGATTGAACCATAGTTTAGCATTTTTTCATTAATCGAGAGAACATAATAATATGTTAGCTCTGATGATTTATCTTACTTAATATAATGGTTAATTCAGGCTATTTTTGTCACCTTGTTGTGTATACAAAGTACCTATATTATCAACATCTCCTATATCTAATATATTTTACCAATTTCTTAATATATCAGTTATATTAAGAATGAAGGGTATAAATACAAGTTTGAGTGTCAATCCACTAATATACATATCCTAAAATATACGAGTTAATCAACTAGTAGGTGCATCATTTTAATACCAACATGGTTACTAATAAAAAAAATTGTTTAGTCATATTATTTATGTTAATGTTGTTCTAAAATCAAATGGAAGGAGGAAAAATCTATCACCTATTGATGTATAGTTTAGTCAATATATTTTCATCGTGGTTGGCTTCATATAGGAGACACCCCAGGTGTTGATTCTCCTGAAGATGGAAGCAACATGTCAGAAGTTCATGTAATATGCATCTTCAATTGAGAGTGATGCAAGGGGGATCTCTAGAGTTTGGTACTCCAGTTCATTCTTGGATCCTTATGGAATATGATGACAAATTACTTACTCAAACATGTTGTGGACCCTGGTACATGATACAGGAAGGGAGTTTTATATTCCTTGAACCTCCTACAAACTTGGAGAAAGGGAGGTAGTTTGATGTGACATCGAGGTAGATGGTAGTGGCATCGGGAGGAGGGATTTTCTTCCTCCTATACTTCATGATCTTTATTAGACAATGGAATGAAGGTGACTAAGTGGAAGAAACCTAAAAGGTGATGGGGACCAAGTGAACTTATGGTGTGATCATCCTGTCTGTAAGGGTTCATATTTTCTTTACTTGTGGAAGGCATGTATATTGCAGATGTATTGTTGCAAAGAGTGAGTTCCTTGCTTGTGGTTATTTTCTAAGATCTGGGGAGTCTAATGAATTGAGGCTAGAAGGGGAATTGTACTGGTAGGTCAGGTGTTGATGACCATTTCCCCTGTGACTTACTATGGTTAAGTGATCGTATATAACATGGTTATGGGTGCTATATAGGCGACGACTATATATGGTTCCATGGAGATACAAGGTGAGGCTAGATTGGTATATTGCAGTTATAATGGTGGAATAATGAAGAACTGGGATATCTCCTTCATCTTCCATAACGATTAGTAGTGATGCATGTTGGCTTCCACGGTGACTGATCATTAAATATGAGGGCTTGAGGTCGAGAACATTCTATAGTGATTCTAGGGTCCCAAGAAGGCACAAAGAAGTAGAAGGAATTCAAAGTCCAAGCATCATACAATTCTATTTCTAGGAGAAAGAGATAGCTCATCATGATTTCCCCTTCATGTAGCTATTAATTGATGGATGAGGGAGGAGGCATGGCTCACCCTAACTTACCTAATTATCTTATAGCTTGTATTCAAGATAAACCCTCATTTGATTGTTTACTTTGAAATTCTATAGCTTTAACTCTTAAGTGCATTGGATCTACGTTTGGATCACAAGTTCAATTTATTTTATGCTAACTTATTAATATACCATCACATCTAATTGTGGTTCTTAGGTGTAAAATTTAATTTAACTTGTACTACATTCTAGAACTTATACAATTTATTCCAATTGATATTTTCACAGATTCCAAAGCATTCTTACTCAAATCCAGGTTATTTTATCCAAGAATGGTCCTCAGATCAAGGTTATTTGGTCCAAGAATGCCCCATAAAATACATGAAAACTCAAATATCATCTATTGCCTAAACAATACCAATGTAGTTGAGGGAGTTAGATCAAGAGATTAGATTGTAATAATTCTTAAATTAAGAAAGGAAACTTATTTTGATTCGAGGAAGTCAATTATGAAATACAAAGTAGAAATTGAGATTTCAAGTGAGAGTAGTTATAAATAATAGTTAATATAAGTTCGTGTCTAAATTATAGTATGTTACAACTCTCCCTCCCTTATAAGGGATTTCAGCTCCAAAATCAACATATCCATGGTCTAGCTCCATCAATTAAAAGAATTCGACTAGTCGTCAAAAGAGTTGCAAATGATATAACAACTAAATCATTGTATTCTTCACTTATTCATCAAAGTCTAGGTCTTAAGGGTTTCTATACACCTATTCATGTAAGTCTCCTAAATGTATTTATTCTCTCACCTGATTTGTTTCTTCTACTTACTTCATGCCTCCTTCATTGTGACTTGGACCAAGAAATCATCCATAAAAGATTCCATGAAATTCCTTTTTTTCTTTACATATAGTAGTATATGAAAATAATTTTTTGATGTAAAAATTATTAGATGCAAAAAAAATGGCACCAAATTAAATGCAAGAACAAAGTCACGATTATCCATCATACTATTCATGCTTTGTCAAATGTCACCACAAATTAAGTCATAGAATTATAACTCTCCTTCCACTAGTATATATCCTACTAATGGTGAACTACAAATCTATTTCTACACAAATGTAGTAAAAAAACTAAATTAAAATTAAAATTTCACTTAGACAATGTATCTACTATTGAGTTGGGCACTTACAATGCTCCATACAAAAATTTTGGTTCATGCTCATGTACAAATATTGAGGATCCAAATTTATGGGTCTGGAAGTACTTTTATCAAATGCTTTTAGGTTTAGGACACAAAATCATCAAATGATATGTACTCGTTAAGGTCAAGATAAAAGTTTATCCCATCCTTTGACTAAATATTTTTATCACCTATCTCTATATAATATTCTATTAACTCAAGATTTAGATGTACTTCACTTTTTTCCCATTCTTTTTTTGTGATCAGAATAATATTTCAAAGTGATTCCTAGATCTTATTAGTTCTCTAAAGCTTGATATGTTTTTATTGAGGTTCATTATATTTGTCATGATTAAACATATTATTAATCCATATTGGGTGAAATTTTTTTTCATCATCGTTTCCTTTTTTCCCCCATTCTATCTTTAATCAGTCTAAGGTTCATATTAATGTCAAGTGACATTTAGTTTCTATTCCATGAGTCCATAAGTAGTCCTAATGTTATAGAGCATGATTAAAAAGGGAGCATATTATATGTCTCTCAGATCATATGATTCCAAACTTATTATCTCTCTAAGTAAATCCTTTAGTCTATCAATGGCATCATTTACTAAACAAGTTTCAAAGGGTTTTCCCCTGTATGTAAAAGCATATTATTTCCTTACCTTGTATTAAAGGTGACTATATAGACACATTAATTTTGAAATCTTGATTTGGGTTGGTAAAACTGTTCTGGTTTTATAATTTTTTCTAGTAGGGGTGCAACATCCCAAAAATTTAAAGAGTACTTTAAAACTTAGAGTGCAATTTTTTTTAAATAGGAATAGTTGAGGGTCTTAACAAAAAGAGATGATGAAATGAAGTTTATTAAAAGATAATGAAATAAGAAAACAAAGTGAGACTTAAAAATATACTTTTTTTTCATATGTACGTGAAGTGTTACAATTAACTCAAAATTATAAATGTTGGTTTTCCTTTTCTCTCTCCTATTCTTAAAAATATTTAAAAGAGATGAAAGATAAGAGAAAGGAGAAGGGATTATAAATTTAGGATTTTGATGTCTTGAATAAGAAGTATTCTTTTTTTTAGAACTTTTAAGATAAGAAAATTATTAATATCTTTGTTTCTCTTTCCTCCTCTTTGGATTTGCAAAAAGAAAATAAATGGTCCCTATGCACCAATTTCGAAAATATGGGAAGAGTTACCCCTTGGGCCATATTTAATGACTTACTTTTTCTTCCTGAAAATTATTAGTTAAAGAAAGAAAGGAATTTGCAAAATTATTGAAGAGTTGGTGATTAAATAAGAATTATGTGGAAATTTCTAGAAAAGATGTGTTGAGGGTAACCAATGGGCATAATGCAATCCTAATTATCACCCAAAGGAAAGAATACACCTAAATAGGATTTCTTATAAAGTTTGGATGCAAAAGAAGTTAATTAATGTCTTAAATGAATCAAATAAGTCAATTACTTAAGGGGCAGGAAAGGGGTATCTAACTTTTGTATTTTGGCCCCAAATCTTGCTCACACATAGATTTTAATATTAAAAGCTTTCCTTTAAACTTTAGAACCAATCAGAATTAAGGAGAAAGAGTTATGAATTAATTACGATTTCCTAAAGGGGAAGGGTTATGGAAAATAAATGTAATTTTGTCACATTTTATCTCGGAATAGGCAACCTTATTCGGCCCCTTTATTATGTCACATATGCTTTTAGACTATTGGATAGGAGATCTAATGACTCCTAGGTCATCTCCCACCTCCAACCTGAGATGGAAACAAGGAACATCATGTCCCTTCTTGTTTTCGTGATCCCCCACTCACCAGTTCATGAGCCAGCCTAAAAATCCTCCTGACGAGTTCGTGAGGGGATTCCACACAGATTCATCCCCACTTTTACCTACTATGGTAGTCTTTTAAAGTTTTCCCCAAACGGCTAAATGCATGTTGCCCAAGCTCCATAGCCAAGGGATATATAAGGGGTTATACACCCCTTGCGAGGATACAATTTTCTCTGAGAGACTCATCATCTTTGCATCCTCACCCCTACTCCCAATTCCTCTGCTAACCTCACCTTTCCCCTTCTGCCATCTCTCTAAACCTCAACGGTGATCCACCTTGTTGTCCTTGCGGTTGTGGTCGCCTCCTAGCCAATTGAGGCTACCTACTAGTTCGGAAAGGTTCTGCGAGGAGGAAGGAACCCCTGCCCACCGCCCCAAGGACTGAATGCTCAAAGTCAATGTCCATGTTGATTGCATAAGGCCGCTACTCGCGTGAGAGGAAAGGGACCGAGGTTGAAGATAAACCTTCGGTGAAAAGACCCCATCACCCTCAGGCTCTCTACTCTAAGGTAAGGGGTGATTTTGTACTTTGTGTCCTTTTCTCTTTAACCCAGGAAGGTCTGAGTGCCAACAAGGCACGAGCTGATTGGCTCAACCATTGTTGCATGGCCTAGACCCTGCCGACATGGCTGCCTAGTTGGCAAACTCTGATTGGCCAATTAAGTTAAATCTTGAAATAATTATAGTAATTAATTAGTAAGTTAGATAGAGACAAGTAATATATGAAAATTACATAGAAAAATTTGAGGATTTCAATAAAATTAGTTTCATATCTTAATTTCTATCCTAACTCCAAAAGTATATAAAATGTTATCTTTAATGTGATTTCATATGTGAAAAACCTTAATTACATAAGATCAATGAAATTAATGATGATAACTAGTTTAATTATACCTTATATGTGAAGTCTAACTTATTTACATAAAAAGATCATCTTGGATATATTTAAGATTAAGAATCCATGTGTTTCTAAAATTAGGGTTTAGATAGTTTAAGATGTAATTGATATGAAGTATATTGATTATAGGACATTAGGGTTTCTACAAATCTCAGGAGATCTAGAATTTGACTCAAGTTTAGAGAAACCAACTTAGGATCTACTTTGCTCCAAGGTAAGTGGGTCATGTCATTATACATATGTACTTTGGTTGAATTGGTTGTTATGTATGATGTAGGAATTATGCTTTCAATTTCAAGCTCAATGCTCAAATCATGTTCGTCATATAAATTAATTGATGTTTCCTATATTTCATGTCATATGGTTATCATGTTCATTAATATTAGAATTTATGATTAATGATCAAAGATTAATGGATTTAAAGTTCATGTATCAAGAGGAAGGAATCCCATCATGTTAAGATCCACGTTCAAGATTTAAATATATGATTATGGTAATGTTAATGTTAAGATAAATGGAATTGAATTAATTTTTATATGCTTCTAAAATCATGGACCTCAAGGGGTCGTTATGAGCACTCATGTCAATTATTGGATTTTATTGACAAATCATGGGAATTCGTGTCGTTATGAGCTTTCCTAGCATTATGGGCTTTCCTATAAATCATGTGCTCTTAAGTGGGCATCATAGAAAGATGCATATATTAATTGTTCAATTCTTCATGTTATAAGATTCATGTAATAAAGAATGTTTAAGTTGAATTCAGGTCAAGGTTTTCTTTGAAGTCAAGTATGTATATGCTTATTTTTAGTTCTTATAAAATGTATAGTGCCTCTTACTAATGTGTGTATTTGCTTTTGCCTGGCCGTGGGACGATATGTCCCTAGACCAAGGAGAAAAGAAAATTCAAGTGAGTGCTTCAAAGTAGAAGTTTCTAGGACTTAGCTTGTGGGGTGCCATCTACACCTTAGAAGATCCAGTATCAAGTTTTCAAAGAAGAATTATGTCATAGATTTGTTCTATATTTCATGTAGTAGATGTTAGTTCAAGGATGAGATTAGTTTATGGTATTAGTTTTCACTTTCAAAGAACAATGTATGAATCAAGATTTTCAATAAATGCAAGGTGTTATATTTATCTTTTTTCTATGAATATCATGTTTTGTAATGTTCCTCTGAGCCAAGTGACCCATGTTATGAACAACATAGGGTTTTCTTCTAATGGGATATATATGTGCTTGGAGGGGCCTTACAATATGGTATCAGAGTAATGAGTAGATGACCACTAAGCTAAATATTCATATGTTCTGGCCCTAGGTATAGAAGAAGTAGGTGAAAGATATTAGAAACCAAAGTAGTCTAGACAAGAGACTTAAGTTCATATGATGATTAGGGTTATATGCCTAGAAGTTTTTAACTTTTATGTTCTCTATACTTGTTATAGCATGATCTCTCTTTTTCCCATGTGTTTGTGGTACATGACATAGGCTCATGGAGTTTTGCAGAGAGAATGTTACATGTATAATCATATTTGTCTTGTCCTTGCAAGTGCATGTGGTATGGTACATGTTCATGAGGGAGGTACTAAGATAAGTGTGATAAAGCATGTCACCTTTGAATACATGAGCGACCGACATGTATCCAAAGGAAACAAAGAAAATAAGAGTTGGTGATGCATGATTTTTGAGTCGCTTTTATAGGCTGATTTTATACGTATTTTGTGTATTTGCTTGTCACTTTCTTGATTATATTTGCATAAATCACTGTTGTTGGCATGTATACTCTGTTTGCATCAAATTAAGTTTATTTTATCATATTTCTATGGTTTTATATATTCTTCAGACTTATATATGTTTTTCTGCATTTTTCAGGTATTTTATATACAAAGTAGAGTCAGTGCCACCGACACTTGAGTCAGTGCCACTGAGATAAGATTAGTGAGAAGGATGCAATCGACCAAAAGAGTCGATGGCATCGACCCCTAAAGTTGGTGCCACCGAGTTACCTATAGCGATGGATGCGGTCAACCAGACGAGTCGATGGCATCGACCACACAGGTCGGTGCCACAGAGTTAGCTTCAGCGAGAAAGGGAGAAAATTTGCCTTAGCTCGGTGCCACCAAAATTTCATTCGATGGCACTGACTTAGCCAGAGATCGAAAAAAGCTCGATGTAGTCGGTGCCACCCACTCTGTCAGATTTCAACAATATAAAGCGACCACCCCGATCCAACGGTCCACGTTATGTGGTACCGTAAGTGACCTAGGACAAAAAAGGAGGCCGGCCAGACCTAAAGAGGGATCACGTTGCACCGCATGATAGCGAGAGAAGAGAGGGAGAGAAGCACGGAGCCGAAGGATGACAACCGGACGATTCAAGCACCTCCGACAGATGTTTCTGCTGTTAGAAGACTGCAGAACACACGTTTCTCGTGAAGGATCATCTGGAGCACCGTCTTTCCAGGGGTTACATGAATTATTTCATGTTTCCTACATTTTTCTTCTCTGCTTTCATGTATTTTCAACTAATAACCATGCGGGGCTAAACCCTTTTGTCCCTTAGGACCCCGGAGTAGCCTAGGAGAATCATTGTATTGACTATTTACATGATTTCATATACGTTTCTCTTTATTCCTGGATATATAAGTGTGGATTTGAATGCCTTTTCACTGCTTCATCAACATCGATAAGGTATTAGACTAGTAATCACTCCTAAAGGAGGATTAACGGTTAGAAAACCATAACTTGTACACTACCCCACGCGTTCCTTGGACCAGAGTTTTCAAGAATGCACCCAATCTAAGAAAAAAATTACCATTGACATGGAATCGGCTTACACTTAGGTAGTGGACTGTATTGTGGGAGCAAACAATTTAGGCTACATGCTTTCTATCCAAGATATTAATGGGAATTATATTAATTTGGTAAAAATGATATACAACGAGACCCCATGGTGAAATCGATAAACCTAAGGAATTCCACCATAATTGAATCAACAATTGTTATTTTCTCTTTCATTTTCTTTTATTTTGTTGAAACCCAATTTAACCATTTCAACCAGCCTAGATGATCATACTATCTTTAGTAGTAGTCACTAAGACTATGTCTCCCTGAGTTTGACTCAGACCTCACAAGGTCTATATTGCAAGACGCGTCCACTTGCGTTTTTGCGCTTGGTTTTGGCATGTTCAAGGTTTTGGTGCCATTTTCGAGGAGACGACGATGTCCTAGCACTACGAGTTCTGCAATCAGCCAATTTAGGCCACTTTTTAATTTTTGTGCAATTTAATTTTAAAAGAAAAAAATATATATATTCATTTCATACTCATCGCATTATATCTTAAGGTACCTTGGCTAATAAATTTAAATCTTTCAGGTACTAGTGTATGGTGGCAACGAGGACCACAGACTACAGAGAAGCTACACCTGAGTTTCCAGGGGCTATCGAGGCTCCAATTTAAATAAATTCACTAGAAGGCATACCATTGTCACCCAGGCAACAAGCAATGGGGGACGGTAACCCAGGAGTAGAGAGGACTATCTGGGAAAGGATAAAAGCATCTTCTTCAGCAGAACAGACAGGGCCAATAAAAAAGCAACACGTGAATGTGGCTCAATACAAGATTGATCCAGGTTTGATTGCACTTGTCAAGTCACAAGCATTCTATGGGAATGCTCATGAAGACCTAGTGGCACATATTAGTAATTTTGTGGAAATCAGTGATATGGTGAAAGTTGATAGGTTTCTTCAAACTGCCATCTATCTGAAGTTGTTCCCGTCGTCACTGGCTGACAAAACAAAGGAATGGTTGCACAACCTGCCTAAAGAGTCGATAGCGACATGGGACGACATGGTGGAGGCATTCTTTGAAAGATATTTTCCTCTAGAGAAGAAAAATGAGCTGATCAAGAATGTCTATAACTTCTAACAACATGCACCCAAATCATATTCTGAGGTGTGGGAGCATTTCCAGATAATGCTCAGGAAGGTTCCACATCACGGGATAGACTTGGAAAATCAAGTGAAGATGTTCTATTTTGGGCTGTGAAAAAGTGAAAGGAGTACTCTAGACAGTGCAGGCTCATGATTCTTCCTCAATAACCCACCATCAACATGTCAGGATATTTTGAAGAACATGGTAAAGAATTAGGCTTGGGGAAATGAGAGAGACAATCCAGGACACATCAAAAGCATAGGGGAGTCCAAGGTTATTTCTTACTTGAATAAAAAGTTGGACCTTATTGCAAAGAAGCTGCTTGAGAAGGACGATCGTGTTTCTGAAGAGGAAGAGCATGTGAAATACATGCATCAGCAGGGATACTGCAATAATGACTACACATGGAGGAAGGACCCCAAGTTCTCATGGAAGGATCCAAACAACTTCTTGCAGGATATGGATCAACAGAATCAGCAGAGGCCAGTGTAGCAGCAACGTCCAGTGGCAGGAGAGAGCACTAATGACATCTTGAAAAGGATTGTGAAGCAAAATGAAATGTTACTCAATAATGTTCAACGGGACCTCTAGAACCACAGTGTGTAGATGAGAAATTTTGAGACGACATTATCTCAGCTTGTAGAGGATGTGGCCGCGTTGAAGAAGACTTTTTAGCAGGGGTTTCCAGGAAATACTGACACTTCAACGGGGAATCAATAGGTCAAAGCCATACTATTGAGAAGTGGGAAGAAGACATTGACCCCACAGTATGAGGAGAATCAGGTGATCAAGCCTGTTGACAGTAATGACTCAGTGCCAGAGCAAGTACAAGTAGAACCTGGGACATGGATCACAGGGGAGGAGCAAAAGAAAGAAGTTGAGCCTGAAAAGAGGACATCATATGTACACCACATCAGAGGACATAGATGATACCAGTTCCATACCCCAATAGATTTAAGGCAACAAAGAAGGATCGACAATTGAAGAAGTTTCTGGATAGCTTTAGGAAGCTTTCTATGAATATACCATTGATTGAGGCAATTGAATAAATACCCTCATATGGTAAGTTTCTGAAAGACATCATTAACAAGAAGAGAAAGATTCCAGATTTTGATGTAGTTTTCTTAAGAGAGCAAGTTAGTGCCTTCATCTTAGGTATGCTTCCACCAAAGAGGCAAGAACCTGGCTATTTCAACATCACATGCTATATCAGGAAGACAAAGTTTGGTGAGGCACTTTGTCATTCAGGGGCAAGCATTAACTTGATGCCCCTATCCACTTTCAAGAAGCTTGGTCTCAAAACATCAAGGAAGAGCAACATAATGATACAGTTGGCAAACAACTCAGTAGTTACACCGTATGGCATTTGCGAGGATGTTCTTGTCAAGGTGGACCGATTTGTTTTTCCTACAGATTTTGTAGTGATGGAGATGCAAGTTGAACATGGCAACGAGCTCCTACTAGGATGGCCCTTCCAATCTACAACCGACATGATTTTAGATATGGGAAGAGGCCGCTTGACTATGGGGATTAAAGACGACATGTTTGAGATAACCATGCCAGATGATTATCAGGAGAAGTGCAATATGGTGCAACACATGAATAATAATATTTCCTTGTTCTTGGAAAAACTATTTCTAGACATGGAACATATTATGAGAAAGGTGGATAAGGGTACACTTGCTGTGGACATCATGGAGAACACCAAGGTGCTCTCACTTGCCAAAGTGGTAGGATACCCAGATGATAGAGAAGAGGAAGTGAGTTTGTCTACTGTGGATGGAGATGTAGAGGATTCCATATTACAGGTCCATCTGTAGCTTCCTCTAGAGGCTTGTTTCATGAACATAAGGGAATTGTGTTCTGGACCGATCAAGGGAGGAGTGTGCACAGCTGCTGAAGGTGCTTCCATGCCATTACACAAAGCATTTTGAGGACTTAGGGTCACTACCACCGCCTTTGGTGTCATCACTTCTAGACCCACCTGAGTTAGAGCTCAAGCCGTTGCCGCCTCAACTGAAGTATGTTTTTCTAGCAGTAGAGGATAAGCTACCAGTCATCATCTCGACATCATTGAGTATTTCAGAAGAAGAAAAACTGATCATGGTGTTAAAGAACCACCGAGGTGCTTTTGGGTGCTCCATGACTGATATCAAGCGGATTTCTCCCACCTTATACCAACACAAGATTTTCCTAGAAGAAGGCACAAAGCCGGTCATTCAACCTCAACGTCGCTTAAATCTGATTATGACAGAGGTGGTAAAGAAGGAGGTAATAAAGCTACTATCAACATGTATTATTTATGCTATTTATGACTCTATGTGGGTAAGTCTGACACATGTAGTGACTAAGAAGGGGGGAATCACTGTCACTACAAATGCATCTAACGAGAAAATCACCACTAGATTAGTGATAGGATGGCATGTTTGCATCGATTACCACCGGTTGAACGTTGTGACCCTTAAAGACCATTTCCCTTTACCGTTCTTAGATCAGATTTTGGAGCGACTTTCCGGTCGCTCCCACTTTTGTTTTCTCGATGGATATTCAGGTTACAATCAGATTTCAATTGAGCCTAAGGGTCAGGATAAGTCTACCTTCACTTGTCCTTATGGCACTTTCTCCTATCGCCGCATGCCTTTCGGGTTATGCAATGCACCCACAACTTTTCAAAGGTGTATGTTGGCGATTTTCTGGGATATGGTGAAGCGATGTATCAAAGCTTTCGTGGATGATTTTTCGATTTATGGGATGTCATTTGACGATTGCTTGAAAAATTTGGACAAAGTTTTGCAGAGATGTGAAGACACCCATTTAGTGCTTAATTGGGAGAAATGTCACATGATGGTTAGCGAGGGCATTGTGTTAGGCCACAAGGTGTCTAGCAAGGGATTGGAGGTAGATCTGGTTAAAATAGAGGTGATCTCAAAACTCCCTCCACCATTATCGGTAAAGGTTATTAGGAGCTTTCTAGGCCACACCGAGTTTTATTGCCGATTTATGAAAGATTTTTCAAAACTCACTAAGCCTTTGTCTGAGCTTTTAGAAAAGGATGTTGAGTTCGATTTTGATGAGAGGTGTTTAAAAGCTTTTGAGATTTTGAAAGAGAAAATCATATCCGCGCCGGTTGTGCATGCTCCGGATTGGAGCCAACTATTTGAGTTGATGTGTGATGCATCTGATTACGCGGTAGGGGCTGTGTTAGGACATCGTCTCAACAAGGTTCCTTTGGTCATTTATTATGCATATAAAACTCTTAACGACACACAATTGAATTACACCACCATAGAAAAGGAACTCTTGGTTGTTATTTTTGCTTTTGAAAAGTTTAGGCAATACCTTGTAGGAGATAAAGTGGTGGTTTGGACGGATCATGCAACCATCAAGTACCTGTTGTAGAAAAAGGATGCCAATCCTAGACTTATCCGTTGGATCCTTTTATTGCAGGAGTTCTATATTGAGGTGAAAGATAAGGCCGAGATTGAAAATGTGGTGGCTAACCACCTATCTAAGCTAGAGAGGGTATATGAGAAAGACCTTGACATACCCATCCTAGAGACCTTTCCCGATGAATAATTATTTTCTCTTAATCATAAGGACCCTTGGTTTGCGCATATTGTGAATTATCTTGTTTGCAAGGAGTTGTCTAATGATTGGGGGTATCGGGAGGAGAAGAAATTTTTCCATTCTCTGCGGTTGTTATTTTTGGGATGATCCTATCTTGTTGAGACAATGCGTGGATGGTATTTTGAGAAGATGTGTGCCAGAAAGCGAGTATGAGAGTGTGTTGAAACATTTTCACACACTACCTACAAGAGGGCACCACGCTAGTTCTAGGACAACTGCAAAGGTTCTAGAAAGTGGTTTGTATTGGCCAACATTTTCCAAATATGCATACGACTTTGTGCGGAGGTGCGACGTGTGCCAATGGTCTGGTAACATATCGAAGCGGCAAGAGATGCCCCTGAATGTGTTCCAAGAGGTAGAGGTTTTTTATTTGTGGGGAATATATTTTATGGGACCCTTTGTGTCCTCTAATTCCTACCTTGATATCTTGTTGGCCGTTGACTATGTGTCAAAGTGGGTGGAAGCAATTCAAACCCGCATTAGTGATGCCGCAGTTGTGCACAAATTTGTCAAAGATCACATTTTCTACAGGTTTGGAGTTCCTAGGATGATCATTAGCGATGGGGGAACTCATTTCACCAATCGCAAGTTTGGGGCACTTTTGAGCATGGATGGAGTGACAGATCGGGTGGGTACACCCTATCACCCACAAACTCAAGGACAAGTGGAAATATCAAATAGGGAGATTAAGAAGATCCTTGAGAAGATGGTGTCGTCAAGTAAGAAAAATTGGAGTGAGTTATTGGTTGATGCACTTTGGGCCTATAGCACAGCCTAGAAGAAACCCGTAGGAACCACACCCTTTAGGTTAGTATATGGCCGAGCATGTCATCTTCCTATAGCATTAGAACATAAGGCTCATTGGGTGTTGAGAAGGCTAAAATTTGATCTTGATGAAGCTGCAAAGACGAGAACGTTGGAATTGAATGAACTTGATGAACTAAGATGGAATGCCTATGAAAATGTTATATTGTACAAAGAAAGGACAAAGCAAATTCATGATCGACATATAGAGAGGAGAGTGTTCTATCTGGGAGAGAGTGTCTTGCTTATCAATTCTAGGCTAAAATTGCACCATGGGAAACTTAGGTCTAGATGGAGTGGACCCTTTATCATAGAAGAAGTGTTCCCACATGGGGCTATGAGAATCAAAGAGGGGGAGAGAACCTTCTTAGTGAATGGACAGATATTGAAACACTACTTTGGGGAAGATTTTACTAGAAAGGAGGATGAGGTGAAACTCATCGCTCCCATTTGATATTGAGCTTTAGAGTTGTCTAGCCTAGGACGTTAAACAAGGGCGCTTGTTGAGAGGCAACCCAACCTTTAGGATGTTTGTTTTGTGCATTTTTCTTTAAGTCGTTACATAGTACTTGGTTTTTTTAATTTTTTTTAAATGATACCCTGACTCGTTTGTTTAGTGTGCAGGCTGTGGCTGAGTCAGTGCCACCAACTTCCAAGTCAGTGCCACTGAGTCACAGTCAGAGAGATGGGCATATGGACTGATATGAGTTAGTGCCACCGACTTCTAAGTCAGTTCCACCGACATCTCTGATTAGAAAGAGCAGAACTCGGACGTGTTTACCTGATAAACCGAGTTTGTACCATCGACATACAAGTTGGTGGCACCAACTTGGCATGGGGTCCCAGGCATGTGTCGATGCATGAAAAAAAATGTCGATCATCATGTCAGTACCACCGACCCCGCCGTCGATGCCACCGACCGCTAGACACACCGATCCATGGGAAAACTTGATCTATGGCCCAAATGCGTCCATGAGGATTATCTGAAGTTTTGATCCTGCCCAAAAGTTGGTGCTACCAACTCGTCAGCAATCTGGAAAAAGAAGATCGCGCACCGACAACTGTTGATGCACCAAGGGCGCAAATTCGGCCCCAAAAGTCGGTGCCACCGAATTCGAGTCGGTGCCACTAACTCTGTCACAACATGTCATCACAAAACTTATTGGAGTTGTGTATTTCATTATTTCTCACAACTTGAGTATGAGTGACTCCCCGAGCAAGAGCAAGCAACTCCACGAGCATGAGCGACTACTCCGAGCATCTGAAAGCTATATTGAGCTCTTTATCTCTTACTCTTCTTCCCCGCTCATCCATCACCATGGCCCGACGAGGAGGAGCCCCTAGCGCTCTTACGCCAAGACCACACCTCAGCCACCCCTTGACAGAAGTGAGGTAGGTCTATGATGAACTTGCAAAGTGGCCGTTTGCACCCATGCGATACGGTGACTATCAACTACTAGAGGATATGGGCTTCACCAATAATATGGCCTTCATCCTTGACGAACTAGAATGGGATAGAGGATCTATCAACCCAATCTTTGGCGGGTGACCGACATACAAAGAAATCATCATCGAGTTCATGGCATCTCTGGAGATATTGGTCACCCATGATCAAGCACGTCTGTCAAGCGGAGAATGGAGAGAGGGGAAGGTAGATTTTCACCTCTACAACACCAACTATTCCCTCACTCTCCGGGCCTTAAATGACATCTAGGGGTTTCCACACGAGCCATGCCGTCAGCCAGAGAATGTCGATCTGGATGCCATCTGGAAGGACTTCGTGACAATACCGGAGGGTAAAAGGCTTAACTTCCACCACAGTTTGTTGGTGGATTTTGAGCATCCCTTTGTTCGGGTGCTCCGTCCGATGTTGACAAACACGGTATTTGCAAAGTCAACCCAGGAACAAGCAAAGGTACAAGTATTGGACCTATACTTTTAATTTCAACTCATGGAGGGAAATCTGATCAACTGGGGAGCGTTCTTTCTCTAGCACATCATGCAAGTGCAGTGTAATGTCAGGCGGGCTACACCTATTCTATTTGGGGGACTTATCACCCCCGTTGCTATTCATTTGGGCCTTGACCTATCTACTCTAGAGCCGTTGAACTCCAGGTTGCGCATCGACCACCTCCCCTTCAGGTAAGCCAACCTCATCATTGTGGAAGCTAGTGTCATCTACGCCACATGCTCGGTCGATGATACCTTCTACCAGCGTCGACTCCCTAATCCCATATTAAACATCAGGGGAGTTGGACACTATAGATGGCCGGCTCTAGATGATGATGACAATGCTGGACAACAACAAGATCAGGCTGAGGAGGAAGACGTGGGAAGCGATGACATGGAGGAAGTGGAGCCCACCATTCCTGTGCGACATAGAGTGGCTCTGAGGAAGCATCCTCTCCATTATGCTGCCTCATCATCTTCTGCCCTAGCGCCCTCTCAAGAAGGAGAGGATGCCTATTCTATGGCGGGTATGCATAACATGCTGCAGGACATCCAGACGCATCAACAACAGCAAACCCAAACCCTGGCTGGACGTGCAAGGTAGGCTGTATACAAACCAACCGGCGATCTATGAAAATGAACACCTTCTCTTGACCAACTAAGAGAATATACATCCGTGTCTACATCGGATGGAAGCTTATCAGTAGCCTTTCTTTGATAGCTACTGGAGCCAGGGGTATTTTGGAAGTTACCCAATGCTGCCGAACATGCCACCATCTAATCTGACCTTTCAGGGGATGTTTCCTCCCCAGGATCCCACACAGCCACCACCACCACCATTCTGAGTCGGGTATCACTGTTCCACCTCTTGAATTAGGATATTGACTATGAGGCCATAGTCATATTCAAGCTTAGGGGGGTGCTGGAACAACTTCTATCTTAGCTTTTATTTTCTATTATCTTAGTTTTATTTTCTATTATCTTAGTTTTATTTATATGTTATTTGCTTCATTTTGAGAAAAAAGAGTTAGGTTTTGTTAGTTTTTCTGTTATGTAGGATCCACATTCTATCTAGTGTAATATGTGGAGTGGAGAAGTAAATGCATGGTTTCTATGAAAATATCGATCTCTGGGTTGGGTGCAATTGTGCGAGTAAATTTAAAAAGTTGTGAGCTTAACTTGTAAGTAAGAGAGTCACATAACTGAGGAAGTGCTTGAGTAAGTCAGCTTTAGGACATTAAAGCATAAATGAACATCTAATTTATCTAAGAAAGTGAGTGACAAGGATTGTTGAGCCTAAACTGATTAAACACTAACATGACCTTAAATTCAAATTCAAGAAAGAAACCCCTTGATTACCTTATACACAAGTCATTAGAGAGGAACATATGATTTTCTTTGAAGGTTCTATCTCTTAGTTGTGTGATCTCAACCACCACATTCCTTTGACTCACACCCCACCATAAGAGGAATCAATAAATGTTATTATTATTCTTTTGTTTGCATTTACATTGCATAATAGACTTTGCATAGTAGTTGTTTATTCTTATTTACATCAGCACATACATAAAAAATATATAGAAAATCATACATGCACAACAAATTCATGTTACATGTCATTTCTTGCATAACACCTTTGTTCATCTAATTGCATAAGCATGACATTTCTTCTTGCATAAAATCTTGTCTAACTTCTTCTCTATTAATAAAAAGGTAGTGATTGTGCCCATTCGTTGAAAAAAAAAAGAGAGAAAGAACTTAAAAAAAATTAAAGGTGAAGTGCAATTAGAAGCCCAAAGCAAGTTTATCATAAAAGAGGGGGCTTAAATGAAAAAAAAGTACTTATATATTTCTGAAGGTTCTAGGGCACAATTCTACTCAATTATAAAGAAAAGTTAGCACATGATTTAGTTTTGTAGATATTTTGTCGTATCTTGAGATGAAATGATAGTTGCATGCATCATTCCACCGCAATGATTAGGCATTAGGAGAATTTTATTAAATTCTCATCATCATAGGTTTATCATAATTGTGATTGCATGGATGATTTTATGTGCTCATGATTCTTCTACAACCACCTAATTCAACCACCCATTGCTCTTATTGGCGGGCCACTCAAATGATTGTCTCCTCATTCATTATTCTATTAGGAGAACTGCTTCCATGTAGATGGTAGGTAGAGAAAAGAGCAACGTAGATAGGAGATCACACAATGCATCAAGTATGAACTGAAAGAATTTATCATGTGAACTGCTTTATCTGATAGTGTCTCATTGATTGGGGGGAGGACATATTGGATACATATTTTTGGTCGCTTATAGGGCAGTTAGTGTTCAGTGGTCAGTGAAGGCCGGAATGAGGACCAAAAGGTAGAGATTTTTTGGATGTACCTTATGCATGATGTCATTTAGTTGACTTATCTCAATCAGATCTAAAGGTATTGTTTCTTGAGGACGAGCAAGATTCAACTCAGGGGAGTTTGATGCACGGGTTTTGAGTCGCTTTTACAGACCGATTTTATACTTGTTTTAAGTATTTGTTTGTCACTTTCTTGATTATATTCACATAAATCACTATTGTTGGCATGTATACTCTGTTTGCATCAAATTAAGCTTATTTATCACATTTATATGATTTTATATATTCCTCGGACTTATATATGTTTTTCTATATTTTTCAAGTATTTTATATACAAACCAGAGTCGGTGCCACTGAGATAAGATCAGCGAGAAGGATGTAATCGACCAAAAGAGTCGATGGCATAAACCTCTAAAGTCGGTGCCACCGAGTTACCTATAGCGACAGATGCGGTCAACCAGACGAGTCGATGGCATCGACCACACAGGTCGGTGCCACCATGTTAGCTTCAGTGAGAAAGGGAGAAAATTCACCTCAACTCGGTGCCACTAACTCATCCAAAGATCGATAAAAGCCCGATGCAGTCGGTGCCACCGACCACCAGGTCAGTGCCACCGACTCTGTCAGATTTCAAAAATCTAAACCGGCCGCCTCGATCCAACAATCCACGTTATGTGGTACCATAAGTGACCTAGGACAAAAAAGGAGGCCGAACAGACCTAAAGAGGGATCACATTGCACCACATGACAACGAGAGAAGAGAGGGAGAGAAGCACGGAGCCAAAGGATGACAACCAGACGATTCGAGCACCTCTGATGGACGTTTCTTCTGCCAGAAGACTATATAACGCATGTTTCTCAAGAAGGATCATCTGGAGCACCGTCTTTCCAGGGGTTACACAAATTCTTTCATGTTTCCTACATTTTTCTTCTCTCCTTTCATGTATTTTCAACTGATAACCATGCGGGGCTAAAGCCTTCTGTTCCTTAGGACCCAGTTTTTCCCGGGGGAATCGTTGTATTGACTATTTAGATGATTTAGTATATGTTTCTCTTTATTCCTTGATATATAAGTGTGGATTTGAACGACTTATCGCTGCTTGATCAACATTGATAAGGTATTAGACCAATAATCACTCCAGAAGGAGGATTAACGGTTAGAAAACCATAACTTGTACACTTCCCCATGCGTTCCTTGGAATAGGTGATGTACGGGTAGTGGAAAGAACCCAAAGTTTTCAAGAATGGGCCTAATCTAAGAATTAAATTACCATTGACATGGAATTGGCTTAGGCTTAGGTAGTGGATTGTATCGTGGGAGTGAACAATTCTAGGATATTAATGGATTTATATTAATTTGGTAAAAATCATATACAACGAGACCCTGTGGTGAAACCGGTAAACCTAATGAATTCCACCATAATTGAATCAACCATTGTTGTTTTCTCTTTCATTTTCTTTTGTTTTTTTGAAACCCAATTTAACGATTTCAACCGGCCTAGATGATCGTATGGTCGTTAGTAGTAGTCACTGAGACTATGTATCTCTAAGTTCGACTTGGACCTCACAAGGTCTATATTACGTGACGCGTCTAGTTGCGTTTTTGCACTTGGTTTTGGCGTGTTCAGTTGGCATTAAAAGTTTGGGACATATAGTCACCTAAACCTAATATATAGATGGTAAAGAAACATGCATACAAAAAGTGGATTGCTTGACATAGATAAGTAAGATTTAGGGTAGAACAATATCCCCTAGAGAAGAGGTATAAAGTCCTTTTCATATCAAGGATGATGAGATAGATTCATTAGTGGTGGACCGATATGTTGGTTTTACTAAATGAGGTTAGGGATAATGTTTTCCATGAGAATGTCATAACTTGAGGATGAAAACGAAGCCTTTAAGATAATATTGGAGAGTTAGTATACATAAGTAAAACCCTAAGGTGGGTAGTGAGTGAAAATTTCGAGGAATTTTTTTATTTAAGGTGGGTAGTAAGTGAAAATTTCGAGGATGAAATTTATTTAAGGTGGGTAGAATTGTAACATCCCAAAAATTTAAAGAGTAATTTAAAACTTAGAGTGCAGTTCTTCTTCAATAGGAATAGTTCAGGGTCTTAATGAAAAGAGACCATGAAATGAATTTTGTTAAAAGATAATGAAATAAGAAAATAAAGTAAGACTTAAAAATAGACTTTTTCTTTCATATGTGCAATAAGTGCTACAATTAACTCAAAATTATAAATGTTGGTTTTCCTTTTCTCTCTCCTATTCTTAAAAATATTTAAAATAGATGAATGATAAGATAAAGGAGAATGGAATTATAAATTTAGGATTTTGATGTATTGAATAAGAAGTATTATTTTTTTGAGAATTTTAAGATAAGAAAAATCATTAATAACTTTGTTTCTCTTTCCTCCTCTTTGGATTTGCAAAAAGAATAATAAATGGTCCCTATGCACAAATTTCGAAAATATGGGATGAGTTACTCCCTTGGGCCATATTAAATGACTTACTTTTTCTTCTTGATAATTATTAGTTAAAGAAATAAAGGAATTTGCAAAATGAATAAAGAGTTGGTGATTAAATAAGAATTATGTGGAAATTTCTAGAAAAGATGTGTTGAGGGTAACCAATGGGCATAATTCGATCCTAACTTGCACCCAAAAGGAAAGAATACACCTAAATAGGATTTCTTATCAAGTTTGGATGGAAAAGAAGTTAATTAATGCCTTAAATGAATCAAATAAGTCAATTATGTAAGGGGCAATAAAAGGGTATCTAGATTTCATATTTTGGCCCCAAATCTTTCCCACACATAGATTGAAATATTAAAAGCTTTATTTTAAAATTTGGGACCAATCAAAATTAAGGATAAAGAGTTATGAATTAATTAAGATTTCCTAAAGTGGAAGGGTTATGAAAAATAAATGAATTGGTCACATTTTTATATCGGAATAGGCAACCTTATTTGGCCCCTTTATTATGTCACGTGTGCTTTTGTACCATTGGATAGGAGATATAACAATTCCCAGGTCATCTCCCACCTCCAACCCAAAAAGGAAACAAGGAACAAAAAGTCCCTTCTTGTTTTCGTGATTCCTCCCTCACTAATTCATGAGCCAACCTACAAATCCTCCCGATGAGTTTGTGAGGGGATTCTATATAGATTCATCCCTACTTTTACCTGCTACGATATTCTTTTAAAGTTTTCCCTAAATGGCTGACCGCCTGTTGCCCGAGCTCCATAGCCAAGGGATATACAAGGGGTTATACACCCCTTGTGAGGATACGATTTGCTCCGAGAAACTCTTCACCTTTGCGATCCTCACCCCTACCCCCAATTCCTCTTCTAGACTCATATTTCCCCTTTCACAGAATCTTTGAACCCCGATGGTGATCCACCTTGTTGTCCTCGCGGTTCTAGTCTCCTCCTAGCCTATTGAGGCTACCTAGTAGTTTGAAAGGTTCTGTGAGAAGGAAGGAACCCCTGCCTGCCGCCCTGAGGACCAGATGCTTGAAGTCAATGTCCAGATTGACCGCGCAAGGCTGCTGCTCACATAAGAGGAAAGGGATCGAGGTTGAAGATAAACCTTCAGTGAAAAGGCCACATCACCCTTAACCTCTACACTGAAAGGTAAGGGGTGATTTTGTACTTTGCCTCCTTTTCTCTTTAGCCCTGGAGGACCCAAGTGACAGCGAGGCATGAGTCAATTGGATCAGCCATTGTTGCATGACCTAGACCCTGTCGACATGGCTACCTAGTTGGCAAACTCTGATTGCCTAATTAAGTTAATCTTGAAATAATTATAGTAATTAATTGGTAAGTTAGATGGAGATAAGTAATATATGAAAATTACTTAGAAAAATTTGAGGTTTGCAATAAAATTTGTTTCATAGCTTGATTTCTACCCTAAATACAAAAGTATATAAAATGTTATCTTTAATGTGATTTCATATGTGAAAAACCCTAATAACATAAGATCAATGAAATCAATGATGATAACTTGTTTAATTGGACCTTATATGTGAGGTCTAACTTATTTACATAAAAATATCATCTTAGATCTAATTTAAGATTAAGAATCCATATGTTGCCAAAATTAGGGTTTAGATAGTTTAAGATGGTAATTGAGATGAAGTATATTGATTACATGACATTAGGGTTTCTACAAATTTCATGAGATCTTGGATTTGACTATAGTTCAGAGAAACCAACTTAGGATCTACTTTGCTCCAAGGTAAGAGGGTCATGCCACTATACATATGTACTTTGGTTGAATTGGTTGTATGTATGATGTAGTAATTATGCTTTCAATTTCAAGTTCAATGCTCAAATCATGTTCATCATATAAATTGATTGATGTTTGCTATATTTCATATCATATGGTTATCATGTTCATCAATATTAGAGATTATGATTAATTATCAAAGATTAATGGATTTAAAGTTCATGTATCAAGAGGGAGAAATCACATCATGTTAGGATCCAAGTTCAATACTTAAGTTCATGTTTATGGTAATGTTAATGTTAGAATAAATGGAATTGAATTAATTTTTATATGCCTCTCGAATCATGAACCTCAAGGGGTCTTTATGGGCATTCATGCCAAATTATGGGCTTTTATAGACAAATCATGGTCATTCATGCCGTTATGGGATTTCCTAGCATTATGGGCTTTCCTAGAAATCATGTTATCTTAAGTGGGCATCATAGAGAGATGCATATATTAATTGTTCAATTCATCATGTTATAAGATTCATGTAATGAAGAATGCTTGAGTTAAATTCATGTCAAGATTTTCTTTCAAGTCAAGTATATATATGCTTATTTTTAGTTCTTATAAAATGTATAGTGCTTCTTACTGATGTGTGTCTTTGTTTTCGTATGGCTGTGGGACGAGATGTACCTAGATCAAGGAGGAAAGAAAATTGAAGTGAGTGCTTCAAAGTAGAAGTTTCCAGGACTTAGCTTGGTGGGGTGTCATCTACACCTTATAAGATCTAGTATCATGTTTCCAAAGAAGAATTATGTAATAGATTTGTTCTACCTTTCATGTAGTAGATATTAGTTCAAGGATGAGATTAGTTTATGGTATTAGTTTTCTCTTTCAAAGAACAATGTATGAATCATGATTTCCAATAAATGTAAGGCATTTCATTTATCTTTTTGCTATGAATATCATATTTTGTAATGTTCCTTAGAGCCAAATGACCCATGCTATGGACAACTTAGGGTTTGCTTCCGCTGGCATATATATGTGCTTAGAGGGGCATTATAAGGGGTCACCTTGGCTAGGTTGGCATGTAAAGTGAGGAAACCACACCACCATCCAAGTGGATTGAGAGTAATTATGGCATAACATTCACTAAACATCCTTCCTTAGACACCTCATATTATCCCACTTATTTGGTGATGGTTTATTTATACATGATAAATTTGAAGTAAATTATATATGTTGCATCACTCTCAAATATGTTTTAAGGTTACAAATGGAAGGTGACAAATGTACTAATATATATACATGAGACTAATCATTATTTACTACTTCTTTACATTTTGCAATTATTTGTAGTTGTTCCAAACTGAAGAGAATCCCTAAGGTAGTCAACCCATGTGGTGTACCTAAGGGTGCATGTGGTATTATACTAGTCTTTATTGCAAAAGTGCACCCCTGTATCTCAAGCATCCCTCCATGAAGCATAAAATAAGTGCATGAATAGAGAGGCAACCTAAAATATACTAGATGAGCAGAATATATTCCATGTAAATCTAGGGCAAGGCACGTACATGCCCTCCTAAGATTCTATGTCTATCTTTAGGTAGATATGATTAGAAGAACTAGGGTTGGAACTAAACTATATGTTCTAAGTGTACTAGGACAGTTAACCCTAATTTTCATAAGACATACACGAGTGTCGACTGTTTATAGATCTGATATATTGTTGTAAAAATTCAATCTTTTGGGCCCATTTTTTTTTCAACATGATTTTTATTTAGAACATATAAATAAATCTTTGTACAATCGTGCTTTAGAACCATAGTCTATACATATGTACTAAATTAACCAAAATATGTTCCTATCTACACTTCAACACATGACATCTCTTGCAGTCCCCTGTAGTCCTTCTATGGGTCATCTGTCCATGCATGTACCAAAGTGATAAATTATCTACAACATGGACCAAAGTGTAAAAGAGGTTACCATTTGTTGGTACTATATTCTTATATTGAGATATTTAAAAAATGTATGCAAACATTAAGATTTAGATGTGATATCAATCCTAGGAGGGGACTATTTGGTGGACTTAGTTTAGGAAAATAAGAATAGAAATTATGAATGGTTTCAACATCCAAATTCAAGAGGTGATTTCACACACCTGTGTAGTCATCAATTATGCAAGGTTATCCATGCCCAGGACACTAAAATATTCAAGATTATTTACAATGAGATAATTAAGATAAATATTAGGATTAAGCATTGTCATACCACTTCTTTCAAGAGCTAATGTGCCATGTGTTCAATTATCTTTAAAAGAATGACAATATAAATTGTATACTATCCATTCAAATGGAGGACAAATAATCCACTAAAAATTGTGCACAGGGAGACGAGACACACCTTACCTCAAGTGAGCCAAAGCTCTTAGGGCCAAATCCCAATAAGAGTAAGAACTCCTTGATCAACTCTCGTGCCACCTTAATATTAAACAAAATACAACAAGAATGAATTAGAATTGGCAAACTTTCAAGAGGAAAGAATGTCTGATAAAAAGTTTGAGGTTCAACATTAATAAAAATGCATGGAATTCAAGAGGAAACATCAATAACTTAATAAGAGAATTAAGAATCTAGTACCTTTATTTATTCAAAGCTACATAGATTGTTAATCATTACAAGATCTTCACAAGGAAGAATATACAAAGTATAGTAGAATAGGGTCATCATATGGCTTGGAATCAATTATTTCTCCAATGTTTGCTCTTTGTGTGTTTCTTTGTTTGCCATGTAGTGTTATTAATACTTACAAATTTGACTTGTTCATTTATATTCTCATATAGATAAACGCCTCATTATGTTTACTTATGATTTCATCTTTTTCTCTCTCGAAGTTTATGATATTATTAGGATAATATATAGTTTGTGTCTTTAGGTATAGCCATCCATGATCATATATACTATCATTACTATTTAGGGATTATAAGTAATCAAATGCATATGTCATTCTCATGGTTACATATTCAATTGTCGACATCTTAGACTTTGATCTTATGTTCCACATTATATTTCAACTATATTTCTGAACATAAGTACCTTAGTGACAATATTCATTCATCTGTTAAAGTTATTACAACATTCAATACTATAGGGCACATTACAAGTCATTCTAAGTGACTAGGATTTAAAATATCCATAATATGACTCCTTTCAAGTAGGATTTTCCTTTCTTGATTTCTACTATAATAAGGGCTTGGAGATTGGGATTTAATTTACTCATTAATTTCTATGAAGTTGTCCAATGTATATTTTCCATCCACTTTTGGGTTTTAGTTTTTCAATAATGTATAGTATGACGTATTCCCATTATTAGTTATAAAAATCACATAGGTCTATCTAACTACAATTAGTGGACTAATATTCATTCATGTGATTAAAATCTAGGTTTCATGCATAGTCTAAACCATCATTTAATGTAGAGTAAGTTTATTAGGTTAGGTCATCCATACCTCATTTCATTACCACTTTCTCATTGAGGTTCTTTCTCCCAGATACCAATTAGATTAATATAGGTCAATACATATAAGTATACCTCCTAAATATATTTGTACTTCTAAATGACATCAACTACATATATGCATGCACATATGTATCTAGGTTTTTAAATAACATGTCATAAATTTTTGGAAAATAGATCAACTAGATCAAATTGTCATATGAACCATGCTTTGTATATCAAATATTTTTATTAATATATAATTTCATATCTAAAATGTCTTCTCCATTATTTTAACTGAGTTTAGGGATTACTATTTGCTATACATCGATATAGAAATATTGATAGTTGTACAAATGTACTTGACTGGTTAGGGTACATATCTATGTTTTTAAACATTTTTTTATAAAATAAAAAGATTTATCAAACTGAACAACAAATTAACATTTTTAATGCATCAAGAGAATATAATAATCTATTTTCTCTGAGGTTCATCTTAGATGATATTTTTTTCACCATGTTGTGTATAAAAAGTACCCATATCATTAAGATCTTCTATATCTAATATATTTTACCAACGTATTAATATATGAATTATATTCACATGAAGATTAGAAATTTGTGATTGAGTATCACTGCACTAGTATACATAATATGTAAGAGCTAATCAACTAGTCAGTGCATGATTATAATAGCTATAGGGTTACTGATAAACACATATGAGTTAGTCATATTATTTATATTAATGTGGTTCTAAAGTCAAATGAAAGGGGGCATAATTTCTCACAAGCAGATGTGTGCAAATTAGTCCACAGATCCTAATCGTGGTTGGTTTTATTTAGGATACACCCAAAAAGCTACTTCTCCTAAAGATGGAAACAACGTATCATAAAGTTATGTAATATGATTATTCAAATGGGAGTGATGTGAGAGAGATCTCTGGGGTTTGATACTCTAGTTCATTTGAGTCTCCTTATGGACTATGGAATCTGATTGTGGACTCAAAAATTTTGTGTGGCTTAGTACTTAATAAGGGGAGGGTGGTTTTATATTCCTTATATGTCTTGAAAACTTGGAGAAGGGGAGGCAATCTGTTGTGACATCAAGGTAGATGACAATGGCATCGGGAGGAGGGATTTCCTTCCTAATATACTTCATGATATGTATTAGACAAGTGGATTGAAGGTGGCTGAGTCAAAGAAACCTAGAAGGTGGCAGGGGCCAAGTGAAGTAGTGGAATGATCACCTACTATCTGTAAGGGTTCAAATTTGCTTTTCCTACGGAGGGTATGTATATTTTAGATTTACTATTTTAGTGGGTGAAATCCTTGCTTTTGGCTATTTCCTAAGATCTAGGAGGATAAGGAATTGAGTTAGAAGGGGAGTTGTGTTGGGAGGTTAGGTGTTGATGACCAATGTTCTTGTGACTCATTGCTATCAAGTGATCTTCTATAACATGGTCGAGTGTGCTATATAAAAGTTAGTTATCTATGGTTCCGCAAAGATGCATGATGAGGATAGTGGAGTCTATTACGGCCTCAATGGTGGATCAATTTAGAATCAGGAGATGTCCTTCATCTCCCATAATGACCGACAGTGATGCAGGTTGTCTTCCATGTTGTGAGACCACCAGATATGGGGTATCGAGGTCGAGAGAGTACTATAGAGTTACTAGGGTCCCAAGAAAGCATGAAGGAGTAAAAGGGCTTCAAAGTCTGAGCATTGTACAAATCTATTTATAGGGGTAAGAGATAACTCTTCATCATTTTCCCTTCATGTAACCATCATTTGATGGGTGAGGGAGGAGGTAGATCTCACCTTTACTTACCTAATTATCCTATATCTAGTTTTACTCGATATAAACCCTCATTTTTTTTACTTTGAAATTATGTAATTGTTAACTCTTATGCATAATGGATTTCAAATTTGGATAACAAGTTCAATTTCTTTTCTACTAAATTATAAAATATTATCACATATAGTTCTTGTTCTTAGGTGCCAATTCAACTAATTTTTTTTTTACATTCTAGAATTAAACCATTTGTTCCAATTAATATTCTAAAGGATTCCAATGCCATATTTTCTCAAATCGAGGTTATTTGATCCAAGAATGGTTCTCAAATCTAGGTTATTATTCCAAGAATGGTCCGTGAAATATATGCATACTTGAATATCATAGAATGCCTAAACAATACCAAGGCAGTAGAGGGAGTTAAATCCAAGGACTATATTGTAATAATTTCTCAAATTAGGAAAAGAAACATGTTTTGATCCAAGATACTCAATTATGAACCAAGAAGGAGGAACTAAGGTTTTCAAATGAGGATAGTTATAAACAACTACTCCAAGTAAGTTGGTTTCTAAATTTTCATATGTTACAAATTCCATGACCAAAATTTTCCTAATAAAATTCAGCCAATGTGAAACTTGTGCTTTAACAACACATATCAACATCTGAAGAAATTTGACATTGACATGCAGAGACTTAACATAACATATCTTTTGATGATTTTTCTAAACAATTAATCATCCTAAAACATTATGCTACGTTTATATACATACAACACCATATAAATATTCCCCTATGGATAAGATTTTGTGCAGTTGAACCTAATGCTAATGGCATAAGTAATTATCCACCACCAGCCACAAACTTGTCATTGTAGCTTCCCTACACATTTTTTGCCAAAACCAACCCCATCTCAACCTAGTTTTTATCACATGATTTATCTTACTTATTAACATGTTCTACAAGATGAGGAAGAAGGAGAAGAACATGTTGATGAAGAACGAGATGATGCATACCCACATTTTTATCCATGTAGCTCTATGGTTGCCTGAGATTATTTTAATGATGTGTATTATGACAATCTTTGAGACTAAGTTTATGTATAGTATTAGTGTCCTTATACTATGCATATTGTGAGCTCATTTAGTAAAATTGAAAAGAACTTGTACACGAGACATGCAATTTCTTTAATAAACTACTCATTTTATGTCTTTTCCCTCCTTGTATGTGTATCTTTCATCTTAGCATATTATACTAAAACTCTTGATATGAATGATGTATTACAATGTTTGGTGTATTATTTTATATATTAAGGATGAAAACTTTTTGGATTATGTCATTTTTTTTAATTGATTGTGGACTTTGGTCTTAATCTTCTACTTCCTTATTTCGATATGACAATGGGGGAGAAGATATTGACTATATTGAATTGAACATACATAATATTACATTCATTAGGTTAGAAATTATGACAACACCTAGATTCCAAGAATTGTGTTACTTGGTGAAACTAACAATCATGATTGAGATCATGAGTCGAGGAGGTTTCAAACCTTAGACACCCTATTGGCACATAAGGTAAGAAATCCTGAAATTCGTATTTTTGCGTTCTAGGAATGGTATATCATGTAAAAAATTGGGGAGAACACTGACCCCTTAACTTCTTTTCTCAAATCCATACTTTCATGATGACTTCATATTCCATTCATTTGTGTATATTTCTTCCATTGGGTATATTCATATGATAAGTTACTCTCCTATTCCCTAATTTACAAACCCTAGAAATTGTGATCATGACAAGTCATACACAAATATCAAGATATAAATAATGAAATAGTTTGTGTCTATTTATCCTTGATGTAAATTACCTTTATTGTATGCTTAACTAGTAATCAAGCTCTATTTTGTAATAGGTATAGTTTGAATGAATTGTGATAGCAAACTCTATTGAAAAACCCTAGATTTGACCTAGTGTGTCAGCTGAAAATTTTTCAATGAACCTCAGTCAATGACTCTACGTGGAATTTTCCATTGTACTTGTAGTTGAATATCCTCTCTAATGGTTTGATTGACCAAGGTATTAATTAAAATATAAGGAGTCAATGATTGAAAGTTCTTAGGGAAAATTTAGTAGATGGAGGATGTTTTCTTTACCAACATTGTGCATATGGTAAACCTTTCCCTAGGAAAATGCAGTTGTGAACCTACTTGCAAAAGACAATGTCCAATCTCAACTGAATTTTCACATTTGAATTCTCATTTGACTAACCTAGAGAATATCCCAATGATTTTGTGATGATTTTATATCTCTTGAGGATATGAAGTTGACCATGTTATGTCTATAACCTTAGGTTAATTCTCCATTAATCATTACAGTGGGCCCAAGAAAGGAAATAAGTTTGTTGGAATTCAACTTAATCCTCCTAAAACAACTATATCCAATCAAGTATATTGGGCAGTAAGCACCCTCAACTATGAATAGTAGTAAAATTGGGATCTATTGAAGCTTACTAAGTGGCCTCTATGATATAGATGTGACATATTGCCTCAAATATACTCAAAGCAATGCCTTGATCATTTTAGATTCTTAATTTAGTTGGGGTGGATATGTTGTAGAGAGCCCATCCTAATTATTATCTGGTAAAGCTCTCATTTCTCGCTCTTATAATCAATTTATCTCTAACATTATTAAATATGATCCTTGGAAAATTAAGGTAACATACATGAAACCCTTAAGTAGGGTGAGTAATATCCTTGGTGTTTTCTATTGGCTTCATACATGATAAAGGAGGCCATTTATCCTTGGTTAAAAAAGTAGGTTACTTGGTATGTTCTCTTTGTGAGGTAGTACAAGGTCATGCTTAATAATTATCTTATCAAAGTAACTGAGTAAGAACTTGTTTTATCACAAAAGTTGGTTGCTGGTTGATTATGGTAAAATATCAGGAAAAACACTAAATAAAAGTCTATATTTATTAAATGAATGGAAATAGTAGAGTGGATATGTTTCACCACTGCTACCTATTTTCACTCTTTCATTACAATATAACAAGCACGAACATATAAACATTGATGCTGGGGTAAATAGAATTCTTCCAAATGAGAATTACATTTAGACATTTACCAATTTAAGATCGATGTAGTGTTACCTAGAGGTCATGTTCCCATCACCTCAGAAAATACATATCCAAAGTTCCCATCAAGGGTTAAATATGAAAAATGATGTCTTAGGTTTGATGTTCTGTACATCTAATGTATGATAAACAAGTATGTATTGTATGATTAACATATAAACAAGGAAACAAACAATTGATTCAAGACTGATCATGTTTCATACAAGTAAAGATGTAGTAAAAAGAACAAAATCGGGTAGTTAGTATACTCCCTTCTCCCTAGAAGAAGACTACTAGCTCTTTAAGGAAGTAAAAAGTACAATATGAAAAGAGAGGAAAAAATCTATGATCACTATAAAAAATGGAGATACAAACATGGTGTGTGATTTCATTATCTTCAAGCTTAGATAAAAGGGTGGTCATTGAAGTAACAAGGCACACCCTTTGACTTCCTCTAAAGTTGGACTTTTTGATCATTGATATCCTTCTTCATAGGTTGGACTTCTCCTTCTAAGGGCAGACCATGTCGATTGATGTATGAAAGCTTCCATTGATGGAGATCATATGTTTTCAACTCAGCCTCTATCGAGTCTAGGGACTTAGAGTCCTAGTGGAGGTAGATCCTTCATCGATTGATGGGTCAACTAATTATAATGTTTGACGGAAAATAGAGGCATATATTGAGCATGGAGTTCAGTAGCATGTATGTGTAGTGAATGAAATCAATGTAGGTAAGAAGATGAGGAGATGCAATGACATTTAGAATCCCTATTGATTTAGTTCATCATCAATTGATGTGTCTCATCGAGTAGAGGAATCATTTACTACTGGGATCTCAACAAGAAGGAAACACATTGGCATATATGCCTCATAAGTGTATGGCATTATTGATTGAGGTGTTTCATTAAGCAACATAAATCCTATTGGTTTGAGGATTCTGTTGGTATGTATGCCTAGAGAGTCAATTATATGATGATTGTAATGACATAACAAGTAAATGATTTGATTAATAATAAATGCAAGATTCCAATTTATTTCCCATATTCAGTTATGAGATAATGAATAACATAATAAATGTCTAGAGAATGATATTACTCATTATCATATATCTTCAATTGGGGACCTAAATAATGAGATCATACAGATGTTACGAGTATATACATTCTCATTATGTCCCTGATCAGTTGTTATTGTCGAAGGTAGATAGCCAACAATAACATATAAGATTAGAGTGTGATCTGGTTGATGATAGAATCTCACTAGTCATGATATGGCAATATCAAACCAAGCACACATATACATGTTAGAGAACTATGTATCGGATAGACCCACCATGAGATTGATACATGGAAGCCATGATTATAGAGTCATAGTCAGGTCTCACAGTGATTGTGGTGGTTGTGGTTATTAGACCTAAAATCACTACACTCATCGCATGTCGTTGGGTACACTTTAACATCATCAAACATAATCTTGAAACATGGGTTGTTATAAAGGTGATGATTGGGTGACTTTGACACATTGGGACTGATTGTGAGTGATAGAGATGGGATTTGTCCCTCCAACAGGAGTATCATATCCAAGGCCTCTTGATTAGCAAGACTGAGAAAAGTGTGACCATACATATATGAGTCAATATGTGATATTGAGATTACATATATCTCATTTAGTCTGCTCCAGTTCAATGAATAAGATTGAATAATAATGAGGATGACTGCTCCATGCCTCTAGTTCAATCTGGATAGCAGTGATAAAAAAAACTATACAAACATTGTAACACCATATACATATTGTAGGTTGATGTTGCCCCCCCCAACTTTCCATTCACTTGGGTAGCACTGATGTGCGACTAAGCACTACTCTTTGCTTGTGATGCCATAAGTTGTTATGGACATTCACTGCCAATGTGATAAACATAGGAACTTATCTAGAAGAGGAGTTTGATCTTGAATGATAATTGAATTTATTACTAAAGTGTTTAGGTATTTCAATTCACACAATTGATCAGGTGATTAGACTGCCAAACGACCGATTCAAGTGTTGAGACAACCATTTGGAGTGTCAGGTTGATTATATGTGCATTAGGTGGAATTCATCATGAAATGGCCTGTGAGATGCCCGTATGGCTTGGCCAGATGACCGTCTCAGATGGTCTGAGACGCCTATCTCACATGCACCAAATGGCCATCTTAGAGGTGCAATTCGATTGCTTCGAGGATTGGTGCTAACACCAAGTTAAGTGCTAATTGGAATTGAATTGGAGATATATGTGTAAAACTGGAAAGTGCTAAGTGACCATTTCACTTAGTGAAATGACCATCTCATGTGCAAGATGAAAGTCTCGCTGGGTGAGATGACCATTTCAGCACACATAGGTTGTGAAACTTCTAGAGATGTTGTGAAAATTCAAGATCTTCTAGTCTTTTCAACTCCCACTTTAGTGTCGTATTGGATGGGAACTGGGAACCCTAAACCTAACCCCTCCTATATATAGAGGGGTATTGGGGAATTCCCATAATATAATTACAACACAGAAGATTGAGAATTAGTTGCTCTGAGTAACGTTGTCCTCTCTAGTTGTGGTAACCACGAGAGTCCAAGTAAGTCCTACCTGACTAGGGAGGGTTATCCATGGGAGAGAACAACTGAGGATCATTGTTGTGGGAGAGTAGGTTGGTGACTAGTACGCCAATGGGAGGGACAACTCCTTTCTATTCATTCTAGTAGGATGACAGGAGTTCTAGTTGGTCCGTGTGGACTATTCCAGATGCAGGAGTCCTTTAGCTGTTGCTATGATGGAAAAAATAACTTGTAGTCTATGGCGAGACATGAGGAGCCGATGCAATAGTTATTCGAGTCTTCTATCCATGGAGGAGAAGTCGGACAAGTCCCAAGGCAACTAGGAGTTGCACATACACCGTCCAAGATACATTGCACATCTACATCGGCGAGGATTGTCACTGGACTTGCTTAGGGCTAGGTATATCTTTGTGAAACCATTCTTCCCATTGTATAGTTATTGACGCGATCTTCTAGTTAATGGGAAATATGTCAGTAAAATTTTTATTTCCCCTGCCTATCTAATATCATATTTCCCAGTAGTGGTATTAGAGATACGTCAATTAATTATGTTTTGGAATAATAAATATGATCATATTTTTAGTTTTTACCATATTGCATGCGATGCAAATATTTAAAATGGTTGATGTGTATGTACATCTGATCACCACATAAAGAACCCAAATGATATATATATATATATATATATATATATATATATATATATATGTGCAATTTACATGCTTCGCCATCAAATCGGCTTTGATGGTGGATGTGAAGCATGGTTATTGCCAAAACTCTAGATTTGTGTGTACATGGTTGTGGTTGTTTATTCTTCTTTCTGTTAATTGGTTTGTGTATCGGGCCTCTCTGTTCTTTCAAAATGTAAATTATTGCTCTTCTTCTTATTTCCCCTAAAATGCAACTCAAGGTTTCTCCCATATACGATGTAACAAGAAATAGGATAGTTTTAATTTATGTTTCAATGTGAGATGATGATCTACACAAAGGAGAAAGGAGTGGCTCATGAGATGACATGATCGATTGGAGGACTGATGAGGCCAGATGAAGGAGGACAAACTGATCGATTGGTGGCCCAACCGACTGATTGGAGGTGTCCAGACGCTGCTTGGACCTAAGAACCAGATGACTACTTTAGAAGATCCCAACCAAGCAACTTAGGAGGCAAGCTGACCGATTTAAGAGTTGAACTGATCAACCCAGAATTGTTCCAATACAGATCTTCACCAACAATAGATTGCATATGATGTGGACAATGGGTGGTATTAATTCCTTGTGGCTCCAAGGTATTACATTTTATGGCAATAATTATCACATATGTGTTTTATTTATTGCATGTTCTCATTTGTGGTTATAGCATGTATATGATACATGCTATATATATGGTGATTGGATATTGTATATGTATTATACAAACTCCCTCAATTAGAATATTGAATCTTAGATGCTTTCCATTAGCAACACACATGAAAAGCTTGATCGGCTACGCGTGGACATGCCCAATGTGATGGTCTGCCCTAGCTGGGTGCACATTTATTGTGTTGACTTTTGGGTCAGGCTTAACTAGGTGACCTTAATTGGATTAAGCACCTAGAAGCATATAGATGATCAATGCCAAGGAGTTATGCATATCATCAATCTAAGAGTTGCATATGATGCAATTGGAAAAAGTTACCTACCTAATAGAATCAAGTTGTGGGTGACAACCCTGGCTGGCTCATGATTTGATGAAATTAGGATCTTGGCCCACTAGAATACTGTACGCTATGTACAATATGCTGAAGTGATATTGAGGGCTATCAATTTGAATAAAATAGTATGAACAATAATATTAAAAACTTAATTAATATCATCCAAATTATAAATCAAATCAAATCATTTTTTTAAAAGGTTACAATATTTCTTTGTAGAATCAAATGTCAAACACAAAACACGTTCAAATTGCGATCAATCTTTAAGAAGGACAAAATAGGATAAAGTTCCACAATTGTTTAAGGACTTTGATAAATGTTCTCATCAATGAATAAAAGCTCTATGTTCTTAACAGACCAATGCCAGAGGAACCCGCTGCAAAGGTGCCTAAGGCTGAAATGGGTGCTTACTTGAAGCATACTAATAATGCCATAAACATTTGAATACCTAATGCTTTGTTGTATCTGAGTTGCATGAAAAACATGAAAACATGGACATTCTTGAGATGGTAACACATCTTAAGAATCATGTAAAGCAAATAAGGCATAATGTATCCAAAGCACTAATTGTGTGCAAACTAACAAAGGGAGGTCCAACAGAACACCATATGCTCAATATGATTGGACATGTGGAATGATTGGGATTTCTCTTAGGTCAAGAGTTGACCATTACTATGATAATGAAGCGTTACATAAATCATATAATTAGTTTATCAAATGCTTGGCATGTTGATGCCAATGCTAAGAAGAAGAAGGACAAATCTATGATGGTGATTAGTAGAACTGAGTAGGGAAAAAGCAATGCTAAGAAGTGTTATGAGGCTAAGCTAAATTCCATGTATTCTGCACTCAAAATATGGAGAAGGGTAAGTGTAAAAGTAATATGTCCTTTTAACTAAAACTATAAAGAAAAGAAAGTGCCACCATTGTCACTTGTCTGGACATTGGAAAGAACTATCCTCCTTATAGAGGATCTCAAGAAGAAGATGGAGATAGATATCTCTACTTCAGGACCTAAGAAGAAGTAAGCTAGAACTGTGTGGAGCAAGGGTTTCCACCTTACAATTGGGATCTATCATTCATGGGCACACAATAGAATTAGTGAATTGCTATTATGTACATGCCATTGATGAAAACATCAAGTCTTATATCACAAGAACATTATGTTTCATTTTAAAAGATATTATCTTTTATGGAAATGCCCTATGTCCCACAAACTATGCTCGATAGTTGTAAAGACAAATATGTGTATGACACATATATTGAATGACTTGATGAATCAAACATTGAATACCTATAGCATTGGCATTTAAAGCGCATAATTCAGAAATGCATTTATAGAATCCATATGATGGTTATCTAGACTCTTTTGGTTATTGAACCAATAGAGACATGCATATCTTATTTGTTGTGCAATATGATAAAAGCATCTTCACTAGATGTAGTGGGAGATTGACTATTCCATTAGGACTAGTACATACTAATGTACATAGACCTTTTGGAATGAATGCTAAAGGTAGTTAAAGTACCTCATCATAGTTACTGATGCGATCAATAGATACTGTAATTTATATTCAATGAAATACAAGTTTGGACCTCTTGAAGTGTTCAAGGAGATCATAAACAAAGTACATAACTCACTTGGTAAAAGTATTAAGATACCTCAATAAGATCAATGTTGAAATATGTAAGCCAAGAGTTTGAGTATATTTTGGGAGATCATGATAGTTTATCATGATGAACTCCACCTCAAACATAATGGTAATGTATAATTAGAAGTGTACCAAAAAGAAGGAATCACACTGTGTTAAGTCATGGTGTGATTATCAACATATCTAGATAATCTTCCAATAGTATTTTGGCACATGCTTTACACTAAAATGATGTACACTGTAAATTGGTTAAAAACACCATATGAGATATGGCATGGGAAGCGTCCCGATATGTCTTTTATAATGATTAGGATAGAAGGATTGTATAAGAAAATAGTTTCTTTAAAGGCTTTATCCACAAATCACATGAATGTTATCTTGTTAAATACTACTTATATTCAAACCCAACAACAAAGTGTTTGTTGCTAGGATGGTTGAATTCCTAAAATGGAAATTAGTTCCAAAGGAATTAGTGGGAGTAAAAGTAGAACTAAAAATATTCAAGACAAATAAGAAAACATAGAACCTAAAGAGGTATAATAGGAACAAGGAGAATCACAAACTGTTGTGGAATCTCAAGTTCCTTATGTAAACACAAAACTCATAGTTCTAATAGAACACACCTTAGGTTTGAAAGATTATGATATCTTATACACAAGGCGGAAAGTTGATCATATAGATGAGTCAACAACCTACCTAAAAACTATTGAGGAACCAAAATCTAAGAAATGGCCTGAGCCCATGAGATCAATGATGGATTCCATGAAAACCAACTAGGTATGACCTTGGTGGATCCACCGAAAGGGGTAAAACCCATAGGGTGCATAAGGGTCTCTGTAAAAAAAATCAACATGTAAGGTTAGATTGGTTGCAAAAGGTTTCAAACTAGTTCAAGATGTTGAACATAATGAAGTCTTTTTATCAGTTAGCATGGTTAAATATATCTGGATCATGCTTGCTATTTAGTTTGACTGTGAGATTTGGCATATGGATGTTAAAACCACATTCCTTAATTGGAATAATTAAAGGATTTCTATGTGACATAGCCTAATTATTTTATAAATCCATTAATGCAAATAAAGTATATAAGTTATAAAGGTCAATCTATGGATTGAAATAAACATCTCAAAGCTGGAATCTTCTACTTGACAAGATAGTCAAAGGGTTTGACTTGAGTCAGAATGAAGATGGACTCTATCATTACAAAAGATTTAGTGGGAGAATATTTATATTTCATGTAATGATGGAGAATAATGTCCTTATCCTACATATGTTAAAACCTGGCAAGGAAAGTACCTTCTCTAAAGGGTTTAGGCGAAGCATCCAATGTGATAGGGATCAAGGTCTATAGAGATAGATCTGGAAAGCTTCTTGACCTAAGTAAGAGCACATACATTGGACAATTGTTGAGGGGTTCATCATGCAAGACTCAATGAGAGAAAATGTGTCCATGATCCATGGAGTTTGTCTCTCAGGAGACTAGTGTCCCAATTCTTATGAAGAATAGGAACACATAGGTAGATGCCATATAAAATTGGATCTATCTTGAATGAAATGTTGCATACTTATCCTGTTATCTCATATGTATTGGACATTATGAGAAGATATATCATTATATCATATGTATTGGACATGACAAGAGGATATCTAGTCATCTGATATGTATTGACAAGATGAGAGGACATATATATACCTACCTAGAAATCTCGTATATATTGGACAGGAGGAGAGGGTATTTGTCAGATTCTAATAGAGTCATTGTGCTTTTCAAGAACTAAAGGGATCTGTTCTTTGAGTATGGTGATAAGGAAGAGTTGGGTGTAAAGAGTTACACTGATGCAATCTTCCAAACTGACAAATAAAGGATTGCAATCTAAATTAATGTTTGAAAAGAACTATAATCTAGAAAGGGTTATGAACTAATGACAGTTGTTCAAATATATAGAAGAAGTAGTGAGCATCTTTGTGTTATAAGAACAACAAAGGATACTATATGGATCAAGAAGTTCATATGGGTGAACTTGTGTGAGGTTCCAACCATTGATGACACAATAGAAATACTGATGACAACAATGGATCTACTAGTTAGGATGGCAATCTCATATAGCATACTATGTCACTTCCATCTCATACGAGTGGTCGTAAAATGAATAGATGAGAAAATTGCAAAATACCGACTTAAAATAGATGTTGCTAAACCCTCTATAAAAGAACTTGCATAGAAGCATGATGGTCATGTTAGGTCACTTGGGATGAGATCCATGGGTGATTGGCTCTACGTGAAAGTGGGAGTATGTAGGTATGTATGCCCAGAGAGCCAATCATATGATGACTGAAATGTCATAACATGTAAATAATTTGATTAATAATAAATTCAAGCTTCCAATTTATTTTTTATATTCATTTCTGAGATAATGAATAACACAACAAATGTCTAGAGAATGGTATTACTCAATGACATATGCCTTCAAGTTGAGGACTTGAACAATGAGATCATACATATGTTAAGAGTATATACATTCTCATCATGTCCTTGATTGGTTGCTATTGTGAAAGGTAGATAGACAACAATAACACATAAGATCACAGTGTGAGTTGGTTGATGACAAAGTTTCATTAGTCATGATATGGCAATATCAAACCAAGCACACAGATACATGTTAGAGAACAATGTATCAGATAGACCCACTGTGAGACTGACACATGCAAGCCATGATTATGGAAGTCATAGTCATTTCTCATAGTGTTGGTGGTGGTTGTGGTTCTTAGACCTGAAATCACTAAACTCATCACATGTCATTGGGTACACTTTGACATCATCAAACATAGTCATGAAACATGAGTTGTTATAAAGGGGATGATTGGGTGACTTTGACATGTGGGGATTGACTATGAGTGATAGAGATGTGGTTTGTCCCTCTGATAGGAGTATGATATCCAAGGCCTCTTGATTAGAGAGACTAAGAAAAGTATGACCATACACATGTGAATCAATATGTGATATTGATCTTACATATATCTCATGCAGTCTGCTCTAGTTCAAGGAACAAGATTGAATAATAATGAGGATGAATGATCCATGCCTCTAGTTCAATCTGGATATTAGTGATAAGGAACTATAAAAATACTATAACACCATACAAAAATTGTAGGTTGAAGTTTCCCCCAACTTTCCATTCACTTGGGTAGCACTGATGTGCAACTAGGCACCACTCTTTGCTTGTGATGTCATAAATTGTTATGGACATTCACTGCCAACGTGATATTGGACCTATAGGATCACACACACATCTTGAAAAGTATTTTTTTATCTTGAATGATAATTGAGTTGATTACTAAAATATTTAGGTATTTCAATTCACGGAATAGATTAGCTGACTAGACTGTCAAATGATTGATTCAAGTGTTTAGATAGTCATTTGGAGTGTCAGGCTGTTTGTATTGTGAATTAGGTAGAATTCTTCCTGAAACATAATGTGAGATGCTCATATGGCTTGTCTAGATAGACATATCAGGTGGTGTGAGATGCCCATCTCACATTCCCCAAATGGCCATCTCGGGGGTGCAATTTGATTTCATCCAGGATTGATGTTGACGTCAAGTTGAGTACTAACTGGAATTGAATGTCGACATATGTGAAAAATTGGAAAGTTTGAAATGACCATCTCACGTGTGAGACAACCATCCACAGTGAGACAACCATATCGCTTGGCGAGATGACTATTTTGGCGCACATAGGTTGCAAAACTTTCAGAATTGTTGGAAATTCAAGATCTTCCGATCCTTTCCACTCCCTCTTTAGTCCCATATTGGTTGGGGATTGTTAAGCCTACCTCAAACCCCTCCTATATATAGAGGGGTATTGGGAACCCTACCCCTAAGCCCTCCTATATATAGAGGGGTATTGGGGGCTTTTTAGAACACAATTACAACACAAACAATTGAGAATCAGTTGCTCTGACAAATGTTGTCCTATCTGGTTGTGGTAACAACGAGAGTCCAGGAATGTCCTACCTGACTTGGAAGGGATAGCCATGGGAGAGAACAACTAAGGATCATTTTTTTGAGAGAGTAGGTTGGTGACTGGTATGCCAACATGAGGGACAACTCCTTCTTGCCCATTCTAGCAGGACGACATGAGTTCTAATTGGTCCGTGTGGACTACTCTAGAGGAAGGAGTCCTTTGGCTGTTGCTAGGAGGAAAACATCAACTCACAGTCTGTGGAAAGATTTGAGTAGCCTCTGTAGTAGTAGTTCGAGTCTAGTGTCCATAGAGGAGTAGTTAGACGAGTCCTAGTGCAACTAGGAGCTGCACAGACACCGTCCAAGATAGAGTGCGCATCTACGTCAATGAGGATTGTCCCTGGACTTGCTCTAGGACCAGGTATATCTTCGTGAAACCATCCTTCCCGTTGTATAGTTATTGATCTGTTGGTTAATGGAAAATATGTCAGTAAAATTTTTGTTTTTTCTTCCTATCTGATGCCATATTTCTCAACAGATTCATAGGGTGGATGTGCATTGATGGAAATTATATTATTCTATGTAATCATTGATTGGAGGATGATTAGGTAGGGATCTTGTTAGTGTATAGGGATCGATGGGAACCCATATCGATTGTGCATTTGTCAATATCCCCATTGTGTAATGGAGCCATTGATGTTGGAGTCTCGTATGTATAGGAGAGTTCATAACAATGGGAATACAAGGTGAAACAAACCGCCTGATGGAGGGGAATATTGGAGTTTGTTATTCAGACAACATTTTGGATCGATGGGAAATTTGAGGACGATGATGAGGCACTATATAGAACATATTCCTAAGCTACTTTATACAGATCAATGCTCAAACCTGCCATGAAAAATAAGAAATTATGTAAAAATCCTAACAAATTGGTAAAAATTTAGGTAACCTAAATGGAAGCCAATTCAAAAGAAAAATATAAAATCTAATTGCAAAAGTTTGTTTAAAAATTCCATTAAAACTAGAATAAATGTACATTCATTAGCATACTTCAAGAAACTTTCTCTTATAGTTTGGATTTCAAATATTGAGGATGAGGAATCCAATCACAAATCATATTCATTCCATAGATGACGTATAATTCTACAATTGATTGTGTTCACTTGTAGACACCTAATCCAGTATCATACTATAAGAAATACAAAAAAGATCAAGGATTTATTTTTCCATGAATTTATTCACGCGTTCAGTTGTCTACTATAGATGTTTTCTAGGTGGAGTTAGGGTCAACAAATTTGATGTATGAATCCCAAGGGGATTTCTTTATACCATATGAATGATATTAATTTTTTTAAAATATATTCACAAATAGACTATAAAATTATTTAATGTTCATTCACACAGTTTTCCTCTCTTATATCCACATTTAGAAATGATTTAAATTCCAAGTTGTTTCCTCTTTAAATAATGATGATAAGAATAACCCATGATTATGGAGTATTTGATTAATGTAGTGAAGGTTTCAATATATCGTTCCATGTTATTGATATTACACTTTAAAAAAGAAAGCATTATGTTATATGAAATTGTGTTTGACATTGTAAGATCATTTATAGACAACTATAGTGTGGTTACTTGGTCCTAGAACTTCCTATTGTGTTTGATTTAATGTGATATTATTCCTTTAATTTTGCATAGACTCAATCTATGCATGATGTTTCATAACATCTTTTCTTATCTTGTTATTATAACCATAACTTTGAGTGAGTAGAATATATGGAAGATTAGATTTAAATGCCTAGTTGCATCATGGTGGCCATTGGGTGTTTGTTGACACATCATAAAATGTGACTTGGAGTCTACACCAACAAGAAGGACATTTTCATAGGAATGTAATGATTTTTTTTAACTAATAGGATGATAATAACAAACAAATACTTGAAAAAGTTCTAGAAAATAAAGAGCTTCATTGGTGTAATAAGATTGTATACCATTATTGACAAACAAATTAACAAGCCAAATTCACAAGTCCAAGATAACTTCCTAAAGAAAAGGGTTCTACAATTGGTCGACCACAATGAGGATCCCAAATTTCTTGAGAAACATGTCTTAAATATAAGTTCTCCTATACAATTGGCTCAAAGTTTCCTTGCCAGTATACATTTCCTTACCAATGTTGAGATTCACTAGAGAATATATCAACACCTTTTGTTAATGTATAAGTAGGTTAGAAAATAAGTGGGCTGTTTTGATTCAATATTTTGTTATAAATTCTCATACTTTACATTAATCTTTTGATGTGGTTCGAAAATGGAACAACCATATTCAAACCATTATTGGGATTTATTTGAGTAAAGGTGATTCATTACATTTTAACAATGACACCAAATTCATAACATATTTGAAATATTAGGGTTATATTATGTTTTGTAATAACTAAATCATGTCTATCATAATGAAAATAACACAACTAAAGGTAGCATGTTGTGTTGTATGGAGCATGATTGCACATTTAACACATGTAACCTTTGTGATATCTATAATATCCAGTGAATAGACATGGAAGAAGTATCATTTAACAAATTTTGGGCGTGATCATTTGATAAGGAAAATAAAAACATTCAAACACTAAATTTTGGTAATTTCCTAAACATTATTTTAAGAGGAATATTCATATCATATCATTCATTTATAAAACACATTGTTGTATATAATTCATGTAACCAAAATAAACTTAAATTTATCTTCGAATTTGATAGGCATGTGCTTTATTTCAACTACTATAGTGTATTCATGAGCATAAAAAAAGAAAATAAATGCATAAATTGTCATATTTTGATTTCGATGTCGGTGAACTCCCCATGAGTACCAGATAAAAATTTCCAAGTATTGTAGAAAATATGTCATGTATCATCTTTTGAAATTAAAGAATAGGAGTGGGACATTTAATTCTTTATTGGAAGAATCCCTGAGAGTCTTGTGAAACATGTAAAATCCTTTACGATAAGTAAGTGAATATTTTCCCCTCAAATCATAATATATCTCTTATGAGTGTTTACAAAAGGAAAACATATACTTTTTATCACAACTATCACGAAAGCAACTAGTATCCTTTCTAGCATGAAGGTTAATTTTTAGTGATTATGTGAGATGTTTGTTCCACACATGACTTGTGAAATATACCAATATATTAGATAAAATGCTTGTAATTGTCCTAAAGATGATAAATACCCCGCATTGTGTCTTTGTCTTAGCTCCAAAAGTCCAACCAAGTCTCTGACTAGAAATGTCAATTGAAAACATGACATATTGTTGATATTTAGAGATATCTTGATAGACAAAGGGAGTAGAATCCTTTGTAATTTTTGTACAAGAATGAAATAACTAAGAGAGATAATACTTTTCCCAAAAATAGTATTATCCCCTTCATTGTTATAGATAGTAACTTGTCACCTCCAGCTATAATAAACTTTGATCCTTAACATGTAATTATGTTCAACAAAAATTTGGATTGTTTTTAATGTAATTAAGTTATTTTAAGTTTAAGCAAAACCCCCTTAAGCTACATTTATGGCCTTGTACCCGAAGATCCAAATATCTTTGGTTGATATGGAGTGGTAGTGCACTAAATTCACACCTAAAGGCCCCAATGAGTAGATGATACAATGGCAAAATGGGGAATCAAGCAAAACAACAATAACTATGACTTAATTTAATGCCTAAGCTTCATGAGGAAAATATCGACAATTGATATTATGGTTTGTAATGAGAAGTTAAGACCTAAAAAGGGGAGGCAGGGTGAATAAACTTTATATATATGCCAAAAAAGTTTGATCTCGGGTCCACATAAAATGTGCAAGGCCTTCATTAATTACTTGAATTCATGCAAGTGATCCTATTATTGATAATGCACAGGTGGTTTTCACTATTACTTCTTGTTAATTGTTACAATATTTAATATTCTTATATATAGAACACAAATATTGGTCTATTCTTATCATTTATGTCACAAGAAGTAGAAACTTAATTCTTAATAAAATGGTTTTATCTTGAGAAAATCCACCCCCATATAAACTGTATTGTTATAAATCTTGATTTCTTTATCATGAACATAAGCTATAATTCTAAATCTTGATCTATGTGGTACTGAACTTTAATTTTCCCACCTCCAAATTTTAAATTTTTTCTCGTATAAAGGTACAAGATATAGTTAGGATACTTAGAAGATAAAGTCTTATGTTCTTGTGATCCTAAATAAAGCAAGAACTCAATATAGGAGTTATGGTAGGGAAACAAAGTCTCTAGAATCATATGGATAATGGAACGATAGAAAGGTTCCTTATCTAGCCTATACAAACAATAGTTCCCTATCCTCGTTAACATAAACATCCAGAGAAAATCTAGTTGGTAATAGAATATTATGAAAATTTACACATTATTATTTAGATAATATGCATCTTTATGGGCATTCCATTGGTTGAGATACAATCTTCTACTCGAGAAACTGAGTAACTAATGAATTTGGATGATAAAACATGCCAAAATTTAGAAGACATCTTTAAACCCCCTTTCACATTGTTGAATATACAATAGTAAGTTTATGGGTGATCCAAATTGTTATAAGCCAATCAAATATCAAAATTGGGACTGATGGGAGAGATAGAACTCTACCTCATCTATTCCATCAGAGATATACATAATCAATATCATAGTCATTCCCTCTAGAAAACATTAACACGTCTGACTCAATTGGACTTCATGTGGGTGCTTTTCAATATAAAACAATGAGGACATTCATCATGATAGTGATAAAATTAGATACACCAATTGTAAATGGATAATCACAAGAAGAGGGAACTACTACATCAGGTTACTTGCAAGTGATAGACTTCAATTGAGGAAGAGAAACAACTAAAATAAAATATAGTAACTACTGGGAAACTTAAAATTATTTTATACCATGTTTGATGTAATTGGGGGGATTTCAAGTGTATTTCTCATAGAATTTCAACATTTGAGGGTACATATATTTATAGTTTGTAGCCATTGTACATATACAACACACGATCAATCATGTCAATTAATATCACAACTTATGATAAAAAATACAAGAGACGACATGCGTATATTATTCAGTACCCCTTTACAATGTCACCCAAAATAAAATAATATATATTATTTATAGATTTTCTAAAAGGATGCATCCATTGGGGCATGAGAGGATTCTCATAACCGACATGCATCTTCATGATGGTCATAGATACATTAAGATAATAATATATATTGAGACTAGTCCTCTCTCCATGGGATCTAACCGTAACCGATTCCATCCCTTCGAAGTCCCACTAGGAGAGAGAAACCAGAACACCCAATCTCAAGAATGTACTTTCTTCATCACTTCATTTCTTTGTCTACTTCTTTGTTTAGCCCTTGCTTGTTCATAAGCATGCATCCTCTCACTATTCTCTTCTCGTCCCCATTGTAGTTACCACTTTCACTGTCGTCGCTGCCGCTATAGATTTGGAACAATACCAAAAGGTTATGGAGGCTTCTAGAATCAAGGTATGAATCTCAATCATTTGGTATCAAAGAATTGTTCACTCCTTTAAACATGTTATTTTTGACTTACGTGTGTCCATCTTCACCAGTGTCTTAATATCACAATTTTTTTTAATTTTCTAGCGGTACTAAGGTCTTCATATGGGTAAAATATTCTAATATGTTGTGTGGATCTAATTATGAACCTTTTTGGTATTTGAATACATCACTATAATCCTAGAAATTCAAATCCATTAGATTTGGAAATCACATCGAAACCGAATGATCATGCCTTGGTTATCATTTGCCACATAGTATTCATTATTCTTTCACACTATGTTGGCGATACTTTGTGTCTATAAAAATCTATTTTATTTTCCTATGTGGCACATAATTCAATAGTTTCTTATGAAAACAAAATAAATTTAATCACTAGTGTCTTACGGAAAGCCACAATGTCATTTTGTTTTCTTGTGTGACACATAATTGAGTAAGGGGGCATCACCGACGTAGGTGACATCATCTTGTTAAATTTTTTGCGTGACTTCAAATATTGGTTCCCAAAATTTTGGTTTGGTTTTTCAGTTTAGTCTTTGTATGATGTGCACTTCACAACATCCTATCAATGTGTCACATTGTACCATCTAATAACTTATGGCAAAATATAATGTGGTTTCATTCAAGATCATGTTTATAGTTTGTTAACATTTAGGACCTATTTTGTTTTTGGTACATTGAACCAACTTACTATGGTTCTTTCATATTTCCACATGAGGTTCAACTAACCGACAGTCAGTCAATTTTGACAACTCATTGGATTTCTATAAGTGTAAAGAGTAGTACTCACTTAAAGACAAAGCAATGTAAAACTATGCTTCAAGTGAGTGTGACTCACATTGAGTGACTAATACCATTTTACGTTACATTTTATCCAAATAACTACAATAATTAAAATATCAACATTAAAATCACAACAAAATTATAAAAGAAAAATGAGATCTACTTTAATTTACTTTCATCTAATAAGTCCCACTAGTCACCACATGTATATTAAGAAGATTCCTGTCTCCTCGTCCGCGTCCACCTAAAAATGTGGTTCCCACGGGGGTGAGACAATTATAAAAATTGCCCCAGCGAGAGTTATAACTCTCTGCCAGAAACATTATTATTGCATCTTAAGAAGATAAATATGAACATGGTAATCATATTTATTTGACAACAGATATTTTAATGTCTAACAGATTAGAACATTATTCTATATCAGAAGCATTGAAACTATAACTTGATAGAATCAACATGTCACTTATTCTTTAATGAGTATGAAAAACATGTATAACATCTATTCAAACTACATAATCATTACCACTGCATTAACTCTTTTCAGGCTTAGATCATACATCTAAAGCCTGCATTATCATTGTGGAGTCATGTCCCGTAGCCATACTCTTTTTATAAAGTTTTGGGATCTTAATCCCTCATTTCAACACTGGGAATTCTCATCCCTTCACACTTTCAATACCATAACCATGAAATCCTGGGTATTCAAACCCATAGCTCATCACCTGAGCATTGTTATCACTTTCTCAGGTAACTAACACCTTTAGGTCATCTGATCAAGGTAAATATGATACTTGCTACACAAGCATCCATCATGGCACTTGAGGCCCATTAACTCTCTTGCCACATCTTACCAGGCACAAGGTATATTACCTGGCTATGCTCATCATCTCATGATACCTGCATGGTTAGCATATATGATAGCAGTACATTAATTATCTATCAATACCATGCAAAACAAATGTATCATTATTTCAAGAGTATCACCCTTATTCCTTTATCAGGATTAGGGTTTTCCATCACATATCTCATGTATCCTTCATCCAATTATATTGGACTTATAACACATCAAGGTATATGACCATATTAGGTCACTATCAATCATCTCCAAGTCCATCATGGAGCACCACGGCCGTGCAACCAGGAACAACCGTGCAAAGAAAGTCACCACGACCGTGCTACCTTGCACGGTCGTGCAAAGTGAATCCACCACGACTATGCTACCTTGCACGGTCGTGCTACAAGAGTTCACCTCATGAATCATATTCAAGTATGAATTCTATTCTCTTATTAGGGATTAGTGTTTCACATACCATCTCCCTTCTTTAGAATAGGGATTGCATATAGCATCACCCTTCATTAGGGTTTCATATCACATTGCCCATAATTAGGGTTTACTAATGATTCCCAATTAGCGTTTCTCATGAAATCACCCTCAATTAGGGTTTCACATGGATACACCCTGTTATGACCCACATTTCATTTTACCAGTAAGTACCTTGGTTAGTGCATAATTGAACTAGTTATGTTGAGATGAGTACTTGCTTTTGTTAATAGTGTTTTGAGCTTTGAGCTAGTGTTAATGTATCATTAGCTTGTTTTCTTGTCCTGAGGTTGAGGACAAGTTTGTGCTTAATCCGTTGCCGAAGAAATCATGCGAAACTGACCTACGAGTAAAAAGATATAAGCTTTTTAGTGTGTAGGGACCTATGTGTAATTTTGGAAAGTTTTTGGGCAATTTACACCCGGCCCCCTGGGCGCCCTTCCTTATCCTTTCCTTCAGTTTTCCTTTATTAGTTCTGTTAACCGACCTTGGAACGAACGTATCGTTCATTTCCTTCGGTTGCCGCCTGGGAAAAACAGAGAAGGGGAGAGGGAGAGAGCGAGCTAGAGGAGAAGCTAGGCAACCAAGCCCTCCTTCTCCATTCTTCTTCGATTTCTTCATCTTCTCCAGCCAAATCAACCAGCTGCATCATCTTCTTCTTCTTCATCTTCTTCTTCCTCCTGCAACCGCGAAGAAGATGACCATAGAGATGGTCTAGGGAGCAAACGGTGCTTTCCCCTCCGTTCTTTCTTCTTGCCAACTGCTTGCTAGGTCATTCCGAAGCTATAGGAGTGATTCGGGTAAGAATCGTCCACCGAATCGACCCCAATCTCCTCTTTTATTTCTGCAATTTCCGTTTCTGCGCAGGTTTGACGGCGTGCAAAGTCAGATTGCACGGCGTGCAAAGTTACAGATAGCGGAACGAGTTTCAGCCCAGGTGCACGGCGTGCAAATCAGTTTGCACGACGTGCAAGTCAGTTTGCACGGCGTGCAAATCAGTTTGCACGGCGTGCAAAGGTGCAGAAAAGTAGAACAGAAGTGCACTGAAGGTGCACGGCGTGCAGTCTAGGTGCACGGCGTGCACGCTGCTGTAAAGATCAGAATTAGGCGTGTTTGTGGACGTTTTTCGGTGTATACGAACACACCGAAGTGGGTGAGTGGAAGTTCATTTAGAAATCATTATTTAACTCATTTTAAATGCTCATTTGCTTCAGTATCAGTTGACATGACTTTTAAACAGTGTAGAATGTACTTTTTAGTATGATAAGTTCATTGGAACTTGAAATGCGTGATAAGAATGATGAGAAAGAGGAAATTCTATGTTTTATAGTTGTAATGTGATATTTCTGTTAAATTGTTTATCTGTTTATTTAATTAATAGACCTAGATACCCTAACACCGTAGAACCCCTTAGACAGGTCTGCAACTTTGGGGTGAAACTCGTGTTGCAACATCATCCGTGCTTGTGTCGCGGACAAACGAGGAAAGAGAGGCAGTGTCCAACAACAATCGTGCTTGTGTCACGATGGCACTGCGATAACAAAAGAAAACTTGGTTATCTAACACCATTCGTGCTTGTGTCACGAAGGTAACCCTGTGACTCTCCGCCGGTGTACTCAGGTTAAAGGAGAAGTCGGGAGCACACGTGGTTGTGCAGCACACGTGGTTGTGCGTTGAGGCCGTAGAGCCTGGGTCTTGTGCAGACCAGGACGAGTAGTCAGACTTAGCACTTCCCGGGTGTGTCGCTAAGTCTTGTACGGTGGGACCGTAGCATGGACTTGTTGCGGATCTTTATATGCAGAGTAAACTGCATATATTTAGGGCATAATAATAAAATGAATAAATAATCAAGTAGGTTCACAGTAAATTTGTATAATATGTTCATCTATCTGAATTACCGATTGATGCTTAGAAATGTGATTATTATCTGTATATCTGCTAAGTCAGTAGAACTGCCATGCTTGAACTGTATATCTATTTATTTCCAGTTTATAAACCTGACGAGTTGTTTAGTGATAGCTAAGTGAAATGTTATTCACTGAGTGAGTAGGCTCATCCCTCTACTCAAACATTTTCAGGTCAGCATCAGCATCAGGAATCAGAAGGATCGTTCCATCCTAACGCTTAGTTGATAGAAGGTTTGTAGTTAATCTAGTTAGAGGTCTCTTAGTCCATTCCCCTCGATCTTCGGGACAAGGTGTGAGTGAGAGAGAGAATGTGTACAAGATGTAAATTAATGTTATGCTTTCTTTATGTTAATCAATGTATTATGCTGTAGACCTTGCTTGTATCTTTAATCAGTTAAATAGGAAAAGTTCCTACAGTTTGCTCAGTTTTCTGTTTACAGTTTAAACTTGGTTATCATTTAAATGCCTTGAATTGTTTTAAAAAGTGAAGAGTGGTTGGCTTATGTGTAAATCCCATCCTGTCACGCCTTAATTTCGTGGTTTGTGGCTAAAGTGAAATTGGGGTGTGACAACTCTTGGTATCAGAGCTTAGGTTTGAGTACTTAGTTACTCAAGGTCGGGGGACGATAAGAGACCAATAGGATTAAGGTTTAGGTGTCTTTCTTCTATCTGTAGTTTTCTAACAGGAAATATTATGTTATATCATTGCAGATGGAAGGAAGAGGCTTTGATCGTGATGATCAGGCCGAGAGCCATGTTGGCCCTGATCCTTTGTACTTGGGTCCAGGTGGTGGTGACCACGTGGATGAAGCATCCAGGATGTACAGGATGTTCCTGGAGACCAAAGAAAGGTACAAGGCTGATAGGCGAGATTCTTCTTCTACCAGCAGCAAAGATCTGATGCGATCTTATGAGCTTGTGAAGAATCTTGGTGGCACAGAGTTAAGTGGCACTACAGATCCAGCAGAGGCTGATGAATGGTTTAGACAGGTAGAAAAGGTCTTTCGTCTGATGGGGCTTCCAGAAGGTAAGAAGATCAATCATGCGGTCTACCTTTTAACAGGCGATGCAGAGTTGTGGTGGCGTGGTGTGGAAGAAAAGAGGAGAGGTACAGAGCTTTCCTGGCAGGATTTCTCTGAGGAGTTTCATCTCAAATTCTATCCACCCACTTTCCTTAATGAGAAAATCAGGCAGTTACAGAATATTAAGCAGGGGAACATGACAGTCACTGAGTATGAAGCGCTTTTCACACGGTTAGCTAATTTCTGTCCACAGCTTGTTCCCGACAACATAGAAAGATGCAGAAGGTTTCAAGAAGGACTAAGGCCAGAGATTCGGCATACAGTTTCTGCTACTAGTAGGAGGAACAGAGAGAACTTTTGTGAGTTTGTTGAGGCTGCTAGACAGGTTGAAGAATCTGTGAATGCTGCCAAGGTGCCCGAGTCTAAGAAAAGATCTGCAGACTTCAGTAGAGGGCAATCCAGTAGTGGATACAGAGGTGGAGGTAGAGGTTTCTTTTCTAAGCTTGGACGTGGCCTTGGTTGTTTCGGCAGGAAGAGATCTGAGGATGTCACTACTTCTAGAGGCAGAGGAGGATACAACCCAGGAAGATGGGGCAGTGCCGATAGTGGGCAGTCTTCTGGGTCGTCAATGTCAGTGACAGGTCCCCAGAGACAAGAGTTACCGCCATGTGACAAATGTGGAAGGCCACATACTGGACCGTGTTGGAGTTCTAGTTGTTATGCCTGTGGACAGATAGGACATGTCAAAAGGGAATGTGCTCAACTTCGACAAGCAGCATCACAAGTTTTCCAGCCTCAATACCATGATGTTCCGAGTTCCTCTGTGGCTTCTGGTTCTAGAGGTGGTGGAGTGTCTAGTGGCAGGAGTGGTCAGAGAGGACAGCGTGGCAGAGGGAGAGCTTCAGCACGTTTCTTTTCTTTGACACCTCAGGAAGGTATAATTTCTTCACAAGTTGTTACAGGAGAGATGCTTTTGTTTAATAGTATACCAGTTTCAGTTTTGATAGATCCGGGAGCTACTCACTCTTTTATACAGCGCTCTTTAGTCAGTAAACTTAATCTGTTAACTCAAGAATTGGCAAATGAGTTAGTGTTGAGGGTTCCACTAGGTGGACCAATAGTTTTATCCGAGTTCTGTCCCGGATGCTAGTTATCTTTTGGAGGTCTCACCTTTGCTGCTAATCTCATACCCTTGGATGTAAATACCTTTCAAGTCATCTTGGGTATGGATTGTCTTGAGGCATATCGAGTGCAACTCGATTGTTGGAAGAAGGAAGCTACCTTTCAACTAGGAGAATTTTCTTATGTCTTTACTGGAGACAAGAAAGTTCTACCTACGTGCATAATATCAGCTGCTGTAGCTGATAAGATGTTACAGAAAGGATGTGAAGCGTTCCTTGCTCATGTGGTTGACACCAGAGCAGAGAAGAGCACCGCCAGTGTTTATGATGTTCCTGTGGTTCGTGAGTTCTCTGATGTTTTTCCAGAGGAGTTACCAGGCTTACCTCCTGTCAGAGACATTGATTTTGAAATTCAGATATATCCAGGTAGTCATCCAGTAGCACTGCCAGCCTATAGAATGGCACCTGCAGAGTTGAAGGAACTCAAGGTGCAGTTGCAGGAATTGCTAGATAAGGGTTTCATTAGACCCAGTTCTTCACCGTGGGGTGCTCCAGTCCTGTTTGTTAAGAAAAAGGATGGTACCATGCGTCTCTGTATAGATTACAGGCAACTGAACAAGATCACTATTAAGAACAAGTATCCATTGCCGAGAATAGATGATCTGTTTGATCAGTTGCGTGGAGAGACGATCTTCTCTAAAATAGATTTGAGATCTGGATATCATCAGCTTAGAATAAAGGCTTTTGATATTCCCAAAACAGCTTTTAGAACCAGGTATGGGCATTATGAGTTTTTGGTCATGTCGTTTGGACTGACCAATGCCCCAGCAGCCTTTATGGATATGATGAATCGGATTTTCAAACCGTTCCTAGATCAGTTTATTGTAGTCTTTATAGATGATATTCTGATCTACTCCAGAGACGATGCACAACATGAGCAACACCTGAGAGTAGTGTTGCAGTTGTTGAGACAACACCAGTTGTTTGCTAAATTTAGCAAATGCGAGTTCTGGTTGGCCGAGGTAGCATTTCTTGGACATGTTATCTCGAGAGGTGGAGTTAATGTTGACCCTAAGAAAGTTGATTCTGTACTTCAGTGGGAACAGCCTAAGACTCCTACTGAGATCAGAAGTTTCTTGGGATTAGCAAGTTATTACAGAAGGTTCATACAGAACTTCAGTGCGTTAGCATCACCTTTGACACGCTTGACGAGGAAGGATGTACCATTTGTTTGGTCTGATAATTGTGAGAGAAGTTTTCAGATTTTGAAGAAGAGGTTGACTTCAGCACCAGTGTTGGTTTTGCCTGAAGCAGAAAAAGGCTATACAGTGTTCTGTGATGCTTCCAGGAGGGGTTTGGGCTGTGTACTGATGCAAGAAGGCAAAGTTGTGGCGTACGCATCTAGACAGCTTAAGAAGAATGAAGAGAATTACCCGATCCATGATTTGGAATTAGCTGCTATAGTTCATTCTCTTAAGACATGGCGTCATTACTTGTATGGTGAGACATGTCAGGTGTTTACAGACCATAAGAGCTTGAAATATATCTTCACTCAGAAGGATTTGAATTTGAGACAGCGCAGATGGCTTGAGTTGATCAAGGACTATGATGTGACAATCGATTACCATCCTGGTAAGGTGAATGTTGTAGCTGATGCTTTGAGTAGAAAGTCAAGTTCAACAACAAATGCATTTTCTATGGCATGTTTCAAGAGAGACTTGCTTGTAGATATGCGAAGGTTGAACTTAGACTTGGATGTGACTGGACAAAGTGGGTTGATTGCTCAGATGCAAGTCAGACCTACTTTCTATAATCAGATTAAGGAATTACAGCAGAGTGATGATGAGTTGTGGCAAATCATGCAGGAAATGTCAGAAGGTAAGAGAACAGAGTTCAGGTTTTCTGATGAAGGCATGTTGTATCTTCATGATAGGTTATGTGTACCTAGAAATAGTGAGTTGAAAGAGCAGATTCTTGAGGAAGCACATACTTCTATGTATGCTATGCATCCAGGTAACACAAAGTTGTACAGGAACCTCAAAGAGCTGTACTGGTGGTCTGGTATGAAAAAGGATGTGGCTGAATATGTGGCTAGGTGCGGGGTGTGTCATCAGGTTAAAGCTGAGCATCAGAAACCTACTGGTACCTTGCAGTTGCTTCCTATACCAGAATGGAAATGGGAACACATCACGATGGACTTTGTGGTAGGATTACCCACGACGCCTAAGGGTTCAGACTCAATATGGGTGATTGTGGATAGACTAACTAAGTCTGCTCACTTTCTTCCTGTCAAGTCAACCTTTGACGTTTCAAAGTTAGCCAAAGTTTATGTGGATGAAGTAGTCAGGTTGCATGGGATTCCAGTTTCCATTATTTCTGACAGAGATCCAAAGTTTACATCTAGATTCTGGAATCAGTTACATCATGCGTTGGGCACAAGGCTGAAGTTCAGTACAGCGTTTCACCCACAGACAGATGGTCAATCTGAGAGGACCATTCAGACCCTAGAAGACATGCTGAGAGCATGCGTGCTACAGTTTAGAGGCAACTGGGAAGAACACTTAAGCCTAATGGAGTTTGCATATAATAACAGTTACCATTCTAGTCTTGGAATGGCTCCATATGAAGCTCTTTATGGCAGGAAGTGTAGATCGCCAGTTTGTTGGTACGAGGTGGGTGAGAAAGAAATTCTTGGACCTGAGCTAGTTGATGTAACTACAGAAAAGATATCTGTGATCACGGATCAGTTAAAAGCTGCTCAGGACAGACAGAAAAGTTATGCAGAAAGACGACGTCGACCTCTTGAGTTCGACGTTGGTGACGAGGTTTATTTGAAGGTTTCACCGTGGAAGGGAGTGCTGAGGTTTGGCAAGAGGGGTAAGTTGACCCCTAGGTATATGGGTCCATATCCTATTGTTGAGAGGATTGGACCTGTAGCTTACAGGTTGGATTTGCCGTCTGAGTTGGCAAATCTTCATGATGTCTTCCATGTGTCTATGCTGAAAAAGTGTTATCCCGGTACAGAAAAGATTCTAGATCCAGAACCGACACAGCTTAAGGCAGACGTGTCCTATGTGGAAGGACCAGTACAGATAGTTGATCACAGAATCAAGAAGCTTAAGAACCGTGAGTTATCTTTAGTGAATGTTTTGTGGAGGAATCATAATATAGAGGAAGCTACGTGGGAACTTGAATCAGAAATGTGTAACAAGTTTCCTTTTCTCTTTTAGGAATTTTGGGATGAAATTCTTATAAGGGAGGGAGATTGTTATGACCCACATTTCGTTTTACCAGTAAGTACCTTGGTTAGTGCATAATTGAACTAGTTATGTTGAGATGAGTACTTGCTTTTGTTAATAGTGTTTTGAGCTTTGAGCTAGTGTTAGTGTATCATTAGCTTGTTTTCTTGTCCTGAGGTTGAGGACAAGTTTGTGCTTAATTCGTTGCCGAAGAAATCATGCGAAACTGACCTACGAGTAAAAAGATATAAGCTTTTTAGTGTGTAGGGACCTATGTGTAATTTCAGAAAGTTTCTGGGCAATTTACACCCGGCCCCCTGGGCGCCCTTCCTTATCCTTTCCTTCAGTTTTCCTTTATTAGTTCTGTTAACCGACCTTGGAACGAACGTATCGTTCATTTCCTTCGGTTGCCGCCTGGGAAAAACAGAGAAGGGGAGAGGGAGAGAGCGAGCTAGAGGAGAAGCTAGGCAACCAAGCCCTCCTTCTCCATTCTTCTTCGATTTCTTCATCTTCTCCAGCCAAATCAACCAGCTGCATCATCTTCTTCTTCCTCCTGCAGCCGCGAAGAAGACGACCATGGAGATGGTCTAGGGAGCAAACAGTGCTTTCCCCTCCGTTCTTTCTTCTTGCCAACTGCTTGCTAGGTCATTCCGAAGCTATAGGAGTGATTCGGGTAAGAATCGTCCACCGAATTGACCCCAATCTCCTCTTTTATTTCTGCAATTTCCATTTCTGCGCAGGTTTCACGGCGTGCAAAGTCAGATTGCACGGCGTGCAAAGTTACAGATAGAGGAACGAGTTTCAGCCCAGGTGCACGGCGTGCAAATCAGTTTGCACGGCGTGCAAGTCAGTTTGCACGGCGTGAAAATCAGTTTGCACGGCGTGCAAAGGTGCAGTAAAGTATAACAGAAGTGCACTGAAGGTGCACGGTGTGCAGTCTAGGTGCACGGCGTGCACGCTGGTGTAAAGATCAGAATTAGGCGTGTTTGTGGACGTTTTTCGGTGTATACGAACACACCGAAGTGGGTGAGTGGCAGTTCATTTAGAAATCATTATTTAACTCATTTTAAATGCTCATTTGCTTCAGTATCAGTTGACATGACTTTTAAACAGTGTAGCATGTACTTTTTAGTATGATAAGTTCATTGGAACTTGAAATGCGTGATAAGAATGATGAGAAAGAGGAAATTCTATGTTTTACAGTTGTAATGTGATATTTCTGTTAAATTGTTTATCTGTTTATTTAATTAATAGACCTAGATGCCCTAACACCGTAGAACCCCTTAGACAGGTCTGCAACTTTGGGGTGAAACTCGTGTTGCAACATCATCCGTGCTTGTGTCGCGGACAAACGAGGAAAGAGAGGCAGTGTCCAACAACAATCGTGCTTGTGTCACGATGGCACTGCGATAACAAAAGAAAACTTGGTTATCTAACACCATTAGTGCTTGTGTCACGAAGGTAACCCTGTGACTCTCCGCCGGTGTACTCAGGTTAAAGGAGAAGTCGGGAGCACACGTGGTTGTGCAACACATGTGGTTGTGCGTTGAGGCCGTAGAGCCTGGGTCCTGTGCAGACTAGGACGAGTAGTTAGACTTAGCACTTCCCGGGTGTGTCGCTAAGTCTTGTACGGTGGGACCGTAGCATGGACTTGTTGCGGATCTTTATATGCAGAGTACGCTGCATATATTTAGGGCATAATAATAAAATGAATAAATAATCAAGTAGGTTCACAGTAAATTTGTATAATCTATTCATCTATCTGAACTACCGATTGATGCTTAGAAATGTGATTATTATCTGTATATCTGCTAAGTCAGTAGAACTGCCATGCTTGAACTGTATATCTATTTATTTCCAGTTTATAAACCTGACGAGTTGTTTAGTGATAGCTAAAAGAAATGTTATTCACTGAGCGAGTAGGCTCATCCCTCTACTCAAACATTTTCAGGTCAGCATCAGCATCAGGAATCAGAAGGATCGTTCCATCCTAACGCTTAGTTGATAGAAGGTTTGTAGTTAATCTAGTTAGAGGTCTCTTAGTCCATTCCCCTCGATCTTCGGGACAAGGTGTGAGTGAGAGAGAGAATGTGTACAAGATGTAAATTAATGTTATGCTTTCTTTATGTTAATCAATGTATTATGCTGTAGACCTTGCTTGTATCTTTAATCAGTTAAATAGGAAAAGTTCCTACAGTTTTCTCAGTTTTCTGTTTACAGTTTAAACTTGGTTATCATTTAAATGCCTTGAATTGTTTTAAAAAGTGAAGAGTGGTTGGCTTATGTGTAAATCCCATCCTGTCGCGCCTTAATTTCGTGGTTTGTGGCTAAAGTGAAATTGGGGTGTGACACACCCTCAACTAGGGTTTACTATTCATCCTGAATAGTAATTTCATATGTAGACAACCTCTTATTAGGGTTATACATGGAATCAGCCTCAATTAGGGTTTACATCATGTATTGGATCCATGCATTTGTTATACATTATTGATTAGTACCATTAAGGTATCTCTCCCCTAACTACAGTAGGTTTCCAAAAAGGTTTGATCAATTAGGCCTTCAGTAACATGAGGTATCCAAATAGATTGATCAATGGAACCTTCAATTGCACTAGGTATCCATTTGGATTAGTCAATTGAGTCTTTAATTTCATTGGGTACTCAATTGGATCAATCCATTGTTCCTTCAATTACATTAGGTACTCAATTGGATTAACCAATTGATCCTTCAATTGCATTAGGCATCCAATTGAATTAACCAAATTGATTCACAAACGGTTTGAAACTGTTTAAGCAAAAAGCTTTGAAACCGCATGGACTTGAAACCGCATGGGTCTCAAACGGTTTGAGACCGTTTGGTCTCAAACGGTCTTGAGACCATTTGGTGCCAAATGGTCTTGAGACCGTTTGGACTCAAATGGTCTTGAGATCGTTTGGTCCAAACCTCTCAAAACCGCATGAACCAAAAAGTCAATCAAGACTTCAACAACACTCAATTCCAATCAATGGAACTTCAATCAAATGGATCATCAATTCAATCATCAATTGAATCATGAACTCACCCCTCAATTGGGACTTCAATTAGGGTCTGATTTCAATGGGATTAGGGTTTATAATCACCAATTATATCTTTGAAGTTGATTATCAATCAAACTATTAATTGTGTTTCAATTGATTGCATTGGACCTTCAACCATTGAATTCATGGAACCAATAATCAATGGGACCAATGCTCATACTTCAACTGAGTTTAATAGGTAAACCTTCAACTGATTTGACCCTCAATTGACCCTCAATTGATTATCAAATAGGGTTTGAATCAATTGAATTAGGGTTTGGAATCGATGATCCTTCAATACTAATCAATGTATGACTAGTTACTTTGAAACCATAGAACCACCATCCAAATTGGGTATGACCTGACCCCAAACGGTCTTGAGGTCGTTTGGATGACCTCCAAACGGTCTTTATACCGTTTGCCCATCATATCATCAAAATCCAAGTCAACCAATTAAGGTTTGGATCATTGGATTGATCACCAAATCAACAATTGATTACACTTTAACTTGGTAACATTGGATCATCAATTGCTTAACCATACTCACCTATAGACCTCCAAACGGTCTTGGGTGACCTCCAAACGGTCTTGAGACCATTTGGATGAGCTCCAAACGGTCTTGAGACCGTTTGGCTCATCCAACCCTTGGATTCTAGTGAAATTCCATCAAGGATTGGTCTATCGAGTTAATCAACAAATCAACACTTAGTTGTAATATGATTTGGTACATTTGGACCTTCAATTGGTCAACTATACTTAACCCCAGACCTCCAAACGGTCTTGGGTGATCCCCAAACGGTCTTGAAACCGTTTGGGCCAATCAACCCAAAACATCATCTCAATCACTTGCAAAATCAGCACTTAGCCGATTAGGGGTTCATACCACATATTTGGATCTTCAAACACATATCCATACTTGACCCTAGACCTCCAAACGGTCTTGGGTGACCCCCAAACGGTCTTGAGACCGTTTGGGTGATCCCCAAATGGTTTTGAAACCGTTTGGGCTAATCAACCCAAAATCTCAAATCAACTCATTGGACTTTCAGCACTAATTCCAATTAGGGTTTGCCTAATTGATTAGCCTTCAACTCATGGTTCCTTGGGAATTAATCCATAAAATTTGGAGGGTCATTAACCAACATAATTATGAACAGGAATCCCAAACGGTCAACCCCATTAAATGGTTTTGAAACCTTTTTCCCAAAACGGTCAAGTTAATCAGATTGAAAATCAGCACTTAATCCAATTAGGTTTACCTAATGTATTAGGCTTCAACCTATTATTCCTTTGGAGTTAACACATAAAATTTGGTGAGTAATTAACCAACATCATTAGGAACAGTAATACCAAACGGTCAACCCTTGGTCAACCCCACCAAACGGTTTTGAAACCGTTTTCCCAAAAAGGTCAAGTTAATCAGATTGAAAATCTGCACTTAATCCAATTAGGTTTACCTAATTGATTAGGCTTCAACCTATGATTCCTTTGGAGTTAACCCATAAAATTTGGTGAGTAATTAAACAACATCATTAGTAACAGTAATAAAAAACTTTCAACCCTTGGTAAAACCCACCAAACGGTTTTGAAACCGTTTTCCCAAAACGGTCAAGTTAATCAGATTGAAAATCAGCACTTAATCCAATTAGGTTTACCTAATTGATTAGCCTTCAACTCACGATTACTTTGTAGTTAATCCCTCAAATTTGGAGGGTTATCAAATAACATAGTTATGAATAGGATTCCCAAACGGTAAAACCTTGGTCAACCCCAACAAATGGTTTTGAAACCGTTTGCTCCCAAATGGTTTGCAAACCGTTTGGTGAAACTGTTTGGTCCCAACTTCCAAACCGTTTGCCCAAGATATTTGGGGAGGTGTGTGCTTATGATGATGTCATCATCATCAACCTGCAACTCACGAAATATACTGTGATTTCCATGGAAATTTCATCATTAAACCAAACTTAATTTTGGAAATGTAGAAATGATCACCGATTGATAAAGAATTGATTGCAATAACAAAGTTAGGGTTTCAAGTTATAAAACCCACCTCCAATTGAGCTCCAAAGCTCCAATCTCACGCCATAAATGGTGGATGAAGCTCTTGCAACTCCCTTTAGGCTCGTCCTTAAGCTTTTGGATGAAAAAGTTGGCTAGGGTTGAAGAGGAGATCGAAATAAGAAGAAATCAATGATTTATTTTTGATTTCCAACATGGAATCAAGGAGAGCGAAGGTCAAGGGCTTACCAACAGGTTGGGGGTCGTCCTCCTGCTCCTCCTTATCTCCTTGGTCGGTTTTGCAAGCAAGGGGAAGAAAGAAATCCGAAAAAGCCTTTGTTTTGGCTTAGAAAGGGCATTTTTATAAGAAAATTGATGAGAGAGAAAATGCCTTATTAAAATGCATTTAATCCCAAAAATAGTGTTATAACCTCAAATTTCTGAAAATATAATGTAAAAGGCATTTCTCTTTTAATGACTAAATGAGATCTTTTTCTTTGAATTGTGATGATTTTCGTATGAGATGGCTTTGATTGATTGATTTTGGGCCTTGTAGGCCATTAAGCCCAATTGAAAAGAAAAAGGAATTAACAAGGAAAAGAAATTGACTAATAAAAGGGAAATATGAGAAATTGATAATTAAAAGAAGATAATGGTAAACTAATATTCCCAAATATGGGAATCCGTGCCTTTGGGTTTCCTTGAGGTCCAAGGGACCCAAAATAATGAGATAAAGGCAAAAGAAATAAGGATAAGAATTAATTGGGAGTAATTAATAAGAAAACTTGGGAGAGAAGAAATCCTTTTCATAAATTGCTTTTTGCTTCCCAATTTTCGTACAAAGATAGGGAATATTAAAATGAACTTTCCTTTAAATTTGATACCAATCAGAGTTATGGTGTGAGAGATATTAATTTTGCAAGATTATCTTGGATTTGGGAATTTCCCTGAATTATATAATAAATGAATCTACTTTCCTTTGAACGCGAGCAATCCAGCCCGTTGGATCTTGATCCGACGACGATCACTCATCATCTAAGTCCCGCTGGGACTAGGACTCTAAGGGTTATAGGTTGATTCTGCAACCCTTTTTTCTCGCGATCCGTTGATCATACCAGCTGGATGTTGGTTCCAATGAACTCAGGAGAAGGATACACGAAGAGTCCACCCTAACATCTCTGAGTTTCATCGCCAAAATAGGAAATGCCCAACTGGGCAGGTCTCTACCTCGACCCTATATATAGGGGAGGTTGGAAGGAGGCATCATCATCTCTGGTTGCTAGTCCAAACCCTGTGGCTGAACGCGAGGATTTCGTTGGTGCCCTCAATTGCCAAACCTACCCCGACCTTCGCCCTCGCCACCTCCGCGAAGCTCGCCGGAGTCCGGCCAGCAAGGGAGAGTCCAGACGTGGTTGCCGCCTGCAATTGAGCCTTTGGTTGAGTTTTTCGACGGGAGACGAAGCTCCCTGCACCTTCAGCCCGCTCGCAGGAGGACTAGAGCCCAAAGGCAACTCAAAAGTTGACTGCCGAAGCTACAGCCCTCGCGCGAGGTTGAAGACGAAGACTGCCCTGGCCTTTTACCAAACTACCCCTACAGATTGTGAAGTCAGGTAAGGGCACTCCTGTCTTTTCTTAGTTTGAGCGCTTTGTAGGGGCGCGCGTGATCGTGGCCGCTGGATCCTAAGTGGACCACCGGACCATTGATCGTGCGATCCACGTTTTTCCTAATTAGTTAATAATTTGATAAAAACAATTTATCTTAGAAAAATTATATCTAGAGCTAGGAAGCTCGGATGGAAAAACTTAATACATGAAAAATGACCATAAAAATATGAGGGATTTAATAAAAATAGTTTGAGACCCTTAATCTGACTCGTTTTGTAAAAGTATATTTCTAGAATAGAAAAAGGGTTAATTTGTGGATAAAAACCCTAATTGTTGATAAAAAAGTGTAATTAGTCTTGCAATTAAGTTAATTCAAGTATGGTTAACTTATTTTCTATTTTAGATAATTATTAACCTGTTTTGATGATAGAATTACAAGTTTAGGGTTTGTAACTCCATATGTGGATTAAAATGTTTGGAAACCCTAATTTAGAAAAAGAAATGATAAAGTAATTTGACATTAGGGTTTAATGGACTAAGTCTGATCTTAGGAATCTTAATGGATGATTCAGCAAGAAAATTAGGGTTTTATGTATAATTTGATAGAAGTAAGGTAAAGGCAATAAAAAGGAATAATACCCTAATTATGGTCAAAACCCTAAAAAGGGCAAATAACCGAGGAAACCCTTAGAATTATTGAATCATAATGACATGATTAATAATAGAGGAATTAAATGCCTTTTTCAGGAGATTGTGTGTGTGCTTGCTTGATTTCCTGGTTGATTAAGTTAATTCTGCATTCAAGTCTTCATTAATAGGTATGTGGTTAATTATGAATAACCTCTTTAGTTTCCCGAGAGATTCCCGGATGTTTAATCACATTGAATGCAACTAAACTATTTGGATGTTCATATTGCAATTATAAAGTGACTATGACTATCACCATTTAATATAAATGTGTAAATCCTGCACCTACATGCCACCCTAATGGAAGATGCCATAAAGGTCAGGCCCAGGATGGTAGACCAATGGGCACCATGAGAGGTGACCCTAAACACCAAGCTTGGTAATGAGAAGGTGATTGATGAGGCAAGACTAAGGAGCACCATGAGAGGTGACTCCCAGGCACCAAGCTCGGGATTGAGAAGGTGGCCTTAAGTCAAATCCAGGGTTAGGGAAAAAGTGGTGGGGATTGTCACATGGAAAATGTAAATTGACTTGTTAATTACCTTGATTGTAATACTTAAATTGTTAGACTTAATTGTGAAATTTTTGGTTGCCTCCACATACCAGCAATTGTTGATCGATGTTTTGTTTGTCGGCATTTTAGGTAACATCCTGAAAATCACAAACAGAAAAGTGGCACATTGTGAAAATAAGAAATAAAGTGCACGGAGGATTAGATAGAGTACTTCAAGTTGTGGATAGTTAGATTTCCCAGTTTTATAAAGGTAAGTAAAAGTTTTAATTTTTGTATCCAATTCTAGTTTAGTTAGTAGAATTTTATAATTATTGTTGATTATATGCTGAACCTTTGATCCTATAAATTGGTTAATGGCTTTGACCTTCGGGTCTCCCTTAATTGGGGGTTACCGAGAGGCGGGGTCGTTACAATTGGTATCAGAGCGTAGGTTCTCCATTTAATCATCAATAATTATTAAATTTTACAAATTCCATAGAACCGAGGGAGTTATTAGAGGAGTTCCCGAAAGACTGAGGTGTCTAGAAAAGGATCACTTCCGGGGGATGGCAAGATTTTCCTCCGCACCGCTAGTCGGAATATGAGGACTCCCGGATTGTGTGATTGTCTGGACAAAGTCTTAGGGTATGAATAGAAATAAGATACCTCTAGGACTCTCTCATCTTGTTCATCCCTTTGCAACTCAAATTCTATTAAGGACCTTAAGGATTAGGGTTTTCCCTCTTCTCCTCCCCCTCTTGAGGTATGGGTAAGGATAACAAGGTCTAAGGAATCCTCCACCAAATTAATGAAAAGCATGTAAATAAGATGTCATGGACATAATCTTAATAGATAAAGTGCAAAGAATAGATACATGCTTAGGTCGGATGACACGAGTTGTCATTGCCCTCAGGAGAGACCTGAGGATAGACCTCCTTGTCAGGAGGGTGAGTAGAGAGAGTTAGTCTGGGAGGTAGAGACCCCCATTGCAGGTAGAGACCTAGCATATCCTTTAAGGATGATGTTAACCCTAACCCTAAGTGAAGGTTAGAGAGAGAGAGATGACATGATGAGTTAGATGTCATGGTTAACTGAGTGTTTGGCTGGACATGCCTTTGGGATGCCATAAGAAGGTTGATGACCGAGTACCTTGGCAACCCAACCCTGAGAAGGGTCGTGCTTGTTTGAGCGAAGGATAGCTCCTTCATGGATGAGGTTAGAGGAGAACCTTTAGTTACCCTATGGCTTATGCAAGTAGGGGATAGCATGCACGCAGAGTACGTCAGTGGTATGGTAGTAGGATGAAACCCTGGCCAGAAGGGCATGATGGATGGCTTATGAGATAAGCATAAGGGGATATGAATAACACTGAGCCAAACATGAGTTGAACATAGGCTTCAACCACATAGGGGTTTGCTTGAGAATATGAGCCTTCATGGAGAAGGGACCTCTAGTAGGTATGGTTAGAGGTGGTTTTAGCTCTAGAGAGAGGAAGTAGGACCCCAACAAGGAGGTTGGAAGTCTAAAACCCCAAAACTTGAGGAACAGTGGGGAGTCGAGAATGATGCGACCTAAGTGGATGATAGTGGTTGCCTTATGCTTGATTCTTGGAAGCTGATGATATCTTGGTTTCCTTTAGAGGAACCAAACCCTAGAGAGAGGACGATGATTCTAGTACCCATGGTGTAAGTGGTTACCTGTTTGATGAGAGAAAGAGTGCTTTAGATCCTGAGGAGGTTTAAGTAACCAGTTGTGAGGCTTTATACCTAGTTGGTTGCCTTGGAAGAGGACTCAACACCGAAGCGTTGCTCGAATAGAAAGATCATGGAGGTACATGACATACCTTGGACATGCTTGATTCGTGGTTAAGAGGTTGAGCATGTAGTTGGATACCCAAAGGAGAACCTAGGGTTCCTAGGCCTAGGAGGGGAAGCAGTGTATCCGATGATCATGATGAGATTTGAGTCTCTATAGTTTCGAGCATGGTACTCCTTGTGTGTAGAGGTAAAGGAAATTCCTTAGATTAAGGGTGTGTTTGATGAACCCCTCACAGCTAAGTTGATCTAATGTTGAGGAAAGAGGACAAGTATGACCTATCATAGTTATTAGGTGGTCTGATTGTGCCTTAGTAACTGTTAGGTTAGGCATGCTCATGAGCATGTAAACCCTAAGGATGCTTGTGACCTTTGTTATCAAGGTGTAGTTTCCTCCCATCCTAGGAGAGCGACCCTTTGGTAGGGAGTTTACCCGTTTGGTTGGTGTTGAGGAAACCTAAGGGGGTTTCATAGGATCTTGAGAAGCTAGGTGAAGAGTACATGGCATGAGAATGAACCTATAGACCCATATATAGCCATCTCTATGAGCATACAGATGTGTTTCCATGGAGGTAACCGGTATGGGGCCTGACCAAGATAGGCAGGTCGCCATGATCCCTGTGAAAGGATGCAAATCAGGCGATAATGCAGAGAGAGATGATGAAGGCTTGGGTAAGGTTCTATGTTGGACATGTACTATGTTAGAATCCTAAGTCTATCCAAGGGTCAGGTAGGGATAAGACCGATGGAAGAAGGAGTCTCCTAATTCCCTAGTTGCACATGACCATGGGGTCAGGAGGTAACAACTATCATTGTCTGAGGGCCATGGGTTAGGAGATTGATCACCTTCATGAACTCATGGGACCCAAAGGGCATATGAGTAGGGCACTCTCTCATGCATAAGGGAAAAGGGATGACCCCAAAAGTGCCCGCTCCCTATAGACCTAGAGGAGAAGGCCTAGGATTATGCTTGGACCAGGTAAGTCTGAGACCAATTTTCCCGGGAAGTAGTGTGGATATCATGATGTTTGTGATATAGAGACATAAGTTGCATGTTTCAACTTGGATTTGAAAGTGTACGGGCAAGGTGGGCTGTACCATCTCTACTCTTGGAACAGGAAGAACTCTGTATTTGGACTGCAGCCAAATGCTTATTTCTTCTTGTTATGGGAGTGAGAGATAGGACAGTATGCATGCCTTACACCAAGGATAAGGATGATGTAAGTTGGAATGTAGCTACAAGGTATGATGATAGAAATGATAACATACCCTGGTAAAGTGAATGATACATTGATGATTTGCAAACACTAAGAGAGGTAGTGTAGTCAGCTTATGAGGATGTTTTATGAGGAACTATGTGGAATTTGCAAGTTAACCAAGGTCGAGTTCGATCACAGTGAGGATGAGCTCCGAGCTTCTTGATGAAGATAGACTTAGAGTTTGAGATGAGGTGATAAATATAATACATGGAGGTGTATGCTACCTAACACTTAAGGATGAGAGGTGGTAATGAATGCTCTGGTGGTGATCTAGCTGCCTAATTTAGTTAGAGGCTAGAAGAAGTTGAGGTTGTTTGGCTAACCCTAAGTTTGAGAAGAAGATGTGTTTTGGCTAACACTTGGACGTAATAAGATATGTTGAACAAGTTAATGGTTCTTTGGGTAGCCAGTTTAGTCCTTGATGTAGTAAAAGGATGGTGATAGAACCTCAGATAAACTTCTTTGGATAGGAAGGTAATAAAACCATTTTGGAGAGTGGTTTAGGGTTTCTGAGGTATCAAGCTTGAGGAATCATAATAGGTCATGATATACCTTGATACTACAAAGATAGTAAGTGATGGTAGAATTCTGGATGCTTAAAACAAAGTTGCACGTAGCATGTGGCCATGCAAGCCAGGAGGTGAAGGACAAACACCATTACCCCAGTGCATGGATATAAAGTATAAAAAAGTTCCTGAGAGGGAATGGGAGATCTTCACTATGGATGTTGTGAGTCTCTCCTAGACCAAGAAGGTCAAGATACAATATGGGTTATGGTAGATCGCCTTATCTTGATGACATGAGAAAGGAAGAGTTTTGTCAAGGGACAGATCTGGTTGAACAACATATGAAAAGAGATGGTTCAACTACACCATGATGCGAATTCAAAGGTTCTTGATGTGACCTAAAGGTTCACTTCCATGAGGTGGAAGTAGATACATGAAGAGCTCAGTGTTGGTACAGTTTATCACCCCATACTAATGGACAGTATGTTCCGGACTAGAGGGTCTGATGAGAGCATGTGTGATCATTCAGGGTGATACAAAGGGACAGTTCTTAAGATGTGATGTTAACCACCATAGCCTATCGGGATGAAAGAAGTTCTATGAGGAGGTTGTGTCGGTCACCACTTCATTATGATGATGTTGGTGAAGGAGGCCTCGCGAAGGTCAGAAAAGAACCACAAGTGTGTGCAGATGAAGTTGCTTTGATCGTGCAATGGCTAAGAGAAAGCCCAGTGGTGACATGAGTCACGAGTTGATACAAAGCAGACTTACATGCAGTTCACTGTGGGAGAATATGTGATGTAAAAATCCGACCCCTCTGAGCTACAACTGAGAAAGCTGAGTCCCCGATATATGGGTCCATTTGAGATGGATTGGTGGATATGGTTGTGTTTAGCCTTGCCCCTCAGGATAACATGATGTATAATGTGTTACATAAGTCCGATCTAGAGCACTATGTGAGGTACCCAAGCCATGTGTTGAGCCCTGAACCTATTCAACTTTTAAAAGGCTGAAAAGTCCCGAGTCACCTATGAGGGTACAATATACCAAGGTAAGAAAGAAATCAGATGGAAGGAAATGAGATAATGAAGGTTCTTGGGAAACACCATGGAAAGGGTGAAGCCACATGGGAGCCCTGATGGACATAAGAAGACTTATCCTGTTTGTTTGCTTGCTTGATGGAATTTTGAGGGCAAAATTCCTATAAGGAGGGGAGGATGTTATAACCTCAAATTTGTGAAAATATAATGTAAAAGGCATTTCTCTTTTAATGACTAAATGAGATCTTTTTCTTTGAATTGTGATGATTTTCGTATGAGATGGCTTTGATTGATTGATTGTGGGCCTTGTAGGCCATTAATCCAAATTGAAAAGAAAAAGGAATTAACAAGGAAAAGAAATTGACTAATAAAAGGGAAATATGGGAAATTGATAATTAAAAGAAGATAATGGTAAACTAATATTCCCAAATATGGGAATCCATGCCTTTGGGTTTCCTTGAGGTCCAAGGGACCCAAAATAATGAGATAAAGGCAAAAGAAATAAGGATAAGAATTAATTGGGAGTAATTAATAAGAAACCTTGGGAGAGAAGAAATCCTTTTCATACATTGCTTTTTGCTTCCCAATTTTCGTACAAAGATAGGGAATATTAAAAGGAACTTTCCTTTAAAATTTGAGACCAATCAGAGTTATGGTGTGAGAGATATTAATTTTGCAAGATTATCTTGGATTTGGGAATTTCCCTGAATTATATAATAAATGAATCTACTTTCCTTTGAACGCGAGCAATCCAGCCCGTTGGATCTTGATCCGATGGCGATCACTCATCATCTAAGTCCCGCTGGGACTAGGACTCTGAGGTTTATAGGTTGATTCTGCAACCCTTTTTTCTCACGATTCGTTGATCATACCAGCTGGATGTTGGTTCCAATGAACTCAGGAGAAGGAATCACGAAGATTCCACCCTAACATCTCTGAGTTTCATCGCCAAAATAGGAAACGCCCAACTGGGCAGGTCTCTGCCTCGACCCAATATATAGGGGAGGTTGGAAGGAGGCATCAGCATCTCTGGTTGCTAGTCCAAACCCTACGGCTGAACGCGAGGATTTTGTTGGTGCCCTCAATTGCCAAACCTACCCCGACCTTCGCCCTCGCCACCTCCGCGAAGCTCGCCGGAGTTCGGCCAGCAAGGGAGAGTCCAGACACAGTTGCCGCCTGCAATTGAGCCATTGGTTGAGTTTGTCGATGGGAGACAAAGCTCCCTGCACCTTCAGCCCGCTCGCAGGAGGACTAGAGCCCAAAGTCAACACAAAAGTTGACTGCCGAAGCTACAACCCTCACACGAGGTTGAAGACGAAGGCTGCCCTGGCCTTTTACCAAACTACCCCTCCGGGTTGTGAAGTCAGGTAAGGGCACTCCTGTCTTTTCTTAGTTTGAGCGCTTTGTAGGGGCACGCGTGATCGTGGCCGCTGGATCCTAAGTGGACTACCGGACCATTGATCGTGCGATCCACATTTTTCCTAATTAGTTAATAATTTGATAAAAACAATTTATCTTAGAAAAATTATATCTAGAGCTAGGAAGCTCGGATGAAAAAACTTAATACATGAAAAATGACCAGAAAAATATGAGGGATTTAATAAAAATAGTTTGAGACCCTGAATCTAACTCGTTTTGTAAAAGTATATTTCTAGAATAGAAAAAGGGTTAATTTGTGGATAAAAACCCTAATTGTTGATAAAAAGTGTAATTAGTCTTGCAATTAAGTTAATTCGAGTATGGTTAACTTATTTTCTGTTTTAGATAATTATTAACCTGTTTTGATGATAGAATTACAAGTTTAGGGTTTGTAACTCCTTATGTGGATTAAAATGTTTGGGAACCCTAATTTAGACAAAGAAATGATAAAGTAATTCGACATTAGGGTTTAATGAACTAAGTCTGATCTTAGGAATCTTAATGGATGATTCAGAAAGAAAATTAGGGTTTGATGTATTATTTGATAAAAGTAAGGTAAAGGCAATAAAAAGGAATAAAACCCTAATTATGGTCAAAACCCTATAAGGGCAAATAACCTAGGAAACCCTTAGAATTATTGAATCATAATGACATGATTAATAATAGAGGAATTAAATGCCTTTTTCAGGAGATTGTGTGTGTGCTTGCTTGATTTCCTGGTTGATTAAGTTAATTCTGCATTCAAGTCTTCATTAACAGGTATGTGGTTAATTATGAATAACCGCTTTAGTTTCCTGAGAGATTCCTGGATGTTTAATCCCATTGAATGCAACTAAACTGTTTGGATGTTCATATTGCAATTATAAAGTGACTATGACTATCACCATTTAATATAAATGTGTAAATCCTGCACCTACATGCCACCCTGATGGAAGATGCCATAAAGGTCAGGCCCAGGAGGGTAGACCAATGGGCACCATGAGAGGTGACCCTAAACACCAAGCTCGGGAATGAGAAGGTGATTGATGAGGCAAGACTGAGGAGCACCATGAGAGGTGACTCCCAGGCACCAAGCTCGGGATTGAGAAGGTGGCCTTAAGTCAAATCCAAGGTTAGGGAAAAAGCAGTGGGGATTGTCACATGGAAAATGTAAATTGAGTTGTTAATTAACTTGATTGCAATACTTAAATTGTTAGACTTAATTGTGAAATTTTTGGTTGCCTCCACATACCAGCAATTGTTGATCGATGTTTTGTTTGTCGGTGTTTTAGGTAACATCCTAAAAATCACAAACAGAAAAGTGGCACATTGTGAAAATAAGAAATAAAGTGCACGGAGGATTAGATAGAGTACTTCAAGCTGTGGATAGTTAGATTTCCCAGTTTTATAAAGGTAAGTAAACGTTTTAATTTTTGTATCCAATTCTAGTTTAGTTAGTAGAATTTTATAATTATTGTTGATTATATGCTAAACCTTTGATCCTGTAAATTGGTTAATGGCTCTGACCTTCGGGTCTCCCTTAATTGGGGGTTACCGGGAGGCGGGGTCGTTACAAATAGTACCACCTCTTCCTCCTTGGTTTGCTTGCATGCAAAGGAAACTCAAAGCCACCGAACTCCCTTCCATTATCCATGGATTAAGGGAAAAGAAAATATGCACCTTAATTCATTATAATACTAATATATCTTTTTGAGTGGGAATTCTTTAACTTATAAGGTGTGTGGAATTTCACCTCGTTTAGATATTTTTCGTTCCTTATATTGGAAAAAGAACGTCCATCCTTATTCAAAATCAACCAATAACATTTTGGTTGAAGGCCCTTTAATTAATACATTCATTTTTTTGCCCTAAATTAAATTAGGGTTTCACTTAAGATTAAATCTTGATTATTTTAATATCAAGATTCTCTCTCCTCCAACTTAATTCAAATGAGATGCCCTTCTCATTTTATTTGCTCTACATGATTCCAAGAAATATTAGGGACCATTTTGAAGTGGTAAATTGCATATTGAACCCTATGTTTTGGGTAAAATGCACATTACTCCAAACTAGGTTTTAATGCACAAACATTGCTTTATCAGCTCTTTCTTGGTATTCTTGCTATCACACGCCATACCTCTGCATCATATTCACTCTCATGATGCTCCACATCAGAGGAACATCTTATCATGCAACATTTGTAATTTAACCCCTCAACTTGGGTAAATTTCACTTTAGTCCAAAATTAACAAAACAATGTTTCAACGTTGTTCAAACAGGACCAAAATTGAAACATAAGTTTCTCATGAGCCCTAATTACTTTTCCCAAGATAAGATTAAGCATCTACTCAATCTTATTAGGCAAAACATCTAGGGTTAGAATATAACCCATGTCATGGATGTTACAAATTATCCCCCCTTATAAGGATTTCATCCTCGAAATCCCAGGAAAAAGGAGGGACATATTATTCATTAATCATGCCCTCAAGTCTCCACATCTCATCTTAATGTTATGGAGATACCATGGGTCTGTAGTTCACACAAAGTTCCTTTCACTAATTCAACCTTATCAATGTTTATTGTTTATGCAAAGAATAAACCCCTAACATATGATGTCCGTGTCATTGAAAGGAAGAAGCATAAAAGAACATACTTCAATAATCACTCAAGAATACTTATCAAAAGGAAAAACATATATATCTAACAGAGATAATTCACTTAGAAAACTCTATGTAATTGGGAATGTTCACATAGTTCTTCCTATTAGTTGGGAATGCCACATAGCTTTTCCCTTTTTGTTGGTGATGTCACATAGCTTTCCCCTTTTGGTTGGGAATGTCACATAGCTCTTCCCTTTTTGTTGGGGATTTCACATAGATTTCCCCTTTTGGTTGGGAATGTCACATAGCTCTTCCCTTTTTGTTGGGGATGTCACATAGATTTCCCCTATTGGTTGGGAATGTCACATAGCTGTTCCCTTTTTGTTGGGGATGTCATATAGCTTTCCCCTATTGGTTGGGAATGTCACATAGCTCTTCTCTTTTTGTTGGGGATGTCACATAACTTTCCCCTATTGGTTGGGAATGTCACATAGCTCTTCCCTTTTTGGTTTCATTATACTCTAGATTGTTTCAGAATGATTGCTTGATCAGGGCAATAAAAATGATACCAATCTAAGAGTTTCCATACTCACTTTATCATCAATAGTTGTATACCTGGATAGGGTTTACAAATACTGAGATCAAGTAGTATGCACTTACATGCTATCATATTCCTTGCTTTTCATATCATTATACACACATGATTTTCCCTTGTTCCAACATGACTAAGTCATTTAGGAACTCTTTTAAATCTCAAACTTTCTGTATTAAGGACTGATAACCTAGATCGTAAGGCTAGTATCCAGTCCACTATATGCATTACTATTGCCATAATCTGCCCTAACAAGAGCATGATCATAGGATTCTCTATCCTGATCAGGTCTTAATGGGGATTCTCAGGAACTTGTTCTCCTCTTGCCTAGTCCCATGCACCCTCTCCTGGTGTAACAACATTGCTCTTAGCAATGTGTTCCTCGTGTTCTCCAGTCATTTTCAAGTTCTTCTTCTCCTATGTGAGTAGAAGATACTATCAGATAAACTAGAAGACACTTAGAACAGACTCTACAACCTTAGTCCTATGTCTCTGTAGACTCAGCGAACCTAGAGCTCTGATACCACTAAATTGTAGCGACTGTCTCGTGAAAACATGATTAACTAATGCAGAAGCATTCATCAAGCAACGAATTAGCGAAAATCACTAAAAATTTAAAACTTTTTGCAAAGAGATCCACACATAGTAAATCTTTTTCTTCAAGAGCCAAAGTATAACACATTTAATTTTTGGATCAAAGGTACAAATCATGCATCATCTCTTTCTGAGAATTACAAACCATCAACTGACCTGTTAAGCTAAACAAAGGTGTTATAAAATCTTGAGACACTGATCCAAGGTCTCAAAAGCACTAACTACTACTCCAAGGACCTGAGAGTACAGAGACGACACATAGGACTCTATATACAACTATACATGTCATGACAGCCAATGTCCCCACCTGAGACTTCACTACCGTCCCTGCTGCTACTGCTATTCTTCACCTACTATATGATTCCTGTCTCTTCGTCTACGTCCACCTAAAAATGTGGTTCCCACGGGGGTGAGACAATTATAAAAATTACCCAGCGAGAGTTATAACTCTCCGCCAGAAACATTATTATTGCATCTTAAGAAGATAAATATGAACAGGGTAATCATATTTATTTGACAGTAGATATTTTAATGTTTAACAGATTAGAACATTATTCTATATCAGAAGCATTGCAACTATAACTTGATAGAATCAACATGTCACTTATTCTTTAATGAGTATGAAGAACATATATAACATCTATTCAAACTACAAAATCATTTCCACTGCATTAACTCTTTTCAGGCTTAGATCATACATCTAAAGCCAGGCATTATCATTGTGGAGTCATGGCCCATAGCCATACTCTTTTTATAAAGTGTTGGGATCTTAATCCCTCATTTCAACACTGGGAATTCTCATCCCTTCACACTTTCAATACCATAACCATGAAATCCTGGGTATTCAAACCCTTAGCTCATCACCTGATCATTGTTATCACTTTCTCAGGTAACTAACACCTTTAGGTCATCTGATCAAGGTAAATATGATACTTGCTACACAAGCATCCATCATGGCACTTGAGGCCCATTAACTCTCTTGCCACCTCTTACCAGGAACAAGGTATATTATGGCACAAGTCCCAATAAACAAATTCAAACTAATAACACATCATAGCCCATACCTGGCTATGCTCATCATCTCAGGATACCTGCATGGTTAGCATATATGATAGCAGTGCATTAATTATGTATCAATACCATGCAAAACAAATGTATCATTATTTCAAGAGTATCACCCTTATTCCTTTATCAGGAATAGGGTTTTCCATCACATATCTCATGTATCCTTCATCCAATTATATTGGACTTATAACACATCAAGGTATATGACTATATTAGGTCACTATCAATCATCTCCAAGTCCATCATAGAGCACCACAGCCATGCAACCAGGAACGACCGTGCAAAGAAAGTCACCACGGCCGTGCTACCTTGCACGATCGTGAAAAGTGAATCCACCATGACCGTGCTACCTTGCATGGTCGTGCTACAGGAGTTCACCTCATGAATCATATTCAAGTATGAATTCTATTCTCTTATTAGGGATTAGGGTTTCACATACCATCTCCCTTCTTTAGAATAGGGATTGTATATAGAATCACCCTTCATTAGGGTTTCATATCACATTGCCCATAATTAGGGTTTACTAATCATTCCCAATTAGAGTTTCTCATGAAATCACCATCAATTAGGGTTTCACATATATACACCCTCAACTAGGGTTTACTATTCATCCTGAATAGTAATTTCATATGTAGAAAACCTCTTATTAGGGTTATACATGGAATCAACCTCAATTAGGGTTTACATCATGTATTGGATCCATGCATTTGTTATGCATTATTGATTAGTACCATTAAGGTATCTATCACCTAATTACATTAGGTTTCCAAAAAGGTTTGATCAATTAGGCCTTCAATAACATGAGGTATCCAAATAGATTGATCAATGGAACCTTCAATTGCACTAGTTATCCATTTGGATTAGTCAATTGAGTCTTTAATTTCATTGGGTACTCAATTGGATCAATCCATTGTTCCTTAAATTACATTAGGTACTCAATTGGATTAACCAATTGATCCTTCAATTGCATTAGGCATCGAATTGAATTAACCAAATTGATTCACAAACGGTTTGAAACCGTTTAAGCAAAAAGCTTTGAAACTGCATGGACTTGAAACCGCATGGGTCTCAAACGGTTTGAGACCGTTTGGTCTCAAATGATTTGAGACCATTTGGTCTCAAACGATCTTGAGACTGTTTGGACTCAAGTGGTCTTGAGATCATTTGGTCCAAACCTCTCAAAACCGCATGAACCAAAAAGTCAATCAAGACTTCAACAACACTCAATTCCAATCAATGGAACTTCAATCAATTGGATCATCAATTCAATCATCAATTGAATCATGAACTCACCCCTCAATTGGGACTTCAATTAGGGTCTGATTTCAATGGAATTAGGGTTTATAATCACCAATTAGAGCTTTGAAGTTGATTATCAATCAAACTACTAATTGTGTTTCAATTGATTGCAATGGACCTTCAACCATTGAATTCATGGAACCAATCATCAATGGGCCCAATGTTCATACTTCAGCTGAGTTTAATAGGTCAACCTTCAACTGATTTGACCCTCAATTGAACCTCAATTGATTATCAAATAGGGTTTGAATCAATTGAATTAGGGTTTGGAATCGATGATCCTTCAATACTAATCAATGTATGACTAGTTACTTTGAAACCATAGAACCATCATCCAAATTGGGTATGACCTGACCCCAAACAGTTTCGAAGTCGTTTGGATGACCTCCAAACGGTCTTGATACCGTTTTCCCATCATATCATCAAAATCCAAGTCAACCAATTAAGGTTTGGATCATTGGATTGATCACCAAATCAATAATTGATTACACTTTAACTTAGTAACATTGGATCATCAATTGCTTAACCATACTCACCCCTAGACCTCCAAACGGTCTTGGGTGACCTCCAAACTGTCTTGAGACCGTTTGGCTCATTCAACCCTTGGATTCTAGTGAAATTCCATCAAGGATTGGTCTATCGGGTTAATCAACAAATCATCACTTAATTGTAATATGATTTGGTACCTTTGGACCTTCAATTGGTCAACTATACTTAACCCCAGACCTCCAAACGGTCTTGGGTGATCCCCAAACGGTCTGGAAACCGTTTGGGTGATCCCCAAATGGTCTTGAAACCGTTTGGGCCAATCAACCCAAAACATCATCTCAATCACTTGTAAAATCAACACTTAGCTGATTAGGGTTCATACCACATCTTTGGATCTTCAAACACATATCCATACTTGACCCTAGACCTCCAAACGGTCTTGGGTGACCCCAAAACGGTCTTGAGACCGTTTGGGTGATCCCCAAACGGTTTGGAAACCGTTTGGGCTAATCAACCCAAAATCTCAAATCAACTCATTGGACTTTCAGCACTAATTCCAATTAGGGTTTGCCTAATTGATTAGACTTCAACTCATGGTTCCTTGGGAATTAATACATCAAATTAGGAGGGTCATTAACCAACATAATTAGTAACAGGAATCCCAAACGGTCAACCCTTGTTCAACCCCACCAAACGGTTTTGAAACCGTTTTCCCAAAAAGGTCAAGTTAATCAGATTGAAAATCAGCACTTAATCCAATTAGGTTTACCTAATTTATTAGGCTTCAACCTATGATTCCTTTGGATTTAACCCATAAAATTTGGTGAGTAATTAACCAACATCATTAGGAACAGTAATACCACACGGTCAACCCTTGTTCAACCCCACCAAACGGTTTTGAAACCGTTTTCCCAAAAAGGTCAAGTTAATCAGATTGAAAATCAGCACTTAATCCAATTAGGTTTACCTAATTGATTAGGCTTCAAACTATGATTCCTTTGGAGTTAACCCATAAAATTTGGTGAGTAATTATCCAACATCATTAGGAACAGAAATACCAAACGGTCAACCCTTGGTCAACCCCACCAAATGGTTTTGAAACTTTTTGCCCAAAAAGGTCAAGTTAATCAGATTGAAAATCAGCACTTAATCCAATTAGGTTTACCTAATTGATTAGCCTTCAACTCACGATTCCTTTGGAGTTAATCCCTCAAATGTGGAGGGTTATCAAATAACATAGTTATGTATAGGATTCCCAAACGTTCAACCCTTGGTAAACCCCACCAAATGGTTTTGAAACCGTTTTCTCCCAAATGGTTTGCAAACCATTTGGTCACCAAACGGTTTGGTGAAACTGTTTGGTCCCAACTTCCAAACCGTTTGCCCAAGATATTTTGGGAGGTGTGTGCTTATGATGATGTCATCATCATCAACCAGCAACTCACGAAATATACTATGATTTCTATGGAAATTTCATCATTAAACCAAACATAATTTCGGAAATGTAGAAATGATCACCAATTGATAAAGAATTGATTGCAATAACAAAGTTAGGGTTTCAAGTTATAAAACCCGCCTCCAATTGAGATCCAAATCTCCAAGCTCCCACCATAAATGGTGGATGAAGATCTTGCAACTCCCTTTAGGCTCGTCCTTAAGCTTTTGGATGAAAAAGTTGTCTAGGGTTGAAGAGGAGATCGAAATAAGAAGAAATCAATGATTTATTTTTGATTTCCACCATGGAATCAAGGAGAACGAAGGTCAAGGGCTTACCAACAGGTTGGGGGTCGTCCTCCTGCTCCTACCTAGCTCCTTGTTCGGTTTTGCAAGCAAGGGGAAGAAAGAAATCCGAAAAAGCCTTTGTTTTTGGCTTAGAAAGGGCACTTTTATAAGAAAATTGATGAGAGAGAAAATGCCTTATTAAAATGCATTTAATCCCAAAAATAGTACCACCTCTTCCTCCTTGGTTTGCTTGCATGCAAAGACAACTCAAAGCCACCGAACTCCCTTCCATTATCCATGGATTAAGGGAAAAGAAAATAAGCACCTTAATCCATTATAATACTAATATATCTTTTTGAGTGGGAATTCTTTAACTTATAATAACGTGAGTGGAATTTCACCTCCTTTAGATATTTTTCGTTCCTTATCTTGGAAAAAGATCGTCCATCCTTATTCAAAATCAACCAATAACATTTTGGTTGAAGGCCCTTTAATTAATACATTCATTTTTTTGCCCTAAATTAAATTAGGGTTTCACTTAAGATTAAATCTTGATTATTTTAATATCAAGATTCTCTCTCCTCCAACTTAATTCAAATGAGATGCCCTTCTCATTTTCTTTTCTCTACATGATTCCAAGAAACATTAGGGACCATTTTGAAGTGGTAAATTGCATATTGGACCCTAAGTTTTGGGTAAATTGCACATTACTCCAAACTAGGTTTTAATGCACAAACATTGCTTTATCAGCTCTTTCTTGGTATTCAGGCTATCGCAAGCCATACATCTGCATCATCTTCACTCTCATGATGCTCCACGTCAGAGGAACATCTTATCATGCAACATTTGCAATTTAACCCCTCAACTTGGGTAATTTTCACTTTAGTCCAAAATTAACAAAATAATGTTTCAACATTGTTCAAACAGGACCAAAATTGAAACATAAGTTTCTCATGAGCCCTAATTACTTTTCCCAAGATAAGATTAAGCATCTACTCAATCTTATTAGGAAAAACATCTAGGGTTAGAATATAACCCAGGTCATGGATGTTACAGTAAAGGTAAAATGAAGCAAACTAATCCAATCATAGGTGGTGTGTCCAAGCTAGGTGATGGCAAGGTCGGGGGAAGCAAGACTAACATGAAATTCTTCTTCTGTCATAATAAATGACATGCAAAAAAAGGTGTGCTTAAAATAAAAGAAATTGTTAGAAGAGAAAGGAATCATGTCTCTTTGTTTCAGAATGTTATCTTTCAAATGCTCCATTATATAGTTGGTGGCTTGACTTTGGTGACACCATGCACATTGCCAGTAGATTGTAGAGAATTTTGAATCAAAGGAAATCAACATAGCATGATAAAGTTCTCTATTCATGAAATAATTTGGACTCACATGAAAAATTTGTTGGCACATACAAATTAATCCTTGACATTGGGAACTTGTTGAATTTAGAAAATACTCTTTAGGTACCAAGTTATAGTGGAAGTTTAGTTCAATTTTATATTAGATAAGTTAGACTATACCTTCTTTCTTGAAGGTGGAATACTATCATTGTGTAAATATTATGATGTAATTGGTACTTGTATTTTAATAAATAATCCTTATGAATTTAAACAAAGTCCATATTTTTAGCAATCTTTACAATCCCACATGAGTGTATTGGTAATAGATACACACTATTAGATGAGAAATCTTCACTTCTGTGGCATCAAAGATTGGGGTATATCTCAAAAGAAAGAATCCAAAGATCAGTAAAGGAAGGCATTTTAGGGCCTTTGGACGTTAACGATTTTGGAACATGTGTTTAATGCATAAGGTCTAAGAAGACCAAAACTTCTAAAAAGGGTTCCACTAGGAGTTATGGAATATTAGAAATAATTCATACATATATTTGTGGATCCTTACCATCTTGTTTTATTGGGGAGAAGTATTTTGTAACCTTTATGGATGACTATTCACGACATATGCTCATCTACTTATTGAATGACAAAAGTGAAAATTTTCAAACCTTTAAAGACTTTAAGGTTGAAGTAGAGAAACAATTATGTAAGGTGATTAAGATAGTAAGGTCTGATAGGGGGTAAATACTATGGGAGGTTTACTGAGATGGGACAAAGAAAGGGACCATTTACACATGAAGAAGAAGAGGATATTGTACCCAGATATACAATGCTAGACACACCAACTCAAAATGGTATAGATGACAAAAGGAATCATACATTAAAGGAAACGCTTTGTACAATTATTTGTAATTCATCCCTTACTTATAAAATGTGGAGTGAATCTTTCACGACGACAATGCATATATTAAACAAGGTTCCTAGCAAATATGTCTAGAAAACCCCAGATGAATTATGCACGGGAAGGAAACCATCCTTGAACTATATGAACATATGTGGAAGCCCTATAGAAGCTAGAATTTACAATCTACATGAGAAGATGTTTGAACCAAGAACCATTAGTGGTTTCTTTATTGGTTATCCAAAAAGGTCGAAGGAATATATATTTTACTATCCATCTCACTCATAAAAAATAGTTGTGATGGGTAAGGCTAGATTTTTGGAGGATCATCATAATCTCAGTGGGAATGATATACTTCAAAACATTTCTTTTGATAAAATGCAGGATAGTTCTACACCTGCAACTAATCAAAGTCACAAAGGCTATCCAATTATTGTTCATGTGAGCAATTGTCAAGTAGATGAGCTAATAGAAGTAGATCATGCTCCTACTTAGGTTGTAACTGAACATGTTGAACATATTCATAGTGAACAACAGCCTGACGAGCCTACAAAAGATGCATAATCTAATCATGAATTAAGAAGACCCACAAGACTAAGAAAGTGTACCATCCCATCTAACTATGTTGTATACCTTCAAGAACCAAATTTAGATTTTGAAGATATTGAACCATTATCTTTTACTCAAGAAATGGATAGTGAAAATTCCTCTAAATGGATTGCTGTCATGAAGGAAGAACTATCATCTATGGATAAGAATCAATGTTGGGACCTTTTATCTTTGCCAAAGAGTCTTAAACATATTGGTTGCAAATGGGTTTTTACGACCAAAAGAAGCTTATATGGTGAAATTGAGAGGTGCAAGTCTAGGCTAGTTGTAAAATGTTTCACACAAAAGGAAGGAATTAGTTACAAAGAGACCTTTTCTCTAGTCTCATTAAAGGACTCCTTTAGAGTTATCATGGCTTTAGTGGCTCATTTTGAATTTGAGCTACGCCAAATAGATGTGAAAACAACATTTTTGAATGAGAATTTATTTGAAGAAGTCTATATGGAACAACCAAAGGATTTCATTGATTAATGTAGAAGTCATATGATTTCTAAACTAAAGAACTCAATTTATGGACTTAAACAAACATCCAACTATGATATATAAAATTTAATACCATTATATCAACTTTGGTTTAAGCCTAATATTGTTGATTTGGTGTACATACCTCAAGGTTAGCGGGGATGAGTTCATAATATTGATTCTTTATGTAGATGATATTTTACTTGTAAGGAATAACTTTGGTAAATTACATGAAACCAAAAAAAATCTTTCTTCTAATTTTGAGATGAAAGATATGGATGAAGCTGCATATGTACTTGGTATGGAGATTCATTGAGACTGAACTAAGGGCATACTTGGAATATCCTAGAAGGTATATATATCTCAAGTTTTAGAGAAGTATAAAATGAAATATTTTTCACTCAGGCTTGCACCTATAGTAAAAGAAGATAAATTTAATTCCAGACAATGTCCCAACAATGATATTAAAAGGAATAAGATGAGGAAGATATTGTGTGTTTGCATTTAGGAGCTTACAATATCTCCAAATATGTATGCAATCTGACATTGCTTTTTCTAGTGGAATGCTTGGCTGTTACAAAGTAACACATGCATTGACCCATGAAAAAGGTGGTGCACTACCTGCAAGGAACAAAAGATTACATGTTTACATATAGAAGAAAAAACCACCTCAAGTTATGTGATATTCAGATGTAGATTTTGTTGGCTGTCTAGACAGTAGGAAGTCTACAAAGGGCTATATCTTCCTACTAGTTGATGGTGCAATGTCATGGAGGAGTGTCGACCAAAAGGCTAGAGTGTTACTGTGGAAGCAAAATAGACAATAGTAACACATAAGACTAGAGTGTGTGTTGACTGATGAAAAAGTCTCATTAGTCATGATATGTGATATCAAGTCAAACACACAGATATATGTTAGAGAACGATATATCAGACAGACCCACTACGAGAGTGATACATGGATACCATGGAATGGTAGTCACAATCATGTCTCATAGTGATAGTGGTTCTTAGACCTGAAATCACTACATTCATCACATGTCGTTGGGTACACTTTGACATCATCAAATGCATTCTTGAAACACGGGTGTTATAAAGGTGATAATTAGGTGACTTTGACACATGGGGTTTTGGCTATGAGTGATAGATATGGGATTTGTCCCTCCTACAAGGAGTATTACATCTAGGGCCCCTTGATAAGAGAGACTAAGAAATGTATGGCCATACTCATGTGATTCAATATATGATATGTGAACTCACATGCATCTCAGATTGTCTAGTAAGAGGTCAAGGAACATGGATTGAATGTTGAAGAGGATGACATTCAATCCAGATGGTCAGTGACAAAGGAAGTATACGATCACGGTAACACTAATCATAGATTGTAGGTTGAAAGTTGTTCTCTAACTTTCCTTTCACTTGGGTAGCACTAATGTGTGACTAGGCACCACACTTTGCTTGTGAAGTCATAAGTGAGTTATGGACTTTCACTACCAACGTGAAATGGGACCTATAGGGTCACACACATAGGATTAACCTAGAAGAGGAGTTTTTCCATGAATGATGTTCAGATTGATTACTTAAGTGTTTATGTACTCAATTAAACATTCAATCAATATACTTGACTCAGAATCATCAAGTTCAATGTTGAACCAATTGATTGGAGTGTCAGACTGATTGAGAACTGTATTGACTGAGTTCTACACAAATTGGACCACCAACTGACCGGTTCACTGGGTGAACCGATCTTCTCATGGTCAGTGAGATGACCAGTTCACTCTAGTGAACCGATCAATTTACATGGACCAACCGAGTAGGTGTTGGGTTTCCCAGTTTGGGAGAAAAGATTTTCATTTCACTTGTTCAATTTGATTGCGACAAGAATTAATCTTTGTATTAATTAGAAATGAATAAGGAAAGTCAATTGTAGGCATGTCTGGGAAGTGAAATTACTGGTTCACTAAGTGAACCAACCAATTCACACTCCCAACTGACTAGTGAAAAAGTGAACCAATCGGCTCAGTTGCCCTAATGACCAGTTGAGTTGTCAAATGACTGGTTCGTCTGTCATAGTGCAATCAGTTCATGGAAATTCCAGACCCTTCTATTCCCACACAGAATGGGAGCCCTGACCTTGCCCTATACTATAAATAGAGGGGTATAGGGGGCTTCTCAGAACACACAACTTAGAACATCAGTCACTCTATAAAGTTGTTCTCCTCTCTGGTTGTGGTAACTGAGAGAGCCAAAGTAAGTGCTGCCTGACTAGGGAGGCACAATGAGGGAAAGACAACTGTATGACAACAACTGGTGGTGGGAGAGTGTGTCGGTGACTAGTACGCCGATAGTGTGGGATGACTCCTTCTAGTGTCCTTCAGGACAGGACAACTAGAGTTCCCTAGTGGTCTGTGTGGACTATCTATAGAGGCGGGAGGTTTCTGTCGCTCAGGAGGACGATGGTCAACCAAAGTCTAGGTCAAGGATAGGAGTTGCACAAACATCGTTGAATACTAGGTGGTTGAAGACCGCACTAGCTGTGAGGAATTGTCACTGAGAAAGCCTCAAGACGAGATACACCTCACTGAAATCATCTTTCCTATTACATAGTTGTTGATGCGATCTGCCGGTTCTGGGTTTGTGGTTAGATAAATTTTTTGTTTCCACTGCCTATTTTGTCCCAAAAAACCCAATAGCGGTATCAGAGACACGTCAACATACTATGTTTTAGAATTAATGGATATGATCAGTTTTTGGATTTTTGCCATTTATTTATTACATGCGATGTGAATACTTAAACTGGCTAATATGCATATCCAATTAAACACCACAAATCCCTATATACATATATGATATGGTATATATATGCAATCGATACACGTCGCCCTAAAACAATTTTGATGGTGGATATGTAGCATGATTATGGCCTATAAACCACTATGTGTGTGCTTGGTTGGTTGTGGTTGTTTGCATCTCGGACTACATACCTAGTTCTTTCTTCTATCTGAATGTAACTCGAGATAACTCGAGCCTTCTCTTCTACCTTTGCTCCCCGAAATGTAACTCGGGGTTTCTCGAAGAGATATGTAAAGTAGGGTAGTTTATTTCCTATTATATTGAAGAATAGCGGGCACTGAGATGAGCATTTGGAGGACCGAGATGACTGTCTCATGGAGTGAGACGATCAACTGGTGGATTGAGATGACTGTCTCATGGAGCAAGACGAGCGGCTGGTGGCCTGATGAGATGCATGACGACCAAATAGAACGATCAGATGGAGGAGCCAGACGATCAGTTGGTGACACCCAACCAACCGAATGGGAGGCGATCCGATCAATCATGGGATGAGATGATCAACCCGAAATGGACCAAGCACAGATCTTCATCAATAACAAGTTGTTGTATGTGATGTAGACCTAGATGACCATAATTCCTTGTGGCTCAATGAATTACAATAGGATGGCCATAATCATCGCTTTATCACTTCGCATGTTTTCTTGTGGGATATAGCATGTATATGATACATATTGTATATGTGGTGATTGGATATGTATATGTATATAAATACCAAACCCATCAATGTAAATATTAAGTTTGACATGCCTTCCAAAAGAAACACACATGAAAAGCTTGATCGACTAAGTGTGGGCATGCCCTATTGTGGTGCACCGTCTATCTCGTGGAAGTGTGATGGTGAATATGTGGGTCTGCCCTAGCATGGTGCTTATTCATTGTGTTGGCATTTAGGTTGGACTTAACTAGGAGACCTTGATCGAATCAAGCACCTTGAGGCAAGAAAATGTTTATGGCAAAGAGTTGTGCATATCATCTATCCAAGAATTACATATGATACAATTGGTAAATGTTACCTACCTTAATAATTGATTATGGATGTTGGCATTGGCCGGGTAATAACTTAATTATTTTGGATTTTGGCTCACTACAAGGTTGTACGATGCAATCTTCTGAATTGATGGTGAGGGCTATCAATTTGATCAAAATAGTGGGTGCAATAGTTAATTAAAGGCCTAATTAATATCGTCAAATTTATCAAATCAAACAAATAAATTTTTTTTTGAAAAGTTGCAAAATTCTTTTGTAGAATCCAAATGACAAACACAAATATATTATCATTTCGATCAGTTCATAGACAAGATAAAACTTCAAATCTGGTTTGGGACAATTGAGAAGTTTTCTCAATAGTGACTGTAAACTCTAAAGTCCTTGAAAGACCAGAGCCAGTAGAACCACTCAAAATGCACCTAAGGCTAAAATTCGATGCTTACTTGAAGTATGCCAATGATGCCCAAGACATCAAGAACCTTATGTTGATCTATATGAACTATGAGTTGCATAAATATCTTGAAGCATGGAATCATGTAAAGCATGAAAGGTATAATGTCTTCAAAGTGATGTTTGAGTATAAACAGACAGATGGAGATCAAGTATAATCACGTATGCTCAATGTGATTGTGCATATAGATTAACTGTTATTTCTTATAGGTCAAGAGTTGACCAAACATATGATTCTACAATTAGTTGTGTGAATCATATACCCAGTTTATCAAATGTTGAGAAACTTGGCCAAACCACTGTCTAAAGTGCTTGGCATGTTGATGTCAAAGCATGAATGAAGAAAGGATAAAACTTGTGATAATGATCAGTACAATAGAGTCCATAGATTAAAGCAACGTCAAGAAGTGTTCTGAGGCCAAGATTGGGTCCAACTCTTCTTCACTCAAGATATGGAGAAGGGTAAATAGGAAAGGGAAATAACCTATTTATAGAGGATCTTGAGAAGATGAATGTTATAACCCCAATTTCTTAAAAATGTAGTAAAAGATGTAATTTTATTTTAAAAGAATAAATGAAATCTATTTCATTGATTTGAAATGGATTTCGTGTGGATTGGCTTTGATTGTTTCATAATGGGCCTTGTTGGCCATTGATCCCAATTGAAAAGAAAAGAGAAATAAAAAGGAAATTGATTTGAGTTAAAAGGAGCAAGGGTTTGGGAGATACGAATTTCCTAAGAAATTGCTAAAATTTGGATTTATTCTTAATCAGGAAAAAGTATTTTCCTTTGTGTTTGAGCGCGAGCAATGAAATCCGTTGGATTTTGATCCAACGTTGGACACTCTTCGCCTAAGTCCCACTGGGACTGTGATTCTATGGTTAACAGAGGGACTTTCCCTCTTGGATTCCTTGCAATCCACTAAATGTGCAAGATTACTAATGACTCCGTTGGATTCAGGAAGGGAAACCACGGAGATCCATCCCTATTTTGTTTAAGTTTGGTCATCGATTTAGGAAACGCCCAATCCTTGTGAACCTGACCTCGACCCTATATATAGGATAGGGTAAAGGTGGGAACCGACATCTCTTTTTGTTAGCCCAACTACTGTGGCGGAAAGCAAGGAGCATCGTAGTACCCTCAATTGCTCCAACCATCTTCACTTGCGCTCTCGATACCTCAATGAGCCTCGCCGGAGTCAGGCGAGTAGGAGAGCATTGCGGTGCGTTCTTGGCGGACAATTGAAGGTGTCGTTGAGTTCGTCGAAGGGAGGTAGAGCTCCCTAACTAGTTGGTTCATTCACAGGAGGACGAGATCAAAGAGTCAACCTCGCGGTTGACCATCGTTGCTACATCGACGAGGTCGAGAGGTAGAAGAAGAAGAGGACCGCATATTGACCAATTTGCCCCTCGCCTCCTTCAATAGAGTCAAGGTTAGAAAATTCATCTATTTCTTTTGATTGCAAGTAAAGGACGTGCGCATCCACGACTGATAGATCCTCAATGGATCCGCGACCCATGGACCGGGCGGTCCTGCTTTTTCCAGAACTATAGCAAGTAAAGCAATAAAAAGGAGTTTCTTATAAAAATCATATCTTTTGATAGAAAAATCAGATGAAGAAAGTTAATCATGAAAAGTGATCATAAAAATAGGAGGAAGACATTAAAAATAATTTGAAAGCCTAAATCTGTCTCTTTTTGCAAAAATATCTAATTTTGATGAAAAAGGGTGTTAATTTGTGGTTAGAAACCCTAATTGTTAATCAAGGATAGATTTAATACTACAATTGGGTTACTTCAGCATGGTTAACTTGTTTAATGATAAAGTTAGGGTGTTTGTGAACCAAACCTTATCTTAAGGATCTTAATGGAAAATAAGACAAGATAATTAGGGTTTGATGTATATTTTGATAAAAGTAAAATAAAAGTGGTAAAAAGGAAATGAAACCCTAATTTTCAAGAAACCCTAAAATTGGAATAGAAATTCTAAAGAAATAAGATGAAATTGGATAAATATTGATAAAAGGAAGTTGGAATGTTTATTTCAGGATTTCTGTGCATCTTGCATGCTTGATTGGATTTTCTCTCTCTACATAATTATGACTCCAAATCTGCGGTACAAGTATGTGGTTACACTTATGACTACTAGAATTAGTTTTATGAGGATTTTGTCGATGTTTCCATCGTGGCTTGAATTAAACTGTTAGATGAATTTAATTCATGCAAACTATAATGTGGATATGACTATCACCTAAGATATGTGCCTACTAACTCAGATCCTAGTCCCCTCTGTAGTTTGATAGACTGACCTAGTATATAGCTACCTATGGGGTAGGTCCATCAGGTCATTGGATGACTTAGTGCATGACTACCAATGGGGTAGGACCATCAAGTCACCTTGAGTCAGGGATTGGACTACCTTTGGGTAGGGCCATTTCTCTCTATAACCCTAAGTATTGGCTACCTGTAAGGTAGGGCCATGGGGGTAAGGATCTACCATGTGAGAGAGGTAGTATCCATGTCCATTGCAGGGACACTATAGAGATAGGGGATAGGAAAGGATTGAGTAGTATTGCTTAAAACGTAATCTTGAATGTTAAATGATAATTGGTTGATTACATTACTATTATAGTTGCACAATTTCTGTAATCGCCCACATGCCAGCTTTATGCTGACCACATATTTGTTTGTCGGCGTATTAGGTAAAAACCCCTAAAGAATAAATAGTAAATTATCACATTGTGAAAATAAGAAGTAAAGTGCAAGGAGGATTAGTTAGAGTAGATTCAAGCTCTGGATAGATAGATTTCCAAAGTTTTTTAATGTTAAGTAAAGTTTTAATTTAATACCCAATTCCAATTTGGTTAGTAGAATTTCATAATTATTATTGATTATTTGTCAAACCTTTGATCTGGTTTATTGGGATAACAACTCTGACCTCTTGGTCTCCCTGGAGTGGGGGTTACTGGGAGGCTGGGTCGTTACAATTGGTATCATAGCATAGGTTCCTCATATAATCATTAATAACTATTAAATTTTACAAATTCCATAGAACTGAGGGAGTTATTAGAGGATTCTCCGAAGGACTGAGGTGGCCAGAAAAGGATCACTTCCGGGGGCTGGCAATATTTTCCTCTGCACCGCTAGTCAGAATATGAGGACTCCCAGATTTTGTGACTGCCTGGAAGATACCTTAGGATTTGACTCAAAATAAGATAACTAGAGGACTCTCTCATCTTGATTCATTCCTTCTCAACTCAAATTCTATTAAGGATTTCAAGGATTAGGATTTTCTCTCTCTTCCTCACCCTCTTGAGGTATAGGTAAGGTTGATAAGGTTTAAGGAATCCTCCACCAAAGTAATAAAAGATACATAATTAAGATGTCATCGACATAAGTATAATTAGTTAAATAATAGACTAAAGACCTATTTATGTACTTATGTAGATGGCTCATACAAAGGTTGTGGCAATCCCTTTCTCCACCAGTGGAGGTGGACCACCCCGTAAAGAGAATGGGTCTTTCGAGAAGAGGAAGTGAAATCATGGTGGTGAGACCTCCAAGAAGAGAAAGAGACCTGAGGAGGCTGTGCTTAAGGCCCCCAACCTTGAACCAATGCTCGGAAGTAACCTAGAGCAGAAGGAATGACTGGGATATGAGGAATACCATGGGTATGAAGAGGAAGCCCGGATGGAAGAAGACCAACCCAGTGGTCAAGAACAAACCATGGTGGTTCACACAACAGATGTAGTTTGGATGGAACAATAGAAATAACTGACTGAGGCTATCTGTGCCCTGGCTCTTAGGGACATGGCTAGGAATGAGTATGGTGAGACACTTCCTGTTCGACCTCGACTGGGAGCCACCATCCTAGACTTCGTCAAGATGAACGTCGAGAAGTTTTGGGGAGAAGACAAGACTAAAGTGGTCGACAAGGCTGAAGCTTGGCATCTTGCAGTCGAGAACGGATGCCGGATGCTTGAGGTGCAGCCGAATAAGACGGTTCTATTTTCTACTCACCTTTTGGAAGGTGCAACCAATATATGGTGGAAGAACCATATCACGAGAAGAGACCTAAGTGAGGAACCGATGGCGTGGACTAATTTCAAGACCATCTTCACTGCCAGATTCATCCCCGTCTCAGCCAAGAAGGAGAAGGAGTGAAAGTTCACCAACATGACACAAGGAAGCTCGTCAGTTGCGGACTTTGGTCACATGTTTTGCATCTTGGAACATTTTGGGCACATGATGGATGAACAAAGAAGGGTGGACCACTTCATTGAGCATCTGCACCCTACCATCAAGCCACATGTGATGGCTAGTATGCCAAATACCTTCTCTGAAGCCTACAACACTACTTTATACATGGAAAGGACGGTGATGCCTGCACAGAATCAATCCAAAGGATACATGGGTTTCACTGAAGGAGCTCAAGGTCAGAAGAACAATCACAAGAAACGTCACGGGCGTCACCAGGACAAAGGAAGACATGGAGGGAAAGGGAAACCCCATCAAGAGAACAACCAATCTCGATGCCGCACCTGCAGGAGATGGCATACCGGTGAGTGCTGCCATAAGAAGAGGGTCTTCTACCATTGTCAGTAAGAAGGACACTTCATCGTCAATTGTGCTCAGCCTGACCCAAGAGGACCTTTGGGGTCTCAGCCTGTGGCAGCACAACCAGTAGTTGCAGCACCCCCAGCCGGAGCACCTCCAGCTGGAGAAAGGAGACAAGCTAGAGTGTTTGCCATCAACAATGAAGAAGCTCAGAAAAATGCTAATAGGCTGATCGACGGTAATAACCCTTAGATGTTTTTCCTTTTAGTTCAATAGACCATGAAATCGCTTTCTAATGGGGTATAAACTATGTAGGCCTGCTAGAAGTCATGGGACAAAATGTAAAATCACTTTTTGATTCTGGTTCTACTAATACTTTTATTTTGAGAAATCTGTCAACTATTCTTGGTTTGGATATCAAGGATTTGGGTTCTGTTTTGGATGTCACAACCCCGAGTGGTCGTATTTATACCTCTCTTTTGAAAACCCTTGTGTTTCCAGTTAAGTATCTAAACCATGAGAGTCCCACTGACTTCATCCTCCTCGATATGAATGATTTTGATGTGATCATCGGTATGGATTGGCTTTCCACCTACAGAGCCCAGATTGACTGTAGAGAGAAGAAGATTCTTATTAGGAAGATTGGCCATCCACACTTCACCATTCGAGGAAGGAAGGATGCGACAACCATCCTTTATGTGTCCGCTTTGAAAGCAGAACGGGTGCTATCCAAAGGTTGCCAAGCCTACCTAGCCATAGTTACCGTACCTGAAGTTAAGGGATGATCCCTAGAGGAGATAGACGTGGTCCAGGAGTATGCATATGCATTTTTGGATGATCTACCAGGAATTCCCCCTAAGAGGGAGGTAGAATTCTCTATTGAGCTAGCTCTTGGGACTAACCCTATATCTAAGGCACCCTATAGAATGGCCCCTGTAGAGTTTCTTGAGTTAAAAACCCAGTTGCAAGAGTTGTTGGATAAAGGCTTCATCCGGCCTAGTACATCACCTTGGGGAGCACCAATCTTCTATGTGAAAAAGAAGGATGGGTTGCTTCGAATGTGTATTGACTATCAGATGATTAACCAAGCAACCATTAAGAATAAGTATCCTTTGCCTAGAATAGATGACCTATTTGACCAACTCAAATCATCTCGAGTCTTCTCCAAGATGGATTTGAGGTCAGGATACCACCAGGTGAGAGTGAGGAGTGAGGATATACCTAAAACGGCTTTTCGAACCCGATATGGTCACTATGAGTTTGTGGTCATGTTGTTTGGATTATCCAATGCACCTAGTGTCTTCATGAACCTCATGAACAGTGTGTTCCAACCTTTCCTTGACTCTTTTGTGATTGTGTTCATAGATGACATTCTGGTGTACTCAGATGACCTAGCCCAACATCGTGACCACCTGGGTAGAGTCCTTGATATCTTGAGAAAGCATATGTTTTTTGGAAAGGTCTCGAAATGTGAGTTTTGGTTAGACCGAGTCATGTTTCTTGGATACATCATCTCAGGAGGAACAATCACCGTAGATCCAGCCAAAGTATCAGCAGTTCAAGACTGGCTGGCACCAAAGAACCCCTCCGAGATTCCTAGCTTCTTGGGGTTGACCAGATACTACCGTCGCTTCATAAAGGATTTCTCAAAGACTACTTTTCCGCTGACCATGTTAACTCGGAAGGATGTAAAGTTCGTGTGGTCTGACATATGTGAAGCTCGCTTCCAAGAGTTGAAGGAGAAGCTGACAACCGCCCCTGTGTTGACTCTACCTTCTGGCAATGAGGGTTTCATGATATTCACTGATGCTTCCAAGATGGGACTTGGTTGTGTGTTAGAACAGAATCAGCATGTGGTTGCATATGCTTCCCGACAGCTCAAGCCCAATGAGGTGAATTATCTAACACATGACCTAGAGCTAGTTGCTGTTATCCATGCCTTGAAGATATGGTGACATTACCTGTACGATGCTACCTTTGAGCTTCACCGACCATAAGAGCTTAAAATACCTACTGCACCGAGAGACCTGAACCTACGACAAAGAAGATGGATGGAGTATATGAAGGATTATGACTTCACCATCGTATACCATCCTGGTAAGGTGAATTTCGTAGCAGACTCTTTGAGTCAAAAACAACTTAAGTGTACAATTGTTTTTTCCAGTCAGTGGAAGAGTTTAGAAGAGTTGGTGGAGTGGACTCCACAACCGCTAGAAGATCGAGTCCGTTTGGCTAATATCCAGATCCAATCTGAGTTGTTGAGTGAGATCATAGCAATATAGTTGATCGGTGAAGAGCTAGACAAGATGAAAGGTTTAATGATGAAGCCACAGACTCATCTATATGTGGGAGTAGATGGAGGAATCTGGTTTGAGAATCACATATGGGTTCCAGTGGATTCATCGATAATGGAACATATCTTGCAAGAGGCTCATGGATCCAAATACACAGTACACCCAAGAACTGGTAAGATGTTCAAGGACTTGTAGAGATTTTTCTAGTGGCCAGGAATGAGGAAAGACATTGTGGCATGTGAGGCGAGCTGTCTTACGTTCCAGATGGTGAAGGCTGAACACCAATGACCCGATGGGCTTTTACAGTCAATAGAGATTCCAGAGTGGAAATGGGAGCAGATCACCATGGATTTTGTGGTGGGTCTACCTCGGACCAAGAAAGGTCATGATGCGATATGGGTTGTGGTAGATCTTCTTACCAAGGCAACACACTTCCTTGCCTTAAAGACCACTGCTAAGGTTAAAAACCTAGCTGAGTTGTATATCAGAGAGATAGTGCAACTGCATGGTGTACCAGGGTCGATCATCTCCGATAGAGATCCCAAGTTTACTTCCAAGTTGTGGAAGCAAGTTCAAGAAGAACTCGGTACCAAGTTGAAGTTTAGTACAACTTATCACCCCCATACAGATGGTCAGTTAGAAAGGACAATCTAGACGTTAGAACATCTATTGAGAGCTTGTGTGCTCGATTGGGGTGGCTCATAGGAGTAGTACTTACTTTTAGCTGAGTTTGCCTACAACAATAGCTAACAAGCCAGTATCGGGATGCCTCTATATGAAGCTTTGTACGGGAGACCGTGTCGGTCGCCACTTCATTGGGATGATGTGGGTGAGAGGACCCTGTTGAGGTCAGATGAGCTCTAAGTGTATGCTGATAAAGTTGCTTTGATCAAGCAAATGCTGAAGAGAGCCCAGGATCGACAGAAGTCGTATGCTGATGTAAAGCGGACTGATGTGCATTTCACTGAGGGAGAGCATGTGTTTTTGAAAATTTGACCGCTCCGAGCAATATCTAAGAACATAGGAAAGCTGAGTCCCCGATACGTGGGTCTGTTTGAGGTGTTAGAATGGATTGGTGAAGCTGCGTATCGTTTGGTGTTACCCCCTCAGTATAGCATGATGCATGATGTGTTTCACATGTCCAACCTGAAGCGATATGTGCAAGATCTGAGCCATGTGTTGAGCATTGAACCTATTGACCTTCAAGGGAAGTTGACTTATCCTGAGACACCTTTGCGAATTCTAGATACCAAGGTGAAAGAGCTTAGATTCAAGAAAATATAGATGGTAAAGGTTCTTTGGAGGCACCATGGAGAGGATGAGGCCACATGGGAGCTGAAGGCGGACATGGAGAAAGCATACTCTGAGTTGTTTGTTTGATTGCTTGAATTTTGAAGACAAAATTCCTATAAGGAGGGGAGGATCTTATAACCCCAATTTCTTAAGAATGTAGTAAAAGATGTAATTCTCTTTTAAAAGAATAAATGAAATCTATTTCTTTGATTTGTGATGGATTTCGTGTGGATTGGCTTTGATTGTTTGATAATGGACCTTGTTGGTCATTACGCCCAATTGAAAAGAAAAGAGAAATAAAAAGGAAATTGATTTGAGTTAAAAAGGAGAAAGGGTTTGGGAGATACGAATTTCCTAAGAAATTGCTAAAATTTGGATTTATTCTGAATTAGGAAAAAATATTTTCCTTTGTGTTTGAGAGCGAGCAATGAAGTCCATTGGATCTTGATCCAACGTTGGACGCTCTTCACCTAAGTCCCAGTGGGACTATGATTCGATGGTTAACAGAGGGACTTTCCCTCTTGGATTCCTCGTAATCCACTAAATGTGCAAGATTACTAATGACTCAGTTGGATTCAGGAGGGGAAACTACAGAGATCCATCCCTATTTTGTTTAGGTTTGGTCGTCGATTTGGGAAATGCCCAATCCTTGTGAACCTGAACTCGACCCTATATATAGGGGAGGGTCAAGGAGGGAACCAACATCTCTTTTTGTTAGCCCAACTACTGCAGAAGAAAGCAAGGAGCATCCTAGTACCCTCAATTCCTCCAACCATCTTGACTTGCGCTCTCGATACCTCAGCGAGCCTCACCGGAGTCCGGCGAGTAGGAGATCTTTGCGGCGTGTTCTTGGCAGACAATTGAAGGCGTCGTCGAGTTCGTCGAAGGGAGGTAGAGCACCCTAACTAGTTGGTTCATTCATAGGAGGATGAGATCAAAGAGTCAACCTCGCGGTTGACCATCGCTGCTATAGCGACGAGGTCAAGAGGTAGAAGAAGAAGAGGACCACATATTGACCAATTTGCCCCTCACCTCCTTCAATAGCGTTAAGGTTAGAAAAGTCATCTGTTTCTTTTGATTGCAAGTAAAGGGCAGATGCATCCATGGATATTAGATCCTCAGTGGATCTGCAGCCCATGGATTGGGCGGTCCTGCCTTTTCCAGAAATATAGCAAGTAAAGCAATAAAAAGGAGTTTCTTATAAAAATCATATCTTTTGATAGAAAACTCGGATGAAGAAAGTTAATACATGAAAAGTGATCAAAAAGATAGGAGGAATACATTAAAAATAGTTTCAAAGCCTAAACTGACTCTTTTTGCAAAAGTATCTAATTTTGATGAAAAAGGGTGTTAATTTGTTGTTAGAAACCCTAATTGTTAATCAAGGATAGATTTAATACTACAATTAGGTTACTTCAAGCATGGTTAACTTGTTTAATGATAAAGTTATATTTTAACCTGTTTTGATGAGGAAATTGCAAGAATTAGGGTTTTTAAACTTAATGTTGTAATTAATACCCTTAGAAACCCTAAGTGAGGAAAAATGGAAGAAAAGATATAATAATCTGAAAGTTATGGTTTTTGTGAACCAAACCTGATCTTAAGGATCTTAATGGAAAATAAGACAAGATAATTAGGGTTTGATGGATATTTTGATAAAAGTAAAATAAAAGTGGTAAAAAGGAAATGAAACCCTAATTTTCAAGAAACCCTAAAATTGGAATAGAAATTCTAAAGAAATAAGATGAAATTGGATAAATATTGATAAAAGGAAGTTGGAATGTTTATTTCAGGATTTCTATGCACCTTGCTTGCTTGATTGGATTTTCTCTCTCTACATAATTCTGTCTCCAAATCTGTGGTATAGGTATGTGGTTACGCTTATGACTACTCGAATTAGTTTTCCAAGGATTTTGTTGATGTTTCCATCGTGGCTTGAATTAAACTGTTGGATGAATTTAATTCATGCAAACTATAATGTGGATATGACTATCACCTAAGATATGTGCGTACTAATTTAGATCCTAGTCCCCTCTATAGTCTGATAGACTGACCTAGTATATGGCTACCTATGGGGTAGGTCCATCAGGTCATTGGATGACTTAGTGCATGGCTACCAATGGGGTAGGACCATCAAGTCACCTTGAGTCAGGGATTGGACTCCCTTTGGGTAGGGCCATGCGACTCTATAACCCTAAGTATTGGCTACCTGTAAGGTAGGGCCATGGGGGTAAGGATCTACCATGTGAGAGAGGTAGTGTCCATGTCCACTGCAGGGACAACACAGAGATAGGGGATAGGAAAGTATTGAGTAGTATTGCTTAAAACATAATCTTGAATGTTAAATGATAATTGGTTGATTACATTACTATTATAGTTGCACAATTTTTGTAATCCCCCACATGCCAACTTTATGCTGACCGCATATTTTTTTGCCGGCGTTTTAGGTACAAACCCCTAAAGAACAAACAGTAAATTGTCACATTGTGAAAATAAGAAGTAAAGTGCAAGGAGGATTAGTTAGAGTAGATTCAAGCTCTGGATAGATAGATTTCCAATGTTTTTTAAAGGTAAGTAAAGTTTTAATTTTATACCCAATTCCAGTTTAGTTAGTAGAATTTCATAATTATTATTGATTATTTGTCGAATCTTTGATCCGGTTTATTGCGATAACATCTTTGACCTCTTGGTCTCCCTTGAGTGGGGGTTACTAGGAGGTGGGGTCATTACAATGAAAGAGATAGAAATCTCTACTTCAAGACCTGAGAAGAAGTAAGCTAGAAACTATGCGGAGCAAGAGTTGCTACTTATACAGTTATAATATGACATTCATGGACATATAATAGAATTCGTGAATTGCTATTATACATCTGTCACCAATGAAATCATCATACGTCTTGTTTGGACAAGAGTGTAATGAACTGACGGCAATGCCTATATGTCGTCCACTATAATTGATAGTTAAAGAGACAAATGTGTATGACACATGTAATGAATGACATGATAACTCAAACTTGAATGCCTATAGCATAGTCATTTGTAGTGCATAAATGATAATTGCATTTCTAGAAATCCATATGATGGTTATCCAGACTCATTTTGGTTATTGAACCAATATAGACATGCTAATCTCATTCATTGTGCAATATGACAAAGGTTCTTCACTAGATGTAGTGGGAGAACAATTATTCTATTAAGGAATATACATATTGATGTATATAGACCTTTTATAATAAATTATAAAGGTAATTAATGGTACTTCATTATATTTACCGATGACCTCAGTAAATATGGTAGTTTGTATTTAATGAAATACAAACATGAATCTCTTGAAGTGTTCAAGGAGATCATTAATGAAGTACATAACAAACTTGGTATAGGTATTAAATTTTGATATGATTGATATAAAAATACTTTGAACCAAGAGTTTAAGAACCTTTTGAAAGATCATGATAATGTATCATGATGGACTCCACCTGAAACATAATGATAGTGTATTATGAGCAGTGTATCAGAAAGAAGGAATCACACCTTGATGAATTAGAACGTGATTACTAGCTAAAATTCAAATTTCCTTTTGGACACATGCTTGACACTAAAAGAGGCACATTGGGAATCCCAAAATGTTGTGGAATCTCAAAGTTCCTCAAGTAATACATAGAACTCATGATTCTGGTAGAACACTCCTAGAGCTTGAAAGATATATGATATCTTATTGTTAAGAAGGTGGTGAGTTGATCATATGAAGAGTCAACAGTCTACCTAAAAACTAGTGAGAGCCATAAACTGAGACATGGCTTGAAGCCATGAAATCCAAGATGGACACCATGTACATACTCAAAGTATGACTTTGGTTGATCCATCTGAGGGGGTAAAACCCATAGGGTACTTTTGGGTCTTCTAGAAGAAGACTAACATGGAGGGTAATTTGGCTGCAACGAGTTTCTAATAAGTTCAAGGCATTGAACATGATGAAATCTTTTCAGTAGTTACCAAGGATAAATCCATCAAAATAAAGCTTTCTATTGTAGCTTAAATGTGACTCTGATATTTGGCATATGGATGATAAAACTTCATTCCTTAAATGGAATATTGTGTATGATGTGTTCGTAACATATCCCTAAAGGTTTTATAAATCCAATAATGCAAATAAAGTCCATAAAGCCTCATAGATCAATCTTTGGATTGAAGCAAGAACCTCAAATCTAGGATCTTATATTTGACAAGATAGTCAAAGATTTTGACTTGAGTCAGAATAAAGAAGTAATGTGTGATTACAAGAATTTAGTGGGAACATATGTATATTCCACATATTGATGGGGAATGACATCCTTATACTAAAAATATTAAAACCTAGCAACAAAGTGCATTCTGAAGTTTTAAAAGAAGCATCTAATGTGATACGAATAAAGATCAATAGAGATAGATCAAAGGGCTTCTTGACCTAAGAAAGAGAACATACATTGGCAAGATGCTGAAAGGGTTCAGGATGATGAGAGAAAACCTATCCGTGTTCCATGGAGTTAGTCTCTCAAGATACAAGTTCCCCAATTCTTTTGAAGAGTAAGGAACACATGGATAGATGCTATATGCATTCGCAATTGGATCTATCACGTATGAACTCATCTTGTTATCTTGTATGTATTGGACATGATAAGAACATATGAACTAATTATCTTGTATGTATTGGACATGCCAAGAATATACGATCTTATCATCTTGTATGTATTGGACATGACAAGAAGATATGAAATCATCATCTTGTATGATAAGATGATATAAATATCCAATTTTCTCGTATGTATTGGACATGATGAATGAATATATGTCAAACACCGATAAGAGTTACTAGAATACCATGAAGGACATCTTTGTGCACTTGTAAAGTACTAAAAGATATAGTTCCTCAGTTATGGTAATAAGGAAGATTTGGGTGTAAAGAGTTACACTGATGCAAGCTTCCAAAATGACAAATTGTGTTTGACCTTGGAATAAGAATTGTTAGTTGGAAATGTTCCAACATGAGACAATTAATTAATTCTACAAAAAGAATTTGAGTACCTTAGTGTTACGAACATTGTAAAGGATATTGCATGGATCTAGAAGTTCATATGGATGAACTTATGGAGGTTCCGACCATTGGTGACTCAATAGAAATATTGTGACAACAATGGAGCTAATGGTTAGGCAAAGGAATCTCAAATAGCATACTACGACACTTCCATCTCATACGAGTTGTCATACAGTGAGGGGATGTGAAACATATAATATACCGACTTGAAGCAAATGTTGCTTACCCACTATAAAAGCACTTGTGCAGTAGAAACATGATGAACATGTTAAGGTCACTTGTAATATGATTCGTGGGTGATTGACTCTAAGTGCAAGTGGGAGTTTGTTGGTAGGTGTGCCCAGAGAGACAATCATATGGTGATTGTGATGAGGCATTAGATACCTAATTTGATAACAATAAATGTAATTTCGTCTATGTTGTTTGTCTCAGTCATGAGATGATGAGACATACATGATGGATGTCTAAAGAATGATGTGACTTGATGACAAATGTCTTCAAGTTAAGGACTTGAACAACGAGACTGTATGTATGTTAAGAGCACGTACATTCTTGTTATGTCCCTAGCCGGATATTTCTATGGAAGTAAAATAGACAACATTAATACATAAGACTAGAGTGTGTGCTGACTGATGATAGAGTCCCATTAGTCATAATATGTGATATCAAGTCAAACACACAAATATATGTTAGAAAATAGTATATCAGACAGATCCACCGTTAGAGTGATACATGGATACAATGGAATGGTAATCACAATCATGTCTCATAGTGATAGTGGTGATAGTGGTTCTTAGACCTGAAATCACTACACTCATCATATGTCATTGGGTACACTTTGACATCATCAAATGCATTCCTGAAACACAAGTGTTATAAAGGTGATGATTGGGTGACTTTGATACATGGGGTTTTGACTGTGAGTGATAGATATGGGATTTGTCCCTCCTATAAGGAGTATGACATCTAGGGCCCCTTGATAAGAGAGACTGAGAAATGTATGGTCATACTCATGTGATTCAATATATGATATGTGAACTCACATGCATCTTAGACAGTCTGCTCAAAGGTCAAGGAATATGGATTGAATGTTGAAGAGGATGACATTCCATGCCCCGAGTTCAATCCGGATGGTCAGTGACCAATGAACTATACGATCACGATAACACTAATCACAGATTGTAGGTTGAAAGCTATTTTCTAACTTTCCTTTCACTTGGGTAGCACTGATGTACGACTAGACACCACTCATTGCTTGTGAAGTCATAAATGAGTTTTGGACTTTCACTACCAACGTGGAATGGGACCTATAGAGTCACACACATATGATTAACCTGGAAGAGGAGTTTATCTATGAATGATGTTTAGATTGATTACTAAAGTATTTATGTACTCAATTAAACATTCAATCAATAGATTTGACTCAGAATCATCAAGTTCAAGTGTTGAACAAATTGATTAGAGTGTTAGATTGATTGCGAACTGCATTGACTGAGTTCTGCACAAACTGGACCACCAACCGACCGATTCACTGGGTGAACCGATCAACTCATGGTTAGTGAGATGAACGATTTACTCTATTGAACCGATCAGTTCACATGGACCAACCGAGCAGGTGTTGGGTTTCTCAGTTTGTGGGAAAAGATTTTCGTTTCACTTGTTCAATTTGATTGAGACAAGAATTATTCTTTGTATTAATTAGAAACAAATAAGGAAAGTCAATTGTGGGCAAGTCTGTGAAGTGAAACGACCAGTTAACTAAGTGAACTGACCGATTCACACTCCCAAATGACTATTTCAAAAATGAAACAATCGGCTCACTTGCCCAAATGACCGGTTGAGCTGTGAAATCACTGATTCGTTTACCGTAGTGCAATCAGTTCATGGAAATTCCAGACCCTTCTACTCCCGCACAGACTGGGAACCCTGACCCTACCCTCTACTATAAATAGAGGGGTATAGGGGGATTCTTAGAACAATCAACTCAGAACATCAATTACTCTACAAAGTTGTTGTCCTCTTTGGTTGTGGTAACCTAGAGAGCCCAAGAAAGTGCTACCCGACTAGGGAGGCACAATGAGGGAAAGAAAACTACAGTATGACAACTAGTGGTGGGAGAGTGTGTCGGTGACTAGTACATTGATAGAGGGGGACGAATCCTTCTAGTGTCCTTCTGGACATGATGAATATAGTTCTCAGTGGTCCATGTGGACTATCTATGGAGGTGGGATGTTTCTGTCGCTCAGGAGGACGATGGTCAATCATAGTTCAGGTCAAGGACAAGAGTTGTACAGACACCGTCGAAGACTAGGTGGTTGAAGAACACACTAGCTGTGAGGTATTGTAATTGAGCAAGCCTCAAGACCAGGTACACCTCGTTGAAACCATCTTTCATATTCCATAGTTGTTGATGTGATCTGTTGGTTATGGGTTTGTGGTTAGATAAAATTTTTGTTTCCACTGCCTGTTCTATCCCACAAAACCCAACATGAGTTCTATGAAACTAGTTGGTAATCGACCTATAGCCTTAGCAACTTCAATCGACCTTCATAAACTCCACGTTTTTGACCTCCTTTCTTGGGCGATCGATCTCTTCCCCGAGCTGCTACAAGTCAGGGTTAATACCTAAGCGAGAAATAAGGAAGTAAGTCTGTCGTCACATTCCATGTTGAGCCGCTTTCGTTGCCATCATGACTGTGATGGTGTCCTCCTCTTCTAGTGATATTAATCTTGCCATATAGAGGGAGTAGTCTTTTTACTGGGGAGTGGGGACTAGCCCCACTACCTGGTTCTTGCAATTTCATTCATATTCCAATTCCTGCATGGAATCATATAATTAATAGCTAATCATTTATTGCATGTCTTGTGGATTGACACCCACTTTATGTAATTTATTATAATATTTTACCACGAGAACTTCAACATTTAAGATTTGAATACTGATTAGTTTTGGTTGACATCCTGAAAAGAACTTCTATCAGAAAATCTCTAGAGTAATAGATAGAGGATCCATAAGTAATGAGAGATCGAGCTTACATGTATATCTACTCAATTAAGTTTTTGACGCTGAAAGGGGAAACTTGAATAACTCCAATTATATATTCATACCGGTTTGGATTTGAATGATTGTGTAGATTTGAGTGGTGGTGGTGAAAACTAGTTCCACCCTAGTGTTTCCATTTGTTGATAACTAGAACCTTAATCTATCTCTTTTTACTCTTACAACCTTAGTTAAATAAATCAATCTCAACTTTTGTGATAAATATTAGTTTTTGTTAAGTTACTTCGATTAGATAATTCTAAAAAACAATGTCCCTTGGGATTCAATCCTAAAATGTATTTTGATAAGATCCTTCTGTTTGCGGGTGGCATTATTGCAATTTAGTTTTGGTAAACGTTAGAAATTATATTCTTAGTAAATTTGTAGTGCGATAATATTCCACATCAACATCATCACATGCAATTTGGCTTAACAATATGATACAAACTTTTAAAGTTGTTGATTAAATTAAAAAATAAATATAAGTATACTGTGATAATGAAGTTGCGGTCACTTTTTTGAATAATGGTAAAAACACCATGACATGCAGACACCTAGACATAAAGCTCTAGTTGCAATCAATTTTGCTAATAGTGATAAAAGCACCATGACATGCAAACACCTATATATAAAGCTCTATGTTTTTAATGAGCAAGTGGACACTAAGATGCTAATGATTGATCACATTAGTACACAATATATGATTTAGATCTTCTTACAAAATGGTTAGCTCCGAGATTGTATACATCTCATAAAAAGAATATGTGTCTGAGAAAGTCATTTAATGTGTAATAGTTAGTGTGATTTGACAATGTAATATTTACTATATGATCACAAATTCGACTCACTATTTCTGCTTTAATACTAGTTATAACAGATTGTCATTTTTGACATAAACTTAAACCAAAGAATAATTTTGAGGTAAATATATTCATAAAGTTTATACCACTACATATAAGCTGTTTAGATTATAGTATATAGAAGGGAGTGTGATTTGTTTGGGTATCGACTGCTATGATTCATATATGATTCTCATATATGAAATTATTTATGTCAAGCATAAATGTAAAATCGTTAAGTGTTATTGTCATAGAATTTTGGGCCAAGTGGAAAAATGTCAAGTGCCCCTTTACAATGTGGCTAAAATAATATAAAATAGAAATATATTTTATGAAAGGATGCATCCATTGGGGTATGTGAAGATTCTCATAACTGTCGTGTCTCTTCATGATGGTTAGAGAGACATTAAGATAATATTATATATTGAGACTGGTCCTCTCTCTATGAGATCTAATCGTGTTACGACCCCACCTTCCGGTAACCCCCAATTAAGGGAGACCGAGAGGTCGAAGCTGCACCCATAATTTATGGATCAAAGGTTCGACATTTAACCAAGAACAATTATTAAACTTTAATAGACTATACTGGAAAGCTGGAAGAAATTAACTTTTGCATACCTTTTGAAAATTTGGATCTCTAAACTTCTATCCTCATATGAATTTCTACTCTACTAATCCTCCTTGTATTTCAATTCATGTATTTCACAATATGACGATTTACTATTTGTCCTTTTGGCCTGTACCTAAAACGCCAACAAATAAAACGTCGGTCAGCCGAAGCTGGTGTGTGAGAAAAACAATAATCGTGCAATTATCCATAACAATGTATTCCAATCAATCCAATTTAGCAAACAATTTTACAGTTTAAATATAACTGCACGATCCATGAAAATCCTATCCCCATTATACCCCTCACGGTCCCACCTAACTGGTGAATCCGTTTCTAGGGTTGAGTCACATGGCACTACCCCTAGGTAGCCCACTCGTTAACTCATGTCATGCTAAGAGTCTCATGGCACTACACAAGAGTAGCCTAATTTCTAACTCATGATAGCCTAGACCTTACTCTAGGTTATCCTTTTTAGCCTTTGCATAGACAGAGGGGTGGACCCAGATCTAAGCCAGTGATATGTATACATTTATAGTGATAGTCATAGTCACTCTATAGTTGCATGAAATAAAAGCATCCAACATTTAATTTCAAGCAACCGATAAAACCTCCACAAACCAACTCAGAATATTCATAAGCGTACCTTTGATTGCAGATTTGAGACAGAATTATCCAGAACAGAGAAATCCCAATCAAGCAATCAATTATGCATAGAATCCTGAAATAAATATTCCAATTTCCTTTTATTAATATATATCCAGTATCATCATATTCCTTAGGATTTCTATTCCAATTTTTTGGGTTTCCTTGGAAATTAGGGTTTCACTTCATCTTTTATTATCTTAAACCCTAATTTTATATCATTACTTACAAACCCTAATTATCTCATCTATTCTTCAACATTAAGGTTATTGTAACAACATATAACCCTATTTCCATATTAAAGGCACATTAATCATCAATTAATTTCATTAAGCTTCTTTTTCATTAAAGCTACTATTTTTATCCTTTTAATCCATGAAAAGATCATTATACACATTCATCATCAATTGAAAGTTCATTATGGTCTAATTAACATATGAACTCGATTTGCCCTTAATTCTACCTTTTATTCATGAGAAAACCCTAATCACTACATTTAGGGTATTTATCCATAATTATATATGTTAATGCTCAAAATAGATTAGAACCATCATATAATAACATATTTTCACATTTTTCGAATTAAGTATGATCTTATCCTCTTTTACCCTAAATTAGGGTTTCTAAATGCTTAATCATTCTCATATGGGGTAAAAACCCTAAATCATGCAATTTCACATCTAGATCAGGTTTGAATCAAACATTATCATTCAACAGGTTATTACTACTTAAATTAACTCATTAAGCATACTAGATTCAGCCTTTAATCACAAATAGGGTTTTTAACTTAACTTTAATGCACTTTTCATCAACTTATTGTACTTTTGCAATTACGAACGGAGTCAATCTTTAATATCATTTTTATTGGATTCCTCTCATTCTCCTGATCAAAATACATATATTATTTGTATTTATCTGAGCTACGGTTTATTAGATATGAAATTTGCAAGGTTACTTACTTTGGGCCAATGATAAGTTGCCACGTCACCCTTGCCATGCAGCTCGCAAGTTAGAAAAACCTAACAAAAAGTCCACTTTGCCCTTGACTTAACGATCCGTTCTTTATCACGCAGAGGGGTAGAATTGTCCAATCTGCCTCCCCCCCTTCTTCAACCTTGCGCCGGTGGGTAACAAATGCCCTAGTCGCGGTTGGGCATGATCCCTCCTCACTTCCTGACCCCGATGACCGCCAAGGAGGGTGGTGTTGCCTCCGCCGTACCCAGGCGCACCTACGGGGCTCCCGAACAGCTACTATGGTGGTGCGAAACTGGTTGGGTAGACCTACGATTCATCCACCTTCTACAGCCGTGCTACTGCTATGGTGCATTGCTTTGGGCATGGCGGCTCCGACTAGGCCTTGCCTTGGCATCGCCTCGTGACCAACTACCATCTCAACCACACCTGGGTTCCTCGTTGTCCCAGGACCACGCAGCTTCCCAGGGTTAGGGTTTAAGGATGAAAACAAGGAAGATGAAGATAGGGAAGAGAGAGGAAGATGTGGGTTTTCTCTTGGAACTCGAATCAGGGGGTCTACCCCTTTTATAGGGGAGGATATCCTCACCCTAAGATGCTCATATAAGAGGAAACAAGTCCCTTCCTATTAGGAAACCACATTCCTTCATTGTGAAGAAAATCTTCTCTCTCTTCTTTGTTATTTTTAATATCCTTTATTATTTGGGTATTTAGAAATTCAAAAATCCTTTCTCTCATTCTCCTTATTCTTGGCTTTTAATCCATTATCCATGAAATTAAGTTTTCCTTTTAATAGAAAATACTCCCTTTTTATCAATATCACAAAATTCATTAATAATGTATTACATTATCCTTTCATTTTGCAATTTTGGTATTTTCTTTTTATTTCCTCTTTATTGGGGCAGTTGGACCCCAAGAAACACTATTATTTCAAAATTCTTTTCTAAGGATATTTATTATTCTTCTAGATGCATCTATATGCATTATTCTTCATTATCTTGTTTATTCCTTATTAAAATATTTCCTTTTTGAGGATTCCCCTTCATTTCTCTTTTATTTCCCTCATTGGTATTCCTTTTATCATTAGGAATCCTTGGGATACGAAATTCCACAAAGGATAACTCAATTATACCTCTTTTCACTTGTTTTCCACATTTTATCATTATTTTCCATTTTTTTTTGGCATGCCAGTGGAACTGACTACATGCCTCTAGGGATAACTGCAAGAATGGAAAAAGCTTCCATGTCGTTCAAGTACAAGGATATTAGGAAATCTAGACAATCGACCCAACATCCATCCCAATCAGGTTGTTTTAGATGACGCTTGGCCAACTGATCGACGAGCTTGTTTTGGTCCCGTTATTGGTAGATGATGTCGGAGGAGCATTGCTCGAGGCCGTCCTCAATGGCCTTGATTTGAAGTCTGTATCTCAGAGGAGTATGCTGCTATTCTTTGATCCATTGAAAGGCATTCTTGGAATCAGTAATCACAGTAAATGGCGAGAGGTTTCGGAACTTGGCACAGCGGAGACCATCCAAGATGGCTCTTAATTCCCCGTCCATCAGATCAGAGCCTGGGTACTTATAAGCCCACCCCGAGATCCAATGAGTCGTAGTATGCCGCAGAACAACACTCGTAGCTTTGATTTTGTGCTTTAGATCAACTGCAGTGTCCACCTGGATGATAGCAGACCTGCTACTCACTTCCAAGGAGGAGGCAGGTGGCGAGGCCGGCGGGCATTTCCCTTCGTGAGTCAAGTTGTAGAAGGCAATACGTGCGCTAGCGACACTTGCCTTAGAATTCAGTGCGAGTATTGCCGGGGGTGTTCGTTTGCCTTCGAAGATTGTTTGGTTGCGGGCTCTCCAGAGCCACCAGCATGTCGTCAAAAATAACACCTTCCAGTCATCCATTTGAAAGGAGCTGGTAAGGCTGTATTCCATCCATTCTGCTGTGGATTGCTGCTGAAAAAAGGATGTGGCAGCTATCGGGAGCACTTGCTGCCAGGTATGCAAAGCGTCCGAGCAGTCCCGTAGAGCATGGAGCACCGTCTCCTCCTGGTATTGACATCTTGGACAACGCGAGTCCTCCGTCATCCTTCGCCGGAATCGCATGGAGTTCGTGAGAAGCCTGTTATGAAAGATGAGCCACCCGGTTGTTTTCATTCGTTGCTGAATGGGAAGCTTCCACAAGACAGATAGACATTTGGAGTGCGCCGGGATCTGCCCATTCGCCAAGCTGCTATATGCCGAGCAGGTCGTGAATTCTCCGTCCGTAGAAAGCAACCAAACTCTACCATCATCCCCGAGATCCAGCCTGGGTGTGGGCATACTAACAATATCCCTGACACAATCTGCGGTGAACCAGCCTTGCAGAAAGTCAATATCCCAGCTCCCGCCATCTAGGATCAGGCTGGAGACCTGAAGGTCTGTTAGATCCTCGGGTATTTGTAACCTTGGCTTCAATTTAGGAGCTGATCCTTCTCCAACCCACGCGTCTTCCCACGCGTTTGTGTGCAGCCCAGAGATAGGGGTCATCATTGAGTGCACCCAAATAAAAGGCAATGCCAATGTGATGCTCCTCCAAGTATGCGAGCTAGAGGAATGACCGGTGCGGTTGTTGGGGTATTTGGCTCGCATTAAGCTCACCCATGGAACCTCCCGTTTCCTGACAAAATCCCAAGCTAGCTTCATAATAAGTGCTGAGTTGAGAAGGCGGGCACTCTTGATGCCCAGACCCCCTTGTGAGCACGCCGTGCAGGTTTGTTTCCAAGCGACTAGGTTAGTGCCCCTGTTCATGGAAGACCCAGTCCAGAGGAAGTTCCGGGTCAGCTCCTCTATCCGATCGGTGACGGAGAAAGGAAGCAGAACCATCTGCATTGTGTAGCATGGTAGCGAGAGCAAGAATGAGTTAGCCAAGGTGACCCGTCCTGCCAGAGATAGATGTTTGTTCTGCCAACTCGACACCTGGTGGTGAAGCTTGTCAACCAGGTGCTGGAAGTGGGCCTTGCTCTTCCGTTTGTGGATGATTGGAATACCAAGATGACGACCCAAGTCTTCTATTTCTTTGATTCCCAGGCGACGGCATACCTGCACTCAGATATCCCTGGGGGTGTTGCGAGAGAAGAATACTGAAGATTTCTCATGAGATAATAGTTGTCCCGAAGCTTCCCCAAACTGCCGTAGGCATCGATTGATTGTTCTAGCTTGGCGAGCTGAAGCTTCACCGAACAAGATAAGATTGTCAGCAAAACTAACGTGAGAAAAGGGAATTTTCTTTTTAGATAGGATCACCGGGGTCCAGGATCCTTTTGAAATCTCAGAGTTGATCAAATGGCTGAATCTGTCTAAGCACAGAACAAAGATATAAGGCGAGAGAGGATCCCCTTGCTTGACGCCGTAGGAGGGATTGAAGGAACCAATTACCTCCCCGTTCCAAAGAACCAAAGTATTGCCCGATCTGATGAGATTCATGATCACATTAACTATGTTTTTAGGGATTGATGTTCGACGTAGAGTATCTTCGATAAAGGGCCAATTGAGCTTGTTAAAAGCTTTCATCAAGTCTAGCTTGACAGCCATGGTATGTTTCTTGATCTGAATCCGTTCCATGGAGTGTATGATCTCCTGGACAAGAACGATATTGTCGCCTATCCTTCGTCCAGGTATGAAACTTGACTGGAAGGGAGAGACCCAAGCATTCATATATGGCTTAATTCGGGAAGCAATCACTTTGGATATGAGCTTAGTACATACGTTGTTTAGTGAGATTGGTCTCAGATGTGAGCACGTCTCTGGCGCATTCACCTTGGGGATGAGCACCAATGTGGAATCCGCGTGCCCCTGTACTAGGGAGGGGTTAGTGAAAACTCCGATGAGAAAATCACAAACCTGATGTTGAAGAAGCTTCCAGTTCCATTGTAAGAAGAAGGCGTCCACTCCATCGGGCCCAGGTGCTTTGAATGGCGCCATTGCCCGCAGATTAGTCCAGATTTCATCTGTTGGTGGCAACCTTCCGAGTTGATGTATTTCTTCGTCAGTCAGATCGGGGAAGGCACCAATAAAATGTCTACTTGCGTTTACGCGCGCTGCAGGGCTGTGGTCCAGATAGACACTAGAGAAGAAGGTGAGGACGAGATTCTTGAGCTGATGTGCATCCTCCACCCATTGACCATTATCTTTGAGCTTCACGATTTTATTTGCATTTCTTCTAGCTTTGACCATTGTGTGGAAATAACCAGTATTTGCATCCCTGGATTTGATCCACTCACAATGGGCCTTTTGCCGCCACTCGAGCTCCTCTTGCCACAGAATATGATCGAGTTCGACTTGTAAATCTACTGTGTCCATCGCCAGAGCATTGTCAAAATTGAGAGCCAATTATAGCTGATTCCATTTGATCTTGTTGCTAAGTTGTTCCTTGCTTCTGCGGCGGCATCTTCTTTCCTGTTGGTCCCACTTTGCAGCCTTAGAAAGAAACTCTGAGCTAGCCTGGCTGAAAGGGATGCCGGTGTTCCACTGTGTTGATAGGAATAGCTTGAAGCTGGCCGTTTCCTCCCACCATGCAGATGTTCGCAAGGTGCGAGCATGTCACCGTTTAGAGAGAGATTCTGAGATGAGGAGAGGGGCATGGTCTGAATTGGTTCTTTCGAGCACCTGGATTGGTTCAAGATTTGGTCTTTCTAGCCATAGCTCGTTGCCCATAGCGCGAACGAGTCGCTCGTGTAACAATCCGTGTCTAAAGGTGGTGCGCGCCCCATTATACCCAATGTCGTGAAGCTTACAGTGTGTCATGGCGTCGATGAACTCTCTGCTGCTACCTTTGTCAAATCTAAGGCTTCCAAACTTCTCTGATTGATACATGACCACGTTAAAGTCACCTACTACGATCCATGGGCAGGTGATGGAGGACAGACCTTTGAGGTGGTGCCAGAGGAATTGTCTGCTATTCCTCGTTGTACCCCCATAGACGAAGGTACAAAGGAACTTCTGCTCTAATTGACAATGAATGAATTGTTTGTGGGAGGCCAGTATCTCGATATTGACGCCAACCTTCCATAAAACCCAAATACCGCCTGCGTATCCTACTGCCTCAACTCTATGAGATTGAGGGAAACCAAGCTGCTTGATGATGGAGGTCGCTCGGGTACCACTACACCTTGTTTCAGATAACCCGATGACCGAGATCTTGTATTTCCAGACGATTTCCTTAATCGAGTTCTGGGTGTCTTCGTCGCAGACACCCTGAACATTCCAACTGGCAATGTTCATTTAGCAACTTCTTCTAGGGTTGAGGAACCCATAGCCTACGCTTCCTTCTTGAGATCTTGAGTCAAAGACGTCTTGCCTCGTTTCCTGGTGGATGCTCTCCCTGGATCTCTAGCTTGGGGAACTTTACGGTTCCTGAGGTGAATTCCCTGTGAGCCTTTGGCCGGACTTCTGTATTTGGTATAGGTGAGATTGGGAGGCTCATAGGCTCCGACTCTGAATGTAACATTAGGATTAGGTTGTTGCTGCTCGTCCCTGCCGGCGATAACTTCATCCCCTGACGGTGTGGCTATTGTGTGGGTGGTCTCTTTCCGCGTAGCTGGGATGGCTCTCCTGGGTGGGCCTGAGGGCGGTTTCTCCTGTGTTTGCGGGACGTCTGATGGTGCTTCTTGAGTCGACGTTTCTGCCTTGGTCAGCTTCTTCCGCAAGTTCTAGTCGATCCCGGCAACCCGTTCTGCAACTCGATCGGCATCCAGAATCTCCACCATGTCGTCCTCGTCTCCCAGATCTTGCAGCCCGCTAAAAGGATTGCCACTTTGGGAAGGCTTCCACTTAGGCCCTCCTGTCGCCTGCTTCTTCTGCTTCCTTGGAATAGGTTGAGCGTGTATGGCCTCGGAAAACCCTTCGCGGCGTTGAGGAATATCAGGTATAATTTGTCCTGCCTCGACGCTGGCTCTTCTCATTGCATTTTCTTCTTCGATTCGAATCTTGCATTCTTTTTCAAGGTGTCCCGCTTTCCCGCAGTGCAGACAGATATACGGGATGTTCTCGTATTCTACTTTGTACTTGATGTCGTCGATCGTAATGAAAGGAATTAACAACGCCTGCATGTCTAGTTCTACGGCGAGCCTTGCAAAGCGACCTCGACGTTGCTGGGTGGTGTTCATATCCACCTTGATTGTGTTCCCAAGGCGGTCTCCGATCTCCCTTAAAAGAACCTCCTGGTAAAGATGGATGGGAAGATTGGGAATTCTAAGCCAGGCAACTAGCCTAGGCGGCGTTGCAATGTCAGGCGAGAATGTAGGCGTCCAGTGCTAGACGGTCAGATATGATCCAAAGATGGGCCATGGTCCTCCCGCCAAAGCGTTTATATAATCTTCCTCCGCCTGCAGTTGTACCAGATAGAAACCGTTGGCCACGTCTATTAGATTAAAGCTGCCCAAGGGCTTCCAGAGTTTGGTTATGCGTTCTGGAAGTGTCATATACCCTATCTCGCGAGAGAGTAATTTGACGACGACGGTATACTTCCATGGTCGAAGAAGGTCTGCCATGGCTTCGTTCCTTACCCGGAAGGCAGGAAAGCCATGATCTGAGGAGTACTCGATGTCCGACGGTAGAAACTTGACTCCATTGGTATCGAAATCAATCATAATGAAGTTATGAGGATTATCCGGTAGTCCTCTGTGCACAGAGTCCCGATAAGATAGGCCCTAAGTTCCCGGTACAGTAGGTTGTTTTGTCCCTCCGGATCTGAGCGGCGGAAAGTTGCTCGACGGTGCTGCAGTATCCACGTCCATGGAGTGTTGGGCTTGCTCCGTGACCTGTCCAGACCTTCGGCTGTTTGAAAAGGATAGACTTATCCCCGTATCGCCAAGAGAGACGGTATCTCGCCGGCGGGAAGGATCTCCATCACCTTCTTCGTCGGGGTTTCCCCCTGTCGCCCTAGGAGAAACCCTAGCCGCTTCCATAATCCGAATATTTTCCATTTCTTTCTTAATAAAGAAATACTTAATTGATCTTTTCTTTTCTTATTTCACTCTTTATGCAACTTTGGACTCCTTGGAACCCAAGGAACCCAAGAGGCACGAAATCCCTCTTTGGATTTGCCTTCTAGAGGTTTCCACATTTTTCTTTTCTCAAATATTCAATTATTCATTCACTAATTGAATTTTCTTATTATTTGGGCCCAATAGAAAATAAAGCCCACAACAAAAACATCAAGGCTATTGTAAACAAAATCCATGTATTCAAAACAAATTATATCATTATTCGTTCAAATATCTTTAATATGAGAAATTACATTTCTCACCAAATGAACCCAAAATCGGGGTTGTAACATCCTTCCCCCCTTATAGGAATTTTGTCCTCAAAATTCTATCAAGCAAACAAACAATTCAGGATAAGACTTTTCCATGTCCATCATTGGACCCTTTGTGGATTTACCACACTCATGGCACTCCCATTGAACCTTTATCATTACATATTCTCTTCTCTGAGTTCTTTCATCCTGGTGTCTATAAACTGCGCCGGTGACTCAGGCCATTTCAACCTCCCTTGGGGCTCACTAGGTTCATTGTTCAGCACATGTCCTGGGTACTTCACATAGTGCTCTAAATTGGACACCTGGAACTTATAACACATTTCTTTATCCTAAGGGGTAAGGTCAAACATAACTTTCTCCACCAATCCATCTCAAATGGACCCATGTATCGGGGACTCAGCCTTCTTAGCTATAGCTTAGAGGGGTCAGATTTTCATGTCCCATATTCTCCCACAGTGAACTGTATGTCAGTCTACTTTGCATTTGGTCATGACTCTCATCGTCTCTAGGCTCCTTTCAGCCATTGTACAATCAAAGTGACTTCATCTACACACACTGTGGTCCTTTTCTAACCATCTCGTGGTCCTTTCACCAACATCACCTTACTAAAGTGGTGACCGATACAACCTCCCTTACAGAGCTTCTTTAACTCCCGATATTGGCGATGGTGGTTATCATCACATCTTTCATAGGACAAGAACTATCTCTAGATAACACCCTGAATGAGCACACATGCTCTCATCAGCCCCTTTAGTATGGATCATTGGTTATGGGTGATAAACTGTACTAACATCGAGTTCTTCATGTACCTACTCCCACCTTTTAGAAGGGAACCTTTAGGTCAAACTCAAAGAAGTTCAAACTCGCATCATGGTGTAGTTGAACCATCTCTCTCATATGTAGTTCAACCCGATCTGTCCCTTGACAGTACTCTTTCCTTCTCATGTCATCTAGGTAAGGTGGTCTACAATAACCCATATTGCATCTTGTCCTTCCATTGGTCTAGGGGAGACTTATCACAACATCCATAGTGATGAACTCTCATTCTTTCTCAGAAACTCTTTATCCTCTATATCCATGCACTGGGTTATCAGTGCTCATCCTTCGCCTTCTGCCATGCATGGCCACATACCACCTGCAGCCTCATCTTAAGCAACCAAAGTGCTATTGTCATTTACTATCTTGGTAGTACCATGGTGTATGGTGATCTTCAATCATGATTTCCTGTATGTCATGATTCCTCAAGATCGATTCTTCAGAAACCTTTAAACCACTTTCAATAGGGTTTCATTACCTTGCTATCCAAAGAAATGCATCTGAGGTCCTACCACCATCCTTTTATTATATCAAGGACTACACCGGCTAACCAAACAACCATTAACTTGTTCAACAGATCACGTTACCTCTGAGTATTAGCCAAACATATCTCCTTTTCAAACTTAGGGTTAGCCTAACAACCTCTTCTAGCTTCTAGCCAAACTAGTCAGATATATCTCAACCAGAGCGTCCATTACCACTTCCCATCCTCAGGTATTAAGTAACATTGAAAAGATATACTTCCATGTATTTCACTTATCATCTCAAACTCGAACTCTAAGTCTATCTTCATTGAGAACACTTTGAGCTCATCTTCTGGGTGATCATCCTCAACCTTGTATGACTCATATCTCATGAAAAAAACGTCCTCATAAGGTGACTACCTCATTCCTTTTAGTGTTTGCAAACCATCAATGTATCATTCACTTTACTAGGGTATGTTATCATCTCTGTCCTCATACCTCATAGAAACATTCCAACTCACATCATCTTTTATCTTTGGTGTATGTCATGCGTATTGTCCTATCTCTCACTCCCATAACAAGAGGAAATAAGCATTTGGTTGCAATCCAAATACAGAGTTTTTCCTGTTCTAAGAGTAGAGATGGTACATCCCACCTTGCCAGTACACCTTTAAATCTAAGTTGAAACGTGCCGTTTATGCCTCTATATTACAATCATCTTGCTATCAAAGTCACCTCCATGGAAAACTGGTCTCGAACCTACTTAGGTCACCACACAATCCTTGGTCATCTCCTCTAGGTCTATAGGGTGCCGACACTTTTGGGGTCATCCCTTTTCCCCTTATGCATCCAGAGAGTGCCCTACTCATCTGCCCTTTGGGTCCCATGATTTCATGAAGGTGATCAATCTCCTAACCCATGGCCCTCAGACAATGATAGTTGTTACCTCCCGACCCTATGGTCATGTGCAACTAGGGAATTAGGGAACTCCTACTTCCATCAGTCTTATTCCTACCTGACCCTAGGATAGGCTAAAGATTCTATTATAGTACATGTCCAACTTAGAACCTTACCCAAGCCTTCATCATCTCTCTTTCTGCATTCATGGTCTGACTTTCATCCCTTCATAAGGATCATGGCAAACCTACCTACCTTGGTCAAGCCCCATACCGGTTACCTCTATGGTATCACATCCATAAGCACTTAGAGATGGATATCTATGGGTCTACAGGTTCATCTCATACCATGTACTTTTCACTTAGCTTCTCAGGATCCTATGAGACCTCTTTAGGTTACCTTAAACCAACAAAACTAATATACACCCTATGAAAGGGTCCCTCTCCCAGGATGGGAGGAAAACTATCTCTTGACAATAAGGTCACAAACGCCCTTAGGCCTAGGGTTTACATCCATATGCTTAACTCAAGTAAGCTATTAAGGCACAAGAAGACCACTAAACCAGGCTAGGTCATCTGGGTTCTCATTCCTCATCATTAGATCAAGATCCTACCTTCCTTTATCATCAACTTATCTGTGAGGGGTTCATCATACCTCTGACTTAAGGAGTTTCCCCTTTTTACTCTATACGTGAGGAGTATCATGCTCGAAACTATAGCAACTTAATTCTCTTCATGAGGATTAAGTACACCACTTCCCCTCTTAGTCCTAGGAAGCATAGGTGCATGTTCTTGATGTCTAGCTGTCTGCGCAACCTCTTAACCACAAACCAAACATGTAACGGGTATGACATACACTTCCTGTCATCCTTTTTCCTTGATCAACACTTTAAAGTTGGGTCCTTCTCAAGGACAAACAACAAGGTACAAGGCCTTATAACCTATTACTAAACCTCTCTAGGGTATACAGAACTTCTTCTTCCTTTCTCATAAGGTAAACACTTATACCATAGGCACATAGGTGCCAGAAGCCTCATTCTCTCTCTAGGGTTTGGTCCCTCCCATGGCAACCAAGACATCATCAACCTCTATGGATCAAGCATGTGGTGACCACTATCATCCACTTAGGTCGCATCATCCTCAACTCTCGACTTTGCCTCGTATCTCAGAGTCTAGGATTCCAACCCTCTTGCTAGGTTTCCTGCTCTCTCTCTAGAGCTAACCCTACAACTACCCTCACCATTAGAGGTCCTCTCTTAATGAAGGATCAACCTCGAAAGCATGCCCCTACCTGGATGAAGCCTATGTTCAACTTGTGTTCACTTAAGGTTATCCATAGTTCTTTAAGCTTATTTCATAATCCATCCTTCACTCTCTCCTGGTTAGGGTTTCAACCTATTGCTCACACTACTAACGTACTATGGGTGCATCCTATTTCCTACTCACATAAGCCCATAGAGTTTCTACATGTCCTTCATTAACATCATCATCGAAGGAGCTATCCATTACTCTAACATGCACGACCCTTCCCATGGTTGGGTTGCCAAAGGAGTTAGGTCACCCATGGATCATATGGCATCCCAAAAGCATGTCCTTTCAAACACATGGTCTATCGTGATATCTATTCACCACTTCATCTTTCTCTAACCAACACTTAGGGTTAGGGTTGTCATCATCCTCAGAGGATGTGCCAGGTCTCTACTTGTAATGGAGATCTCTATCTCTAAGATTAACTCTCTTTATCTATCCTCCTAACAAGAAGGCCTAGCCTCAGGTCTCTTATGATGGCATGAGAACTTATGTCATACGACCTAAGCATGTATCTATCCTTTATTTTATGCTTAATCTATTAAGCTTATGTCCATGACATCTTATTTACAAGCTTTTCATTAATTTGGTGGAGGATTCCTTAGACCTTATTAACCTTACCCATACCTAAAGAGGGTGAGGAGAAGAGAGGAAACCCTGATCCTTAAGGTCCTTAACAGAATTTGAGTTGAGAAGGGATGAATTAAGATGCGAAAGTCCTAAAGGCATCTTATTTCAATTCATACCCTAAGACTTTGGCCAGACAGTCACACGGATCTGAGAGTCCTCATATTTCGACTAGCGGTGCGGAGGAAAATATTGCCAGCCCTCGGCTGTGATCCTTTTCTAGACACCTCCATCTTTCGGATAATCCTCTAATAACTCGCTTGGATTCTATGAAGTTTGTAAAATTTAATAATTATTAAGGGTTAAGTGAGGAACCTATGCTCTGATACCAAATGTTATGACCCCACCTTCTGGTAACCCCCAATTAAGGGAGACCGAGAGGTCGAAGCCACACCCATAATTTCCAGATCAAAGGTTCGACATTTAACCAAGAACAATTATTAAATTTTAACAGACTATATTGGAAATATGGAAGAAAATAAACTTTTGCATACCTTTTGAAAATTTGGATCTCTAAACTTCTATCCTCAAATGAATTTATACTCTACTAATCCTCCTTGTATTTCAATTCATGTATTTCACAATATGATGCTTTACTGTTTGTGTGACGTCCCCAGATTTTCTAAAACTTAATCTGATGTGTGACGTCCAAATTGAAACCCTCACCTCAGAGAGAATTCCAATTTAAACACCCCACACAAGGCTAAGAAGAAGAAAATCAGAGGAAGTCAGAAGGAAACACAGTAGCACATGTACATGAACAATAATAAAACCATACACACATGTTCACCATTCAACATATAATTACAACATGAATTGTTACAACATTTGATATTACATGTTGAACAACAAACTATACATATACATGTACTACATCTAAACAACAAGATCTTAAGACAACAGGTCCACCTGTACATCAGCTCTCTATACAACTCTCAACTATCCTGGATCTTCAAGAGCAAAACCACAACCTAAACAAAAGATTACATGCGGTACACGTCAGCACAATATTTCATGAATATTGTACTGAGTACGCCTACGTGTCTTTTATTTACCTCTCATCATATCTTGGCAATAAGATAAAACTAATATACTTGGCAGTAACAGAAGAATATAAGAAAAGCATATACTTGCACGAAGATGTTCATTAACAAAAGAGAACACATATTTTAAGCATAATTTCCATTATATCATCCATGCATTTACTACCTGAGAGTTGAATGCATTAAGGTCTTTATGATCTACTACCAAAGAGTTGGATCATTTCACAATGTGATCTACTACCAAAGAGTTGGATCACTTCCAAGTACTTTACTACCAAAGAGTTGAAGTACTTATTTCCCACACTTTACTACCAAAGTGTTGAAGTGCTTATATATAATGGAACAGACATATTATGTTTCATGTGTTCATAGCAATAAGTATTGAAAATCATGCAACATATCATACAAGAACAATCATTTCATCCAATATCATATGCCAAGTCTTTACTACCATATAACACAAGCATAATGTATAATAAGCCAAGTAAGAGGTAATGGCATACCTTGATCAAGAGATAAACTTAATCACATATTCCTCATGTCATCTATAACTTTGGTCATCCCTGATTAAGGCAAGATCATAAACTATCATCAGGTTCTCATCATCTTACATCTCATCTTAACCCTAATCATGTCCATTTTAGGGTTTACTTATCTCATTATGATATTCTCATGATTACTTGTATTCTTGCCTTAGATTTATCTTTGTTTTCATTTTTCTAGATTATGGTTCATCAACTGGATATACACATGTGTCACATTATAATGTGAACATACTTAATATTATGTCACATTCATTAACCATATTATGGTTACATCATATGTATTAAGGGTCATCCTCGTGTAACATGAATTCTATGCATCTATTTGATATCAAAGTTCCAGATTAGCTTCCAGTTACTGATATAAGAGTGTTCTGTAAATTTCATCATTTATTGAGCATGTATGCATTAATTGCATTATATTTAGTGTTATTAGCCCCGATTAGGCATATTAATTAAATTATATGCTTTCGTGCAACAACATGACCATATCTGACATCATATGCATTATAAACATGATTATAGACTTATTGAAATTTTTCCATAATTTTATATCATCATTTGATATTTATTACTCATAAAACAAGAATAATACATCTTACATGATATTATTGATATTAAAGCAATAAAATGTTGATATTATGCTTCCATATTGTTCTACACATTTTTCTGAGAATTTTGGTACTTTACTTGTATTTTTCTGATAATCGGGCTATTTACTATGAATTATCCAAGATCTATGCAATTCTGGATATTTGAAAGTATTTACCTTTGTTGGCCACTCATCTTTCGCCATGTGTCCACTATGAAATCGGCTCCTTGTTTGGGCCGGTTGGTTCCTGGCTGATTGTCTGGTTCATGCTGTGATCTGGTTCGTGGCTCCTTCTCCCTTGCGTTCTAGGCTATTGTGGGAGAAGTGGTTTCTCCGCCAGACGCAACGCCTGGGCGCCTCCGTGTTCCAGGGCACCGGTGAGGGATAGGAACCTCTCTCCTCCTCGCTTGACAACACCTTCCGAAGATCCACCAAATTTACACACACTCTGCCGACCTCGCTTCTCCTCCGCTAGATCTCCATCTCTCTCGGCCATCATCTTCTCCGGAAAGATGGTGCCATGCCTTCTCCTCATCGGCGTCCTCTCGATCTCCTTAACGAGCGCCAGGCGCCGCTGGGTCTCTATCCCGTGTCCGTGAGCTGCCGTTGCCGCCAGAGAATCCAGCCTCCGGCGTGCTTCTCCAGTATGTCCAGGCCATGTCTTGCGTGATAGAATGACATCCGACGATGTCGCCGTCGACCTCCTCGCCGCATGCTCAAGGATCTACCTAGGAGTGGCTGATATTGTGCACCTTTGATCCACACCGCCGTCCCGATTGGCGTCGTCTCCTGGACAACGGCCGCCGCAGTGGGGGCCTCTTCCTAATCGTGAGTGCCTTCGTGGCATCCGGTGTTCTATGAGCAAACCGAGGCTCCTCCATGTTAGAACCTCCGCAGACAACAACTCCTGATGTGGTTGCTTCCTTCCTCCAGGTTACTGCTGCTACTGCGTCTCCTACTTGACGATGGTCTGTGTGAGGTTGCCGTGGGCACAAAAGCACCTCAGATGTACTTCTCTAGTCTCCCTCTTTGATCACAGAGTAGGCCGAGTCATCACCCTCACTGGCAACTGATCGCTTACCCTCACATGTTGCCCCTTTCTCCTCGACATGGGGATCGTGGGCAACTCGTGGCTCTACCCACGTCCACTACTAGACTTGGTGCGGAGGCGGATGATCGATCGGATCATCCCATAGATTGGTTGGGTCAGGCCACTCACTACTGATCCGTGCTATCTCTACTCAATACTCTATTATCCTATCACATGCCAAAGTACAAGCAATGTCCACGCTGCTTACCCAACACAAGATCTGCGGGAAACTAAGATATCGATCAAAGCCTATCAAACTATAATTGAACCTTTTCCTATCACACTTGATTATATACATTATCACATCATTTTCAAACCTCAATATCTCTCTCTAGGAGCACTCAAACTTCATCAGATTTTAATCGTAACTTCTTCACAACTTGATCTTCATTCTACTAAAATTGAATGCTTAAATATCACTGATTAACCATTCATATAAATACCTCAACGGAGCATAAACTTAGGGATCTTAGTCATGATATCAACCTCAATCAACACTCAAATTTACCAAAGCCCTTGTGACTCTCAAAACTACTCAACATGTATGAATTCAATTATACTGTTGGACATTTGAGGATTTCAAAAGTCAACTCCATCACAGTTTGTCCTTTTGGCTTGTGCCTAAAATGCTGAAAAACAAAATGTCGGTCAGTCGAAGCTGGTATGTGGGGAAAACAATAACCGTTCCATTATCCATAACAATGTATTGCAATCAATTACAATTTAGCAAACAATTTTACAGTTTAAATATAACTACGCGATCCATGAATATCCTATCACCATTATACCCCTCATGATCCCACCTTACAGGTGAATCAGTTTCTAGGGTTGAGTCACATGGAACTACCCGTAGGTAGCCCACTCCTTAACTCATGGCATGCTAAGAGTCTCATGGCACTACATAAGAGTAGCCCAATTTCTAACTCATGATAGCCTAGACTTTACTCTAGGTTATCCTTTTTAGCCTTTGCATAGCCAGAGGGGTGGACCCAGATCTAAGCCAGTTATATGTATACATTTATAGTGATAGTCATAGTCACTCTATTATTGCATGAAATAAAAGCATCCAACATTTAATTTCAATCAACTGATAAAACCTCGACAAACCCTCAGAAAACTAACTTGGAATATTCATAAGCGTAACCACATACCTTTGATTGCAGATTTGAGACAGAATTATCCAAAACAGAGAAATCCCAATCAAGCAATCAATTATGCACAGAATCCTGAAATAAATATACCAATTTCCTTTTATTAATATTTATCCAGTATTATCATATTCCTTAGGATTTCTATTCCAATTTTTAGGGTTTCCTTGGAAATTATGGTTTCACTTCATCTTTTATTATCTTAAACACTAATTTTATATCATTACTTATAAACCCTAATTATCTCATCTATTCTTCAACATTAAGGTCATCATAACAACATATAACCCTATTTCCATATTAAAGGCACATTAATCATCAATTAATTTCATTAAGCTTCTTTTTCATTAAAGCTACTATTTTTATCCTTTTAATCCATTACAAGATCATTATACACATTCATCATGAATCCAAAGTTCATTATGGTGTAATTAACATATGAACTCAATTTGCCCTTAATTCTACCTTTTATTCATGAGAAAACCCTAATCACTACATTTAGGGTATTTATCCAGAATTATGGATGTTAATGCTCGAAATAGATTAGAACCATCATATAATAACATATTTTCACAATTTTCAAATTAAATATGATCTTATCCTCTTTTACCCTAAATTAGGGTTTCTAAATGCTTAATCATTCTCATATGGGGTAAAAACCCTAAATCATGCAATTTCACATCTAGATCAGGTTCGAATCGAACATTATCATTCAACATGTTATTACTACTTAAATTTACTCATTAAGCATACTAGATTCAACCTTTAATCACAAATAGGGTTTTTAACTTAACTTTAATGCACTTTTCATCATCTTATTCTACTTTTGCAATTATGAACGGAATCAATATTTAATATCATTTTTATTGGATTCCTCTCATTCTCCTAATCAAAATACATATTTTATTCGTATTTATCTGAGCTATAGTTTATTAGATATGAAATTTGCAAGGTTACTTACTTTAGGCCAATGATAAGTTGCCATGTCACCCTTGCAATGCAGTTGGCAAGTTAGGAAAACATAACGAAAAGTCCACTTTGCCCTTGACTTAATGATCTGTTCTTTATCATGTAAAGGGGAAGAATTGTCCAATCTGCCTCCCCCCTTCTTCAACCTTGCGCCGACGGGTTACATATGCCCTAGTCGCGGTTGGGCGCGATCCCTCCTCACTTCCTGACCCCGATGACCACCAAGGAGGGCGGTGTTGCCACCGTCGTACCCAGGCGCACCTACGGGGCTTCCGAATAGCTGTTGTGGTGGTGTGAAACAGGCTGGGTAGACCTGCGATTCAACCACCTTCTGCAGCCGTGCTGCTGCTATGGTGCGTCACTTTGGGCATGGCGACTCCGGCTAGGCCTTGCCTTGGCATCGCCTCATGACCAGCTACCATCACAACCGCACCTGGGTTCCTCGTTGTCCCAAGATCATGTATCTTCTCATGGTTAGGGTTTAAGGATGAAAATAAGGAAGATGAAGATAGGGAAGAGAAAGGAAGATGTGGGTTTTCTCTTGGAACTCGAACCAAGGGGTCTACCCCTTTTATAGGGGAGGATATCCTCACCCTAAGATGCCCATCTAAGAGGAAACAAGTCCCCTCCTATTAGGAAACCACCTTCCTTCATTGTGAAGAAAATCTTCTCTCTCTTCTTTGTTCTTTTTAATATCCTTTATTATTTGGGTATTTAGAAATTCTAAAATCCTTTCCCTCATTCTCCTTATTCTTGGCTTTTAATCCATTAGCCATGAAATTAAGTTTTCCTTTTAATGGAAAATACTCCCTTTTTATCAATATCACAAAATTCATTAACAATGTATCCCATTATCCTTTTATTTTGCAATTTTGGTATTTTCTCTTTCTTTCCTCTTTATTGGGGCTCCTTGGACCCCAAGAAACTCTATTATTTCAAAATTCTTTTCCAAGGATTTTTATTATCCTTCTAGATGTATCTATATGCATTATTCTTCATTATCTTGTTTATTCCTTATTAAAATATTTCCTTTTTGAGGATTCCCCTTCATTTCTCTTTTATTTCCCTCATTGGTATTCCTTTTATCATTAGGAATCCTTGGGATACGAAATTCCACAATGGATAACTCAATTATACCTCTTTTCACTTGTTTTCCACATTTTATCATTATTTTCAATTTCTTTCTTAATAAAGAAATACTTAATTGATCTTTTCTTTTCTTATTGCACTGTTTATGCAACTTTGGACTCCTTGGAACCCAAGGAACCCAAGAAGCACAAAATCCCTCTTTGGATTTGCCTTCTAGAAGTTTCCACATTTTTCTTTTCTCAAATATTCAATTATTCATTCACTAATTGAATTTTCTTGTTATTTGGGCCCAATAGACAATAAAGCCCACAACACAAACATCAAGGCTATTGTAAACAAAATCTATGTATTCAAAATAAATTATATCATTATTCGTTCAAATATCTTTAATTTGAGAAATTACCTTTCTCACCAAATGAACCTAAAATCAGAGTTGTAACAAACCGTAACATCTTGTATCCTATCGGGGTCCCATAGGGAGAGAGAAACCACAACGCCCGATCAGAAGATCCTTCTTTCTTTATTTGCTTCTTGTCTTCGTCTACCGTTTCGTTTAGCCCATGCTTCTTCATAAGCCTTTGGCCTCCTACTATTCTCTTCTCATCGCCATTGTAGTTACCGCTTCCGCTGACACCACCACCGTAGCTGTGGAATAATACCCAAAGGTTATCAGGGCTTCTGCCAATTCGGATATGAATCTCTATCATAGATAACTCATTAAATGTAATGGAAGTGGTTAACCCCATTGAATAACGACTATAAGAAGATTGCTACTCATCCTACGAGTAAACCGTCACTTCGATAGTCTAATCTTGTGGGATTATTTATTACACTTATGGAGAAGGTTTTGTATAGATCCAAGTGTGATTTGAACGATCCGGGCTTCTTTTTATCTTAGTTCTTGAGCTGGGGACTACTCAAGTATTGGGGTAATTCTTCTATATGGTTCGAACAACAATTTATATTGCACAATGCTTGTTCTCCGGTATTTTTGACGTTGCTTTTCTTCCTACATTACGGGAGCATTTTCTATAATTAATGTTTATACGTTGAAGTTTAGACATGGGGTCCCTTGAGATAGAACCGTTGTGACCGTTGAGCGGTTCAGGTCATCTTTTTCCACTCACTATAGTAGCGTTGAGTTCATGATCTGCGCATGCTCAGATCTCCCCTATAAGGCATCTCCAGATACGCCCCGCGGGGTTAATTGTCATAACATTCCCTTCCAGCAACGTTCAAGTTCTATTCACAGGTCCGAAAGCTTATATATAGATAATAAACGGTTTATATCTTGAGACAGAAAGCAGCGCTTGATGCTAGTGCAGTACGATCAAGGTGTTTTCCAACCCTACCGTCTCGACTCGACTGTTTATCATTTTTTGCTTTCATGATGGTTCTCATACGAATATGGGAACCAGTTTATTATTGCTTCCGTGGCATGGTAATGATCTGCACATGTTACTTTCCATCGAACATTTTCGAATTGAAGGGCAATCCATGTGCTTTAACAACTAATTGGAACCTCGTGCAACTTGAATGATACGGATGCCTAGACCTAGCTAGCAAGATTTGGCATGCTCAATCAAAAAGGAGACGCTGATCTTGACTTCACACGTTCACATGCTGCCATGTTTTCTTGTGATCTGTACGAGAACGTACACTCATCCGGAGAGCATAGGACAGTAACTGGCTGGGTGGAGTTACACTTTTTATAAGCTCCCTCAGGCATTTAGTAATCCCCATGATTAGTATCTGGACCTAGACATCCAAATAATTAAAGCCCCCACTGTTAGAGTTATTTAGCTGGCATAGCTCAATTTTCAAGCGTACAACTCTGGAGTACTATAATAACCCACGATCACGTTCCCAGCAATGATAGTGTCTTCACAATTTTGGATCATACTAGATCGTTCGAATACAGAAGCACTTCGTGACGAATCACAATAATTATAGCCATCAACCAGTACAAGTAAATGAGCTACAACCACAATTCCGAAATATATCTTCGCCATTGTTGAGCTATTCGAATTATCTGGGTCAAATATACTGTGATAACTAGTTGTAAGCGTGCCCCAGTCCACTGATGTCCACCTTACTCGTATGTAGGAGGTATTGGGTTCAACCCTATGTCATAATGCCAAAGGATAAGTGGGCGTGTCTTGAGGTGGGGTGGACTGGGGAAAAAGGTCGATAGGATATGCAAAACTGGTTGATTATTGACCTCGCGACGCAACCAAGTAATGTGACGTGGCAAATATCATACTAACAAATTCACTCAAGATTGAAATCTTTGAATTTTTACCAAAACCTCGTGTAATAATACCACCCGCAAGCGGACGGGTCTTATCGCAGTATAGTTAAGGATCGAATCCCAAGAGACAACGTTTTTAAGAATCTTTGTTAGTCGAATCTAACTCAAGCAAGACTAATATTTAAAACGATTGATTCGATTGAGGTTAATTAAACTAAATGCAAGAAAGTAAAAGAGCAGAATTAAAGTTTGTTCTAGATTAATTATATGGAATCACTGAGATGGTATCGGGTTTCACCACCACTGCACATCCAAACACATTACATCCAGGCAAGCATCTAACTATTCAAATGGAACTGCTGCGAACCCTCTCAAAGGGATGTTTAGGCTCGCGTAAGAATCCCCTTAGGCATCATATTTCTCGTCACCATCCAGATCATGCACTTACGGTTCCGAAGATACAACATCCAACTAAGGTTGTAACCCTTCGTGAGGGATGTTTAGACCACATAAGCGTCATCGTAGGCTAGATGGCTTGTCCCCTCACGGATCATACACTTACGACCTCAAGGAACCCCATTCTTTTCTAGTCCGGGAGTCAACCGTGCTAATCAACAAACATGTAGACGATTAGTCTGTAAGGAAACATCGACAATTAACAAGAAGATACAACATCCAACTAAGGTTGTGGTCCTCCCTGAGAGATGTTTAGCCACACAAGCGTCACCGTAGGCTAGATGGCTCATTCCCTCATGAATCATACACTTACGACCTCAAGGAACCCTATCAGATTTCTGGTCAAGGAGTCTACCTCATTAATCGACATTCAATACTACAAAGAGAAGAACAAGATGAAAGCAAGCAGGTAATCAACTACATGCATATCAATTAGTAATGAAATGAAGAGTTATATACATTGCCTTGGAATGTTAAATGAAAAGACATGGTTGCATGGGCAGAGGGGCTAGTTCCCACACCTCAGTAAAAAGGAACTACTCACTCATGATGCGAGAAACAAGAAGGACGAGAAAGAGAGAAGAATCTACCATGAGCATGATGTAGAAGGTGGTCGCAGCTCGGTGAAGATGATGCAGTCTTCTACGTCGTGTCGGAGCAGATCTGGACGAAGAATGAGGGATGCCAAGACAGACCAGGCAATCTTTCTCACTCCTCCTTCCTTCTCTTCTCGGTCTCCTTGAGTTGCAGCAAGAATGGCAGGTGAAGTGGAAGTGATAGGATCGGACTAGCATACAGGCAGCCTATCGGCGTCTCGGAACCGATGCCCAAATGAGGACTCTGCTGGTCCTATTTATAGGCATAGATCTGGCTCTCACACTTTTGGCATGAGTCAAAATGGTTTGGTTATAATAGACCAAACGGTCCTGAAATATTGGCCTCCAAATGGTTTTGCTGTATATATCCAAACGGTCTTGGGGTATTTAACTTCATACGGTTTGGTAAAAAAATTCTTCTTCAAACGGTCTTGGTCATATGCCTTTGTCTAAATGATTTTGCATTGCAAATGACCAAATGGTCTTGATATGGATTCTCCAAACGGTTTGTTGTAGTTTCGTTTCCATACGGTCTTGGTTGCTTTGACCAAACGGTTTTGATAAATATCTTATCCAAACGGTCTTGTGTTGCTTTGCCTTTTCCATTCGGTCTTGCGTGATCCACTTTTGCAAACGGTCTTCACGTGAGCTTTCAAACGGTCTTCGTGTATATGCTATCAAACTGTCTTCATTGGTTCAGCTCACATGGTTTCATGCATGCATGCCCATTCGATTTGGTGTGTAAATGACCAAACAATCATGGATCAACATCCACTCAAATGGTCTTGCGCATGCATACTTTTATTCATTCGGTTTGCTCCCCGCAAACGGTTTTGTTCTCTCAGTTTGGATAATTTTCTTCGCACGGTCTTGATAGCCTTCATCTCAAACAGTTTTGCATGCATTGCTTTCTCACATGCATGTAACTACCAAACTAAACGGTCTTCATGTGATTACTTTTGCAAGCCAAAATGGTCTCGCAGCCAACATTATCAAACCGTTTGCTGCAATGTGCTTCATTAAATGGTTTATGGCTGCTTGAAGTGGTCTCGCAACCTCACCTCCTAATGGTCTTGCGGACTGGTTCTCCTCGAATGGTCTCACAGACCGGTTCTCCTCAAACGGTCTCTGCATAAGCATGTCCATTCGGTCTTGAGACCGTATGGATGAAACTGTATGGGTGAGATCGTATGGGCAAGACCGTATGGTCAAGACCGAGGGTGAGTGAGGGTAGATCAAGGGCAGATAAAGGTGGGTCTTAGCTGATTGTTCATCCTCATCAAGACCTGTATGAAATCATCATAATCTCAGATAAAACCCTGATAATTGAATCAATTAATTAGTTTTGCATTTTATGATACATTGTGATTTTTAATGAGTGATGTTGGATGTGTTGAGTTGAATTTGACACAATATGATAATTGAATTCCATGATGAAGATGCATTCATCAAAATACCCCAAACTTAAACGTTGGTCGTCCTCGAGCAACACAAAATCTAAAATGATCGCCAAATGAATACTTTCAACTCGTGTGATTGCCTCAGCTTCACATCACAATTATTTTCTTTCTGCTCAGTATGACTAAATATCTCAACCTCTTGAGACCACTAAACACATCTTACCATATCTTCGTTCCTGAGTTCACTTTCCAATATCAATTCCTCCTCACTTTTTCCAACAACAAGCATGTCAAAGAGTTTTGTAAGAGTCGAGAGACACCCACAGAACAACAAGTGTGCATTTCATCTGACACTGGTGTTTTTTAGGATAGGGTAGGCATTCATTGTGCCATTAGGTAGAAAAAGGAGTGAATGGTATTATGGAAGGAAGAAATAAATCTCTTCTCTATTCGACTCGAGATTTTCTTTTTATTTGTTTTGCAATTTCATTTATTGCATTTTTTGTGTGTGAATCTCTCCTCTATTTGACTCGAGATTGCATTTCTTTTTATGTGTGCTTTGGCATCTTTTCTTGGTGGTACACCCCTTATTAATTTGCAAGGGGTATGGAAGAAGCAGATGTAGAGGGAAGTGGTGTGCCACCCCAAACTTAGGGTTTGGCACTATTTTGGCTATTTTTGTTTCTTTTTTATGGATGGAGGGGTATGAAGATGACAGAAGAAGTGTAGAAGAGAGTTCAGATCAGAATGCAACTTGATTTACAATTCTGTGCACCAGGTCATTCTCTTTATCGTACTCTGCTCAAATAATGACTTGATGAGGATCCAGTGGGGATTCTATGCTATTGTTCCACCAGTCAGTTAGGAAGTACGATGTGTTTGATCCCTATCAGTTCGAAAGACACTTGTCATTTTTGCATAAGGATCATGATGTTAGGATTCATAAGCTTTACAAGATGATTTCAATCAAAAGGCTAGTTTTCAGAAAGTGGTCCTTTTGAGGATCTGCTTCGGATAAGGAGGGTATAGTGATTCAAAATGCATAAAGATTGAAACAAAAAAGTGTTAAAACTTCATCCAGTATCTGTTCAAATTTCTTTAAAAAATGTTAAAATTTTGAAATTTTATTTGAAAATTTTGAAAATTTAGGTCAAAAATGCGATGATGAAATCTTAAGTTTGATTTAGATGGGTGAAGGTGGAAAGTAAGATATGTACCACCCACCCTCCATCCCAAACTTAGACATTTTCTCGTCCCGAGAAAACTCTAAATCTGAGATGGAGGGGAATTTGCATGCCGTTTGGACCACCAGTTGTGGTTGTGTTCCAATAAGCTTGCATCCTCCATCTGAAAAACTCAGAAATGAAGACCGATCAGAACTCAAAATAGCATCTTGCGATGCAATTTTATTTAATGTAAAGTTATCTAAAAGGTAAAAATAAAATTCAAAATTAGAACTAAATACAAATTTTATTTATCGAGTTGCCTCCCGACAAGTGCCTTTGTTTTATGTCAATGGCTTGACTAGATTCCTTTAACTTCTATGGTGGATATGTTGGATTGGTGAGATCCATCATCAATTTAGAGCATGTATCAGTAGAGGTGAAATATATCTTCAATTTTTGACCATTTGACACAAATTCACCCATCTTTTCACTCCATAAAGAGAAAGCACCATGTGGGTAGATGCTCTTGACAATGTAAGGTCCTGACCAGTTGACCGGCCTAAATCGCACGTCCAAAATTGGATGCAGATTTGAGGTAGTCGAGCTTTTACATTTATAAACCCGAATCTTTCTAGGCTCCCACAACTTTGCTCACGGGGTCGAAGTAGTTATACGGGGTCGAACACAGGGACAAGGGGGTAGTGTTGAGAACCATAAATCGACATGCTACACTCTGGTAGGTATAAAGAGATATAAATTCCCGAAAGCGAACGATAAGATGTCACAAAATAAACAAGAAAACTATCTCCAAATGGAGCTACAAGAGAGATTTAAGGTTTTAGTCATTTAGCAGTTTTTAGGGGTTTTCATGCAACAGAAGCAGAAAGATAAAGACTAGAGCTCAGGCAAGGTTCGGAGGATAAGATTGTAGTAAAACAAGCGGTAGCGGTAACACCCTGCACCCCTCCTCTCAGAGCGGGTACCTCTAACCTCTACATCAACACCCCTCTCGAGGTTGTTGGGCTTCAGTTAGAGTAGAATGTTACAGAAAACAACTCCGTTCCAGGCAGTCTCGTACTCCAGAATCGGACCAAACGCTAGAGCCGCAACACAACTCACGAAGTTGTTGCGACGGGAAAACAGTTCGGTAGCTAATCGAAACGCGATCCAAATCATGCAAGCTAGGGTTCGGATTTTAAACAGAGCAGTCATCCAACATTGTACACCAAGCATAGAGCAACAAGTAATTGAATCTTTCCATTTCCATAAACATTTAAAGGTCTTAATTCATTGCATAAACAAAGAATTAAATAACAGAATTAAAAGATAGGTGTCGCCTCCTTGATGTAGAATGGCGATAGGGTGATGTAGCTCTCCTACCCGATATCGGTCAGAGGCCTAGCCTGATACAGAGGTGACGGGTGACACACCCTCTCGGGCAGCACGCGCCGACTGGAGACTGCATCGGTCAAGGGCTCTGTCCGATACGCTCATGTCAGACGACACACCCTCTCGGGCGGCACGTTCGATAGACTAAGCGTATCGGGTTGATATCGTGTCGGGCTATAAGCTAAGCATTATTGATGTCGGTCACTTGTGTCGGGCAGTGATGTCGGCCGATATCGGCCCGCCGTGTCGCCTGGGACGGTCCTAAGTGAACTGTCCCCTACCTCTCGGGATGAGGAGAAGCTCACCTAGTGTCGCCCGAGACGAACACTGGGGCACGATACGGGTGCTCTCGGAGTTTCCTCGCTCAAGCTCCCAACTGTCTAACTGTCAGTTGTCTGAATGCAAACTATTCCGACCTTTGCGAACTGTGCGAGCTGTGCCAGCCGTGCGAGCTATGCAAGCCGTGCGAGCCGTGCAAGCCGTACGAGCCGTCTTTTCGTCTCCCTGTAGCTGCTATTTATAGTCAGCTGGTTGGTGGATAGACATGGTGCTCGAAGCGCCACGTAGCTCCCATATACGCCGGTCGATGGAGATGGACGGCCGATACAAGTATTTCTCAGTGCAAGGTGCTGGCTATTGGTCACGTGGCGGGTGGCACGCCTTCCAGTGGGTGGCTGTGTCGCCCGACGAGCTGGGTCGTCGAGGCAGCTTTGGCTCCTTGTCGGGTAGAAGGTGTGTCAGCCGACACGTTCCTGTCGTGTGGCATCTCCTCGTCGAGCATCTTTGTGTCGCCCAGCCCGTGTCGGGCAGAGGCTGTATCGGCGTCAGGGAGGCCGAGATGGGTCTGGACTTATTCATGGGCCGGAATCGGCCTTATTGCACAAAAGCGAGGAAAATTCTGTAAAAGATAGGAAAATCGGAGTAAGAGCATTGCTTAGCCAATTATTGCGAAAATGCTAATAAAATAGAGGAAAATAGCAGAAAAAGGGTAGTTTTGATAACAAAATAAAGGGAAAAAACGTCACAAAAACTGATGTTATCAACTCCCCCAAACTTAGCGTTTTGATTGTCCTCAATCAATATTTAAACTATATTTTTGTGATGCTTCTTTTTGCTCGAATAACTTTCAGGCCAAGAGGTAAAACAAGTGTAGTAATGCCTTTAGAGATAATGCTGCTTCACTCAAACAAAAGACTACGCGTTTCCTAGACTTATTATTTCAATAAAATTTTTCTCTGCACTTCAGCGAGACTTTGATGTATGATTCCGAAGTTAGCTTACGCACCAAACAGCTTTATTTTCGGGGCAGAAAGTTGTGTATAGGGTAGGCTAAGTCTTTTTGGGTTTTTTGTTCTTGTTTCCCATCAGTCCATCCAGGTAAGGGTCCGTTAATGGGCAAGTGGTCCTTGCAGTCCAAGCCAGTTGGCTTTAGAGCAGTGATTTCACATCCTACGTACCACTGCCCCAGATCTACCATGCCTAAAGATGGGTACTTTTGGAAAACAAGAGGTATATATATATATATATATATATATATATATATATATATATATATATATATATATATATATATTTTTGGCACAACTCTCATGCTTTTATTCACTCTCTCGAGGCTTCTCTCTCTTTTTTTTGGGCTTTTGTTGGGTGAGGGAAACAAAGAGATTTCCGCTGTTTGGGCAGCTTTTGCCTTCTCCATACTTATCTCTTAGCTGTTCGCGAGATTATTATATTTTTGAAATTTTTGACATGGCAAAGTATACTCTTTTGTTCGTTTGGAGCAGCATTATCAAAAAGATATAATAGGACTTGCATCACATTTAGCACAAAGAAAATAAACTTTGCAAAAAGTAACAACAGATTTTCATTATTATTACAACAACTTTGTATATATGCATAGGGGTGATATAGACAAAAGAATTTTTCAAAATTTTCAAAATTTTGGTATGAAAACGTATATGTACAAAACTGAAAGTGTATATGTACGTAAAAGAATAAAGAATATGGGACAAAAAGAATGAAAGAACAAAGTGGAAGAGGAAGGAAATTTGTACCTCCCTCACTGGAACATGGTACCCCCCCAAACTTACTCCACACTCTGTCCCCAGAGTTGTGAAGTAGATAAGGTGAGGTGATGTTTATTCCAGTGAGGTCGTGCCTGCATTAGAGAGGAGCTCCCACACATATTCTCCTCGTTTTCTGTGGTATCCTATGTGTTGGAGTTGGTCAGGCGTCGCTTCATTTGCCATCCACTCCAGGACGAAAATTCCGCAGTTGTTGGATAAGGCAACTTGCTGCGGACTGCGGTGGCAGAACTGGAGTCTGTGCCATGTGCCTCCATGTATGTTCAGGAATGGATCGATCATCTTTGACACTTCGTCGTAATATTTTCGAACTATGCGTTCGACGGGTGTCAAAGGTTCCGATGTACACGACACCGGATGATTCTTGTTGCTGTCCGAGCTGTTGTAGAAAATGCCAGGTCGTTGCCGAGTGTACATCGCCAGGAGCATCCAGTGATTGTAATGCACGATAGGCGGAAAGATAGTGCCTGCAAAGCCTTCCTTCAAATCTTGCAGGAAGATCTGCTTCGCTCCAGTTTCGTCGGCGAGGCAGATATCGTTGACGAGCAAAGGGTGGGCTATGTATGTATGTTTTAGCTTTGGTTGTATATATTGGATGTAAGCTGCTACAACCGATACAGTCAAGCACCCCCCTTCCTTTACCATGTCCCTTAGCTCATCTGCTAGGACTAAGACGTCTCCTACCTGAAAAGCAATGTCTGATGGGGTTGAATCAACAAGCTTCTTCTGGATGATGTCGACCTGCTCCTGTGTGAGAGTTGCACACGAAAAACGGTCAAAATTTTTGATCAGCTCTTCAGAAGTCTCGGGCAAAGCAGTGTCTTCCCTCCCGTGCACTTTTTTTTAGGATTGCTAGCTACTTGCCCACCCCATGAATCTCGGGGGCTATATCTTCTTATTTTCCTTCTTGGCTGCTGGATCGTGAAAAAGAATCTTCTTCTGCATCACTATACAGCAGCTCCTCCGGCACACCTGCATCCCGGAAATAGAACTTGTCCTTGATCAGGAGCATGGCGTAGATGCCCCTGCATTGATAGTAGCACTTGTTCCTGAGGATTCCCCAATTCCCGACACCATTGAGCGCTTCAATGGCCCCCAAGATGGCGATGGCATTGTTTCTGCTCCCCTTTTCTGCTAGTTGGGGAATGTTTCTGATAACGTAGTGGTTCCAAGGCCCTTGAAGACGTTGGATTCCTTCCTTTAAAGCTCGTAGCAGGCGTATTGGCAGACGTCTCAGCACTCTGTCCTCCGGGCGGCTGAAATTACCCCCGGAGCATGGTACTTCATCATCGCTGCAGCACAGCAGCTGAACGTCGCAGTTTCTGATGTCCGCCATACAGAGAAACCACACGTTGTGATGCTTGTTCGGGGCCAACACCAGATTTGGCTTATGTTCTTCAACGTATTGCAGCATGTCGACCACCACACAGGAGTCTAAATCTCCCTTCATCAGCCTTCTCGCCAAGGTCGGGGTGGCTGTGTATATCTATCTCCGACCTGTCCTGCTGTCGATGTTCTCGATCATTGCATTCTCCAGGACCCTGAACACTCGCTTTCCGACCACAGCCGGCATGCAGAACATCTTCCGAAGATCTCCCCGTCATAGGGAGAGGTAGCTGTCGCTCCAGACGACTTCTTCTTCATTACCCTGCGACCTCAAGACCGAATTCAGCAGCTTCTGGTCTCTGATCGTCAGGTTCCCAATGGCTCTTCTATCAAAATCAGCCATATCAAATGATGGTATCTCAGACGGCTCACGGAATCTGTCTGCAAATGAGCACTTTCCTCGGGGTGGATGTCTGTTATTTACAGTGTAGACATCCCCCACTTCTCCTTCGGACTCGTCCGATGAGTCTCCCCCGATGTTGGTATCTGCGTTATCATCTTCCACTTCATTTAGGGGGATGTAGAAGTTGGCGTCTCCCAATCCCAAAGAGCTCTCCCGTTTGCTAGGAGACCCTTCGGCAGATCCTTGCTGCGTCCCCTCTCCGTGCGTTGATGATTGTCTACTGGAGGAGGATTGGGAGGAGGACGCTGTTCCCGAAGAGGAACCTGAAGAAGATGGACTATGGTTACCATTGGGAGGGGACGGCGACCGTCTCGGCTGCCTTCGGCACTGATGATCGTCGCTCCTGTTCATCCTCTCCTCGATCCTGTCGAGTCGTTGGAGGACTTGCTGCATCGCTGCATTCAAGGCCTCCAATCCACCGGGTATGACCGCAAGAGTCAGTAGCTCGCCCTCTTGCTTATTCAGCCTGACCTCGTGGCTGTCCTGCTTATCTTGAAAAGATGCAAGTTTGTGTGTTAGGGAAGCACAAGTAGCAGAGTTGGTGGTTGTTACCTCCCGCAGATTGTCGATTTCATCTTCGAGCATCTTTCCAAGCGACGGAGGGGGTCTGGTGGGTCTCCCTTCTGTCCTTGCGTTATCAAGTCCGCGTGAAGGTCCACCTGGAGAGGTGGAATCTATGAAGATCGTTCGCGATCCAGATGACTTCAGGCAGGGCGTCGGTGTTGTTTCAGGTGCCGCCGCCTTGCCTTCTCTTCTGACTGGGGACGGCCGTGGTGAGGGTGGACTTTGCTCCACCTCTGCACTATCGGTGGTCTCCTCGACCGTTACAGGCGGGGACTTCGGCGGCAGCGAGGGTGTCCTTTCGAGCTCCCTTCTGATCTCCTCGGACATTCTGATGTTGTTGCTCCGCTGAGGCTCCTCTCGCGCCTCTGCAACTTTAGAAATAGGTCTGGGAACTGCGGCCGTCTCTTGCGTGACAGATCCCGAAGTTTCTGTTCCGGTGACCTCGACGATCATCGGTACCTTCTCAACCGCCACCGTTGTTGCTGGTGCGGTGGCTGGTATAGTAGGGGCGACGACAACTCGATCAGCAGTTGTCGTCCTGGTCGTGGTGACTGTGGCCGTTCCATCTGCTATGGCTTTGATCTCAGCGGCGATGAAGACCAACTTCTCGATGTCATAGTCGGCGCAGCGAGGGAGGGGAAGGAGTATGTCCGTCCTTGAAAACTTGTAGAAATACCTCCCCCTCTCCTTCCTGATGATGTTGGTTCTCATCAGATATTTGGTATCAAACACCTCTTCGCCCGTCATTCTTGTATGGCTGTGAGGCTCGAATGGATACCCGAGCCCCACTGCGATGAGGTTGATGATGCCGCCCATGCAGTATTCCTTGGTAGCGTCCTTCATCGGGTGGAACCTATTCATTAAGAACCTACCGAGGTTGATTGTTCGGCCCTCCATAATGTGCCACATGACGTGGAGCTCCTCCGTGTAGATGTTGCTAGATTCGTTCTTGCTGAATAGCAAGCAAGCCACTAGTTTGTGCACGATCCTCCAGAAATAGGAGTGCACCGCCACGACCTTCGCTCCCGGCTTGAATGAAGATTCGCCGGTGAGCTTCCCCCATAACTCCATGGGGTTGAACCCGTCACCCTCGGTGATCCTTTCACCGTTGTTCATCCTATTCATCTCCTCCTCGCTGGAAGAGAAGATTTTGTTTAAGTCCTTCTCGGAGATGGTATGCTCTGAGTTGTACAGCCTGGCCTGAAATCTGTCTGGCCCGCCAAACTTTTCTCTCTCTGCCGCTAAATTCTTCACTCAGCAGAGGGAGGACATGAATTCCATGGTTAGTTTAGTGTACGAGGCCGTCCGTTTGAAGCAGATCTTCTTCAGTCCTACCACCGCAAGGACGCTCTTCAACCTCTTCTCAATCCCAAGCTCATCAAATGAGACCCTGTGGCAGAACCTGCTCGGCTTGTACTACTTGGGCACCAACTCAGCATAGCGACGAGCATGCTCATCGTCTCTTGGCTCAAAACTCTCCCGGAAGGTTTCCGGGATTTCTGCTAGTGGTGTTGGTGCGGCTGTGGGCTGTGCCGGTGTTGGTGTAGGAGTTGCAGCTTGTCCAACCCTCGCCTTCTTCTTTTCCCCCGACGTCCCATCCTGTCCTGGGTTCGGGCGCTTAGGTCGGGCCGCCTGCCCTTTAGTAGTAGTTTCAGGATAGATCCTCCTGCCCTGCTCGTCAACTGGGACATCGGTAATCTTAGTGCGGGCCATTTCTGTAAGTCAACAATAGATAACACCCTGATTAATTAAGCTGGCTTTTGAAAATATAATAAAGAGTAAACGTTTGGCCCGGTATAGTCTATACAAAACTGCCCGACACTCCTGTATCGGATGACACATTGGTTTCAAAGGTGAAGCCATGTGCCCGATACAGGAGATGGGTATCACCCGATACGTTTTCATGAAAGAAGAGCAGCGTGTCGGCCGATAAGCAAAATCAGGCGATGCGATGCAACATCGAGCGACACTGTTATCGCCCGACATGGGGTATCGGCCTACATGAATCAAATATACTTTGCACGATACCCATATCAGTCGATACACCTGCTCAGTGAGGAAAACTTGAGACCGATAAACTTTTAACAAGAAAGAAATCGCATCGGCCGACACGGTCTGTTGGGCGGCAAGCTTGTCGGGCTATACCTTGTTGTGATCGGAGCTTGTCGGGCGACACAAGAGGTTCAACAGTCTCGCGCGACACAGGAGCTAAAGCACAGGATTCTCTCGCTCGACACAGGAAAGTAAAAGCAACAAAGCAAGGAACCCGACACGGTAAATCTCGTTTTCCTTTTGTAGTAAGTAAATAGTGAAACCCGGGACGTGCGTCGACCGATTGCTTCAAAACATAAGTCGGCAGCCCAACCGTCAGCGGGACTATTGCGCTTCACAAAGCCCACCGCCCGATAAGCGTGCACTCAAGGTGCCGGTTGAGTTTCCTCCTACGATATCGTGAAGACAAAATTGTTTAAGCTGCGGCTGATGAGTAAAACATCATTGGCCTAGGACTAAGCTCCTGGCCTCAGATGGTATTACCCATCCCGGAAAGTAAAACTAAGGCGGTGGCCCATAAAACAAAAGAGTCAGTGCATGTGGCGCATACACTGTCTCGGGCCTTATTACATACGAAATGTTTGTAGTGTTTGTCTTGCAGGAAAGTAAAATGCAATCCTATTCTAAGAAAGAAAAGAAACCTCGGGTTTCCTCCCGAGAAGCGCTTCATTTTTTGTCTTCAGCTGGACGTCTTTGGCCTTCTCTTCACCTTCTGCCTCTTCGGTCACTGCCCTATTCTCTTTGTTGGTTCGGTATTTGATGGAATCTTTCCTGACAGGTTCTTCACAACTTTGGCAAGTTGAGCCAACTGCTGGTCAATCTGGCGTTGATGCGTCTGCATGTCTGCCAGCTGAGCCTGCAACGAGTTCAAAACACCGAAATTTGATAGAGCGCTCTGGGCTAGCTGATTGTTGATCGTATCTTGTTTCTTTACAAAATCAAACAGCTGCCCTACTACATTTGCTTGGCTAGCAGCCTGGTTCTGACCTTCTTCCTTGGAAGTTCCCTGGTTTTTACCCTGTCCTTGGAAGTTACCTTTATTCTGCGGGAAAGGGGCATTCCTGGCATATTGACCTGCTCCTCCCCTCTTTTCAAAAGCTTGGGTAGGCTTAGTCGAGTTATGCAGCTGATGAGAGTTCTCCACCGCATCCTTGTTTCCATAGTTGAAGCCTGGGTGGTCGGGTCTTCTAAACTTTACAAAAGAAACATTTTCAGTCTCTTCTATCTCGGACTCTGTATTGCTGGTTGCCTCTGGCCGGGTGTAGACGCAATTATCCACCCCGTGACCGCCTTCTCCGCAGGTTACACATTTCATCGCTTTTTCTACATGTTTCTTTCCTTTACCTCCAGCCTCTCTCAACTGTTTCACATATGTGGCAATCCTTTGAATCAGTGAGGTGATTGCCTCCAATGCCTTTGATTCAATCGAGGACCCTTCTCCAACCTTCTTTATCGGCCCTCTATCGGACCGATCGAAATCAGCGTCGACCATCAACTCCGCCATATTCTTGATGATCAGCTCCGACTTCTTGGCCTTCTTCCCCAGGAAATCACTGCCTGCTGCTACAATCAGTGATGGGGGCAATCCCGGAGGTACTCCTGGAATCACTCCCAGGCATCATGTAGGCTTTCACTCGGCTTTTGCGTGAAAGAAGTTATCTTCTGCCGATTCCAGACTGTCCTTTCTGTGGGGTAGAACTTGTTCACAAAGGCATCGGCTAACGCCCTCCACCCGTTCAAGGATTGGTGGGGTACCCCAAGGTACCAGGACAGCGCCTTGTCTTCTAGTGAAAAGATGAACCCCTTACAGTATATCACTTCTCGGGGGACCCCTCTCATCTTGATGGTATCACATATATTCTTAAATGCATCAAGATGATGATACAGATTATCATACTTGGGGTTCCCTCTAAAACTTTTATTCTGAATCATTGATATCACGGATGGCTTGAGCTCGAAATTGGTTGCATTGAAACGTGGGACTACGATCAGGCATCTGGAGTGGTTGGCCTTCGAGGACGCCAACTCCCTGAGCGTCTTCTCCTCTTCCTTAGAGTCTTCACTGTCACTATCCTCCTGGTGCCGTTCCTGCTCGTGGTGTCTTCTGTTTTGCCGGTGGCGACGTCTGTTACGACGGTGATCTGTCTCGGATTGATCCCTTTCTGGATCTTCCGGGTGGTCGTTTCCGTCGTATCAGCCGTCGTCCTCAGGAGGAGGCGAGTTTTCCCTATCCCGCCCTGGGCGTCCGCCTTCAGACAGGGGTGGCTCAGCTCGGGGAGGCATGATGGCTGGAGTAGATGCTCAGACAAATTGGGTATATATCCTCTCCTTGAGGTACCTACATAATTATTCACAAAGAAAATCGAGTTCAGAAAATTAAATTTTTATTTTAAAGCAAAGTATAATGTTACGAAAAGAAAAAGGAAAAAGAGTGCTGTCAATCTTATCTCTAAGCTTGAGGCACAGGAGTGTAGTTAGTGGATTTAGGTTCATCTTACAGTACCACTATTGCCTTGTCCCCGGCAACGACGCCAAAAAGTTGACCGGCCTAAATCACGCGTCCAAAATTAGAGGCGGATTTGAGGTAGTCGAGCTTTTACATTTATAAACCCAAATCCTTCTAGGCCCTCACAACTTTGCTCACGGGGTCGAAGTAGTCATACGGGGTCAAACACAGGGACAAGGGGGTAGTGTTGAGAACCATAAATCGACACGCTACACTCCGGTAGGTATAAAGAGATATAAATTCCTGAAAGGGAACGGTAAAATGTCACAAAATAAACAAGAAAACTATCTCCAAATGGAGCTACAAGAGAGATTTTAGGTTTTAGTCATTTAGCAGTTTTTAGGGGTTTTCATGCAACAGAAGCAGAAAGATAAAGACTAGAGCTCAGGTAAGGTTTGGAGGATAAGACTGTAGTAAAACAAGCAGTAGCGGTAACACCCTGCACCCCTCCTCTCAGAGCGGGTACCTCTAACCTCTACATCAACACCCCTCTCGAGGTTGCTGGGCTTCAGTTAGAGTGGAATGTTATAGAAAACAGCTCCGTTCCAGGCACTCTCGTACTCCATAATCGGACCAAACGCTAGAGCCACAACACAACTCTCGAAGTTGTTGCGACGGGAAAATGGTTCGGTAGCTAATCGAAACGCGATCCAAATCATGCAAGCTAGGGTTCAGATATTAAACAGAGCAGTCATCCAACATTGTACACCAAGCATAGAGCAACAAGTAATTGAATCTTTCCATTTCCATAAACATTTAAAGGTCTTAGTTCATTGCATAAACAAAGAATTAAATAACCGAATTAAAAGATAGGTGTCGCCTCCTTGATGTAGAACGGCGACAGGGTGTTGTAGCTCTCCTACCCGATATCGGTCAGAGGCCTAGCCCGATACAGAGGTGACGGGCGACACACCCTCTCGGGTGGCACACGCCGAATGGTGACTACATCGATCAAGGGCTCTGGCCGATACGCTCATGTCGGACGACACACCCTCTCGGGCGGCACGTTCGATAGACTAAGCGTATCGGGTGGATATCGTGTCGGGCTAAGAGCTAAGCATTATTGATGTCGGTCACTTGTGTCGGGCAGTGATGGCGGCCGATATCGGCCCGCAGTGTCGCCCGGGACGGTCCTAAGTGAACTTTCCCCTCCCTCTCGGGATGAGGAGAAGCTCACCTAGTGTCGCTCGAGACGAACACTGGGGCACGATATGGGTGCTCTCGGAGTTTCCTCGCTCAAGCTCCCAACTGTCTAACTGTCAGTTGTCTGAATGCGAACTGTTCTGACCTTTGTGAACTGTGAGAGCTGTGCCAACCGTGCGAGCTGTGCAAGCCGTGCGAGCCGTGCGAGCCGTCTTTTCAGCTCCCTGTAGCTGCTATTTATAGTCAGTTGGTTGGTGGGAAGACATGGTGCTCGAAGCGCCACGTAGCTCCCTTTTACGCCGATCGATGGAGATGGACGGCCAATACAAGCATTTCTCGGCGCAAGGTGCTGGCTATTGGTCACGTGGCGGGCGGCACGCCTACCGGTGGGTGGCTGTGTCACCCGACGAGCTGGGTCATCGAGGCGGCTTTGGCTCCCTGTCGGGTAGAAGGTGTGTCGGCCGACACGTTCCTGTCGTGCAGCATCTCCTCATCGAGCATCTTTGTGTCGCCCAGCCCATTTCGGGCAGAGGCTGTATCGGGCGTCAGGGAGGCCGAGACGGGTCTGGACTTATTCATGGGCTGGAATCGGCCTTATTACACAAAAGCAAGGAAAATTCTATAAAAGTTAGGAAAATCGGAGTAAGAGCATTGCTTGGCCAATTATTGCGAAAATGCTAATAAAATAGAGGAAAATAGCAGAAAAAAGGCAGTTTTGATAACAAAATAAAGGGCAAAAACGTCACAAAAACTGATGTTATCACCAGTGAGAACGAAGTTTTCCTGGGAATAACCTCAATCTAGAATTGAACAGAAGAATTTGGTCTCCCACTTGTATGTCCTTTCTTTTTATATGGTCGTCATGCCAAAGTTTTGTATGTTCTTTATAGATTCGTGCATTCTCGTAAGCTGTCATCCGGAGTTTGTCCATCTCCTGGAGTTGCAGAATCCAGACTTGGGCTGCTTCCTTCATATCAAAATTAAGTTGTTTAATTGCCCACCATGCTTTGTACTCAAGTTCAACAGGAAGGTGGCAAGCCTTTCCATATATTAATCTAAATGGTGTAGTTCTGAGGGGAGTTTTGAAAGCAGTTCGGTAGGCCCACAATACGTCATTGATTTTTACCAACCAATCCTTTTGATTGCATCCTATAGTATTTTCCAGGATAGCCTTGAGTTGATGGTTAGAAACCTATACCTATCCACTCATTTGTGGATGGTAGGGTGAGGCTACCTTGTGTGTTACACCATACTTTCTCAGTAAATCTTCAAAGCTTCTTTCAAGGAAATGAGAGCCTCCATCAGATATGGTTCGTGGTACTCCAAAATGAGGGAAAATAATATTCTTGAATAATTTGATGACGGGTTTGGAATCACTAGTGACGGTTGGTATAGCTTCAACCCATTTTGAGATGTAGTCTACTACCACTAGGATGTATGAAAATCCATGAGAAGATGGGAATGGACCCATGTAGTCCAACCCCCAAACATCGAACATCTCTACTTCTTGCCACAGGCTCAGTGGCATCTCATCTCTTTTTGTTATGTTGCCTGATTTTTGACATTTGTCTCATGATAAGACAAAGTCATGGGAATCTTTGGATACGGTTGGCCAAAAGAATCCAAATTGCAAAACCTTCAAGCCAGTCTTTTTAGAGCTCATATGTCCTCCAACAGGTCCTGATTGACATTGTTCTAAGATAAGTTGAGCTTCTTCCTCAGCAATACATCGTCTATATAGTCCATCAGCACATAGTTTGAAAAGGTATGACTCATCCCAGTAGAACTATTTCACATCATGCATAAATTTCTTCAGTGCATTTCCGGTGCATTGAGGATGAATAACCCCAGCAACAAGGTAGTTCACAAAATCTGAGTACCATGGTGCAGCTTCTCAGGCCTTCATTAATTGGTCATTTAGAAGGGAGTCATTAATTGGAATCTTCTCGATGTCCAGAGTTTGGATGCAACTAAGGTGGTCTGCTACCACATTCTCTGTACCCTTTTTATCTCTTATCTCTAGATCAAATTCTTGTAGGAGAAGAATCCATCTTATTAACCTAGGTTTTGTATCTTTCTTTGCCAGAAGGTAACAAATGGAAGTGTGATCTGTGTAGACAATGACCTTTGAACCAATTAGGTAGGATCTGAACTTTTCAAAGGCATACACGACTGCCAGAAGATCTTTCTCAGTAGTAGCATAATTCCTATGAGCTTCATCGAGGGTCTTCGATGCATAATAGATCACATAATGTTTCTTTTCTATACATTGGTCCAAGATAGCACCCACATCATAATCGCTTGCATCACACATAATTTCAAAAGGATGGTCCCAATCGGGAGCTCTGATGATGGGTGCAGTAGTAAGGGCATGTTTCAGTTTGTTGAAAATTTCAACACATTCTTCGTCAAAATTAAATTCAGCATCCTTTAGTAACAAAATTTTCATCAGTGTGGTTATCTTTGAGAAGTCCTTTATAAATCGTCTATAGAATCCTACATGACCTAGGAATTCTCGAACTTATTTTACATTGACAGGGATGGAGAGCTTGGAAATCACTTCAATTTTGGCCTTATCGACTTTGATCCCTCTATTGCTGACCCTATGGCCGGGGACAATGCCTTCTTTTACCATAAAGTGACACTTCTCCCAGTTGAGAACAAGACATGCTTCTTCACACCGTTTGAGAATAAGGGAGAGGTTTTAGGCATGAATTGAATGAGTCTCCGTACACAGAAAAGTCATCCATAAAAACTTCCATAATTGTTTCAGTGAGACCTACGAATATGGCAGCCATGCAACGCTGGAAAGTTGCAGGTGCATTACAGAGGCCAAATGACATTCTTCTAAATGTGTATATTCCGAATGGGTAGGTGAAAGTAGTTTTCTCCTGGACATCTGGGTGTATAGGTATTTGATAGAATCCAGAGTAACCATCGAGATAATAGAAATATTCTTGATGGGCCAGCCGCTCTAATACTTGATTGAGAGAAGGAATTGGGAAATGATCCTTTTGAGTTGTCTTGTTTAACTTCATGTAATCAATGCACATCCTCCACCTTGTGACTGTACATGTGGGGATGTGTTCATTGTTTTCATTTCATATCACATTTGTTCCACCTTTCTTCGGGACTGCATGCACTGGGCTCACCCATGGCGAGTCTGATATCGGATAGATTTTTCCAGCAATGAGCAGTTTAATGACCTCGTGACGGACTACTTCCTTCATATTTGGATTCAATTTCTATTGATGTTTAATCGTTGGCTTGTGATCTTCCATCATGGGGATTCTATGCATGCAACGATCTTGACTGACCCCGGTGAGGTCACTCATCTTGTAGCCAATGGATTTTCTTCTTTCTTTTAATTCCTTCAAGAGTTTGTCTTCTTGTTCTGTCGTTAGATCTGAATTTATGATGACTGGACAGATCTTGAGTTCATCTAAAAACATGTATTTCAATCCTTCAGGCAAGAGCTTCATTTCTGGAGCTTGTGGTTTTTCACATGGTTCTTCAGTAACCTCCACAACTTTGAGTTCTTCAAAAGTAGCTTCAACATCTCTTTCTGTAATTCCGAGAGATTTGATGCAATCCTTTACTTGTTCATCAGTAGGCTCATCAACAGATGGGTCCGTCATGGCAACTTCTAAAGGATCATCCGATTCATGATTCTCTTGGGTGAGAAGCGACATCTGCTCTATGCAATCGATGAGATAAACTTCCTCTTGCATGCTTGGTCTCCACATACTTTCAAAAACTTTGAATTTGAGAGTTTCTTTACCAAGTCTGAGCAGTAATGTTCCTGCTTCAACATCAATTAAAACTCTTGCAGTGGCGAGTAATGGACGTCCAAAGATGAGAGGATATATGGCGTCTTATTTTATGTCCATGATGACAAAGTCACACAGAACATAGGAATCTTTTCCTACCTTGACGGGTACATCCTCAATAATCCCTAATGGGTGTTTTATCGAATTGTCTGCGATTTGTATGGTCATGCCAGTTGGGAGAAGTTCAGCAAACCCTAGCCTTTTGCAAAGGCTGAGTGGCATGATGGAGATGCTAGCACCAAGATCTGCCAATCCTTTCTTGCATGAAGAATCACCGATATGGCAGGAAATCCCAAAAGATCCTGGATCTTTCTGCTTCTTGGGCATCTTACTCTGGATGATATCTGAAGTGGCTTTAGCTAACTTGACTGTCTCATATTCTTCCGTTATATATTTCCTTGTGAGGATAGACTTTAAGTACTTTGTCCAGGATGGTATCTCAGCCAGCGCATCCAAAAAGGGTATATCAACATGAAGTTTTTTCATGGCTTCCTTGAACTTGTTGAAACGGGTATCAAGCTTTGTCTACCTTAAACGAGCTGGAAAAGGTATACGAGGTTTGTACATAGGGATATCAGGTTCTGGTGTTTCAGTTTCTTCATCGATAGGTTTCTCAGGACTTCCCTTGTCTGTCTTATCGGTGGTTACTGATTCTTTTGGTTGAGACTCAGGTGTTGTTGAGTCTTGGTCAATCCCAGGTTCATCCTCTTCTATAATAACCACATGTGTCTTGATAGGAGGATCAGAATAATCTTTTCCTGACCTGGTGGTGACTACCTTCAATTGTTCAGGATGCTTAGGATTATTCTCGGGTTGGCCAACAAAAACCCCAGCTGGTGGCTTAATGCTAGTTGCAAGTTGAGCTAGTTGAGATTCAATAGCCTTCTGTTGAGCTTACTGGTTAGCTATCATAGTTTGTTGAGTTTGCAACATCTTTTTAATGGCTGATAGCTAGTCAATAGGTGATACGGGACCTGCTTGTTATCCTTGTTGTTGATAAGGAACTTGATTAAGACTCTGGTACTGGGAATTGTTTTGATAACTGTTGAAATTCCTATTATGAAAGTTTCCCCTATAGTTTCCTTGATTCCCAAAATTTTGTTGTTGGTTGTTATACTGGAATATGGGTGGACATCGTTGTTGATGGTTTGAACCAAGTTGTCGAGAGTTTTCTGCTCCTGAAGTATTTCCGTATTGAAAACCAGGATGGTTTCTATTATGATTCAGATTGTAATATCCTTGACCAGGGATGGTGTTGATAGCATTAAGGTTTTCTATTTGACTATTATCCCCTTGGTTACAAATGTTTCTTAAAACAACATCATAGAGAACATTGCATGCTAAGGTGGAATGATCAATTCTTTTACATGCTTCACAGAATAGGGAAGCAGACTTAATTTGTTCTTGTTGTTGAGCGGGCGAACGTCCTCTTCGAATTGCAGTAAGATATGATTCAATATGGTCTTGCTTGGCAACTAAGAGTTTTAGGGTTTCAGTGATAGACTTGTATTCGGGAGTAGCTTCGACCATAGCTACTTTCAAGACTCCTTTACCTACAGATCTACCCCAATTAGCTTGATTTTCAGCTCCAAGGGTGACGACCCTCCATGCGCTGTCATAACTTTAACACATGAAGTTTCCTCCAGATGAGGAATCTAAAAACCTTTCGATATCATCATCCACACCCCTATAGAAAATTTTGATGAGTTGGTTCTTAAGAATTCCATGGTGTGGACACTTGCGTAGAAGCTCTTGGTATCAATCCCACGCTTTAGCAAGGGTTTCCTTGAGTGAAATTTGTTATTTGGCCTATAATTTCATAGGTGAGAGATGGATGATAGAACTTTTCCAGAAACACATTTTGAAGTTGTTCCCAAGTGGTGATGGGTTCACTTTGCAATGAATTGTACCCATTTATTGCTCTATCAGCAAGTGAATATTTGAAGAGATGGAGATGAATGGCATTTTCAGATACTCCATTTTACTTTGTCATAGCACATAGATCGATGAATCTTAGAAAATGTTCCTGACTATCCTCTCCTTGTTTGCCATAGAATGGGTAGCTTTGAAGCAATGTGATCCAATGTGCTCGTATCTCGAAATTTGGAGCATGGATGGGAGGAGGTTGTACTAGGTGATGAACATTAGCAGCTTTTGGATTGAGAACTCTCTAAGATCCTTTTGTAGTTCTTCTTCTTGTACTGCTGCTTGTGCTGCTTGGATTTCTTCTTGAACCGCAACTCTGGCTTCTTGCATGAGCCTTTCTCTCTGCGTATTAAGGGCTTGAGCTACCCTTTGGGGTATTTCCTCCTCTTGAACCATTCTTTCTTGGTTCTCTCTGTTTTGACGATGAAAGGTTCTGTCAATCTCCAGATCAAAGCTGGCGGTGAGTCTGAGACTGTTCAAACGGTGCATGCACTAGTCCTTCTTGAAGTACCTGAAATAAAAAGATTTGAAGATTTATGGAGTAGAGTGAAATTCAAGTAGATGATCAATGGTTTAAAAAAAAGTAAAATCCTAGATTAGCTTTAAAAGAACTAGATTTGACTAAACTGATTATGTTGTCCTTGGCAACGACGCCAGAATTTGATGTGGCAAATATCACACTAACAAATTCACTCGGGGTTGAAATCCCCGAGATTTTACCAAAACCTCATGCAATAATACCACCTGCAAGTAGACGGGTCTTATCGCAGTATAGTTAAGGATCGAATCCCAAGAGGGAACATTTTTAAGAATCTTTGTTAGTCGAATCTAACTCAAGCAAGATGAATATTTAAAACGATTGATTCGATTCAGGTTAATTAAACTAAATGCAAGAAAGTAAAACAGTAGAATTAAAGTTTGTTCTAGATTAATGATATGGAATCGCTGGGATGGTATTAGGTTTCACCACCACTGCACATGCGAACACATCCAAACACATAACATCTAGGCAAGCATCTAACTATTCAAATGGAACTACTACGAACCCTCCCGGAGGGATGTTTAGGCCTGCGTAAGCATCCCCTTAGGCATCAGATTTCTCGTCACCATCCGGATCAAGCACTTACGGTTCTAAAGATACAACATCCAACTAAGGATGTGGCCTTCCTTGAGGGATGTTTAGACCACAGAAGCGTCACCGTATGCTAGATGGCTCGTCCCCTCACGGATCATACACTTACAACCTCAAGGAACCCCATTCTATTTCTAGTCTGGGAGTCAACCGTGCCAATCAACATACATGTAGGTGATTAGTCTGCAAGCAAACATCGACGATTAACAAGAAGATACAACATCCAACTAAGGTTGTGGTCCTCCCTGAGAGATGTTTAGACCACAGAAGCATCATCGTAGGCTAGATGGATCGTCCCCTCATGGATCATACACTTAGGACCACAAGGAACCCTATCAAATTTCTTGTCAAGGAGTCTACCTCATTAATCGACATTCAATACTACAAATAGAAGACCAAGATCAAAGCAAGCAGGTAATCAACTACAATCATATCGATTAACAACAAAATGAAGAGTTATATATATTGCATTAGAATGTTAAATGAAAAGATATGGTTGCATGGGCAGCGGGGCTAGTCCTCGCACCCCAGCGAAAAGGAACTACTCGCTCATGATTTGAGAAACAAGATGGATGAGAAAGAGAGAGGAATCCGCCATGAACATGAAGTAGAAGGTGGTCGCAGCTCAGTGAAGATGATGTAGTCTTCTATGTCATGTCGGAGCAGATCTGGACGAAGAACGAGGGACGCCAAGACAGACCAAGCAACCTTTCTCACTCGTTCTTCCTTCTCTTCTCAATCTCCTTGATTTGCAACAAGAACTGTAGGTGAAGTGGCAGTGGCAGGATCAGACCAGCATACATGCAACCTGTCGGCGTCTCAGAATTGATGCCCAAATGAGGACCCTGCTGGTCCTATTTATAGGCACAGATCTGGCCCTCATGCTTTTGGCGTGAGTCAAAATGGTTCGGTTATAATAGACCAAACGTTCCTAAAATATTGGCCTCCAAATGGTTTTTCTGTATATATCTAAATGGTCTTGGGGTATTTAACTTCATACAGTTTGGTAAAAAAAACTTCTTCAAACAGTCTTGGTCATATGCCTTTGTCTAAATGGTTTTGCATTGCAAATGACCAAACGGTCTTGATATGGATTCTCCAAATAGTTTGATACAGTTTCTATTCCATACGGTCTTGGTTGCTTTGACCAAACTGTTTTGATAAATATCTTATCCAAACGATCTTGCGTTGCTTTGCCTTTTCCATTCAGTCTTGCGTGATCCACTTTTGCAAACGGTCTTCATGTGAGCTTTCAAATGATCTTCATGTATATGCTATCAAATATTCTTCATTGGTTCAACTCACACGGTTTCATGCATGCATGCCCATTCGGTTTGGTGTGTAAATATTCAAACGATCTTGGATCAACATCCCCTCAAATGGTGTTGTGCATGCATCCTTTTCTTCATTTGGTTTGCTCCCAGCAAACAGTTTTATTCTCTCAGTTTGGATAATTTTCTTCGCATGGTCTTGATAGCCTTCATCTCAAATGGTTTTGCATGCATTTCTTTCTCGCATGCTCATAGCTACCAAACTAAACAGTCTTCATGTGATTACTTTTGCAAGCCAAAACAGTCTCGCAACCAACTTTATCAAACCGTTTGCTGCAATGTGCTTCATTAAATGGTTTCATGGCTACTTCAAGTGGTCTCACAACCTCACCTCCAAATGGACTCGTGGACCGCTTCTCCTCGAACGGTCTCACAAACCGGTTCTCCTCAAACGGTCTCGACGTAAGCATGTCCATTCGGTCTTGAGACCGTATGGATGAAACCGTATGGGTGAGATTGTATGGGCAAGACCGTATGGTCAAGACCAAGGTTGAGGGAGATTAGATCAAGGGCAGATAAAGGTAGGTCTTTGCTGATTGTTCATCCTCATCAAGACCTGTATGAAATCATCATAATCTCAGTTAAAACCCTAATAATTGAATCAATTAAGTAGTTTTGCATTTTGTGATACATTGTGATTTTTAATGAGTGATGTTGGATGTGTTGAGTTGAATTTGACCCAATATGATAATTGAATTCCATGATGAATATGCATTCATCATAATGTTGAATATAAATAATAGCGCAAGGGTTGTCAAAGTAAACTTCAGTCCTTTGAATATGCTAATTAGTGCAACAATAAGAGAATATGCATCATGGAAGAAAGTTATTGCGTTGGTCTGGTTCTAGTGATATGAAGAATTTCTGAACCCACACAATGTCAACTTGGTTGATACTCTTAAGGGATTGAAATTTGGATGAGAAAGAAGACCTATGTGAGAAAAGTGGTATAATAAATATCAATCTGTACCGAAGTAAAACTCTAGACAATATGTTTTGTAGATAACAATTGCATTCTACCTAGGATGTCTCAAATATCAACCCAAACTCCTCATTATGTGGACTCAAATACTTGTCTGTTAGTGTGTGCTTTGGTCACAAAGACAAGTCAAAACCACTTTTGTTCTTCATGACAAAAAAAGCAAGAAAGTTTTGAACGTTAATTCTAAAAAATGTGGCAATAACAACTATAAAATTTTGAAAAATGACTTGAACAATTTATGTTTTTTAGCAACCATTTGTCTCAAAACATCCCAATAGGAAGTAAAAGAGAGTCATGACTACTAGTTCAATCCTTTTTTAAGATAAGTGGCCAATTAATATGGTTATCTAGAATGTTGAGCATCTCTAAAATAACAAAAGATATGTGTTTGTTCGTCCACGTTTGTGCATGTTGCCTTAGCAATTACTCTACTACACACATAAGCAAACCGTATAGAGCCAATTCCAAAGAGAGATTGTTGTAAACTCTCACTTGTAAGGTTTTAATCTCATTAAATAGTCAAGATATGTGCCAATTATACCCTAGAGTCTCAAGTGATTTGGGATGATACTTTCCCTTAATATTCAAAAATAATTTTAAAACAACTTCAAGAAAAGAAATGGATGTTTTAATGAAAAAGACATTGACATAAAATGAGTGAAACAACTCATGTGCTACAATTGCACACCCAACCCAAAAACATTGCCAATTTAGTAAACGAAGACAAAAGATAATTGTTATTATATATAGATAATTTGATGTTAGCCTTAGAATTCATCAGGATATACATGGTGAACTTCTAAGACATACACTTATATTTATGAAGTGAGTGAATTTCATTTATAGAAAACACATTAGGATATTTTCCTTATTGTATTGTACATTGTGAGTGGATTTCATTGATAGATAACACATTAGGCGGATGACCTTATTAGATTGCACATTAGGCTCTCACTAGTTCTTGTTTCATGAGTCCTCTAACTCATTTCTCAATTCACATATGTCGTCATTTAAAATTAGTCATTATAGAAGTCTTTAAGATTGCATTGTCTAGTGCTACACAAAAAAAATCTTTGAGATAATTCATGGCTAACTCTTAATCTCTTGAATTGAAATTGAACTAAAAAAAATGATATATTTAGGATGGATTCAGATTTCTCTGAGTTGATTTTATAGAATGCACTTGAGGCAACTCATTGTCACCTTAGACCTTCAGGCTACTATTCTATTCTTACATATGTAGGGATCAACTATTAGTGTCCCATCATATGCTTATAAACCAATAAATTCTATGTAGTTGATTGTTATTGTCATTAAACTATATTTTGTAACATAGTCTACGCATTCAAACTTATTTAATAGCACACTAGGAAGACTGTATGAGTCAGAAAGTTCCTTACACTCCTATATCTTAATCTCATAACCGTTATCCTAGGTTATACATTGATAGTTTAAATCTTTGAATGGTAACTTCACGATCACCATGTATTGGATGGGTTTGTTTATATTGATCCATAGATAAGTGTAGTTGTAAGTATCTAAGACACTTAGTTTTTGGATATCTTATTTACAAAGTAATAAACCCAATCTTAATTCTTGATCATGTATTGGAAATTTATTTTAAAGAGACTCATTGGAAATTTGATTCCTAAGTGAAAAAATATTAACTAGTGGATTGTCTCATTCAAATATACAACACATTAGTATATATATAAGGTTAAGGACCCATTACAATGAGAGCCATAGATAGTGGACCTATTTATACATTTATATATAGCAATAAATAGCTCTATCTATAATTGTGGGGTCAACATTCATTTATAATTAATCTTCATGCATAATAAAACATATACATTTGAGGTTCACTCATAAAATATATGAGGATTGCCATGTAATGTGAGCAACTTCCATCATATGTTGCATAATTCATAGGACCCTCTATGTAAATTAGGATGATATGCAGCCTCTTAACAAGTTTTTTAGTATATATCCACATGATTCAAATTATAATTGATACCTAACTAGTTTCATACTATGAATTCATTACTATATGATAATAAATGTGTATTAATATGTCCAATACCATATCGAATGAGTAGTGAATACTAATCCATCCAAATTCAGCTTTGAAGTAAAATATCAAAATTGAATATTTTAAGATATAATCATTCATAAGAAATGATATAATGAGATTTATGTTTCATCCTGAGTTTACTCATTTAATTGATATATTTTTACACGTATTATGATACCTGATACCAAATTTTATAGGGATTTAGCCTTAATTTAAGTAAAAACTTAACTATACAAGAAAATACTTGGATAGTCATATCCTAAATGTCATATATATTATTTAGATTCAAATCATTCCCCATGGTTATATGTTCCATATTCATTTCCCATTTACATTGCATAATTACCCTTATGGGTTATTAATAGATGTTTGATCTAATCCAATGTTTCTTTTGCGGTCTCCTACTAGTCAAACATTTCCTCTCCTTATATCTCTCATTTATCAATTCGCCCCACTAATTTATTCCTTTATAAAATCACCATCATCCTAAACCCAATAACGTACTGCACATGCTATCTAAGTCTACATATACTAGGAGATCCCAAAATATCCCCTCCATCATTCTCCATCCCACATCCCAGAGAAAGAAAGATTCCTCACACCCAAATCCTAACATAAACCTAGAACTTCCTCCAAAATCTAAATAACTAAAAAATCATTTTTTGTCGACCAATTTCCTTCATCCTTCCATAATCACACTGAAAACCATTGACTTCCTCCATGGTAATCAGGAGTTAGTCTAGAAAACATCGGTCACCTTCTTGCAAAACACCACATGCATACATTACATACACTACCAAGAACATCTCAACATTCTCGTCTCCTCCCATATTTTACATGAATAATTTTACATACTCTCATTGATTACTAATCATGTTTCTCTACCTTTTTCCTCTAGGAATGTTCATGGACAGAGAAGACCCTAATGAGTTTGAGGAAACATATCAAATATAATCCACCAAAAAGTTTAACATAATTTTTTGTTTATTAAATGCCCAAATTTCTCCTTATTTATATAAATATCCAAAAATCAAAAAAATTATCTGTGTGTTTGCATTTTTTTCTTGTTTTGAATTCCTTAGCCTCATAATATAACTCTAAAACCAACTCAGTCAGAAGGAGTGATTCATTGAGTATTTTTTTCATTCATTGTTTCCTCCCACCATGTAATCTCAAAATAAGAATGTCATTTGTGAGTTTTAAAGTTGAACCATGCCTACAATTTTTCTTTTGTATCTTTGGTGATCTGTTATAAATCTTTTTTGGATGGTGAGAGGTCTACTTCTCCCCTCAGGATCCTTCTCCAACGTCACTAGAGGTCAAAAATTGGATCCTATTGTCACTTGGTTTGTACAAAATGAAAATGAAGTTTTGTTCCCTGTGATGTAGATGATGAAGCCCTTAATTGGGTCTCGATCTCATGTCTTTGTGACCTTTATTCACATCAAGATGTTCATAATGAAAGTTATTTCTCACTAATTCATGCATCATGTCAAATGCACTTATGGATGCTTTTTTCATATTTTTATAGATACTGTAACTACTAAATGATGGAAGGAAAAGATGGAGGTTGATCAAAGTACTTGTCCAAACTTGGATGAGCTCAATGTGATACCAAAATCAACCTGACTACCCTAAGTGATCAATGATAAAAATTTAAGCAATATCAAGTTCATAATTGAGGTGCAAAAGTAGATCCCCAAAATGGTTGTGGCATATAGACATAGTCATTCTAATATATCCCCAAAAACAAGGAAATCACATGAGATATCCAGTATTCAACAAGTTGGCCACCATGGCCTTTTTTGGTAGAATGATCATGTCTAGAGAAGAGTTCCTCCCCCATGGTAATGCTAGTTAGCGAGGTCCACAACCATTTTCCCATACATGATGTTCTTACACTCCTCACTATATTAGTGGTACTCACCACATTGTTCTACCTTATTGCCACCATTTCCATGGCACCCACCACAGGCATGGTACCCACCACAATTGTGCTACATGTACTAATTTCCCCACATTTTCCTTGAAATTTACCCACTTCCACTATGGTCGTCCCAACATACCATGGTCATTTCCTAGCTACCCACCAAGACCATTCTACCCAATATAATCATGCTATCTACCAAATCTTAACTCTTCCTACTACTACATTTACCACTATAGCCTCACTTAATAATAGAATTCCTAAATCACTATATAAAAATTAGTGGTGTCTATGGGTCTAAGGTTAGCTTTCTATAGCATTAATTTCTACCACCTAACCTTCACCTACTCTGTTCTCTCTTTGATTACTCCAATACCCTAGATTTCTAGGTTTTTGGCCATTCTCCACCACATTTCCATGCATTCCACCCTTATAAAGAGGAACAACTTGATCAGTTCTTCTTCTACTGAAAGAGAAGAAGACATTTACTATGAACTCAATGGCTATTTATATGCATTTATCTCCATTTTTTCATTTTATTCTGCCATGAGTTGCTAAGCCCCCTTGGTGGATTGTTTGGGAAAAATATGTAACTTCGATATCATGTTTTAATTTCATTGGAATGTGATATGTTCTTGGTTGTTATCATTTAATATCTCTTTCTATAAAGACTTATTTATGAAAACACCTAAGGCATGGAGAGAAGGGGAAATAGGAGGCTAAAGAGGACAAAACCCTAAGTCCAACTAGCGGTTCCTCAACTAGTGTTCCTATATTACCATGATCCCTCTATTCCACTAGCCTGAGGTATGATATATATGTTATGATTATCCTTATGAACTTAGCAAAAATCATGTAAAGTGGTTGTATGAGAGATAATAGGAGGTGAAGCACCCTTCTCCTACACCCCATACCACCCATGTCACTAAGAGCATTAGGAGAATCACTCCTAGAAACCTAGACTAGTGTGATATTGATTGGATTTTACATATTCCCTAGTTAATTGAGTGAGGTTGGATAGAAAGTGATAGGATCTAGTTCCCCTAAGCACACCCAATGCCACCTATGAACAACTAATAGAATATGACTTTCCATCCTCCTTACCTTTAGTAGTTTGGTTTTCTAACATGCGTGTTGGATGTGTTTGTCTTGATATGTCCCCTAGGCATAGTTGATATCAACATTCCACAAATGACCCACTTCTCTTAGTTGCTTTCTAAAAACCTAACTTGCTCTAGTGTTAGCTAGTTTCACTTGCTTAGTGAATTTCTTGTTCATGTTAGTAAACTCTTGCTAGAGTAATTGGTTCTTATTCTAGGTATTCTATGCTAGCTTTTCCTAGTTAGTTTCTTAGTCTAGTCGTTTCTTGCCTATTTAGTGTGATTTCTAGTCTCTGCTTGCCTAGTTAGTGTAATTTCTTACCTAATTTCTCACTTGCCATGGCTAGTCTAATTCAGTGTAATTTATTTTTAAATTCTTAGTTAATCTTATTCATGTTGGGTTAATATATTCATGTTAGGTTAATTTATATTTATTTCTTATTATCTTTAATTACATGCACCTCTAATGTAACCCAAACCTGGCTTTAAACCTTATACTCCTCTTTAGGAACCTAGTACAAACAAACAAGCTCTAGTGCCCCTTGCCAAATTCCTATACTATATCCCGAATTAGTGTTCTTGTGGATCATTTTATATCAAGAGTTTGTTGCATGGGGTATTTATTTATCCCAAGTACAGTGATGCATTAGTAGGTATGCCAGGCGATATGAATGGTCAGATGTTTATCTCAACTGGAAGCAAGGTTGTATTTTCTTTTCAAGTAAGTCTGATTTTCAAAGAATATTTTCACTAATTCAATCACAATAAATGAAAAATATATAGTAAATTTGTGGGAAATTCATAAAACGTAAGATGTATGCTATTGTCAAATTCCAATAAGGTTTTAAAAAGGTATGCATGTATCATGATGTACACACAGAGACATAGAAATTATATGATGCAAGTTCATTTATGGTTGAATTCTTATAATTAAGGTTGTAGTTAAGGTTGAAAAAATTAGTTAATGATTTTGGAACGATCACTCGTTTATTTATTTATGTGTAGTTTAATTGTTCATGTAATTATATCTCCTATTTTTTTTTTTGAAAACCCAAAATTTCATTATAGGACTTCTTTTCCCCTCTCTCTATCCATATATTCATGTTTTAAACATTAAGTATATTGAATATTTTAAAACAAAAATTAGATTCTTTAGACATTATATAATTTTTGTGGATTTGTTTTCTTCCATGACCTTTCCTTATCAATTGAGTTTCTCATGCACTTGGTATAATTCTAACTTTATCCCTAAGATATTGCTTTCCTTTCTTAATAATATAAAAAATATATAGACATTTATATGTGCATATATATATATATATATATATATATATATATATATATATATATATATATATATATATATATATATATATATATGTGTTGGTTACGTTTCATGTCAAAAGTTCACATTTTGTGGGTTTAAATTCTCTTGAAACCCTCATTCATGTCAATTAATTTTTTTCCTTTTTATTATGCACATCCTAATGTTATATAATTTCAATAATCTATCCTAACTATGAATTTGATGCCCTTCTTTTGTGGATAATTATACTATTGTGAGGAATTTGAAGATTTTATCATGATGATTATTTCAAAACCTATGCTATGCATGTTTATTTCAGTTTGCAATCATAGTGTTATATTGTTCTTTTTCCTGTAACTGTTGGTTCCCATTGCATTTTAAATAATCATGGGTATAGATGGTGGTTAGTAGAACCATGTACTTAGGTGTGAGTTGTTTTACCATATTCTACTTTGAGTAGCTCATGGTGTGAATCTACTCCATTTTGAAGTTGATAGTGCATCTCTTCCATACATGTTTTTATTTTACTCAAGGTCTCAAATTGAAACCCTACGTAATCTATTGGGTTGTGTTCCTAAATATCTTTGAAACAATTGAAAACTAGTTCATCACAAGATATTCATATAAATCTTAGGATATGTTATTACCTAAATACATCAAATATAAGTTTTGTTGTTGTTTTTATATATTAGGTTCATTTGACCATATATATACTTTTAAAACTTTTCTTATGTTATTTAATTGGTAGTCATTCTCTTTTATTGTCTATTTCTCCTAGTAGTAACCTTATGCTTCCTATATTTAATTCTATACTACAACATATCAGTGTTTCATGATGTATTAATAAGGCTTTCTTTTTCGTATGATGTGGGGAGTTTTTACATAAAATCATATATGCATTTTCTAGGTCTATAACTCAACTTAACCTAGAAGTATAATGTGTAATTTTATAGAATCTAACATTAAACTAGAGATGGCCATGTTTTTTTTTGGTGAACCCAGCTCAACTATTGCTATTTTTGTATTTTTCTGTAAATGTACAAGTAAGAAGTGTTCTTTAGGGTACAAGGACCGCTAAAGAAGACAAAGGCAGGGCCATCTATACACAGTGTCAAAACCAAAAAAACAAGAAAAGCAACTTGTAAAATAAGCTACAGAGCAAAACCATCAAGAATAGTAATAATATCATTCTAGATAGAAGACCACACAAGGTCAGTAGCTTTCTCCTTGCCTCTATGCACCCTATTGTTCCTCTCACTCCATATCCCATGCAGAACAGAAAGAGCAACCAACAACAATTTTCTACCCTTCAGACCATGCAGATCATCCAACCTTCTCGGACTGGTGAAATGTAAATACCACTAGCAAAAAGCCAAACTTCAGAAGCATAGGAGCAATAAAAAAGAATGTGCTCTGTACTCTCTTCCTCATACTTACACAAAGAACATCTAGAAGCAAGAGATATCCCAAAACATTTGATGTACATGGAGGTAGGTAGCCTGAGATAACCAATCTTCCAACTAAGGGTATGCAATCTACCTGGGACTCTGTGACTCCACAACCATTGGAAATAAGCCTTAGGACCATCATCATATGCCTTCCAAACTAAAGTCCAACAATATCTGAAGTTAGCAACAGGTTTCCCATCGAAATACAGAGAATCACATGTGCCTTTCGGATTAGGAAGTGAGTTTAGAAGAACAACCAGCTTCTTATGAAGTCTTGAATTCACAGGAGACCAATCACCGTTACTGATCAGACCACTGACTTTCATATTAGAATCAAAACCCAGCTGAATGATGCTCTGACTACCCAACACCTCCTCAAGAAATTTCGAACCTGGTAACCAGGGATCTTTCCATACAAAGGTATTCAACCCATTACCAATCTCAAAAGTCACCACAGACCTTAAGAACTCCCTCTCAGCCAAAATTCTCCTGAACAACCATGAAAAGGAATCAGCTATAGGAACCGACCAAAAGGTGTGCTTATGTAAATATCTCTCATGGATCCATTTGATCTAGATACTTTCCTTATTCTTGGCAAGATTCCATCCATTCAAAAGAACATAAGCTTTCACAATGTCCCTGATGCTTCTAATACCCAAACCACCATCAACTTTCGGTTTGACAACATCGCTCCACTTGACAAGGTGAACAACATTCTTATCCTTAGACTTACCCCAGATAAAATCCCTACAAAGTCTATCAATATCATCGCAGATAGAACAGGGAAGAGGAAAAAAGAGGACCAATACTGAGACATAGTGCTCAACGTAGATCTAACAAGCTCGACCCTTACAACCATAGAGAGCTATCTCACATTCCAACCCTCTAACCTCCTTTTGACTCTGTCAACAAGAGGACTGCAGTGAACTTTCGAAAGCTTTCCAATGAATAAAGGCACCCCAAGGTACTTTTGTGGTAGGGAGCCCTCTTTGACCCCCAAAATATTACCAATCAACTCTTTATCTGCTCCATAGCTGTAAATGATCGAGCTTTTATCAGCATTGATCTTGAGACCAGTTGAGGCCGAGAGCAAGTCAATAACTCTTCTAATAGCCCAGGAACTGCTAGCATTAGCTTCCGCAAAAATCAAAATATCATCAGGAAAGATCAGATGTGAAATAGAGAAATTCTCGGATGCTCTCAAAGGGGTAAGATTCCCATCATTCTCCTCTTTGACAAGGAGAAGGGAAACAACCTGCATAATAATAACAAACATGTAGGGAGCCAGGGGTCACCTTGGCGAATTCCATTACTAGGCTTGAAGGAATTAGTAGGCTCTCCATTGAGCAAAATCTCATACGACATGGTATTGAATAGCTATGTAATCCAAACAATCCAACAGTGTGGGAAATGCATGAGCTTCATTACTAGGAAAATGGACTCCCAGTTAACAGAATCATAAGCTTTCGATATATCAATATTGATGCACATTCTGGGTTTCCCCGATTTTCTATTGAAATCATGAACGAGCTCATTAGCAAGAAGCACCACATCTTTGATGCTTCTACCTATAACGAAAGCACATTGGTTCCAACTTATGAGATAAGGAAGAACACACTGTATCCTGTTAGACATAAGCTTAGTGATAATCTTGAGAAAAACATTACAAAGCACAATAGGACGAAGATTCTTCAGCTCCCTTGACTCTTTATTCTTGGGAATGAGGGTGATGAAGGTACGATTAGCCTCTCTAAGCATTCTACCAGTACTAAAGAAATTTAAAATAGCAGGGACCACATCAAAGCAAATGATATTCCAGCTATCTTTAAAAAAAGCTCCATTGAATCCATCCAGACCAAGGCACTTATCAGGGTCAAGACTCTTGACAACCTCAACAATCTCATGAGTAGTGAAAACCTTGTCCAACCTCATCTTGTCAACATCATTCAGATTAGGAAAATTAAGCAAGTTTAGCACATCCAAATCAGCCTCATGACCAGAATTAAACACACTGGTGAAGTAACTCACAATATGATTTTTGATAGCAGTAGAGTCCAAACACAATGTATCATCAATGAGTAAAGCTTTAATGTGGTTGATGTCTCTTCTGACCTTAATAGATGCATAAAAAAATTTGGTATTTGAATCCCCTTCCTTCAGCCACCTCACCCTCGATTTCTGCCTAAGAAAAGACTCTTCATGAAGTCTAGCTTACACAACCTCCTTCCTCTTCTCACATACCTCAGACTGAAGAAACACATTAGAAGGGTCTGCATCCAATTTGAGTTGCGCTTCAATATCCAGCGCTTCCTTACTCTTAGCATCATCCATCAAATTCCCAACCAAATCTTTATTCCATTTGGAAAGAGCCAACCTCATCCTTCTAAATTTTGAGTATACCTTAAAGACAGGAAACCCACCCGTGCCATGCTTCCAATTGGAACTAACAGTTTCTTGATAACCAGGTTTAGCTATCCACACTTTGATGAATCTGAAAGGAGTAAACGTTTTCCTTCTTTCCCCAATGTCAAGTGAAAGGATCTTATGGTCACTGATAGTATTTGGGAGAAGAGATCCTCTACATTCCGAAAACTGGACAAGAAACTCTTCATTATACAAAATCCTATCCAGCAAAGATGATACATGATTAGCACCACTATGGTGATTGTCCCAAGAGAAAGACGACCCATTGAGAGAAATCTCAAACAAGCCACAATCCAGCATACAACTAATAAAGTCCTCCATCGACTTCTTTGAGGGGGGATCTCTCCCCACCTTCTCATCAATTCTTCTGACATCATTAAAGATGATTCTATGGAAGTTTCTTACATTTTTTTGCTATGTTTCTTGGGGGATATAATTTTTATATGCCACTACTATATATATAATGATTTGTGTGTGTTTAAATGAATGCTTATCAAACTTAAGATGCATATTCAAAAAATAATGCAATACAACATGGAAAATAAAGAAAACATGCGATGGAAATTTCAATGTCTTTTGAATATTGCGATGAAACCAGGCACCCTAAAACTCTATAGAGAGATTAATAGAAAGGAAGTATAAAACTTAGTTCATTTATCCATATTGTCAAGGTTATCCACATTTTTGCTAAATAAAAAGAATAGGAAGATAAAATGAAAAGTAAAAGAACATAAAGAAACACGACTCAAATAAAACATGAATTTCTACTATTACTTAACTTTTTTGTTACCAATATTCTTTGGACAAAAAAACAAGACATTAGAGAGTGAATTTAGATGTAATAAAAGTATAACAACTTATAAGGTTTAAGGGATGGGAAAGGAGTAGTCTAGGTAGGAAAACCCAAAAATAACCAAACTAGAAGTTGTGTTTTTCAGAAACATGGGTTGGTTAATAAGTGGTTTGCATATGATGTCCCACATTTCTTGGTAGAAACACTACACATATTTTTGTATTTAGGTGAAGTTTTCCCTGGTGTTCATGTGATGGGACTAAGAGAGAAATATTTTGCTCCACCTCTCCCACAACTTGTAGCAAAGTTTGGACGTCCAAGGGGTATTAATTTGAGAAATGCTTGTTTGTGGTTTAAACCTGAGTCCCTTGATTACTGTCCATGTGACTCTTTCATTGACAATGAATGGTATATAAATTGAGTTAAACACTAATCATATCATTTAATTTCTCCAAACTATCATTTAAGTCTACTAAATCCCTATCACTCCCAAGGAACACAAGTAGTTGAAGTTGTTTGACTGTAGTGCTTCTAACATATTTGCATACCATTAAAATTCCTAAACATTAACACTGGCAATGAACATATAAAAAAGCATATATTAACGTATCATGCAACTTATCGAGAATATAAACTATGTAACACTATATGCGCATACATAAACTTTACATAGACACAAGCCAATGCATATATATTCTAATATATATTAAATATTATATATAATATATAATATATGTATCTAATATATATAGTATATATTATATATATATTATGCATATAGGGTTCTATGGAAGTATCTTAAATATTTTTGTTATGTTTTTTAGGAGATATAATTTGGATATGCCACTACTATATATATAATGATTAATGTGTGTGTGTAAATGAATCCTTATCAAACCTAAGATGCATATTCCAATGATATTGCAATAAAACATGGATAATGAAGAAAAGTAATGGAAATTTCAATATCTTGTGAATATTGCGATGAAGCCAGGCACCCTAAAACTCCATCTTCATAGAGAGACTACTAGAAAGGAAATATAAAACATAGTTCATTGTTGTATCCATATTCTCAGGGTTATCCTCACATTTCCTAAATAAATGAATAGGATGATAAAATGAAAAGTAAAAAAAAACACAACTCATGTAAACCATGAATGTCTACTCTTACTTATATTTTTTGTTACCAATATTTATTGGACCTAAAAACAAGACAATATAGAGTGAATTTATATGTGACAAAAGATTAACAACTTATAAGGTTTAAGGGTTAGGAAAGGAGTAGTCTAGGTAGGAAGCCCCAAAAATAACCAAACTAGACGTTGTGTTTTTTAGAAACTTGAGATGGTTAATAAGTGGTTTGTATATGAAGTCCTACATTTCTTGGTAGCAATACTACACATATTTTTGTATTTAACGTGAAGATTTCCCTAGTGTTCATGTGATGAGACTAAGATAGATATATTTCTCTCCTCCTCTCCCACAATGTGTAGCAAGGTTTGGACACCTAAGGGGTATTAATTTGAGAAATGCTTGTTTGTGGTTTAAACCAGAGTCCCTTAATTACTATTCATGCGATGTTTTCATTGGCAATGGATGGCATATAAACTGATTTAAACACTACTCATATCATTTAGTTTCTCAAAGCTATCATTTAAATCTACTGAATTCCTATCACTCCCAAGGAACACAAGCAATTCAAGTTGTTTGAGTGTAATGCTTCTAACATATTTGCATACTAAAAAATTCCTAAATAGTAACACTAGCAATGAACATATAAAAGAGCACATATAAACATATCATGCAACTTATCACGAATATAAACTATGTAACACTATATGTGCATACGTAAACTTTGAGTGGACACACACAAATATAATATATATAGATATATATATTATATTACATAAATTATATAATATATATTATAATATATAAGTATAACATATAATATATAAAGGGTATATTTTCACTTTCCATGCGGGTAATTAAATTTTATTACCCGTGGATCTGATTTGTAATAGGAAGGAACCTAATTGTAATAAGTGAAGCAAAATTTCAATACAAAGACTCATATTTATATATATATATATATATATATATATATATATATATATATATATATATATATATATATACAGAGAGAGAGAGAGAAAGAGCTAGGCTAGAATATACTAGAGTGTACAGATCGCATAGATACACTCAAGTGTGTTTGCATATCAAGACTATTTTTTACAAAATGTAAATCATTTATCTTCATTGTCATACTATAATTAGGCTACATACAAATTTTGAGCGCATTTGGATGAGTGTAAGTCACTCAATCGAAGGCAACAAAATCGACGCACAAAACTAATTTGAAATGCATAATTTTTGTGGTCTTCATAACATGACCTGTAAATGTCCAAATGGGCTCAAATTTTATATATGAGTTATTCACAAGATGATTAAGAAGATCAATGAATTAGATTTTTGAAAGAAATATTGCATCATGAAAAACTACTTGAGTGTATTCTGGCCTAACTCTCTCTTTGTCTCTCTCTCTCTCTCTCTATATATATATATATATATATGTATATATATATATATATATATATATATATATATATATATATATATATATGGATGTTCATTCATTACCCGTGTGGGTAGCTAGATTCTCGCTACCCGCTAGAGTAACTCAGGGTTAAAAGAGTAACTATATGATACACTGGAGTAACTCTTTTGAATCAAAAGAGTAATTGTATTGATATATAGAGTAATTCTGAGAGAAAAAGAGTAACTGCGCAGAAAATATATAGTCAGTAAATATATGTATGGGCTTTTTGATTTGGGGGAGGGGCAAATGATCTTATTTTTGGATCAAATTTTTTGGGGAGCTAGATAAAATGATCCTCTACAATTGTGAAAAAAATAAAAAAAATATCAGGAAGTGTGCGCGGGTAGCTACCCACGTGGGTATTAAAGATGAGCCTTATATATATATAAATAAATAAATAAATAAATATATATATATATATATATATATATATATATATATATATATATATATATATATATATATATATATGGAGACCTAATTGAATGGAGATTCAATTAGATATTTAAGTATTTAATTGAAGAGAGAGTATTCACACCACATTTTATCGTCTCATGCTACCCTGCGATCATGACATTCTCCTTCTTTATTTCCACTCCTACACCATTCCATGAGTAGTGAGTAATTCTTTTAGTAGGGTGTGGGGAGTAGCCCCACTATGTATCTATGTCTATTTTTCTTTCTTTATTCATATATATAAGGAATCATTAAATATTAATATGATTGTTATACTATGTCATAATTCATTATTGATGACCATCAATAGCATTTTTTAGGGTAAACAACATCGTGAACTTGTCATATTAGCTACTAATGTATATAATCTTGTGTTAAGGTTTTGATGCTTCCATGGACAGTCTATTCCCAAGGTGATGTATATATGACCTCTCAAATATCAAGACTACGTGATGGGAATGATATCCAAACTGTGATGAACCTTTATATGATCATAAATATATGTCTTAATTTTCTCACTTAATTGTTTCCGTACAAGTTCTAAGTGTTGAAAGAAAGGAAAAAAGATTGGGTAGTGCGCAATTAGACATACATGGTCGTTCATTTAATAACTCAATACTTCAAGCTTAAATCTTTATTTTAGACATAGTGTATTTTAACCAACAATCCACCAGTATAATGTTAAGTGCCTCTTAATGTGTGTATTTTTATAAAAGTATGTACTATATAATGTGGATTAACAAAACCTTGCTGAAGTGCGTATTTTTATAATCCTTCCAAAGAGATCTCTCGATCTCAACTCCTCTCAATGTGAAAATGACACTATGAGTGTAACCCTCAAATCATTTTCTACAGCAACCAACTCCTCATTCTGATGAACTCAAGTTACAATGTCCACTTTTTAGAGATGATGCTTGCTGATATACTACATAATGTGCATGACCTGGAACCCTTAACCACACAGTGCCGATGATGGTTGATCAAGTAATATTAGCAAAAAAAAGGTAAATTACCAGTTTAGATTTGAACTTTCATGGACTGTCACTTTTTGCATAATCATGTGATATCCATCTAATAGCAGGTTGGGGCTCATACAGATCATATATGTTCCTATCAATTTCAAGTCTTGATTCCAATTTTCTAACATGCTGAGGGATGCCTACGCTATTTTTTGTAGCTTCCATCAATGGTGGTCCAAGGAGAAGCCCTCTTCAAAAATAACACCATCATTACTACAACAATACAACTATGATTCTAAAATGTGTTAGAGATTGTTGTTTTTCTTCTATTGAAGGCACCTTGATTATAGTTGCAACTCCTCTTCATGTCCAAGTTGTAAAAGTTGATGTGTTTTATTCCCTAATCCATATTGTTTCCAACCAAACATAGGACGGGAATTATAGCTTCCCGTCCTGCTCACTTCCCATTATTTTCAATTCAACAATATCTTCCGTTCATTTCCCATCTCAAAAACCAAACGAGTCCTTATTAAGGTTAAAATTTATAATTTATTTCCTAATGAATTTTGCATATAAAAACACACCTAATTTTTGTTCCATTGTGGGGAACAATAGAATTAAGATTTATCCCAGTGAATTTTTAATGCAAAATAGTACATCAAGTTTTGGTGCCACTTGTGGGGGACAATAGAATATTTGACTTGATTAATTAATTATTAATTATATGTGATTTTATGTTTAATTGGTCAAATTCCATATATTATTAATTCTAATCTTCAGTCATTTGTAGTCAAAATTTATCATTTTAGGGATTATATTTAGTGTATGTTGTGCTAGTCATACACATACCCTACTAAGAGATGCATTTTGAAATTGACCTCACATTTGATTGCTTTCTTTGTGAAGATGAGAAAAAATTGGTGACAAGGAAATTCGACCTTGTATCTAGAAGGCTTAATAATAGAGGGAATAGGACAAAGGAGATACATGACCCTCTATCAAATACATGATATGACTAAGCAAAGAGGTAGAAGTAGAAATATCTACTAGAATTCCATATTATCAAAGCCTTTAATGTACAAACAACAGTTATCTACCAACATATTTGTTGACACCCGCGACGACCTACACCACAAATGACGAGATAAATCAAAACTAACCGCAGAAATAAAATTAAACAAATAGATTATCGGAAAGCACTACAAATTAAAACCATTTCCATTCAGATACAAACAACAACAATTCTCACATATTAGTCCTTTCATGCCACAAGGTACTTACCATGTATGCTATTAGTCTATTACAAGAAAACTTGTTCCAAACATATATACATATTCACTATATCCATACATGAATAGAACATACAAGCCAAACCACATATCGAAACACATATACAAAACACACCCAACAACCATCCTAAAGACCAGAGTGTACATGGATGACTCTAGGACTCTAACAACAAAAGAATCACCAAACACTTCCAACCTTGTCACCTACTATCCTTCATACTGTTGCTCAACCTCTACTGCACGATTTTGACCTCCTCGTGCACACCCACCTAAAAATATGTGGGGAACCCACAAGGTGAGATTCCAAATCTCAATAGACGATATAACTCCCCACCAACACTATTATTAGAACATGTTACATGATTACAGAATGACAATAAAGCTACAACCATGATAAGAAGGTAATAATCACTAATAGAATAAGAAATTTCCATTAGATTATAAAACATCTTATCATCATAAAAGTAATATGAAGAACATGTATATTGACTACCAACTATACTATATAAAAGAAAGAAAGACCTCATCCAATATTTCCAGATTTGATCCTATACAAGTATAATACATGGCTGATTACATATTTTATTATGCCTTGAGGATTTGAGTCATATCACCCAAATGCAACCGACCACTGCTAAGGCCCTGTTTGGTAGGATGTAACTGAAGATCATCACTTTTGAACTCTAGGAGTTTAGATATGATTTTTATTTGGTTAGCAGATGGGAAATTAAAAACGTTGATTTCTAGCCCACAAAAACTACCCGTTCTGGCATAAATTCTGGGAATTCGTACCACTCCCTAATTGGGGGTGGTCGGGTGCATTTTCGTTAATACAGTTGTGAACAGAGTGGTCCGTACATTTCCCAGAACAAAACAATTGTCTCCCGTTGCGTACCAAATTGATACACAATAAAAGAGTGATTTATTCCGCTGTTGTACCAAATGAAACTGAAGCCGTGCAAAATGTATGAATCAGTATGAGTTGTTTTCTTATTCATCAAAACACATTGCACTACGTCGTAGCAAACAGGCCCTAAGTCAAAATCTGTTCCATATAAGGTCTAGTGGAAGAGCCAGAATCCACGACCTCACCCCCTCGGTTAGTACAAGTGAACATGTAGTGACTTCATCAGTCAAACTGCTACCAGTGACATATAGTCCAGCTGTACAGACCTAGCCCACCTTGGTACAGGTCATGGTGCTAGTAAAACTAAGCTACAACCCAAAGCCCCACTCCTACCAGGTTATGGCCCGCAGCCAATATTGTATAACATATCACTGAGCTACAACCCGAATTCACACTCCTACCAAGGTATGGCACATAACCAATCCTATATCACATAACCCAGACGTAAGGGGATATTTGTCCTCACCCCTGCATATTTAAAAATATGTTCTCCGAGTTAAACTCGTTTCACCATTCAGCAAGTGCTGACACTGAATGGATCTGTGGCACATGACAAAGATACATGATTAGGTTCCACTTGGTTAGTTAGGTCATTTAACTATCTTTTAGCATCAATCAAGTTACAATGTATATAAGAAATTCTACAAAGATAAGGGCATAGCATTCTTCCCACGTACATAATGTATATGGTGTGAACTTGTCACACTATCACCACATGATGTCTATATTATTCCCATTCACAACATCATCAAAAAAGCCACATGCCATGGGATATCAATCCATCAACTCTATTAGTAGGAAACATCCTTTAATGCTAGAACAATAACCATTGTTAGGTCATCAGGCCCAACCACCATATTCTTGTATCACCTGTATAATCAACATGCCTCACAAGGGCATATTCAATCCTTGTATCACATCATAACCATCATAGCACACACTAGCTATGATAATAAATTCCACAACACCTACATCATTAGAAGATCACAATAAAGAGAGATAATCACATAACATCATAGCCATCCATGATAAAGGTATAAGCAAGACTTATTCACTTTTAGGGTTTAGGGTTTTCCACTTTTCCCGATTAGGGTTCACAAGGTTAGGGTCGACCAACCACCCTAGAACCACCACCCTCCACCATCATGGAGTATGTCAGGATTAGGAAACATCATTAGAGAGAATTAGAGATCATATAGCATAGCATAACATAAATGTATACATGATTAACGCTAGATATTCATGCATGTTTCATAACCACCTATCATCACCACATGTTAAACAACTTACACACATGGATCACAACAACTCTCTATAGTATGTCGTGACCGTGGCATACACCATGGGTACCTCTACCTACTCCCTCACCATGTCACGACCACCTTCTACATGTCACGCCCACGACATTAGGGTTAGGGTTTCACTTCACCCTTCAACCATCATGTCACAACCAAGCTCCTCAAGCACCTCTATGTCGCAAGCGGGACACCTCAACACCAACATGTCACAACCACATTGTCCCCTAGATACGACCACCACTCCAAGGGTTGTCTCCACCAGGATAAGGCAAGAAGCTAAGGGCTTCAAGGCTACTATGCTCCATTGGTTTGAACCCAACGCCACTAGGTCAAACACCACCACAAGGAGGGAGTTCTCAACCAAGGCCAACTAGGTCGAGTCCATCTCAAGGGGCTATGTCATGACTACGACGCCCATAGCCATACCTCAACCACCAAACCTCCTAAGTTGTGACCACACCAAGGGTAGACACCTAGGTCACCAAACGTGGTCCAAAACTAGGAAGAACCATGATCATCATGGAAGGAGACTCAAGCAAACCAATCTCCACAAACCCTAAAGTAAGGGTACAAGAAAAGCAAGACCAAGGGAAGAGAAACCATAGCCAAGATGACCAAAACTGAAACTAACATCTCACCTCTAGTGTGCACACACACTAAGCATTGGTGGGGGGGGAGCTAGATCAAGGGTCAAACATGGGGAAGAAACTCCATATCATCATCCCTACCCAAAACTAGCACAAGAAGGTTAGGGTTTCAGGTTACTTCCAAACCAAGCATGATAACTCTCCCAAATGAATTCTAGGGTTAAACTTCATATGCTAGTATAATGGAGGAACATCTTAAAGAGCGAAACAACAACAAAAAATAACAAGAATTGTAATAATAGAGAAGGTTTAGTGTTATATAACCCACCTTAAGAAGATCTTCACCAAAGCTCCAAGCTCCATGATCAAGAGCTCCAAGAACACAATCTAAGGGTAGAAGAAAATCCACCAAAATATCCATTCTCAGCCACAAGAGCACCTCAAGAAGGAAGAAACACCAAGGTCAAAGGATTGCTCAAGAAGAGAGAACAAAACCCAAAAACTGAACCAAAGAAGGAAGGGAGAAAAGAGAAAAGAACTTTTTCTCTCTCTCTCACTCACTAGGGCGTCACCTCACCAAAACATGGCCCAAGTCCAAGAAGAACAAAGAAGACATGGTAGACAATATGAAGGAACACCAAAGAGAGAAGATAAAACACTCACCAGAGCTAGAGATGGCCAAGGATCGCCACTATCACCACATGCAAGAGATGAGCCACCTCTAAGGCACCAATAGCACACCTTCTTGCCCCACCAGGCTCCAAGGATGAGTAAAAGAGAAGGGAGGAAGAAGATGGCCGAAAATAATCACTTGCATGGAGAGAAGTGAGTTCATATAGCAAAGGATGAGGGAGGTAAGACAAAGGATGAGTTGTCAACAAGATAGAACTCCATGGAAACACTTGTCCACTAGAAGGACCAACATGCAACCACTTGAAACCACATGAAAGATATAGTGATAATCCATAGGTTGGATCTCGACCATCCAAGCATCTGACCCTATGTCACGACTGTGACACATCTATGGTCCCAAGGTCACAACACACCGCAACAACACCACAAGATCGTGACCCAAAGACCACCCCATGAGGCATAGGTCGAAACACACCTCTCCAACCTCTACCTCGACCCAAGACAGCCTTGGTCATGACCACCACACCAAGGGAGAAGTGTCGTGACCATGATGCCCCACAATAAGGCAAAAGAACAAGGTCACAAGGCTAAGGCACACAAACCCTAGAAAACCCCAATCTCCACTAAGGGTGATACTACTCAACTAAGAGCCAAACAAGGTGCCCCAAAGCACCACACTCTCCCTCAAGAAGCCATGAAAGAGAAGGAACACTCCAGAGGTGACAAATTGCACATCAACCCCCTATATTGGGTAAATTACAATTAGCACCAAAACTAGCATAGAAGCACAAACACCAACCAAAAAAGCTCAAACTGGAGACTTAACCTCTCCACAATCCTTAATCACATCTCAAAATATTAGATCAAGGCTCTAAGAACAAGATCAAGACAAAAGAAAAAGGTTTACCCCAAAACTGAGGTCCGGGTCCTTACAATATTGTAATGTAGCTAAGTTAGAGGAACACTTGATCTTGGTGTTGCAAAATCATTTATTCACTAACAAAATAGGGGAAGATTCACACTCATATACTCCAATTTATAAATTTATGTGAAACTAGTAAACAAGCTAGAATCCCACCCAAATACATTCAACTCAGCTTGTTCCATTAGTCACTCACCAACAACGAACTCCATTGGCAAACATTACTTCATCTAAATGATATCCAATTTGGATGAGTTACAAATCAAGTTTTTGGAAAGAAATTTTTCTCCCTCAGTCAAATATAAAAACATTTGGCACATGAACTAGTTCAATTACTCACTAGGAAAACTTGTGTTCATGTCCTGAGAGAATTTCAAAGAGTACCTTTAAAAATGTCAACACCGAGGAAATGATCATGGACATTGGTGGGGAACATTTATTGGGATGTAGATGAGAATAATAGTGGCTTTCCAAACACTTCTTCAGGTAGAAGCCTTATGAGTCAATAGTTTGATGACACATAAAAGGAAGTTCATAAAGTATCATAAAATCAAATGAGTCCAGGAAATGAATGACAAGGAAGCATGCTAAATGAATCCATAGTAAAGTAGATGACCAACTCAAATTGAAATATGTTGCTAATTCCTTTAAATGATAACACCAAATTAAGACACCATGGAGAGTTCTATTTATGGACTGAACCAATGCATCCTACCTTAACCACTAAAGAATTTATAGACCTATTCCAGTTCGATGGCATAGAAGGTCACATGGTTACTATTTGTAACTATCTTTCATTTATACAAATTTTGACATCACATGTGCAACTGCTACAGTGATATGATAATGTTGAGGAAGTAAATACTATATAATTGATAGTTAGGGTTACTAAAACTTGAATAGGACCCAAAAAATCTTGAATTTTAATATGAGAATCTATTAGGCACAATAAAATCACATCAATACTACCTAGTTACAATCAAGGGTAAACATGAGGTACGCTCCAATTTTAATAGAACCAAAACTACAACTAGAATTTGTTTTGGTGGGATCAATGCCATAACAACTTCAATAGGGGTCATGGAAGTAATTTCCATAATCCAAACCAAGTTTAGTATAGTCACATGACATTCATGAATAACTCATACCTTTCGAGGTGTAAATGAAAACCTTATGAAGAGACTACAAGGTAGCCAATGAAGAACTTCAAGGTGTGCTCATCAACTAGATAATCCATAACAAAATTGTAATGAGATAACTAAGGATATCAGAACATAGATACCACACCCAACATGGTTATTTACATTTTAACTAGAGAATAATATGAAATAGCACAAGTTTCCAAAAGAGAGGACAAAATGACTAAGTTTGATTTTACTAGAGAGAACGATGCATGTGATAGAGCATTCTATATAGTTGTACATGATACTAAAAACATCCTAGAAACAGAGAAACAATGAAGTGACACATTGTTAGTGACTCCAAATGGGTATCATAAATCAAAGAAGGTGTCACAACATACCATAGGATAGAGAATTCGATTCTATAAGATGGTTTAGGAGTTGAGTAGCTCATGGTGGGATTGACATAAAATTCATGAAATTATTGAAAATGATTAAGATTTACATGTGAATATCCTATTATACTAGACACTTTTACTAGTATGCCATCTTCATCCAAATTCCTAAAGACTCCACCGAAACATAAGTACACTACTAAGTAATATGAGTCCTTCAAGTTAATTTACATCACATCTGACATTGTCCAAGACAAGATGCCAAACAAGCTTAATGGTATGAGATTCTATGGCATATAATGGTAAATTGAGGACTCCTTATGCTAGTGAATACTTGCTAACTTGGATTCTAGTATTTCCATCATGTTACACGATATATCCAAGTGGTTGGGACTCATTGACCTATTGCTGATAGGGATGGTAATATAGTTTGACATAACTTCTAGAAATGTAATGGCGTTTCATGCAAATGAGGGAAGTGTTTCTAGCTTGTATGATGATCTCAAAAAGGATACAAGATGCCCAATCATTTTTTACAAGTCGTTCCTAGCCACTAAGTATGTTTTGGTTGATTTTGGGATAGGTATTAAGTCTTTGAGAGTGGTAAATGAGCTTATTGATTTCAAGTTGTTCGACAACATGAATGGCCAATCAACTAAGAAAGAGGATTGTTTCTAAAATTGCATGAAAATCAATATTTATCTATAGGGGGAACAAGAGAAAGGACTTTTCATTGAGTTATATAGGAGATATAAAGACTTGGATTACATACTATGTGATATCAAACATATCAAATATCAATTTGCATGCACATGATTGATGTGAATATTAACTTACTAAAAATTCTTCAGAGTTGTAAAACTCTATATTTTACCTTAACTAGTGAATAGAATTGGTCACCAGCAAATGGATGGATCTCATCACTAGACTATTAGTATTAAATCATGAGGACAAATTCATTAAGTACAATTTAGAAATCTTGTCATTTGGAGACAAAGGCTACATTGATTTATGACTGGGTGAACTAAACTAATAGAAAATTGAATGCAAAGTATTAATATGGAAATCATACTATGGTGATGGATTTCATTTCTTATTCCCTAATATTTCTTCTACTATATATAATTGAGCATAAACATCTATTTGTGGAGCCATTAAGTAATTTCGTTTTGATCAAATATTTAAAACACATTAATGGAGAATAATCACTGCCTATCACGTGGTCATGATATTTTGGAGGCCATTTAGTTGTCAGATTAGAGATAGTCTATCTATTGTGGAATAAAAATTCAACATAGAAAACTCAAATTTCTTAGTCTTTCCCACATGTTGAAAGTATATGAAATAGAAACACACATTTAATATGGCGATCAAGTATATAAAATTGTAGTAAATGTGAATTCCATAAAAGTTGTTGTCTGTACAATAATAGAGTAGAATGAATGCTCCCTAAACCCTAGTGGATAATCTAATCTCTACACATGTCATGATGTAAGAAAAGAGAGAGAAGGAGACACTGATAGATGAAAAAGAAATGTGAAGAACAAGATTTTTGGCATGAAAAACTACTCCCTAAATGGCTAATGAAATCATGTATCACGTCACTGGAATCATCTCCTTGTATGACATGACTTTAATGTGTGTGCTATAGGCAAGTGTATGTGTCAAAGTAGAAATAGGACTCAAAGAGGTCTGAATGTCAAACTTAGAAAATTGGGACAAAATAGAGACCATGAATAATTGAAATAGATCAAATAGCGCTAATAAAGGAGTTCATTGAGTGATTAAACTAAGGATAAAGATTAGAATTGCATAAAGTAAAGTCAATCAAAAGGATGGCCTCTTTATGGTACCAATTTCACCATAGTGTCAACCTATGCATCCATTCTATCAAATTAATACAACTTATCTTAATTCTATTGATTAAGTTTATGTAGCTTGTACAACCCACTTTTGTTACATAGAACACTATATAGCCTAGTTACTAAACTACTTTCACAACAACAATATAAAAAGTAGAATAGTAAGATCAATATCTGGACTAACACTTCATAGTAGTTAGCCTACTTTTTACATCACATGATTGATTGTGATTGTGCGTCATGAGTCTTGAGGCCTTGGATAAAATGATCTTAAAAGGAGTGACTGGACTACTGATATCACAAAGTTGAACCTCCTTTTTAGGGAGACCATCACTTGGAACTCCAATCTTAAGTGTGCTTGGCTTGGAATAGTACTTGTATGGGTGACTAGTTCCGAAGTTGATCCCAACTTGTGTATGAGAGAAGACAAAGTGCATGGTTAAGGTCAATGGTGGTCTATATGGATATTTATAACTTTAGAAACTCTATCAGAGCCTTGGGTAGTACTCCCAGTTGTTACAAATGGTATTAGAGAGAAAAACGCTTCCAATAAGTGGGACCCACATGGGCATGCGACATGCCAATTTTGATCCATATGGTCCAGGCATGTTGAAAAGGGCTATCCATGGTTATGTATCCAGCCTTGCGCTATTAATTATGATCAATAAATGGGTTCACATGGGTCATTCTGGGTCTACACTGAAATAAGGAATGATTATGAGGTCTTATAGTTGACCTTGAACAAGAATGTCAAGGGTTTAAGTAGGGTAGATTGCAACATATTGGGTCTTGATATCTTAGATAAAATGATCTTAAAAGGAATGATTGGGATACTCATATCACTGAGGTACACCTCCTTTTTAGGGAGCTCATCAATAAAAACTCCAAAGTTAAGAATTCTTGACTTGGGGTAGTACTAGCATGGATGTCCGCTCAGGAAGTTGATCTCGACTTGTGTGTGAGTGAGGAATAACATGTAGTTAAGGCCAGTGGTGGTTTGTGGGGCCAAGCATCATTTCTGAAACTCTACTATAGCCTTAGAGAGTGCACCCAAATGTTATAGTGATAATCACCAATTTTCTATCTGTTAACCCCAATTTTGCAATAGTTAAAAATGTAACACATACTCATTGTGATAAACATACATATGATATTAAAGATTTTATGTTATTAAAATATAAAGAATAAGTTAAACTATATTAAATCAAACATACACTTGCATCAAGTCAACACCAGGACACTCTTGGGTCCTAAAAGAATGAAGTTTTAGCCCCTCATACTCAACACTGGGACACTCTTGGGTCCTAAAAGAATGGGGGTTTAGCCCCTCATACTCAACATGGGATTAAGTAAGGGAAGGAATAGGAGAAAGACATGGAAAACTCATGTAACATGGTGCAAGAGAAGAATGTTGTAGCCCGACAACATTGTGTCCACCGAAGTACTCCTAAGGATGCACCTTGCTACACATCACTTAGTCTCCTTGTCCTTGCGATATGTTTCCTTCAAGGACGACTGATGGGATGTCATCTAGATGAATTGTCTTGTCCTCTAAAAAGATGCCCTCTGCAACTGCCTCCTTCTGTATATATAGGGAGAATTAGGCACTACTTATCCAATAAGCCGTTGGATGTGCCTTATTTTAATCTTGGCCTCAGAAAAATGTTGGTGCCACCAAATTCTATATGTTATTGCACTTTAGGGCTTCTAATCTCTATGCCATAGACTGTGGTGGTACCAAGAATCTTCTGGTGCATTCCCTATTTCCTCTTCTCGATTCTTCTTTTATAACTTGGTAGTTCCCCTTCTTCTCATGTTGATGCCAAAGACTTAGGTCAGTGGTATTTAATTTCTTCAATATGTGCTTAGTCGTATCTGTAGTAAAGCATTAATATTGTAGGTAATCAACAAAATAAACTAATTATGGGCCAAATACATGAAACAAATAAAAATTGTGCACTAGAGATATTATTGGCAATTTAGAAAAACATAGAACACATGAATATGAGAGAAATACTCATGAAAACATGCCTAAACTAGCCCTAATTTTGGTAAAGAAATCATGTGCATCAATCTACAAACATAAACATTTGTCTTTAGTTCTCCCTTTGTGATGGATATGGTTTCCAACCCCTTTTCAAGCCATTTCTATAATGTTTTATATTGTGCCCCATGATTTCAAGTTGATTCAATATCATATGATGGATAGGAATTACTTTTTGTAGACGTCATTTTAACAAAAAGGATTTGTTATTAGATTTGCAACACTTCATAAGTTAGTCGACAAGGTAAGCTTGTTGATCTTCTAGTACAAAAAATAATTAGTTTTTTTTTAAGAATCAAATTATCTTTAATTTTATGAAACCATGCATTTTGAATCACACAAATTCGAGTTTGTATCTAGAATTTGTATCCTAAAATTTAAAATTTTGTTGAATGGTCAGTTGACTTGTGGGATTACTCAATTGACTACACGGACTTCAGGTTACCAAGGAATTTCTAGTTGCTCAACTAGTGAAACTAGTCAATCAACCGATGACTATGAATATTGAATATGAGTACACAATTGATTAGTGATGGTAATCAATTAGTTAGTTGGATTTATTGAAGTCTAGAATTCTCCTCATGTTGAAGTAATCATCTAACAAGTTGATCTATTAAATCGACTAGTGGAATGATTTTTCTACTACTTTTTATGTCTGCCTAGATGGTGGACAAGTAGGTCTGTTTCATTGAGTAGCATCTAATTAAGACAACATATTTTGTTTTTTCCATCATGAAGTTCCTCACTCCATGTTTTTGATTTGAAGAGTGAGTATTTAGTTATGTGTATCTCATGCTGGTCATTTTGTGAAGGGCTTATGGCTTCTTATCTTTCCCTTGCATGATTCTACAATAAATACATAAAAATAAACCAAATTCAAATTTAAATGTTGAAATAGATAAAAATGTAAAATAGGGGAAAGAATAGTGTAATGAATTATACAAATGCTAAAGTATAAATGGATGAAACTAAAACCATGATTATAGACGTTCAAAGGATAAAAATTCTTGATGACACCAAGCCCACCATTGACCACATATGATGCTTAAATCCAAAAATGAAAGAAGTGGTGTACAAGGAGGTCATCAAGTTTCTAATTGTGTGCATCATATGACATATCTTTTTTCTCTCCCCATGAATGAAGGTACTATTATTGTGATGAATATGAATTAGTTGATTTCCACCCAAACAAGTGATTGGGTGGAGGATTTTCTTGACTAAATGAAGTTCCATAAGGCTACTGGCTAGATTTCTTACATCTTTCCTTCTAGATTTAGGTATTGGATATCTACCTCAATAGGAATTATTCATTGACATGGACAACTATTTTGGATGTTATTGGATTGAAATATATTCAGATGGCTAGGAAAAGACTACCTTGTCTCGTCCATTTGGGTCATATTCCTTCAGAAGAATGTCATGTGTACTATGCCATGCCCGTACTATATTTCAATGCTCATTGTTTGTGATCTTTAATGGATACAAAGAAAATATCATGATGCTCTTCATAGTTGAATTCTAAATTCATGGAAAGTCCATTTTGTCTCATAACCTATCACTCTTTCTAGGTCATTGTTAGGAAGTGTATCTTATGCTGAGTTGAAAGAAATTCCACTTCAGGGTGAAGGAAGTCAATATTCTTAGGAACATGGTTAAATCTTGAGGTCTTGAAGTGGAAAAGTCCAAGGTGGAATGATCTCAAATCTATATCCCCCTTCTTTAGTCTGAGGGTTCCATTCTTTTGTGGATGTGTTGGGTTCTTCAAATGCTTCATGAAGGACTTCACCTAAATTTCTAAGATTCTCATAAACCTGATGGTCAAGAATGAGGATTTTGTTTTTGTTGAAAAATGTTTACATAGATTATTTCAACTCAAAGAGTCTATACTGTCCACTACCATGATGAAAACATGCAATTGTTATCTACCTTTTGATATCAATTATGATGTTGATAACTACTCAGTGGGGGCTATACTTGAACAATGCATAACAAAAACTAATCATCTCATATATTATGTTAGTAATTTTTTTGATGAAGGTTATTTTAACTATGCCACTATGGAGAAAGTGCTTCTATCTATTTGTATGTATATGAAAACTTTAGACTATACTTGGTGGGGTAACATGTGATAGTCTACAAAAACCATACCTCCATCAAGCATTTGCTTCCAAACAAAGAGGTGAAGCCATGTTTGATCAAAGGGATGATTTTTCTTTATGAATATGATTTGGATGTTTTTGATAATAAGAAAAGTGAGAAAACTCGTGGCTTACCACGTAACTATATTGTAGTATGCCTCTCAAGCCATGAACTCCATAACTAAAATTCTTCCATATGATATACTAATGAAGTTACACATTCTCCCCTAGGGTGGGTATTCTCCTTGGTACACTCATACCATAAATTATCTTTTAGAGGATACCATGCATCCAAACATCGCTATTGATTCCAAGAAGAAGTTCCTATCTGATGTCAGACACATTGTTTAGGGTGAACCATACCTTATCAAGTTGTGCTTAGACAACTATATAGGCAGTGCATATCAGTGGAGGAGATATTTGATCATACTATCTATTATTGAGGTTAAAGTATATGATTTCTATCCTAGTAAATTTTTCAAGAAAAATAGAACAATTTATCTTGCGTTCTTCTAGATAAGTGCCAAGTATGTTCTAACTTTGTTAATATACATGATTCATATGGGTTTCTCAAGAACCCATCACAAGAGAATAATAAGTATGAATCAAAAGATGGCATTTCAAACACATTTGTCATTACACATTCCAACTTGAAGATAAATAAAATTATGTGCCAAATAACTACAACTGCCAACAGAATGTAAGGAAATATATATATAGCTATATTCAAGAGTTTGAAAATTGGTCTATTGAATTGTAATATATTTTGATGAAATATAAATATATTAAAAAAGTTGGCACGTTACAATTTTTAATATATTTGGGAATCCATACATTTTTATGAACCTGATAGGAGAATAAAAACACAAACTAAACTATTTATTAACAAGAGTCTCACTACACCTATTCACTATCGAAGCACCATGATATCCAAATATAACTCATCTGTAATTAAAAATTAATTTTTTAATATTATATTATTATTAAACATAATTTCGTCAATTTAAGATGGTGTATAATAAGGAGAGAAGTAAAATGCAACATCTTAGGATATGAGTTCTAGACAAAATGATCTTAAAAGGAATGATTTGACTATCCATGTCACTAAGGTGCACCTCCTTTTCAAGGAGGTCATCACTAAGAACTCTATCATTTATTTTAGTCAGCCCATAGTACTACTTGGATGGTGCTCAGCCCAGACTAGTACTCATATGGATGACATGTTAGGAAGTTGATCCTTGAATGTGCATGAGTGAGGACAAAGTGTGTAACGGAGGCCAATGGTGGTCTATGGGGTCATTCATCATTCTTCAAACTCTACTTAAGTCTTGGGAAGAGGGATTGAGCACTACAAATGGTATCAAAGCCATCTCCCTCTGGTAGGTGGGGCCCACATGGAGATGTGGCACTACAGTCTTGTCGTGTGGTACATGCATGAGGAAAGGGATATACACTGAGATGCAATGGATCCCCCTTGCACTAGTAGCTATGAATGCGATATAGGTCTGCATGGGACATTTTTTATCTACACCAAAATGGGAAAAAAGAATATGAGGTGATATAGTTGTGCCATGACGAGGACATCAAGAGTCTAAGTGAGGGAGATTATAAAATCCCCTAATTTGGGGCCTCAATTAAAAGGATCATAAAATGAATGATTGGACTATGGGTATCACTAAGGTGCATCTTATTTTTAGGGAGTTGATCTCTAAGAACTCTAAGGTTAAGCATGTTGAACCCAAAGTAGTGCTAGGACTAGTGACATGTCAGGGATTTGATTAGTGGATGTGTCTGAGTGAGGACAACTAGTGGTGGTTTGTGTAACCTCTACTAGAGCCTTGGGCTTGAGTTGTATATACCATGCATGTTTAAAGGGTTTTCCATGATGATGGATCCACCCTAATACTGGTAGCTTGATCGAGAGTTGGGAGTGCATACACCATTTCGGTTTGGCACTAGAATGGGGAGGTGATTGTTCGGCAAATTTTATAGCATTGTTGAGGGCATCAAGATTGTAAGTGGGGGGGGGATTGTAACATAATATGATCTAAGGACTTTGACAAAATGATCTTAAAAGGAATGATTGGACTATCCATATCACCAAGGTGCACCTCATTTTTAGGGAGCCTATACCTAAAATTTTTGTGGCTAAGGTGCTCAAACCATATTAGTACTAGGATGTGTGACTTCTTAGAATATGTGTTAGTGAGATAAAGCATGTAGTGAAGGCTAGTAGTGGTCTATGGGGTTATGTTTTATTCCTAAAACTCTACTAGAATCTAGGAAATTGGGACAAAGTGTTATATATGGTATTAGAGTTAGCTCCCCTCCAATAGATGGTCCCACATGGACTTGTGGCACAATAGTCTTTCCATGTGGTCCATGCATGAGGAAAGGGATATATATTGCGGTTGGATGGAACCACCTTTACACAATTACATTGGCATATATGAATGGATAAAATGATCTTAAAAGGATAATTGGATTATCCATATCATCAAGGTGTACCTCCTTTTATGGGAGCTCATCACTAAGAACTTTGTAGTTAAGCATGCTCAACCTAGAGTAGTACTACTATGGTTGACCTATTAGAAATTTGATTCTGAGATATGTACCTCATCAATTGGTGGTCTATGGCTCCAATCATCAATTACAAAACTCTATTAGATTCGTGGGTAGTGGTCTCGTGCATTACAAACAACATTAAATCCAAATCCTCTCCAGTAGGTATGTCCCACATGGTCAAGTAGCATTATAGTCTTGTCATGTGGTCCAAGCACGAGGAAAGGACTATCTACTAAAGTGAGATGGAGTGCCCTTGTACTAGTAGTTGTGAATGGGAGTTGGGTGTTCATGGGCCATTCTTGGTCCACAATGAAATGGGGAAAAGATTGTGAGGCGATATCATTGTGCCTTGACAAGGATGTCAAGAGTATAAGTGATAAAGATTATAACATACCCGAATTTGAGGCCTTAGATAAAATGATCTTAAAACGAATGGTTGGAATACTCATATCACCCAAGTGCACCTCCATTATAGGGATCTTATCATGAAGAACTTTATGGTTAAGCATGCTCAGACCAGAGTAGTATTGGGATCAGTGACATGTTTGGAAGTTTTTCATGGTCTATGCATGAGTGAGGGAAACCAGTGGTAGTCTATGGGGCCAACTATCATTCCATAAACTATACTAGAGCCTTGAGTAGTGGACCTGGACATTACAAATGGCATCAAAGCAAATTCCAATATAGAAGGTGGGGCCCACATGGGCATGTGTCAAGCTAGTCTTGAGTTGTACATTCAACAAATGTTGAAAGCGATATCTATGGTGATGGAGCTACCCCTGTGTTGATAGCCATGAACAAGAGTTGGGTGTGCATGGACCAGTCTGGGTATGCACTAGAATGGGGAAGTGATTATGAGTCCATGTAGTTAAGTGTTGATGATGACATCAAGCATCTAGGGGGGGGGGGAGATTGTAACATCCTCATATTCAAAGCTTCATATTAAATGATCTTAGATTGAATGATTAAGCTACCCACATCAATAAGGTGCACCTCCTTTTCATGAAGCCCATCATTAAGAACATTGTGGTTAAGTGTACTCAACCTAGAGTGGTACTATGATGGGTGACTGTGGGAAGTTGATTCTAGGCTCTAGATGACTGAAGAAAAAACATGTGTCTGAGGCTAGTGGTGATGTATGAGGCCATTTGTCATTTTTTTTAAAACTCTACTAGAGTCTTAGGAAGTGGGATGGTGTTAAAAATGGTATCAAATCCAACTCCTCTCTAGTCAATAGGGCTCAAATTGACATGTGGAACTATGGTCTATCCATGTAGTCCAAGCAAACTGATTTGGAAGAACAACTCAAAAGATAAGGAAATATCATTTGAAAGGAATATCTATTGAGGTGAGATGAATTTACCCTTAAATTGGTAGATGTGAATGGATAAAATGATCTTAAAAGAATGATTTGACTACCCATATCACTTATTTGTGCCTCTTTCTTAGGGATCTCACTACTACGAACTATATAGTTAAGTGTGCTCAGCCCAAAGTGATACTAGGATGGGTGACCTATTAGGAAGTTGATCTTGGGATGTGTGTGAGTGTGGACAATGTAAATAGGTAAGGCCAATGGAGGTTTGTTGAGCCAATCATCATTCCATAAACTCTACTAGAATGTTATATAGTGGGCCAAAGTGTTGAATAGAATTTAGACTACCTCCATGTGAGGGGAGATTCTTAATTATGACTAGTATCAATATAGACCAGCCTATTTTTAAACTTCCAATCTATATATTAATTATCGTACTATAAAAAATATTTATACATGATTTCTTATTAATAATATGTGTTGTTATCATACACATAGACAATATATCTTCAATTTTTACATCAAAACAAGTTCCTCTGGATCATACTTTCTTATCCTAAACATGATATTTAAATTATTATGTGCTATTAAATCACTTTAAATTATCATCATAAGAAATGTAATACATTTAATAGAAGGAGGCGATACCAAACCCATCCTATTACTAACTACTTAATTTATTCTAAGAAAAACTTAATGGGGTTTATTTTTAGTATATGACCATGCACGTAGGAAACTTGTAAAAAAGTAACAAAGTGAAATAAGAAAAACTACATTATGCTTAAGATCTAGAGATATACACATAGGATAAAAAGATTGTGAATCACCATAGAATTCATTAATTCAAACCAAATAATAGAGTTTCTAGAAAGAACATAATTAAATGTTTAGTTGCAATCAATTTAAATATTAACATGTGTAAATTTAACTAAGGGATTAAATAACTCGCATGAAGAACAAGAACCAAGTATGAAAAATCTAGCTAAGCCAATGAAGACTTGCATGTACTAAATCTAGCTAAGCCAATGAAGGAGAAAAGAACAATTTTTTGGAAGATAATAGAGTTCCCACCTTGGGATGTAAAAGAAATTTGGAAACAAGGATAGAGAGGGGAAAAGAGTAATAAAAAATGATAATATAGGAAAAACATACTTAACTTTGGACATGAGGATATAGAGGAGAATGAATAATACAAATAGTGATAAGTGAGGAAGAACCATACTTTAATCCTGCCTTTACTAGGTTAAGAAGGTAATTCCAAGTGTAGATCTTCATGAGTCTTACAAAATACCACAATCCAAGGGGTTTTCCTACAACAACACTTTCTTTTAGATCAATAACCACTCCTCCTGATCTTAAACATTATAAAAAAGTTTTAGGGGTTAGGATCTTGTATTTGTATAGTTGGATTTGAGTGAGTATTGCATTTAAGACCAAAATATCAATATTTTCTACATCAAACAACTCACAATAACCAGATCCCATCTGCAATGACCTAAGATAGCATGCATAGACAAACCTCATTCTCTTGTGGGCCGCTCTTAGCCCACATTAAATGCAAAATATGTCACACTATTTAGGCTCAGCCCTAAAATGACCCACCGACAACCACAATGACTCAACTGGCTACCTGATCCACACACACAACAATTGCTAGAACCCATATGATTTGCTCACCATAATATTGCAAAGAGGCATTATCATACATCATCCACAATGATAGATCCCATAATATTTATTGATTTCATCAATTGAAACAACACAACAAAATCTATTTAGATAAGACATTCAAAAAAATTATCTAACAACATTTTTTAGAAAGGCATTCCTACATCATAAAAAAAATTGGGTCTTAATAAACAACTAGTTTTCTAATTCGAATTAACAAAGAATAAATCAAATACTCAAAGAAATGACATGCAATTAGGTTTTAAGCAAGGAACATGAGCTCACAACCTCTTTGTTTATGTTTCTCTTTCTTCATTTGGATATCAAATGGATTATTTTTATGTACAAGATCATTTTTTATATCAGTTTCCATTGTGTTTGTTGATTTAATAAACATCATTGATTTGTTAATTCAGATAATAACGTCAATCATCTTGTGTTTACAATTTTAATTCCACCATGAATAATTCTTTCCTTGGAAGATGGATAAATTACACCTAAATGCCACAACCTTCTTAGGAGTGACAATCATACTTTTACCAATCATATTTAAAACCTAATTAAGTGTGCTAATTGGCTGTCTTAATCATTTATGTGTGTGTTCCAAGTGTTGAGAGAGGGATGGGATTGGGTATTGTAAGTGAATCCTATTATGAGGTTCTTTAATTAATTCAATAATTCAATATTTAATATTGCAATTAGTTTAATTTGAGACTCTCTTATTGCCTTCTTATTTATTTATTCAGTTAATTGGTCAAATGATTCTAGTAAGTTGCCCATGAAATTCTATCCTTTGCTATACTATGATAAGACAAGTCCACTTTCACCTGAGTTTGTTTGTATTATTATTGATGTTATAGACTAGGATTTCTATCCTAGTAAATTTGTGGTAGGCAAAAAACACATAGTTATCTCTTGCATTCTTTTAGCTAAGTTCCTGATATGTTATAATCCATGATTCATCTGGTTCTCTCAAGAACCCATCCATAGAAAATAACAAGAATGAATAAAAATATAACATGTCAAACACAATTTCAACTTAAGATCAACAAAATAATGTAGTAAATAATTAGAAGTGCAAGGAGCATACAAGGAAATATAGATGTAGTTATAGTCAAGAGTATGAATACAAGTCTAATCATTATTTAAATTTAACAATATTTTAAGAAATACTATTTAACAAGTTAGCACATGATAATTTTTTAAATATACTTGGGAAGTGATATATTCCTATGAACCCAATATGGGCTTAAAAATTCAAGCTAAAATCTCGATTAAGTAGAGGCAACTACACCCATTTATTATGTACATTCGTTGAAGAATAACTACAACAAATCAGGATCCTCAACTTTATAAATTATGACTTTTATGTCATTTCATCCGAGAATATCATAATAGGGATCTTGTAAATAGGTTAAGTTTTCTTAGAGATTCCATTGTTCCTATAAATGCATGATTTAAGATAGTTAAAAATGTAAGTCTAACAATAACATAATTTTGTACCTAGAATCAAGATAAAATAAATTTTAATGTATTTTGATGATTTGGTCTATTGAGTGGTTTCAAGTAATTCTACATTTTATGACATAAATATTTACCAATTAAATACTCTAAATGATTCGTTTAATTAGTTTAACAATTTTTGTGGTTTTGAAGTGTTCATGATGTTTGTCATGTAGTGGTTCCATTCATAGAATTAGAATATGATGCAATCTCACGGGATAACCCAGAATGACTCATTTCACGTATCATAGTTACAAAATATGGGTTATATGGTGGATCATAATGGTCATCAATTTAACTTGTTAAGAAACAATATTTATAATTTGTTCAATATAGTTCTCATTTTTAGAGTCAGGCTAGAATACACTTGAGTGTATCGAAGCCGAATACACTCAAGTAGTTTTTCATGATGCAATATTTTTTTTAAATCTTATCCATTGATCTTCTTAAATATCTTGTGAATAACACATACACAAAATTTGAACCCATTTGGACATTTATAGGTCATGTTATGATGACCACAAAAATTATGCATTTAAATTAGTTTCATGTGTCAGTTTTGTTGTCCTCAGATGAGTGACTTACACTCATCCAAATGTGCTCCAAATTTGTATGCAACCTAATTATAGTGTGACAATGAAGATCAATGGTTTACATTTTATAAAAAAATAGTCATAATATGTAAACACAAACTGAGTGTAGCGTGTGATCTGCACTTCGAGTGTATTCCAGCCTGACTCCTAATTTTTAAAGAATTACTATAATTACAATAAATAAGGTTCAATCTATAAGTTGACCAAACAGTTCATCATGTCATAAAAAGATAGTCAACTTAAGCATACCATAAAATATCCCTAAATCAACTTATAGTCTTGTTTGATAATTCTACAAATTACTATCTCATTATTTTTTTAATCTTTCACATGACACAAAGTGTAGATTGGATAGATATAGTTAAATAGAATTCTAACTCTACTTGTTTTAGTGATACCTCATATATCTAGTTATAGTTATTTCCCTATTTACTAAAATCTTGACATCAATTGTTATTTATTCGATGTAGTTTACTGAAATAGTTTATTGATGAAGAATTTTATGATTATGTTGAATGATAATAAATAGATAGCATGGTTACATATTAAAAATAAAGAAATTGATACTATACTTTACTATTATACCCTCATGTTATTTTTCCATTCATTAGTTAGGTCTAAGATCTAATTGTAAAATTTTATATTAATTTATACAAACATAAACCTAATTTTTTCCTTTTAATCTAATGCATTGAGAATGTACCTCCTCATAGTTTTGATCAGGATACCAACCCTTAATGAGCACATCTAATGATGATTATAGCAACACCTACTCACCCTCATTGGGTATTTTTAGTCATGATAGAGAAACCAATGAGGGGATGGACTTGCTCCTTTACCTAGAGCTTGGTGACAATATGCCACTGCCTATGTTGATCTTCATACAAAGGAAGGAGACATGACACAATGACTTATGCTAAACTGCTTTCTAAATGAATAAGTAAGAATTTGTTGGTAAGGACAAAGAATACAAGATTAATTAGTAGTGGTATTCAATTCTTGAAGGGTAGACAAAAGTGTGAAAGATGTTTTCTTAATGTAAGGTAGTGTGTGCGGTTTATAGCCCTCCCTTTTGGGTTTAAAAGATAGAAGAGAATGTAGGGAAAATATGAGCAATCATGGGTTTCATGTAACCCATAGGAACTTCGTTGTATGGGTACACATGATGATTATGAAGCCAATGGGACACAAATTGGGAGGAAAAATGGTGGAGAAATGATTAAGAAGTTGTAGGGAAATAACGGGCAGTGAGTAGGCAGTAGAAACAAAAATTGTATATCCTTGTTTCCCATAATAGAAAGATCGCATCAACAACTATGTAATGGAAAGGATGGTTTAATGAGTTCATACCTGGTCCTAGAGAAAGTCCAATGATTATAACTCATTGTAGTAGTACAAAACTCCTAGTTGTACTTGGACAATGTTTGTGCAGCTCCTAGTCTTCACTAGAGACAACAACCTGACATTGTCCTCCTAGCGGCAGAAAATAGCCTCCTCGCCTCTAGAGAAGTCCACATGGACCCCCTAGAACTCCTTCCATTCTACTAGAATAGACAAGAAGAAGTTGTCCCTCCTATTGGTGTACTAGCCACCACCTTTCTCTCCCACAATTGTTTCTCCCTTGCTATCCTTTTTTTAGTGGGTAGGACTTGCCCGGGCTCTCTATTGGTTATCACAACTAGAGAGGACAATAATTGTTAGAAACAATTGAGTTGTGTTTAGAGAATCCCCCAGTACCCCTTTATTTATAGGAGGGGTTAGGTTTTGGGTTCCCAATCTACGTGGGAGTGAATGGGACTCAAAGATCATGAAATTTGCAAACCTATGAGTGACGAACCAGTTGGTTTGCAAAATGAATTTGTCAGTTCACACATGAGTCGGTCATTGTTTCACCATGTTTCCCAATAGCATATGAATTGGAAATTTGAATCCAATTAATACACAACTTGATGTCAACACTAATCCTTGATGCAAAGGAAATTCTCCATGAATTGGATGTCTCACTCAACTAAATGATCGGTTGGTGATACTAGTCAATCGATTCACCAAGTGAACCGGTCAGTTCACTTTCTAGTTCAGATAGAACTCTACCAATTCAATTTCTAATCAACCTGACACTCCAACCGGTCATTTCATCACATGAGCTGATCGGTTGGGAATTGATTCAACTAATTTGTTGCTTGAATTGAATACCTAAATATTTTAGTAATCAATTCAATCATTATTCATGATTAAACTCCTTTTATAGGTGAATTCCTATCTGTGTGACCCTATAGATCTTGTAACACATTGATAATGAATGTCCATGACTAGTTTATGACACCAAAAGCAGAGAGTGGTGCCTAGTCACACATTAGTGCTACCCAAGTGAATGGAAAGTTGGAGAACAACTTCAACGTACAATCTGTGTAAGATGTGATAATGATTGTATAATTCCCTTGTCACTGATATTCCAAATGAACTCAAGGCATGGAAACATCATCCTCTCAATGTTCAATCCATGTTCCTTGAACCTAGAGTAGACTTCCTGAGATATATGTGAGCTCAATATCATATATTGATTCATATGTGCATGTGCATCCATTTCTCAGTCTCACTTATCAAGTGGATAGGATATCAAACTTTAGTAGGAGGGACAAATCCCATCTATGTCACTCACAGTCAATCCTCATGTGTCACAACTACCCAATCATCACCTTTATGGCAAACCTTATTTAGGATTACATTAGATGATGTCAAAGTATACCGACCGACATGTGATGAGTGTAGTGACTTCGGGTCAAAGAACCACAATCACCACCATCACTATGGTAGATGACTATGAGAATAAATTAAGGTTTTCATGTGTCACACTCAAGGTGGGATTATCTGGTACATTGTTCCCTAACAAGTATTTATGTTCTTGGTTTAATATCACATATCAAGACTAATGAGATTTTGTCATCAAGTAGCACACACTCTAGTATTAAGTGTCAATGTTGTCTATCTACCTTTCACAGTAACAACCGACTAGTGACGTAATAAGAATGTACATACTCTTAACATATGTATGATCTCATTGCTCAAGTCACGTACTTGAAGACATACATCATTAAGTAATATCATTCTCTAGACATTAATTATGTTTCCTCGTTATCTCATAACTGAGTGAAACATAATGAATTGGAAGCTTGCCTTCATTATTATTAATCAAATCCTTTATGTAATATGCCTTCACAATCATCATATTATTGGCTCTCTGGGCAAACCATACTGACGGACTCTCACTTGTACTTAGATCCAATCACCCACGAATCTTATTCTTAGTGATTTAAACATGTCCATCATATTTTTGTTGTGTAAGTGCTTATGTAGTGGGTTAGCAACATTTTGCTATAGTCAGTATATTGCATGTTTCACATCTCTTGACTGCATGATTTCTTTTATGAGATGGAATAGCTGTAATATGCTATCTGATACTCCTTTCCCAGATAGTAGCTCCATTTTTGTCATAGTATCTCTACTATGTCATTAATGGTTGGAACATCCTTAGGTTCATCCATATGAACTTTTAGATCCATATAGTGTCCATTTTTGTGTTCATAACACCATGATACTTGACTTCTATTGTAGAACTGAACTAATGGTCTTTACTTTAGAACCCTTCTCTCTCACAAATCTTTTTTCAAAATTAAAAATGTTTTATATTGTGATTGCTTTTGTCATTTTAGAAGCTTGCATTGGTGCAACCCTTTACACCCAACTCTTCCTTATTGCTATAATCTAACAACTTATCCTATAGTTCTTCTCAAGTACTAATGGATTGATTTTAGTGACATTCCAATGACCCTCATTGGAACTAATCATCTTGTCATGTCCAACACATACAATATTATGGGATGTCAACATTTACACAGCATACATGATAGATCCAATTGCTAATGCATATGGCATATTACTCATGTCTTTCCATTCTTCATAAGAATCAGAACATAGGTTTCTTAAGAGACTAATCACATCAATCATGGTCAATTTCTCTCTCATTTAATCCTTCGTTCTGGACTCTTTCAACATCTTGCTATTATATGTGTTCATGCTTAGGTTATGAAACTTTGATATCTATTTCCATAGATCTCAAATTCCAATCTCATAGGATGTTTCACCTAATCCTTAATTGCTAAAGGTGTTTTCTATGCCAAGTTTCAATACTTAAAGTATTGAGATGTTATTCCCCATAAACATGTGAAATAGACATATACACTCCCAAAAAATCTCTTGTAATCACAAATTTCATCTTTTATCTTGGTTCAAGTCAAACTCATTGGCTGTCTTGTCAAGTCAAAAGATCCCATCTTTGAGATGCTTGTTTCAGTCTCTAGATTAAACCTTGTAGCTTATAGACTTTATTTGCATTCATGAAGTTATAAAAGCTTCCATTTATTCCTTAAGGAATGTGGTTTTGAGTTCATATGAAAAAACTCATAGTCTATACAAACTGCAACAACAAGATTGAAAATTGGTAAAGGAATTTCTTCGTGTTCAACAATTTGAACTGATTTGAAAACCCTTGCATCCAATTTGTCCCTTTTGGTTATCCATATAGATCTTTCCAATGAAAATCCAACTTCATTATATGGGTTTTACCCCTGTAGGTGGTACTAGCAAGGTTATACCTTGTTATTTTACATGGATGGCCATCAAACCATTTCTCAGATTTTGATTCTCAATAGCTTCTAGTTGATTTTTTGGCTCATCACCTTATGACCAACCTATCTGAGTTGTTGGATTATCAAATTTTCAATCTCATATGTGTTCTACTATAACTATGAGGTTCTGTGTACATGAGAAACTTGAGATTCCACAACAATTTGTGATTCCCAATTGTTCTAATTATTCCTTCTTGTTGACCTCAAACCTTTTGAGTTCTAATTTTACTCCCACTAATTCTTTTGGAACTTAGTTATCTTAGTAACAAACATTTTGTCGTCTAATTAGGATTAAAGGTAGTATTCAACAATTATGATTTTGTGGATAAACTCTTTTAAAGAAACTACTTTCTTTACACAAGTTTCAATACTTCAAACATATCTGGACATTCCCATATTATAACTCATATGATATATTTTAAATCATTTCATATGATACATTGTTTTAGTGTAAAGTACATATCCATGAGGATATTAGAATGATTATAACATCATGGCCCATAAGGATGTAATTCCTTCTTTTTGATACATCATCATGTTTTAGGTGGATTCGACTTGTGATACATTATCACGTTCTATCCAGAAGGTCCTCAAACTATTAATGTAAAGTATTTCATCACTTGATCATATCAAAGAATATTAACACTTTATCAAAGCTATACTTCATTAGTTATCTCCTTTAACATTTCAAGAGATTCATGCTTGTATTCAAACAAATACAAACCCCATATAAACAAAGTAAAAATAGCTACTTTTAGCATTTATTTTAAAAGATCTTTATACATCAATTTGTATAAGCACTGATAGAATGCTTGTTCTCTCTACTACACTTAGTGAGAGGTGGTTTGTTATTTTTTCATAAAAAATACTTGCATGTCTCTTATTGGTTTAATAACCAAAAGAGTCTACATAAAGATCAATATGGGATTCTCGAAATACATTTCTCATATATGTGACCTAGGTGACAATGCTAATGATTGTATGAGTTATCAAATATAATCCTTTGGTATTTACATTATAAACATTCATCTTTAGATACATTCATATAAAGGTCAATAGATGATTGGGGAATTTCCATAAAAGATCACATCTTTGAAATAGAAGAATTAACAACTCTTTATTCATTATCATCCTTGTCATACAAGATGCATAAAGTAAAATGTTTCTATTATTGGCATAATGGAATACCAGTTTAACTAACTCTATTACATTCCCAATGGGCTAAGATAAATTTAAATGTAGACTGAAGTTGCAACAACTCTTGCTTCATCATAGTCTATCCTTATCCTTTCATAAAGGATTTACTTCTTATCAGATACTGCACATCAACATACGTTAGATCTACATCTAGTATCACACACTAAGATGAAAAAGTAATTAAATTTATTCTATAATGTTTATACCTAAAGTAGAGGTCTCAACCCCTTCCTTCTTCTTTAATTCCTCCAGAAAGAGAGGGAAATTCCTCTTCCAATGTCCAGACTACTGACAATGGTGATAATTTCTTCTCTTCTTTACTCCTCCCTTTGCCTTGAGATATGAAGACATGGGCTTTTGGTCAACTTTAGAACTCTTCTTAGCTTTTCCTTTGCTTTAGGCTTCCCCTGTGTCTTGTTGATCATCATCACATACTTGGGCTTGTATTTCTTCATTTGTGCCTCAGTTGTTCTCAACATGCCTAATAAACTATGTTAATAGTTTGTCAAAGTCATTAACATTGTAGTTCACGACAACCTAACTATAAGATTTTGGAAGAGACCGCAAAATCACACCAATGTCCAACGCTTAACCCAAAGGGAATCCTAGTCTAGATAGGTTCTCCACATACCAAATGAGCTTGAGAATATCAGGACCTACTTGATCTCCTTTAGTGATGTTACATTTGAACAGTTCCTTAGAGACATCAAACATCCCATGTCTTGCATGATCTTGGAACATGTCCTTAAGATGTGTGACCATCTCAATAACATCCATGTTCTCATGTTTCCTCTACAACTCATAGTATATGGAGCATAACATCAAACACTTGAAACCAAAGACATATTTAGTATGCTTCTTGTAAGCATCCTTGTTAGCCTTAGGTACATTGGGAAGGGGTTCATCTGATTCTAGTGTCTCTAGGACATAGAGCTTGCACTCCTATGTGAGAAGGATTCTCAACATCCTCAACTAGGCATTGAATTTATTCTCATTTAACTTGTCCTTTTCAAGGACTGATCATAGATAAAAGTTGTTGTTATGTGTTGCCATTTGATTCTACAAAAGAATTTGCAATTTTTTCAAAAACACATTTTTGATTTGATCTGATTAAAACTGATGATATTAATTAGTTCTTTAATTATCTATCACTCTCATTATTTTGATCAAATTGGCAACCATCAATTATCAATTCAGAAGATTGTAGTGAAAAAATTTCTAATAAACCAAGATCCAAAATAATTCAATTATTACCCAGCCAACGCCAGCGTCCATAATCAAACATCAATGTAGGCAATATTTTCCAATTGCATCTTATGCAATTCTTAGATAGATTATATACACAACTTGTTGCCATAGTCATATGTATGGTTTTGGTACTTAATCTCACTAAGATCACAAAGTTAAGACCAACCCAAAAGCCAACAATGTAATAATGCATCCCACTTGGCATGCCCACATTATTACCATTACACTTCTATGAGATATATTTCACACCACCCTTGAGGTGCCCAAGCTTAGTCGATCAAGCTTTTTATGTGTGCTGCTAATGGAAAGCATCTTAGATGTAGTATGTTTGATTGAGATATTATATATATATATATATATATATATATATATATGTATATATATATATATATATCCAATCACCACATACTAGTACATACCATATACATGTTATATCCTACAACGTAAACATGCAACATAAAACATTAGTGACGGCTATGGACATATCTACTATAATTCCTTATATCCACAAGGAATTACTACCACATAAGTCTACATCACATGCATGAACCTATTCTTAGTATAGATCTGTGTTTGCCAATCTGGTTGGATCAGTTCTACCCTTAAACTATTGTCACACCTCAAGGTCGGTCAGTTGGTCATATGAAATGATCATCTCGCCTCCTATCTAGACAATGTTTGGTGTGACGTCCCCAGATTTTCTAAAACTTAATCTGATCTGTGACGTCCAAATTGAAACCTCACCTCAGGGAGAATCCCAATTTAAACATCCCACACAAGGCTAAGAAGAAGAAAATCAGAGGAAGTCAAAAGGAAACAATCACTATTACATGTACATGAACAATAATAAAACCATACACACATGTTCACCATTCAACATATAATTACAACATGAATTGTTACAACATTTGATATTACATATTGAACAACAAACTTATACATATACATGTGCTATAACTAATCAACAAGATCTTAAGACAACAGGTCCACATGTACATCAGCTCGCTACACAACTCTCACTATCCTGGATCTTCAAGAGCATAAACACAGCATATACAAAGATTACATGCGGTACACGTCAACATGAATATTGTACTGAGTACGCCTACGTGTCTTTTTATATACCTCTCATCATATCTTAGCAATAAGATAAAACTAATATACTTGGCAGTAATAGAAGAATATAAGAAAAGCATATACTTTCACAAGGATATTCATTAACAAAAGAGAACACGTATTTTAAGCTTATTTTCCATTATATACCAAAGCCTTTATGATCACTACCAAAGAGTTAGATCATTTGTACAAGGTGACCACTACCAAAGAGTTAGGTCAGACCACTACCAAAGAGTTAGGTCATATGTAAAATGTGACCTCTACCAAAGAGTTAGGTCACTTCCAAGCACACTACCTAAGAGTTAGTGCTTTCATATAATGGAACAGATATATTATGTTTGATGTGTTCATAGCAGTAATCATGGAAAATCATGCAACGTATCATACAAGAACAATCATTTCATCCAATATCATATGCCAAGTATTTTACTACACATAACACAAGCATATTGTATAATAAGACAAGTAAGAGGTAATGGCGTACCTTAGATCAAGAACAAACCTAATCATCATATCCTCATGTCAACTATGTATCCCAGGTCAAATCCGGATTAAGACAAGATCACATACGATCATCAGGTTCTCATCATCTTACATCTCATATTAACCCTAATCGTGCTCATTAGGGTTTTACTTAGTCTCTTTAGTGCATTCCCACTTTTACTTGTATTCTTATCTTAGGATTATCTTTACTGATATCATTTTCTAGATTGTGGTTCATTATCTGAACATTAGGTTCCATATCCTTAATGTGCACATATTAGCCCTAGGTTGCATCATTAACCAAGGTTATGGTTTCATAACATGTATTAATGGCCATCTTCATATAACTTGAATTTTGTTCATCATTATAATCTCATACTTAAAATTGAGGTTCAATATACTTATATGAGCTTACTGTGTGAATTTCATCATTTATTGAGCATGTGTGCATTTATTGCATTTTAATTAGGGTTATTAGCCTTAATTAGCCATATTATGCAAATTACATGATTTTGTACATCATCATGACCATAACTGACATCATATGCATTATAAACATGAAATATGATTTATAGGTATTTTCTCATAATTTTAGGGCATTGTTTGATATTTATTACTCAAGAATTAAGCATTACACATCTTACATGATATCGCTGAGATTTCAGTTTCAAAAGACTGATATTATCATTTTAATATGTCCTACTCATTATTCTGAGAATTTAGATACCTTATTTGTATTTTTCAGACATTCGAGCTATTTTCTATGAATTTTGGAAGATCTGCACATTATCTGGATTTCTTACCTTTTTCGGCCAATGGGCCACTGACACGTGGCCTTCAGATGGGGTGTGGTTCCTTGCTTGGTCCACTGGGGTCCAACTAGTTTGAGCTAATGGACCCAGTTTGATTGATTTGTGGGTCGGTCTTCTCTTCTTTCTCTCGCGCCTGGGTCTCCCGTGCCAGCGGGACTCTGCTCCAGCTTGCGATGGGCAACGAGCTCCTTCTTCTTGTGAGTCCTTGCAGCGTGGAATCTATGCTTCCTTTCCAAGCCGCCTCCGTCAGCCTCTTCCTCTAGTCTCATATCCTCCAAGAAGGCTCACAGAAGTAGCCTCGCAACTCCAGATCTGCCTCCCGATGAGGATGCCGCCGTGTGTGCTTAGTTCCGACGAGCAAGATGATGGCATGATGATGCTCCCTGCCATCTGCTTTGGCCTCCAGCAGCTCCATCCATGACCTCCAGACTCCCACAGTAGCTCGCATCCTAGGGTTTGGTTGCAGATCTCGACCTCCGCAAGGGCGCCGCCGTGGTCTTCCTGTGCGCTGCGTGTGCGGGCTCCTGAAAATGGCCACCGCCGCACAACCTCAACCCCAGCGACCAAAGGCGTCGATCTCCTCCTGCTGCTTGGGAGTCTGGCGGGGCTGGCCACCCAAGGCTCCAGGGATCTCAGTGCCACTACAAAGCTCGGTCTCTGACTGAACGCCGCTGCAAACCCGGTCTCTGACAGAGCACCACTGTGCGGCTGCTCTCCGGCCAAAGGTAGGCTATGAGGTCTTCTCCTCGTTCCGTTGTGCCTCTGTTGGCTCATCCATTCAGCTTCGTGCGAACGTGATCCTGTCTCACACCCGCTTGTGAGTCCATCTCGGGGCTTGATTTTCACTGTCGTGATCCTTCTTACAGTCACAGTTGCTGGCAACAGAGAGACAGTAGTGGGGAGGTCTCGTTCTCTCGCTCTCCAACTACCTCATACCCAAAAAGATTGTCTGACTACATGCCACAGTCATCAAAGGACAAAGAGTTCCCCGAGATTATCACGCCACGATTGACGATCGTTGTTTCATGGGGAATCACTTGCATCATCTCGTCAATTACGTAACTGTAAGGTGGGGGACATGGCCCATCATCTGATTCTACTCATACACATCATTTCGATAAGGCTACGTAGTGAATCTGCGGCTCCTGAAGTCTGGGTGTGTGACATCAAGATCAGATCCTAATGTACTATATTGAAATGTTGTCCATCGGTCACCAACAAGACTAAACATTTGTTCATATTCTAACATGTATATCTTCTTCGTGAAACATACAATAATTATGTAACATTGGGCATAGCGTTGTCACCACTTAATAATACCCCATACCATTTTGGTGCCAATAATTGACTTACTTGATCGACCAACAAATTAATCCAAAAAGGCACATACTTAAGGATCATATTATCAACATCAACGACTTCCAATCTTTTCCAATCTAGTTGAAGTACCTTCACATGATTGAAAGTCAAAAGTTCACTCCATCACATCCTACACATCTTAAAAGATATTTCATCCTCAAAATTAAGCCAGAAAACCCACTTTGTCACATTTGGACACCTCCAAATGGTCAATTGGGCCCACCAAATAGTTAGTTCTCTCCTCCTATGGTCTCCCCTCCTCAATCTTCAGTTGATCAGCTTGTCACGTGCAATGGTTGGCTCACCTGACGTTGATCATCATCTTTGTAATTGTAATAAAAGAAACTATCCTATTGTTATTAAACTTATTACATGGTAGTGATAAACTTCGAGTACACTCAAGGGGAACAATGGTAGGAATGAATAATACTTTTACATTGGGAAAAAGAAGGTAGAGGCTTGATATGCAAACCAAGATAAAATAGGAATAAAAACAAACCATCCAACCACACACATATATTTGGGTTATTGACCACAGCCATGCTACACATCCACTATATAAACTCGCTTTTAGGACAATGTGTGTAGATTGCATGTATATATATATGTATATATATATATATATATATATATATATATATATATATATATATAGTTTTGGATTATATATGGTCTTTGATCAGATATGCACATTAAACAATTTAAATATTCACATTGTATGCAATAAATAAACAATGAAAACCAAAAATTTGATCATATTGATTATTCCAAATGTAATAAATTGATGTGGCACTGATACCACTATTGGGTAATAATAAGCATAGAGTAGGTAGAGGAAACCAAAAAATTATATCCTTATTTCCCATACCAACAAGATCGCATCAACAACTATGTAATAGAAAGGATGGTTTAATGAGTTCATACCTAGTCCTGCAACAAGTCCAGTGATTATAACTCATTGCAGTAGTGTAACACTCCTAGTTGCAATTGGACTATGTCTGAGAAGCTCTTAGTCTTCACCAGGGACATCAACCTATTGTCCTCCTACAGGCAGACAACAACCTCCTCGCCTCTAGAGAAGTCCGCACAGACCACCTAGAACTCATGTTATTCTACTAGAACAGACATGAAGGAGTTGTCCCTCGCATTGGTGTACTAGTCACTAACTTTCTCTCCAAAAATTGTTTCTCCCTTGCTATCCCTCCCTTTAGTGGGTAGGACTTGCTAAGGATCTATATTAGTTACCACAACTAGAGAGAACAATAATTGTCATAAGAAATTAAGTTGTGTTTTGAGAAGCCCCTAATACCCCTCTATTTATTGGACGGATTAGAATTTCCCATTCTATGTGGGAGTGGAAGGGACTGGAAGATCATGAAATTTGCAACCCATGAGCAGAAAGTTGATCGGTTCGCCAAGAGAATCAGTCAATTCACATGTGAGTTGATTGGTTCACTGACCAAACCAATCATTTCTCCATGTTTCCCAATCTCATTTGATTTGACAATTTAAATCGAATAATGCACAACTTGATGTCAGCACTAATCCTTAATGCAATTGAATTTCTCCATGAACCAGGCGTCTCACCCAACCAAATGATCCATTGGTGACTCGAACTAATCGATTCACAAATTGAATTGGTCGGTTCTCTCTCTAGTTTAGGTAGAACTCAACCAATTCAATTTCTAGTCAACCTGATACACCAATCAGTCATATCATCTCATGAGCCAATCAGTTGGGAGTTCAATCAACTAATTTGTTTCTTGAATTTAATATCTAAACATTTTAGTAATCAATTCAATCATTATTCATGATTAAATTCATCTTCTAGGTGAATTCCTATGTGTGTGACCATATAGGTCCCATATCACACAATGAATGTCCATTACTAGTTTATGACATCACAAGCAAAGAGTGGTGCCTAGTCACACATCAGTGCTACCCAAGTGAGTGGAAAGTTGGAGAACAACTTTGACCTACAATCTGTGTAAGGTGTTATAGTGATTGTATAATTTCTTTGTCTCTGATATCTGGAATAAACTTGACTCGTGGAAACTTCATCCTATTAATGTAAAATCCATGTTACTTGAACCTAGAGTAGACTGTCTTAGATATATGTGACCTCAATATCATATATTGATTCACATGTTCATGCGTATGCACATGCATATCTTAGTCTCACTTATCAAGTAGACATGATATCAAACTCTAAGAGGAGGGACAAATTCCATCTACATCACTCATACTCAATCCCCATGTATCTCATCTACCCAATCATCATTGTTATGGAAGCCCTTATTCAGAAGTAACTTGGATGATGTCAAAGTATACCAAATGAAATATGATGAGTGTAGTGACGTTAGGCTTAAGAAACATACTTACCACCTTCACTGTGAAAGATGACTATGACCACCAATTAAGATTTCCATGTGTCACTCTCAAGATGGGTTTGTCCGATACACTATTTCCTAACAAGTATATGTATACTTCGTTTGATATCCCATATCATGACTGATGAGATTTAGTCCTCAACCAACACACACTCTAGTCTTAAGTTTCACTTTTTTCTATATACCTCACACAATTACAACCGACTAGGGACATAATAAGAATGTACATACTCCTAACATCCATTTGATCTCGTTGATCAAGTCACGTTTTGGAAGACATACATCATTGAGTAATATAATTCTTTAGACCTTCATTTTTTCCTCATTATCTCATAACTGAGTGAAACATAATGAATTGGAAGCTTGCCTTATTATTATTAATCAAATCATTTATGTAATATGCCATCAGAATCATTATATGATTGGCTCTCTGGGTATATCGTACAAACAGAAGTATATGCTCATCGCTTCAGATACCTTATGTCCACCACAATGGTCGTGTGAGGTAGGGGAGAGGAATCTCCTCCACTTTATCCACCTGTTTGATAAAAACCTAACGGATCACTTTGTCATCTAGGTAATTACTTTGAAAAGTAGTTGGGCACCTCGTGTTTCCATTTAATGAAAATTGTTTCATCATAGTTTTGCAGTGCTCTTTATAACAATAAGTGAAAAAATATTTTCACTCTAGATGACGATTTCATTATTTTTTCCTTTAAATTAAAAATAAAATCTCAATCATATATCCTAGAGGAGCATTCCAAATTTGTTGAATTTTCTAGGAGAAAATGTAAATCAATCAACTCTTAGAGTAGCATGGAGGTATCATAAAGTCGATTTATGAGAGAGAAATCTCTCCCCCTTGCACTTCATAGCTACATAAATCATTATTATGTTTAAAACGTTATACAAATGACTTTACCATTGGGAAAAGGTAAACTAACTGATATAATTAGTTATTGTATATTTTTGTGAATGAGATCATTCATCTCTACTTATCATATATTCTTCTTTTTATCATTCTTGTTCTCACTTTTGGACATTTTCTTGAATAATGTATATAAGACACGTTGTACAAACATTTCATCATTTATCATTTTCTAATCAATTATGTCTAAAATTAGACACATGTGATGGAATTTTCCTTTTTTTTCTCCATTCATATCACCTTGGTTCCCTCACCCATTATATAAGAATTTGTTAGGTTTTCATAATTTTGCAGGGGGACCAAATAGTATAGGAAAACTACCATAGACAAAGAATCTTTACGTGTGACTAAACTGATTGATAATGGTTTGTTTGCCTACTTAATGTAAATATAGGCTACATATTTTTGGACATAATTACCCAATTATTGATTAACTTCTAGTGGAAGGCCTACTTAATCCTAGAAGTTTTAAGCTCTCATTGGCAAAAAAGTGTATGATATTGAGACTGAATAAGCATTATGTGAACTAGAATACTTACATAAACCAATTGAGATGACTTATGAAGAATGTATATTCAACTCACTTTTTATATATCTTTCATAGTCTTTTTTATTAGGATTTATCTCCATTTTTCTATTTTTCTAGATTAAATTGCAATTGACCCACTTTTTGATAAAATATGCAAATTGTTATCTTTTTCATGTGTGTTTTATAGATTTTTCTTCAAAATTGAAATCGAACCATCTCAGTAGTTGAGCCTACCAGCTCATACACTGAAATGGTCATATAACTCATGAAAAGAAGATCTACTTCAAGGCCAAACAGGCATCTCACTGGCCCAGACGATTGTCTCAAGCATTCCAAATTTCAACCAACTCACTTTCACCCCTCAGCTTAGTCCTTATAATTTCACTATCTCGATCACAAAATGAGTGTTCCATGAGTCCCAGATTCTCATCTTGGAACAACCAAACAATCATTCCAGTTACCCAAACATCTATCTCAGGCTTCTTCATGACCAAGTCATATTTAAGCAAATTGCCGCCATCTTGTTTAGGGTTTCTCCCTTGGCCTGTGCGCACTCCAGTGCCAACCGAGCATTTCACATCTCAAACGGTTGGTTTGATGCTTTCTTTTTGATAAAGAAATGTTCAAATTGGTGCCACCACCCTAGTATTAGGATTTTGACTTGCTGTCGAAATGGTCTTGCTGCCTCACCTCCAAGCCGACTGGTTTGGGTTGCAAAATAGTCAGCCCGTAGCGTGCAGATGGTAAATTTCATCATCCTCCACTCTTATATTCCTATCCCCCTTCAGGGTTTCCACTGCTCCTTTCTCTATAAAAGGAGGGGTAACTCCACAATATAAGGGATCCAACTTTTTGAACTTACATATTTTATTTGAGCACTTTTTATTTCAATTCTTATATGTGAAATGTTCTATTTCTTCAATAAAGTTAGTTTTGTTCTCAGATCTCCAATTCTCGTTGTTTTATTTCTCAGTCTTCTTTGGGAACAAGGAATTAAGCAAGATCGTCATTTAATTGTCACTAGCTATATTGTTGGGTTTTAGGGGAGGCAGAGAAGGCAGCGGAAACAAAAATTTTCTCCCCAAAACCCGGAACAAGGAAACGCGTCAATGTCTATATAATAGGAAAGGATGGTTTGTGGAATCATACCTTGTCCCAAGGCTTTCTTGGCGACAATACCTCGCGCTATGCGCGGTCTTCAACACCGGTCTTCGACGGTGTCTGTGCAGCTTCTGGTCACACGGGGACTGACGACTCCTACTCGAACCGGACTGTCAAATGACAGTTGTCCTCCTGAGCGGCAGTGACCTCCCGCCTCTGAAGTAGTCCACACAGACCACCTAGAACTCCACACTCCTTGTCCCACAAGGAAGTGGAAGGAGTTGCAACCTTCTGTTGACGTACTAGTTGCCAACACACTCTCCTGCTATCAATTGCAACTGTAGTTTTCCTTCCCTTGCTGCACCTCCCTTTGTGGGAAGCACTTGCTCGGGCTCTCTCTCAGTTACCAAAACCAGAGAAAATGACAACTTTGTAGAGCAATCAACATACATTGAGTTGTACTTTTAGAAGCCCCCAATACCCCTATATATATAGGAGGGTCATGGGACAAGGTTCTCTATCCCGGGAAATGCGGGACTAAAAGCAGGAGTAGAAGGGTTCGAGATTTTCCACAAAAGCAACCAACTCGCAACCTGAACTGATTGGTTCATAAGTGAACCGGTCGGTTGGGGACCTGAACCGGTCGGTTGACAACTCAATCGATCGGTTGGGACACCTGAACTGGTCGGTTCACAAGTGAACCAGTCAGTTGGTGGTCCTGGTCGGCTCCCGATTGACTTTCCTTCTTTTTGTTTCTAATTGGTATCGAATACCAATCCTATTCCCAATCAAATTGGGCAATTTGAAATGAAAGGAAAATACTCACCAATCCTACTTTCCCAACTTGCTCGGTTGCACCAGTTGAATCAATCGTTTCAACTCGGTTCACCCTAGACTTGAGCTGATCGGTTCAACACTTGAGCCGACCAGTTCAGCAACCTCAGCCGACCAGTTCAACACTTGAACCGATCGGTTGGGAGTGCAGGCTGTGCAGAATCAGTCAATTGCAATTTCAATCAATCAGATTATCCAATCAATATGTCCAACACCTTGAACATTATGATATTGAGCTATCAATCAATTGAGTGTTTAATTGAATTACTAAACTCCTTTAGTAATCAATTTAAACGTTGCTTGTGGACAAAACTCCTCTTCCAGGTTAAATCCTATGTATGTGACCATGCAGGTCCATTTCACATTGGCAGTGAAAGTCCATAACACTTATGAATTCATAAGCAAAGAGTGGTGCCAAGTCACACATCATTGCTACCCAAGTGAAAGTAGAAAGTTGGAGAACAACTTTCATCCTACAATCCGTGAATGGTGTTACAGTGAGTGTATAATTCCTTTGTCACTGATATCCCGAATGAACTCGAGGCATGGAACAGTCATCCTGTCAACGTTCATTCACTTTCTTGATCTCAGAGTAGACTGGAAGACATATGTATGACATCAATATCACATACTGATTCACACATGCGTGCACACCTTTCTCAATCCTACTCATCAAGTAGCCATGGATATCAAAATCCCTCAGGAGGGACAAATCCCATATCTATCACTCACCCCTCAAAAGCCCCATGTGTCAAAGCCACCCAATCATCACCTTTATAACAACCCATGTTTCAGGACTGCGTTTGATGATGTCAAAGTGTGCCCAACGACATGTGTTGAGTGCAGTGATTTCAGGTCTAAGAATCACACTCACCACCATCACTGTGAGTACTGACTGTGACTGCCATGTCATGGTTCCATGTGTCAAACTCACGGTGGGTCTGTCCGGTATACTTGTTCTCTAACAAGTACCTATGTGTTTGGTTTGATATCTCTATATCATGACTAATGAGATTCTGTCATCAACTAACACCACAATCTAGTCTTGTGTGTCATTGTTGTCTATCTACCTTCCACAATGACATATGACTAGAGACATAACAACAATGTACAAACTCTTAGCATCCGTATGATCTCATCGTTCAGGTCATGAACCTAAAGGCATACATCATTGAGTATTGTCATTCTCTAGACATTCAATCTGTTCTATCACTATCTCATATGACTGAACCAGAAAGAATTGGAAGCTTGCCTTTATGGTTTATCAAATCAATCTTAATGTATCCCACCAATCATCCCATGATTGGCTCTCAGGGCATACATACCAACAGACTCCCACTTGCACTACGAGCCAATCACCATTGAATCATATTCATAGTGATTTTCAAACTTGTCCCACATGTTACTGTGCCCTAGTGCCAACATAGTGAGTAATGGCAACACCTGGCCAAAGTCAGTATAAATTGCATGTCTCTCATCTCTTCACTGTACGTTATACGTATGAGATGGAGTTGTTGTAATATGTGATCTAGTATTCCTTTGCTAACCTTTAGCCTCACTGCATGATAAAGGATTCCATACTTGTCATCAATGAGCGGAATATCTATAAGTTCATCTCATGAGCTTCCAGATCCATATAGTATCTACTGATGTTCTCTAACACATAGATACTCGACATTTCCTTTCAAATGGTTTTATTGGAACATTTCCAATTATCAACAAACTTTCACTTTTATATATCTTATATATGTTTTGCGATTAATTTTCTGTCCTTTCGGAAGTTTGCACCAATGTAACTCTTTACATCGAACTCTTCCTTATCTCCATAGAACTAGTACTTCATAAGTACTTATCAAGTTCTCATGGTATTCCAGTAACCCTTGCTGGAAGTAGACAGACATCCACTCGTCATGTCCCACATACGAGTTATTAGGATGAGCACATCATATTGCCATGTCATACATACAAGATGATGAATGCATTTTATTCTTGCCGTGTCCATACATGCAAGATAATGGGATGATTACATACATGATAGATCCATATCTATTCTTAGTGTTCCTATTCTTCATAAGAATTGGACACTTGGCCTTGGGATACTATCCTCATGGACAAGTTTTCTCCCACTAAATCTGTGCATACTGAACACTTCAGTACAGATTGCCAATGTATGCTCTCCTTTTCAGGTCAAGAGGTTTTTCGAGAACTATCTTTATAGATCTCTATTCCTATCACATAGGAAACATCTCTATCTTCGTTAAAGGTAATTTCCACTTTTGGATTTCCATTTTTTTTAAACATTTCCATTTCACATCAACATGTGAAATGTGAATACGCTCCCACTAAATCACAGATCCCTTCTTTATCTTTGACATATCAATCAAACCCTTTGATTATATCATCAAAGTAAAGATCCAATTCTGAGTTTCTTGTACTTAATCAATCACATTGATTAATTCATTGTAACATATAGACTTCATTTGCATTAGTGGATTCATAAACCTTATAGGTTGTGTCACATACACATCCTTGTTTTATTCCTCATAGGAATGCGGTTTTCGCATCCATATGCCAAATGTCTTAGTCATTAAGTTGCAATCAACAAGCATCATCCTTCTCAAAATGTTATCCATGTATCTTAACATTTAAGATTCATTAGCACTTATGGATCTCATCCAATGGGTGAAACCATCAAGGTCACACCTTATGGTTGACATCGATGTCATTTAGGATGTAATGGTTATACCCATATCTCAAATTTTGGTTCCTCATATTCATCTAGATAGTTGACTCATCACATGATCAACTTATCACATGGATAATTGAGGTGTATCTGTTAAGTATATAAGAACTCACAACCCTTGTGATTCTTAATTCCTTTTATTAGTGTGGGGTATTAAGAAGAATTCAGTTATTCAATAATCATTTTCTAACTCCTTAGAGTATGATTCCTTCTTGATTTAGACATCACCATGCCTTAATCATGAGTTCACTATGATACACTATCATAATCACTCATAAGGATCTCAAACATTTGGTCCAAGTATTTCATTCATTGATCTCATCAAGAATTAACACTTTACCAAATTTTCACTTCATTTGTGATAATCTTGAACACTTCAAGATATTCACATTGGTATTTCTCTAAACACCATTAGAAGTATTAGCATTTATTCTAATAGGTATGTAAATACATCACATGTATTATACCTAATAGGATAATCATTCTCCCACTACCATTAGTGAAGATTGATTAATCATGTCCAAGATATTCATCTCTGACTGGTTCTCTAACCAAAAGAGTCTAGATTTATCCATCATATGGAAACTAGAAATGAATCTCTTATGATTGATGCTAATTTGATTGTTTGAGTTATCTATAACTTTTTAGGTATCATCTTATCTTATGCATATCAAATACCACAAGATAAATAAGGCATTGCCACAAAGATCATATCTTTAACATTGAAAACTCAACTTTATTATTTTCCATCATTGTCATACAATATGCAAAAATAAAGTGTTTCTATCTATTGGCAAATATGAAATAGCAGTTCATAACTGTATTACATGCCTTATTGGCTGAAAATAAACTAAAGTACTCCTATCTATGAAGGCAACACTTTCCCCAATTATGAGTGCTTTACACTTTACATCTTGGTATCATATACCTCAAAAAGTGTTACAAGTTTATTTTCATGACACCTTTAAGTAGAGACTTCAGTCGCCTCCTTCTTCTTTTGTTCTTCCAGATAAAGAGGACAATTCCTTTTCCAATGTCCTGGTTTTTGACAATGGTGGAAATTTCCTTTCTTGGTCATGCCTCCCTTGGCCTTGAGATCTGAAGATTGCTTGGACTCCTGGCTAGCTTCAGAACCTTTCTTAGCTTTGCCCTTGCCCTTGCGCTTGGACTTGCCTTTCTTGCTCGTGATCACCATCACAGACTTAGGCTTGTCCTTCTTCATCTATATCTCAGATGTCCTCAACATGCCCAACAACTCTGACAGTGGCCTATCAAAGTTGTTCATGTTGTAGTTCATCACAAACTGATTGTAATATTCTGGCAATGATTGCAGTATCACGTCAGTAGCCAACTCTTGGCTCAGTGGAAATCCCAGTCTCTATAGCTTCTCCACATACCCAATCATCTTGAGTGTGTGAGGACTAATTGGATCTCCTTCTGTCATGACGCACTTGAACAGTGCCATAGAAACATTGTATCTCTATTGCCGTGCCTGATCTTCATACATGTTCCTGAGATGCTGAATCATCTCAATGACACCCATGTTCTCATGCTGTCTTTGCAACTCATGGTTCATAGAACATAACATCAAGCACTTTGCATCAATGGCATCATTAGCATGCTTCTTGTAATCATCCCTTTCTGCCTTTGGTGCATTAGGAGCGGGTTCCTCTGGAATTGGATTATCCATGACATAGAGCTTTCGCTCTTGAGTGAGAACAATTCTCAATGTCCGATACCAGTCGTGGAAGTTTGTCCCATTTAGCTTGTCCTTGTCAAGGACTGATCGCAAATAAAAGTTGTTGTTTGTTTGCATTTGAACTACAAAAGGAAATATGCAATTTTAGTCCAAAAACTCATTTTTGACTTATTTGATTGATTTGAAAATTTTGACGATATAATTAGGCCTTTAATTAATTATCGCTCCCACTATTTTACTTCAAATTGATAGCCCTCACCATCAATTCAGAAGATTGCAGCGTACAACCTTCTAGTGGGCAAGATCCTGAAATCCTCTAAGTCATGGACCAGCTAGGGCTGTCACCCACAACATAGATCTCTCAGGTAGGCAACTCTTGCCAATTGCATCATATGCAACTCTTGATAAGATGTCATATGCAACTCCTTGTCATGATCATATCCATGCCTCAAGGTACTAGATCCCATCTAGATCACCTTGTTAAGTCCGACCCAAAGCAAACACGATGAATATGCACCCTGCTAGGGCAGACCCACACATTCATCCTTCACACTTCCACGAGATAGACGGTGCACCACGCTAGGGCGTGCCCACACTTGGTCGACCAAGTTTTTCACATGTGTCACATTTGGAAGGCATCTAAAACTTAATATTTTAATGAGGGATTTGGTTTTATATACATATACATATCCAATCACCACAATACATAGTACGTATCATATACATGCTATATCCCACAGAAAACATGCACAAACAATAAAAGCGATGATTATGGCCATCCTAATGTGATTCCTCGAGCCAAGAGGAATCACGGTCATCTAGGTCTACATCACATGCAACATGTACAAGATGAAATTTGTGCCTTGCCATCCTAGTTGATAAACTCATCCCATGAATGATCTGCTCTCTTTGGTCGGTCGTCTGGGTGCCACCAGCCGATCGGTTGGCTCCTCCAACCGATCGATTCGTCTGGTCGTCGTACATCTCTTCATGGCCGCCACCCGCTCGTCTCACTCCTCGAACCGGTCATCTACCGATCAGTTCACTCCTTGAACCGATCGTCTGGAATCGTCAACCGATCGGTTCACGCCTTGAACCGATCATCTCAGCTGTCGTCTCGATGTCCTCCATTCTTTGACATAACATCAAATAAAATCTATTCTAATTTTACATTGCTTAAAAAGGGAAACCCTGAGTTACATTCGGGGGGAGCAAAGGTAGGAAAGAATCTCAAATTATTTCGAGTTACATCAGGAATAGGAGAAGGAAGATCAGTGCACAGACCAAGATGCAAGCAACCACACACAACCAATCACAGATAGGGTTTATAGGCCATAATCACGCTATACATCCACCACAAAACTCATTTAAGGGCGACGCGTATCGAGTGCATTAATAATACATATCATATATGTAATTTGGGATTTGTGGATTTAGGATTGGACATGCATAAAGCCAATTTTATTCACATCGTATGCAATAAATAAAGGTGGCAAACCAAAATCGATCATATCGCTGTTCCTAAAATATAGAACAGTTGGCGTGGCTCTGATACCACTTTTGGGTTTTAGGGGAGGCAGAGAAGGCAGCGGAAACAAAAATTTTCTCCCCAAAACCCAGAACAAGGAAACGCGTCAACGTCTATATAATAGGAAAGGATGGTTTGTGGAATCATACCTTGTCCCAAGGCTTGCTTGGTGACAATACCTCGCGCTATGCGCGGTCTTCAACTCCAGTCTTCTACGGCGTCTGTGCAGCTCCTGGTCACACCGGGACTGATGACTCCTACTCGAACCGGACTGTCGGATGACAGTTGTCCTCCTGAGCGGCAATGACCTCCCGCCTCTGAAGTAGTCCACACAGACCACCTGGAACTCCACACTCCTTGTCCCACAAGGAAGTGGAAGGAGTCGCACCCTTCTGTTGACGTACTAGTTGCCAACACACTCTCCTGCTGTCAATTGCAACTGCAGTTGTCCTTCCCTTGCTGCACCTCCCTTTGCGGGAAGCACTTGCTCGGGCTCTCTCTCAGTTACCAAAACCAGAGAGAATGACAACTTTACAGAGCAATCAACTTGCAATGAGTTGTACTTTGAGAAGCCCCCAATACCCCTATATATAGGAGGGTCATGGGACATGGTTCTCTATCCCGGGTAATGCGGGACTAAAAGCAGGAGTAGAAGTGTTCGAGATTTTCCACAAAAGCAACCAACTCGCAACCTGAACCGATCGGTTGGGGACCCGAACCGGTCAATTGACACCTCAACCGATCGGTTGGGACACCTGAACCGGTCGGTTCACAAGTGAACTGGTCGGTTGGTGGTCCTGGTCGGCACCCGATTGACTTTCCTTATTTTTGTTTCTAATTGGTATTGAATACCAATCCTATTCCCAATCAAATTGGGCAATTTGAAATGAAAGGAAAATTCTCACAAATCCTACTTTCCCAACTTGCTCGGTTGCACCAGTTGAATCGATCGTTTCAACTTTTGAAGCAATCGGTTCACCCTGGACTTGAGCTGATTGGTTCAACACTTGAACTGATTGGTTTAGCAACCTCAACCGACCGGTTCAACACTTGAACTGATCGGTTGGGAGTGCAGGCTGTGCAGAATTAGTCAATTGCGATTTCAATCAATCTGATACTCCAATCAATATGTCCAACACCTTGAACATTATGATATTGAGCTATATATCAATTGAGTGTTTAATTGAATTACTAAACTCCTTTAGTAATCAATCTAAACATTGCTTGTGGACAAAACTCCTCTTCCAGGTTAAATCCTATGTGTGAGACCTTGCAGGTCCATTTCACGTTGGCAGTGAAAGTCCATAACACTTATGACTTCACAAGCAAAGAGCGGTGCCTAGTCACACATCATTGCTACCCAAGTGAAAGTAGAAAGTTGGAGAACAACTTTCATCCTACAATCTGTGAACGGTGTTACAACAAGTGTATAATTCCTTTATCACTGATATCCCGAATGAACTCGAGGCATGGAACAGTCATCCTGTCAACGTTCATTCACTTTCTTGATCTCAGAGTAGACTGGAAGATATATGTATGACATCAGTATCACATACTGATTCACACATGCATGCATGCCTTTCTCAATCCTACTCATCAAGTGGCCATGGATATCAAACTCCCTCAGGAGGGACAAATCCCATATCTATCACTCACCCCTCAAAAGCCCCATGTGTCAAAGCCACCCAATCATCACCTTTATAACAACCCATGTTTCAAGACTACGTTTGATGATGTCAAAGTGTGCCCAGCGACATGTGTTGAGTGCAGTGATTTCAGGTCTAAGAATCACACTCACCACCATCACTATGAGTACTGACTGTGACTACCATGTCATGGTTCCATGTGTCAAACTCACGGTGGGTCTGTCCGGTATACTTGTTCTCTAACAAGTACCTATGTGTTTGGTTTGATATCTCTATATCATGACTAATGAGATTCTATCATCAACCAACACCAGAATCTAGTCTTGTGTGTCATTGTTGTCTATCTACCTTCCACAATGACATCCGACAAGGGACATAACAAGAATGTACAAACTCTTAGCATCCGTATGATCTCATCGTTCAGGTCATGAACCTGAAGGCATACGTCATTGAGTATTGTCATTCTAGACATTCAATTTGTTCTATCACTATCTCATATGACTGAACCAGAAAGAATTAGAAGCTTGCGTTTATGGTTTATCAAATCAATCTTAATGTATCCCACCAATCATCCTATGATTGGCTCTCAGGGCATACATACCAACATATATATCTTTTGGGATATTTTTTCTCTAGTCTATGGCATGCTTCCTTTCTTCCTTCATTCTCCTTTTTCCTTTAATGGATCCTAATTAGTTTTTCATATTGAGGCATAGGGAGTATGCCCATGGCCATGTTGTAACAATAGATTGATTTCTATATGTTTCTATTTGATATATGGTTTTTTTCTTGGATAATAGCCAATTTAAATGATTTGATATTTGTTTTTATCATACATCACTCTTGGGGGATGTGATCACGAACCCAAGACTTGGAACAACCAACCAAATACATAAGGATCTGGATGTGACCTCAGAAAGATCCTTATTGGGATGATCATGCTAGGAATTGTGAACGCCAGGACGAATGGGTTGATAAGGAGATTGTCTTTTGTAGACACATTTACAAATGTGTTTACATAACCTCTCCTATCTCATTCTATCATATGAATTTTATTGATCTTGTTTCACACCGAGCATGGTGGTAAAACCCATAGCCTCTATATCCTTTCCCTTTGATTCAATCTCATTTTTCTGAATCGATTTCTTTCAATCGCTTCTTTTACTTACTTACAACTTACTTCTCATTCTTAGATAACTCTCTTTTATTTTTCTAACCAAAAATCTTTCTTTTGTCCTTAGCATAAATTTCTTTTACTTGTTCTTAGCATAATTTTATTTCATTGCAACTTTACTTCATTGTTGTAGTGTAATCAACAAACCATCAAACTCTAGATCTTTATTTTCTGCAATCTTGTTTAAAAGTGATTTGCTTTGAGAGTTCAATCTTAATCACTTTTTGTCCTTGGATCGACCATTTCTATACTAGGAAGGTTAAACTCTAGGATTAAGATCCTAGTTTTTGGTGCAAGAAATAACATGTATCAAAATGGCGTTATTGATGGGGACGACAGATTATTTTTTGAACCCCAAAATTTTTTGAACAAAAACATTTTTTTCTTCCTTCTGAGTACCATTCCAGAATTGCTACTCATCTTTCTACTGAGTTTCCATTCAAATAGTATATTTTTTTCTGCAACCACTTATTTATGTCGATATAATTATGCATGTGACACTCAATGAACGTTGATTCTACATCGCCACTTTTTGATCTAGAATTAGAAAGAACCTTTCACCACTTTAATCGAACAAACTATCTCAGGATGAACTAGGAAGAGGTAAATATCATCTTGTCATCTTCACACAGGCCCTTGCTTCCCAATGGGAGAACTCTATAACTGAACAAGAAGCAAGAGATGTCGCACTCCATGAAGAAGAAAGGCAAAAATAATTAAAGGACTTCTCTATCCCCAAAATGGGATATGCACAACAACTTTTTGTGCCACTCGACAACACAACCCCTCAACTTGAGATTTGTGCCTAATGGATCACCATGCTTCATGCCAATCCCTTTTTTGGCAACAAAGGAGAAATTTTCCAAGACCATCTTCAACATTTCTGTGATTTATGTTCTCTACATAAATTCCCTGGCATTTCTGAAGATGACATTCGACTTTGAATGTTCAAGTATTCCCTTGCTGACTAGACCAGTATCTGGTATATTGCCTTTGAAGGAAGTCAACACATAACTACTTTGGGTTGCGCTTCCATCCAAATTTCTGGATAAATACTATCTGGTGCGGTTCCCACCAAGGCTACATACTAGCCAACTACATGTGGCTAGATACAACCCTAAGGGAGGACACACATGTGGATATTTCAAAATTTATATTAACCCTAACCAAGTCGATCACAATACCAAATAGGTCACCCGCAAGCGCACGGGGTACTATTGTAGCATAGGTAAAGGGAAAGCATGGGGCTCGATCCTCAGGGAGAAAAGGGGGCACTATAGCTAGGTTAGTTTAGTTGGGTTCCTACTATGGAGACTAGGGTTAAGGGTTTAAACGTGATTTTATTGTTAAACTAGGTGAGTAAGAAAACAATTAAAGGTGAGAATGAAATCTAAGTTAACTCTAGACTAGATTAAGACTAAGTATGCAAGAAAAGACTAAGCTAGGTATGAAAAGGCAATTTACACAAAGGCAGGTAAAAGAAAAGAATAAGAGTGAGTAAAGAGCTAAACTAGCAAGAAAAAGGTAAAAATAGGGCAAGAAGCTAACTAAGCAGGAAAAGAGCTAACTAAGCTAACACTAGCTAAGCCAGATGAAAACTAGGGGTTTTAAAGAAATTAATGAAGGTTTTAGTTGTTTAGAGGATGCACTTATCACTTAAGTTGGGGGTGACGTATGAACATTATGATTCCATTTATATTATCCAAACCAAACAATAAGTTAGAGTCTAATGAATTAATCTAAGATACTAATTGGCCATGGATATGCTAGGTTGTGTATAGGGGAACTAGTCCCTAACACCCCCTACTACCCTTGCGAGGCTCAATTGGGTTAGGGATTAGGTTCAATTCAATTAGAGTCTAATCAAGTCTAGGTTTCTATATTAGACATACCTAGAGAAATTAGGGGCCGAAGGTGGTAATGGCAAGGCGAAATTAGGGTTTTGGACCCCAATTCCCCCACATTCTAGCCTTGACAAGGCTCCATGCTAATTGCAATAGAGTCACCTAATATAGCTACTTAGATCTCTCACCTAGGCTTAGGGAGATTGATTAGGATTTGTGAAGATGGGAGTCAACCTAGGGATCCAAGAATTAAACCTAGGGGCAAATCCCGAAATTCACACATATAAGTAATTTCCCTAAATTCCTAAGTGATTTCACACACAAATCAACAAGCAATTCATGGAGAATAAGATGTAAATAGAACATAATCATTGCCAAACGAAATCATAATGTTTACATATTATTTTCCCCTAGCATGGTATCAAAGTAACATAATTTCCCCCAAACAACCCACCAAAAGGGGCCTAGCTACTCATGGAAATGGAAAATACAAAAAGAAAGGAGAAAGAGGTAGAAGAATCCATGGAGCTCAATGTAGATGAAGAAATCCTCCTCTCCAACTACTGTAAGATGTCCTCCTCTCTCCTCTAAGATGCAAGGGTATGGAATGAAGGGGATTATGGGTAGGAACTAGGATAAACTAGTGTTTTGGTGGTCGAAATGGTGAAATGGAGTGGAATGGAGGTGGAAATGGAGTGGAATGGATAAGGTGAAAAAATGGAGTGGTAGGCATGATCTAGGGGTGGCTTGAGGGTAGATAACCTTGACCTATAGCTGCCAACCCCTATATATAGGTGTGGGGGAAGAAATAGGTCAAGTAGGGGCAGAGTGGGAAATGCAGTGGAAAAAGTAGCTAGGTTTTGTGAGTAGCACGACCGTGGTGGATCACCATGGCTGTGGTGGGTAGGGATGAGCTTGGTCGTGGTGGTTCACTACGGGTAGTGTCAATTAAAATGTCAAAATCATAGGCTGATGGTCATTTTTGCACTGAGATTGGCACAGACGTGCTGGGTAGCACGACTGTGTTGTAGTAAGGGTAGAACGGCCATGTTGGGTAGCACGGCTGTGGTGAGCAAGGTGATGGTGGACGTGGTGCAGCACCACACCCATTCTTTAGTTTTGTAGCACTGTCATGCTAGGTGGCACGACTGTGGTGTCTGTCCCTTGCACGACCATTCTTTTATGTACGGTCATGGTGTTGTCTGGTGCTGCACTGGGGCTTGATTCTTTGGATTTCCTTGGACATCTTTACTTCTATGGGTCTTTAGCCACTAGGGGTAGGTTGAGGGAGCAGCAGACTTCACTTTGGGCTTCTCCAAGGGTAGAGAAACCCTAGGATCACTCCTTCTCTCTCTCTCTCTCTTCCATCAAACATGATCCAAATGCCTGAAAAACATGCAAATAATGTCCGTAAGTGCATTTTACACAAATATGCATATTGAGGGAAATAACATGTAATCTAACAGGTATAAATGTGATTGAAATGCAATGACATAAGATGAAGCCCTAAAATAGGGCTGAATCACCACCCCAAACTTGAAACATACTTGTCCTCCAGTATGCTCCAACTCAATATCTCTGCAAAATTTTCACAAGCAAGAAATGAAAAATGCAATGTAAAGGATGATTATTGCTTAGTAGGATCAATAGTGACTAAGTACACTCATTCCAACTCTCTCCTCTCCTTCTTTCACAAACTAATCATGAAAGGAACACAAAGCATATGAACTTCAAATGTAGTGCATAAAACACACAAGCTATGTGTATTTCTTTCATGTAGTTCTGGGTAAACCATTTCATGATGGTGTTAATCAAGGATGACCAGGAGTGTTGTTTCAGCTTCATGCTTTCAACCTTATGTTTCAAATCACACCAAATGACCCACATGGCTGCGGAAAAGGGAAAAATGATCTAGGTTTGATGTTTCCTAGCTCAATTGGTATAAAAATGGAAGAAAGGGTTGCGGTAAGATTTTTAGAGTGTTATTACATGGAGCACTCATCTTTTGTTTATTCGAATGCTCTTAAACAAGATAATCCTTTTATTTTCTTTTTGCATTTTTTTCTTTTTCTTTTCCTTCAGAGTAGTTAGGGAATATGATGATGAGAGTGAAGTGGTGAGATGTAGATGTGGCCACCCCAAACTTTTGGAGGTGGCCATGGCTGATATGTGCACTTTGGCATCCTTTCATGAGGCGAAGGGGTAAGAAGATGGTGAGTGAAGAGTCGAGTCAAAGAGGGGTCATTGGCATGATTCTCAACATAAGGTATCCTAAATGAAAATCAATACAACACTTCATCCAACAATGTCACACCACATGAATGAACAACCTAAAATTGATACTTCAATCAAGTGACTTCATAAACATTGAGCGCTCATAGCTTGCTCAAGTTACAATTCAACCAAATCATTCACAAACACAAGAGAGGTAATGCACATGTAAGAAGTCAAGAATGGATACCATTTAGCAATAAACAATTATAATTCACTTGCAATTTTCAAAGGTCATTATTTTTAATCCAAAAAGTAGAGACTGGGTTGCAACACACTTTTATGCAAGAAATCTCAACTTTGGGAAAAATTGGCCAAAATAGTGCTAAGTTGCCTTCAATCACATCTAAGCCTATATTATTGAACTTAAAGTAGTAAAGAAGCAAATCCAAGCTAAACCATGCAAAAATTATCAAAAATCTACCTGATATGCAATGCATGGAAAAAAGAGCAAACTTTTTGAAAATTACACCAAAATGACAAGAAAACAAACTACATGGCATGCAAGTACGCAAAGAAGGTAAACTCTAAGATAAATAAATAAAAAGAAAATAAAAAAAGTAAATGGCATGTGAAATTCAAAATAAGAGTGAAAATGAAATAGGGCATACCACCCTACCACCCCAAACTATTGAATCATGTTGTCCTCAGCATGACACTAAAGTTTAGAAATGATAGGGTAGATGATCATTGTGGTGGTAGTGGTCCTCCCTGTGGTGGAGGATGCTGGTAGTAGGAACCTCAATAGTCTGACTATGGAGGCATGTAGTTGTCCTGATATGCTGAAACTGAACTTTACCAATCTTCCCCCCACTGGGGGTTCCTCTGTGCCTGGGCAAGCTGGAACTGGTATAGGTGGTTGACTTGATAATGCATCTTCTGATGTACGCTAAAAACCCTCATGTGCCCGCAAAATACCCTCATGGGTGCTCAAAATGCGGTCTTGAGTGCTCTGAATACCCTCCAACTACACATGTATGGTGGACATGCCATATGTGTTTGATGTGGGTTGTTGTTATTGCTGCTATGATGTTCCCCCTCATGACACCTCACTCTATGGTTCTCCTTCTCCTCCATTGTCCTCCTTCTCTCGACGGCTTCCTATGACTCTCCAAGCCCCTCAGGTAGACCTTTGGGATGTTGATGTCATGTGTCTCTAGGATTCTCCTCTTCCCATCTCCTCAAGATATCTCGAAAGTCTGGAGATGGGCCACATCCCTCTAAGAGAGGTGTGGCGTGGTAGGGGAGCTCAAGTGAAACCCCAGCATAAGGAGGGTTGTCTTGGTGTAAAATCTTATGGTGAACCACTAATATCATGGATGACCAGGTCAAGTAAAGCAAGTCAACTAGCTTTCCTCCTTTTGCCTTTGTGTATCCAGATACACCATGTCCTAGGGCTAAGATAATGTAAGTAACAATCCCTCCCATGATAAACATATTCTTTCTCTTGGATTCATTTGTCTTCATATGATCAATGATAAGCGACCCCAGGTTTACAATCTTCCCTTGCACCATCCATCCTAACACGAAAAGGTCTTTCTTTGTGCAACTGCCTTGATTTTCATAATGAGTGAAGATGGTGTTCACCAAGACCTTCTGAATGTACCTTAGGACACGGTTGTTGATCAGGCTAGTCTTTGATTTACCAGCTACAAAACAGCTCTGCCCAGTGAGTTTCTTCGACATAGGCACATAATTTGCATTAGTTTCTCTATCAGTGCTTCCTTCATCAAGTGGCATTGCTGCCTTGGGAGTCAGAGTAAATATGCCATTTAGAAATGTTGTAGTAACAAGGTAGGTGCTATTCCCCAAGGTGACGTTGATGGCATCCTACAAGACCTTCTCTAAAGTGGCAAAGAATTGTTGTGTAAGCTCCACATAGGTCTCCTCCATAGTAGCCAACACCTCAACTATCCCAATGGGCTCCACGAAATCCCGAAAAAAATTTAAAATGCCCAAACTCTTCATCGTCTCCTGGCACGTGTAGCGAGTGGCGATCACTCAGCATGTCAAGTACTCTGGATGCTTGAGTTTCTTCCCTCTTTTACCCTGACTGTCTGGTGTTGGCTCACAATGCATTTCAGGTGCATCCTCTGGTTGTGCGTCTGGCATGACCTCATCAGTATCATCTATCAGTAGCCACCATCGTGCTCTCGGTTACTGCTACGGCTGTGGTGTCATAGATGTCGAGGTGTGTGCAACTGGAAGTGATGGCCAAGCCACCACAACTGAAGGACGGGCTTCTGAGATGAATGGTCGGGCTGCTTCCCTACCTCCACTAGGTAGCCTAGATGATTCCTCCATCATTGGGTCTACTGTTGCAGTCGTATGGGGTGATTCCCCTTGTGAACTGGAGGCTGCCAAAGGTGCTAGGAGGGAAAGCACAGTCATCCGGGCTGAAGAGGACATGTTCTTGGGCCGGTGTCTGTAGGAGATGACATCCTTGGTCTTTTCTACAGACTTCTTAGCCATTTGCTTCATTTTGGGTCGAAATCGGAGGAGAAATCAACAAAATTCAAAATTTTCCGAAGAACGGGGTTGTTGGGGCAGATTTTAGAGAGATGGTGTGTTTTGTGGATGGAAAAGGGAGAAATCTGGAGATTGAGCTAGTGGAAATAGTGGGGGATTGATTGGAGATGGATTGGTGGTGATTTTGTGGAGATTCGATGGTGGTAGGAGGGTTAGGAGTGTTGCACGATCGTTGTTTGCGGAGAATAGTAGTGGTGCTCGTAGAGGTTCTGTTTGGAAATGATTTGGGATTTTACAAAATGATTAACTTAAGTGTTGAGTCGGGTTGTAACACGGTCATACTATGTGGCACAACCATGGTGGTTAGCTTTCACCATGGCGGCAGTGTTCCACCCGACCGTTCTACGTAGGTGGCTACACATCCATGGTGGATCTGTTCTTCAATTTTGATTTTTTGTTTTTCCCTTGTTGATTGTGAATGTATCAGTACAACCATTCCATATCACCACAGACGTGGTGGGTACTGTTGTTGTTGACTTCAACTCAAATTTCATCAAGCATCAAACCTTTGGCCCTAAATGATTTTTCTTGGATCACTTTGTCAAAACCTCATCTAATTCTCCTCATTTCATCCTATTTTCACTTGCACATCTTAAATCTAAACAAAAACTATTAAAAACAAGTGTGTGTGTGTTTTCTTGGAAAAGTGTAGAAACAAAGCAAAATTAAAAAAATGAGAGGTCGGATGAAAAATTCCCCAAACCTAGGTGGGTTGCCTCCCACAGGCGCTGAGTTTCTTGCCTTCAGATTGGCTTCTTGGCGATTCTTCAGTGAATCATCCATTTGGTATCCTCATGTGCCGATTCTTACAAAACATGCACCCCTCATTTGCACTCAATCTATTTTCCTCATCCCTTTTATCACAATAATAATCATCACCTGTTCCATTTTGAACTTCTTTTCTCAAATGATCATTCCGACTTGCGAAGTGATCATGTCCAATATCCCTCTCTCGGACCCGCCAGGTTGGGGTTTTGTACATGTTGATCTTGATCTTCATGTACATGAATGAAACTGTCATGGTTCCACTGCATACATGAATCTCGGCATCAGTTGTAGATAAGAACGACCTTCCCAAGATGATGGAAATCTTCCTTTCTTCTGACTCCATATCAAGTATGATGAAATCCATTGGGAACACTACGCCTTTCTCTTTATCTATCATCACCAAGACATTATCCACTCTTCCCCTAGGCACTTTTATGGACCTATCTGCAAATTGGAGAGTGTAATGTGCCAACTTCAACTTGCCTAAACCTAGCTCCACATAGACATTATATGGCATCAAATTCCCACTAGATCCCAAATATGTAAGGTTTTATATATGCAATGCCCCCCTATGTAACTAGGTATGAGTGGGGCTCCTGGGTCTTTTCTCTTTATGAGAAGTGAATGTTAGATGATGGAGCTCACTTGTTCAGTCAATTTTACCTTCTTTGGAATCCTCCCCGTTGACCTTCTCTTCACAGTGCATAGGTTCTTGAGGAACTTAGCATATGATGGTATTTGCTTGATAGCATCCAACAGTGGATTGTTCACCTTCTCTTGGCAAAACACCTCAAGAATATCAACATTGTGATTTTGCCTCCTCTTTAATTCGGGTGGCTCATCTAGTGCTTCAATGAATAAAGGATCACTAGTTTTTTCCGTACTTGCATGAACATGAGGCGAAACATTAGGGATAGTGGGATGTGCAAATGGGATATGAGGTGGATCACACGGAATCCCAAACTCAACATCCGGCATTACAAAATCATCTTCATCAATATCAATCACGATATCACCACTTGGCTACCTTTGCTTTGCTTTGTCAACCTTTGTTTGACTTGTGGGCTGCTCAAGAGACTTTCCACTCCTTAGAACTGTCACAAAACTACATTTCTCATGGTGGGGAGGGGGATCTAGTTGTGGTTGTGGAGGAGGTGGAGGTAATACTTGGTGTTGAAATTGAGGTGGAGAAGAGAATTGAGGGGGAGGAAAGAATTGGGGTTGGAAGGTGAAATTTTGGGAAATTTGAGATGAGGGAGGTGGTGGAGGAGTATAAGGCTTGGGATCACCTTGTAAATGGTAGATGGGCTGCACTTGCATCAGAGGTGGATTATAGAAAACTTGAGAAGAGGGCATGGGTCCACTTGCTTCATTGTAGCTCATGATGGGTTTTGAAGACAACTTCTTTTCTTGGAGAGCAATTATGGAAGATAGCTGCTCTACTTTCTCTTCTAGTCTTACAACATCTTTTTGGACATCATCAAATATTTTTAATCTAGATAGAACCTCTTCCTCAAACCTTGAGCTATATTTTGGACTTTGTGACTCTTGATAGATATAGGAGTGAGGTGTCTTCCTTTCCTCACCATAGAACTAAATAGAATTTACCGGGTGGCAAGGAACATTTATCACCTGGTTCTTCATGAAGCTCACCATGTCACCAAGAGTCTTCATCACTTGTGAGCTTGAGTCATTATGAGTGGGGGGTGTCATGCCAAAGGCATATCCCCCATCATTCATCGTGCTAGAAGCTTGAATTCTTGATCCTTCATCCAACTTCTCAAACAAAGGCCATACCTCCTCAGGTGGCCTAGCCATGAAAACTCCTCCACAAGAGGAATCCACTATGTATTGGTCCTTTAGAGACAAACTGGAGTAGAATGATTGAACTAGCATCTAGAAATGGATCTCATGGTGCGAGCACTCTCTCAAAAGCTTCTTAAATCTCTCCCATGCATTATGCAACCGCTCATTGCCCATTTGACTAAAACTTGTCACGGCATGCCACATTTGTGTCAACCTTGCTATAGAGTAGAATTGTCTCAAGAAGGCATTCTTCATTGTTTCCCAACTCATGATGTCCCTTCTTGAGTCATACCAATCTTTAGCTCTATCTTTGAGGGAGAAAGAGAACATGGTCAACCAAATTGTATCATCAGTAGTCGTCGGCATCCTGAAGGTGGAGCATACTTCAAGAAATGCATCCAAATGCTTGTAGGGGTTCTCACTCTCTGAGCCGTAGAAGATGGGCAGGAGCCTAAGAAGACCTGGAGGAATAGAGAATTTCTCCCTTGGAATTTGATCAACCTGGCTAGAAATTGGTGATTTGTAGTTGTTAGGCATGAAGTAGTCTTGAAGCGGATTGTGGGGTGCATTTTGGCCTTCCATCTTGTTTCCCCCCAATGGCTTGTCACATGCACAATGCATGACCAAAAAAAAAGAAAACAAGTTAGCAAACCAATATACACAACGAATGCAAAGAATAATAAATAAAGAATAGAAATGATGAGGGCACTAGGAAAAGTCAAAGTAAAACTAACTAGCTAGGCCGAGCGCTTTTCTCCCTAGCAATGACACCAGAAAGCTTGGTGTGGTTCCCACCAAGGCTACACACTAGCCAACTAGAGGTGGCTAGATGCAACCCTAAGGGAGGGCACACGTGTGGATCTTTCGAAATTTATATTAACCCTAACCAAGTTGATCAAATACCAAATAGGTTATCCACAAACTCAAGGGGTACTATTGTAGCATAGGTGAAGGGCAAGCGTAGGGGTTGATCCTCAGGGAGAAAAGTGGGCACTAGAGCTAGGTTAGTTTGGCTAGGTTCCTACTGGGGAGACTAGGGTTAAGGGTTTAAACGTGATTTGATTGTTAAACTAGGTGATCAAGAAATCAATTAAAGGCGAGAATGAAATCTAAGTTAACCCTAGACTAGATTAAGACTAAGTACGTAAGAAAAGACTAAGCTAGGTATGAAAAGGCAATTTACACTAAGGGAGGCAAAAGAAAAGCACAAGAGAGAGTAAAGAGCTAAACTAGCAAGAGCAAGGTAAAAATAGTTCAGAAGCTAACTAAGCAAGAAAAGAGCTAACTAAGCTAACACTAGATAAGGAAGATGAAAACTAGGGTTTTAAAGCAATTAATGAAGGTGTGGGTTGTTTAGGGGACGCACTTATCACTTAAGTTGGGGGTGGCATATGAACATTATGATTCCATTTAGATTATCCAAACCAAACAATAAGTTAGAGTCTAAAGAATTAACCTAACGTACTAATTGGCCATAGATATGCTAGGTTGTGTATAGGGGAACTAGTCCCTAACACCCCCTACTGCCCTTACGAGGCTCAATTGGGTTAGGGATTATGTTCAATTCAATTAGAGTCTAATCAATTCTAGGTTTGTATATTAGACATTCCTAGAGCAATTAGGGGCTGAGGGTAGTAATGGGGAGGTGAAATTAGGGTTTTGGACCCCAATTCCCCCACATTCTAACCTTGAGAAGGCTCCATGCTAATTGCACTAGAGTCACCTAATCTAGTTACTTAGTGTTGGGTTTTAGGGGAGGCAGAGAAGGCAGCGGAAACAAAAAAAATTCTCCTCCCCAAACCCAGAACAAGGAAACACGTCAACGTCTATACAATAGGAAAGGATGGTTTGTGGAATCATACCTTGTCTCGAGTCTTGCTCGACGACAATACCTCGTGGCTTGCGTGGTCTTCACCTCCAGTCTTGGTTAGTGTCTGTGCAGCTCCTGGTCGCACCGGGACTGACAACTCCTGGTCACACCGGGACTGTCGGGATTGACAGCTGTCCTCCGAGTGGTAGAAATCTCCCACCGCTAAAGTAGTCCACACGGACCACCTGGAACTCCAATCTCCTTGTCTCACAAGGAATTGGAAGGAGTCACACCCTCCTGTCAGCGTACTAGTCACGAACACACTCTCCTACCACCAGTCGCTTATTGTAGTTGTCCTTCCCTTACTGTGCCTCCCTTATCAGGTAGCACTTGCTCGGGCTCTCTCAGTTACCAAAATCAGAGAGAACGACAACTTTACAGAGCAACTAGTTGCACTGTGTTGTTCTTTGAGAAGCCCCCAATACCCCTATATATAGGAGGGTCATGGGACACAGTTCTCTATCTCGAGCAATGTGGGACTAAAGTAGGAGTAGAAGGGTTTGACATTTTCCACAAAAACAACCAGCTTCACAATCTAAACCAATCATTTCATTTCTGAAATGGTCGGTTGGGGACCTGATCCGATCGGTTGACACCTCAACCGATCGGTTGGGACCCATGAAACGGCCGGTTCACTTCTAAACTGGTCGGTTCGTGGTCCTGGTCAGTTCTCGATTGACTTTTCCTCTTTTGTTTCTAATTGGTATCAAATACCAATCCTTGTTCCAATCAAATTAGGCATGTGAAATGAAAGGAAATTTCTTACCAATCCTACTTTCACAACTTGCTCGGTTGCATCAGTTGAACCGATCGTTTCAACACTTGAAGCAATCATTTCATCTTGTACATGAGCCGATCGACACACAACCTGAGTCGATCGGTTCACCAAGTTGAACCGATCGGTTCATCAAATGAGCCGATTGGTTGGGAGTGCAGATTGTGCAAAATCAGTCAATTGCAGTTTCAATCAATCTGATACTCCAATCAATGTGTCCAACACCTTGAACATTATGACATTGAGCTATTAATTAATTGAGTGTTTAGATGAACTACTAAACTCCTTTAGTAATCAATCTAAACATTATTTGTGGGAAAAACTCCTCTTCCAGGTTATATCCTATGTGTGTGACCCTGTAGGTCCATTTCACGTTGGCAGTGAAAGTCCATAACACTTATGACTTCACAAGCAAAGAGCAGTGCCTAGTCACACATCAGTGCTACCCAAGAGAAATAGAAAGTTGGAGAACAACTTTCAATCCTACAATCCGTGAATGGTGTTACAGTGAATGTATAATTCCTTTGTCAGTGATATCCTGAATGAACTCGAGGCATGGAACAGTCATCTTGTCAATGTTCATTCACTTTCTTGATCTCAGAGTAGATTGGAAGAGATATGTATGACATCAATATCACATACTGATTCACACATGCGTCCACGCCTTTCTCAATCCTACTCATCAAGTGGCCATGGATATCAAACTCCCTCAGGAGGGAAAAACCCCATATCTATCACTCACCCCTCAAAAGCTCCATGTGTCAAAGCCACCCAATCATCACCTTTATAACAACCCATGTTTAAGGACTGCGTTTGATGATGTCAAAGTGTGCCCAACGACATGTGTTGAGTGTAGTGATTTCATGTTAAAGAATCACACTCACCACCATCACGATGAGTATTGACTGTGACTACCATGTCATGGTTCCATGTGTCAAACTCACGGTGGGTCTGTCCGGTACACTTGTTCTCTAACAAGTACCTATGTGTTTGGTTTGATATCTCTATATCATGACTAATGAGATTCTATCATCAACCAACACCACAATCTAGACTTGTGTGTCATTGTTGTCTATCTACCTTCCATAATGACATCCGACTAGGGACATAACAAGAATGTACAAACTCTTAGCATCTGTATGATCTCATCGTTCAGGTCCTTAACCTGAAAGCATACGTCATTGAGTACTGTCATTCTCTAGACATTCAATCTGTTCTATCACTATCTCATATGACTGAACCAGAAAGAATTGGAAGCTTGCCTTTGATGTTTATCAAATCAATCTTAATGTATCCCACCAATCATCCCATGATTGGCTCTCAGGGCATACATACCAACAGACTCCCACTTGCACTGTGAGCCAATCACCCTTGAATCATATTCATAGTGATCTTCAAACATGTCCCACATGTTACTGTACTCTAGTGCGATCATAGTGAGTACTGGCAACACCTTGCCAAAGTCAGTATAAATTGCATGTCTCTCATCTCTTCGTTGTACATCACACGTATGAGATGGAGTTGTCGTAATATGCGATCTAGTATTCCTTTGCTAACCTTTAGCCACATTGCATGATCAAGGATTCCATACTTGTCATCAATTACCGGAATATCTATAAGTTCATCTCATGAACTTCCAGACCCATATAGTATCCACTATTATTCTCTAACACCCGGATACTCAGCATTTCCCTTTTAAATGGTTTAATTGGAATACTTCCAATTATCAACAAACTTTCACTTTTATATATCCTATATATATTTTGCGATTAATTTTCTGTCCTTTCAGAAGTTCGCATCAATGCAACTCTTTACATTGAACTCTTCCTTATCTCCATAGAACTAGTACTTCACAAGTACTTATCAAGTTCTCATGGTATTCCAGTAACCCTTACTGGAAGTAGACAGACATCCACTCGTCATGTCTCACATTTGAGTTATCAGGATGAGCACATCATATTCCCATGTCCTGCATACAAGATGATGAATGCATTTTGTTCTTGCCATGTCGATACATGCAAGATAATGGGATGATTATATACATGATAGATCCACATATATTCTTAGTGTTCCCATTCTTCATAAGAATTGGACACTTGGCCTTGGGATACTAACTCCATGTAACATGGAGAAGTTTTCTCCCACTGAATTTGTGCATACTGAACCCTTCAGTACAGATTGCCAATGTATGTTTTCTCCTTTCAATTCAAGGGGTTTTTGAGAACTATCTCTATAGACCTTTATTCCTATTACATAGGAAACATCTCTATCTTCCTTCAAGATAATTTCCACTTTTTGATTTCCATTCTAGAACATTTCCATTTCACATCAACATGGGGAATGTGAACACGCTCCCACTAAATCACAGATCCCTTCTTTATCTTTGACATATCAGTCAAACCCTTTGACTATATCATCAAAGTAAAGATCCAATTCTGAGTTGCTTGTACTCAATCAATCACATTGATTAGTCTGTTGTAACTTATGGACTTCATTTGCATTAGTGGATTCATAAACCTTATAGGTTGTGTCACGTACACATCCTTGTTTTATTCCTCATAGGAATGCGGTTTTAGTATCCATATGTCAAATGCTTAGTCATTAAGTTGCAATCAACAAGCACCATCCTTCTCAAAATGTTATCCATGTATCTTAACACTTAAGACTCATTTGCACTTATGGATTTCATCCAATGAGTGCTACCATCAAGGTCATACCTTATGGTTCACATGGATGTCATTTAGGATGTAATGGTCATAAACCATAACTCAAAATTTGGTTCCTCATATTCATCTAGATAGTTGACTCATCACATGAACAAATTATCACATAGATAATTGAGGTGTAAGGATATAAGAATCCATAACCCTTGTGATTCTTAATTTCTTTTATTAGTGAGGGGTATTCTTTTATTAAGAACAATTCAGTTATTTGATAATCATTCTCTAACTCCTTAGAGTATGATTCCTTCTTGATTTAGATATCACCATGCCTTAATCATGAGTTCACTATGATACACTATCATAATCACTCATAAGAATCTCAAACATTTGGTCCAAGTATTTCATTCATTGATCTCATCAAGAATTAACACTTTACCAAATTTGCACTTCATCTATGATAATCTTGAACACTTCAAGATATTCATATTGGTATTTCTCTAAACACCATTTGAAGTATTAGCATTTGTTCCAATAGGTATGTAAATACATCACATGTATCATACCTAATAGGATAATCATTCTCCCACTACCTTTAGTGAAGATTGATTAATCATGTCCAAGATATTCATGTCTCTTACTGGTTCTCTAACCAAAAGAGTCTAGATTTATCCATCACATGGAAACTAGAAATGGATTTCTAATGATTGATGCTAATTTGATTGTTTGAGTTATCTATAACTTTTATGTATCATTTTATCTTATGCATAAAAAATACCACAAGATAAATAAGGCATTTCCACAAAGATCATATCTTTATAAATGGAAACATCTCTTTATTGATTTCCATCATTGTCATACAATATGCAAAAATAAAGTGTTTCTATCTATTGGAAAATATGAAATAGCAGTTCTCAACTCTATTTCGTGCCCTTTAGGATGAAATAAATTGAAAGGTACTCCTATCTATGGCAGCAACACTTGCTCCAATGATGGGTACTCCTTTCTTGGTCCTTTCACAAAGGCCATCACTTCTTTGTGGATATTGCATATCATATATTACATATCCATATATTGGTATCATATACCTAAGATAAAGAAGCGGTTCATTTCCTGATACCTTAGGTGGAGATCTCCATCCCTCCTTCATCTTCTTTTATTCTTCCAGATATAGAGGGAAATTCCCTCATACACCCTTTCCCCATGTGCCTTGAGGTTGAAGACGGCTTGGGTTGCTAGCTAGCATCAAAACACTTCTTTGCTTTGCCCTTGTCCTTGCCCTTAAGACTTACCTTTCATTGATCTCATCAAAGATTAGGGTTAGTCTTTCTTCATATTTTCCTCAATATGTCCAACAACTTTTTCAACGCTTGTGAAAGTTGTTCATGTTGTAGTTTATCATGAACTGTATGATTCTCACAACATTTGCAGTATCATACCAATATCCAACTCTTTGCTCAGAGGGAATCCTTCTTAGTCAGGTCTTTCCTCATACCCAATCATATTGAGTGTGTGAATACCTTATTGGATCTCCTTCTGTCATGACATACTAGGACAATGTCTTGGAGACATCATATGTCTCATGTTGTCTCTGCAACTTATAGTTCAAAGAACACAACATCAAGCACTCCTCATCAATGTCTTCCTCGATATGCTTCCATAAGCATACTTTCAGCCATTGATGTAGTGGGATCGAGTTCATCTGGTTCTGGTATAACTAGGACTTAGAGCTTTCACTCTTTGATTGAGAACACTTCTCAATGGCCTAACCAATCGTGGAAGTTTGTCCCATTTAGCTTGTCCTTTTCAAGGACCGATCGCAAAGAAAAGTGATTATTGTTTGTTGCCATTTGTACTACAAAAAGGAAATATGCAATTTTAGTCCAAAAACTCATTTTTGACTTATTTGATTGATTTGAAAAGATGACGATATAATTAGGCCTTTAATTAATTATCGCTCCCACTATTTTAGTTCAAATTGATAGCCCTCACCATCAATTCAGAAGATTGTAGCGTACAACCTTCTAGTGGGCAAGATCCTGAAATCCTCTTAGTCATGGACCAGCTAGGGTTGTCACCCACAATTTAGATCTCTCAGGTAGGAAACTCTTTCCAATTGCATCATATGCAACTCTTGATAAGATATCATATGCAACTCCTTGCCATGATCATCTCCATGCCTCAAGGTACTAGATCCCATCTAGATCACCTTGTTAAGTCTGACCCAAAGCAAACACGATGAATATGCACCCTGCTAGGGTAGACCTACATATCCATCCTTCACGCTTCCATGAGATAGACGGTGCACCATGCTAGGGCGTGCCCACACTTGGTCGATCAAGCTTTTCATGTGTGTCTCATTTGGAAGACATCTAAAACTTAATATTTAATGAGGGATTTTGTTTTATATATATATACATATCCAATCCCCACAATACATAGTATGTATCATATACATGCTATATCCCACAGAAAACATGCAAAATTACAAAAGGGATGATTATGGCCATCCTAATGTGATTTCTCGAGCTAAAAGGAATTACGGTCATCTAGGTCTACATAACATGCAACCTGTACAAGATGAACTATGTGCTTTTCCTTTCTGGGTTTGATCAACTCATCACATGAATGATTGACTCGCCATCAGGCTGGTCGGCTGGGTGCCACCAGTCGATCGGTTGGCTCCTCCAACCGATCAGTTTGCCTGGTCGTCGTGAATCTCATCATGGAGGGCACCCGCTCATCTCGCTCCTCGAACCGGTCATCAACCGATCGGTTCACTCCTTGAACCGATCGTCTGGAACGTTAACCAATCGGTTCACGCCTTGAACTGTTCGTCTCAGTTGTCGTTAGGATGTCCGTCGTTCTTCGACATAACAAGAAATAAAATTCTATCCTATTTTACATTATAAAAAGAGAAACCTCGAGTTACATTCGAGGGGAGAAAAGGTAGGAGAGAAATCTCGAATTATTTCGAGTTACATAAGGAATAGGAGAAGGAAGGTCGGTGTGCAGACCGAGATGCAAGCAACCACATACAACCATACACAGATAGGGTTTATTGGCCATAACCACACTATACATCCACCATAAAACTTGTTTAAGGGCAACGCGTATCGAGTGCATTCATAATACATATCATATATGTAAATTATGATTTGTGGATATTGGATTCGACATGCATAAAGCCAATTTTATTCGCATCGTATGCAATAAATAAAGGTGACAAACCAAAATCGATCATATCGATAATCCTAAAGTATAGAGCAGTTGACGTGGCTCTGATACCACTGTTGGGTTTTAGGGGAGGCAGAGAAGGCATCGGAAACAAAAAAAATTCTCCTCCCCAAACCCAAAACAAAGAAACACATCAACATCTATACAATAGGAAAGGATGGTTTGTGGAATCATACCTTGTCCCGAGGGTTGCTCAACGACAATACCTCACGGCTTGCGCGGTCTTCACCTCCGGTCTTGGACGGTGTCTGTGCAGCTCCTGGTCGCACCGGGATTGACAACTCCTGGTCGTACTGGGACTGTCGGGATTGACAGCTGTCCTCCGAGCGAAAGAAATCTCCCACCTCTGAAGTAGTCCACACGGACCACCTAGAACTCCAATCTCCTTGTCTCACAAGGGACTGGAAGGAGTTGCACCCTCCTATCAGTGTACTAGTCACTGACACACTCTCCTGCCACCAGTCGCTTACTGCAGTTGTCCTTCCCTTGTTGTGCCTCCCTTATCGGATAGCACTTGCTCAGGCTCTCTCAGTTACCAAAACCAGAGAGAACGACAACTTTACAGAGCAATTGGTTGGACTGTGTTGTTCTTTGAGAAGCCCTCAATACCCCTATATATAGGAGGGTCATGGGATAGGGTTCTCTATCCCGGGCAATGTGGGACTAAAGCAGGAGTAGAAGGGTTCAAAATTTTCCACAAAAACAACCAACTTCACAACCTGAACCGATCATTTTATTTATGACATGGTCAGTTGGGGACTTGACCCGGTCGGTTGACACCTCAACCGATCTGTTGGGACCCATGAAACGGTCGGTTCACTTCTGAACTGGTCGGTTTGTGGTGTTGGTCAGTTCCTGATTGACTTTTCCTCTTTTGTTTCTAATTGGTATCAAGTACCAATCCTTGTTCCAATCAAATTGGGCAAGTGAAACAAAAGGAAATTTCTCACCAATCCTACTTTCCCATCTTGCTCAGTTGCATCAGTTGAATCGATCATTTCAACACTTGAAGCAATCATTTCATCCTGTCCATGAGCTGATCGACTCACAACCTGAGCCGATTGGTTCACCAAGCTGAGTCGATTGGTTCATCACATGAGCCGATCAGTTGGGAGTGCAGATTGTGCAGAATCAGTCAATTGTAGTTTCAATCAATCTGATACTCCAATCAATGTGTCCAACACCTTGAACATTATGAAATTGAGCTATCAATTAATTGAGTGTTTAATTGAACTACTAAACTCCTTTAGTAATCAATCTAAACATTATTTGTGGACAAAAATCCTCTTCCAGGTTAAATCCTATGTGTGTGACCCTGTAGGTCCATTTGATGTTGGCAGTGAAAGTCCATAACTGAAACGACATGATTCATAAACCACGATATAAACTCAGCAGAAGCATTCGATTAATAGCAGAATACGAAAATTCATGAAAAATTAAAACTTTTCGAGACAAGATCTTGAAGACATGAAACTTCTTTCATAAAAGCAAGGTAACAATTTCCATCTCTGTTAAACCACTTCTCAAGTGATTACATACAACAAAATACAAAATCTCAGATTAACAAACTCCAAGGACCTGAGAGTACAGAGACGACATAAGACTATCTAACTACATGACTTATCAGTCAATATCTCCACCTGAGATTCACTGCTGCCCCTGGTGCTCTTGTTGCTGATACTGATCACCTGCAGACTGGTTCCTTCGTCCTCGGCGACCACCTAAAAAGTTGAAATCTATGGGGTGAGACAATTTTAAATAATTGTCCCAGTGAGAGTTATAACTCTCCGCCAGAAGCTTTATTATAGCAATCACAGATCAACATAAGCAATAAAGCTTTAAGGTAATCAACAGAAGATTGTTATCAAGTAGAACAACAACATTTAAGGAATATGAAGAACATGTATACTAAACAATGTAACCATCAATCATTGTATCTCGTAGTTCAACCTAAGCATATATGCTACGTGGTTGATTATGTTTTACAAACATTATTATGCCCTGCGGAGATGAGGCATACCGCTCATACTCCAACCGATCACTATTAAGTCGCATCGGTATCATATATAGGTCATCAAAAGAGTCGGATTCTTATGACCTCATCTTCCTCAGTCAGTATGAGGATCAACATGCAGGACATCTAGTGTCTCTGCTACTATAGCTTACCAGGGTATTCTGGTAATTCGCTATTAGAGTCACAGTGGCATTCTGTACTCTCTTCGCCATCGAAAGATTTCTTGTTTATCTCTCATCGATGCGGTACAAAAGAATTCCTTGGGAGATTAGTGTTATATCACCCCGGCATAAACACATAGTGAAGGATTGATAGATTAAGATACATCTACATCAATTCCTACACTAGGATGTAAGGGTATTCACATCCATATTCCCCCACACACTCAAAAGTATGTGATCCAGGAGTTCCCTTAGGAAAACCTATTTCACCATCATTTAACTCCTGACAATGATGGATCTATGATCAAGGCTCTACATGGTATGATTATACTTGATTAGTTAGGTACATTTCAGTATTCTTTTTATCATCATACATGTTCTCAAACATTAATCATTAGAACAACATCTATGAAAGTAGAATACTAAATGTATCAAGTCTAACTCTCATCAATTATCATTTCTCAATCATCTCATCACAAGTCATCTGACAAGCATGACCTTGATGATACTCATGGCTCTCACAGCCTATCATTCTCATAAGATGCCACTTACTAGGCATCAGCATATGTCATTATTCATAAAGCTAATAACATGCTTTCAATGAATATGAAATCATAATCCTTACCTGGATATGATCATCATCATGTATAAGAACCTGCATGGTTAATTCAACTGATAATAGTAAGCAATTCATATCAAAAGTTGTACCGGTTAGGTTCCCTGATTTTCACCAATTAGGTTTACTATTCACATTACATGTCATCATCCTAGAATTAGGGTTTACTATTCACCTCACGGTGAATTGATCTCATAATATCACCATGTATGAGGAACGTCATCATTAAAGCCCTCAGATAAGATTAAGATTCACCAATTATCATATTTAGGGTTTCCATGATCTCACATAAGTGGATCATACCTAATCTTGCATATTCGGGTACATTGAAGGTATTTTACTTGAGTTTTGAACATAAATGGTATTTTCTCTCTTCTCTCACTAGTAGATGGTGATTACACCACTCTAGATAGGTTGGGTCAAGTCATCCTTGATTAACATAAACCAAATCATCACTATCAAGTGATTAGGGTTTGATTAGAACAAGGTATCATTCAAATTAACCCCTCAACGGCATTTTGGTAATTTACCCATTGATCAGCATCATGGGTCAATTCATTAGTCACTTAGTCCCTTAATGTCTTAAGTTACCATTAGAGTTTAGATTAGATGATCATTGAACCATTTACACCTTCAAGTGATTAAGTATACATAAACTTGAAAGTCTCCAATTGGTTTAGGGTTTAACCTTCAACCTTCAACCCATTTAGGTTTTAAATGACCTTGGACTCGTTTAATCTCAAATGACTTTGAACCCATTTGAGCCTTAAACGAGTGTGGACCCACTTGACCTTAAACGGGTGTGAACCCATTTGACCTTAAATGAGTGTGAACCCGTTTAGCCTTAAACGAGGGTGAACCTGTTTGGCCTTAAACGAGTGTGAACCCGTTTGGCCTTAAACGAGTGTCAACCTATTTGAGCCTAAACGAGTGTCAACCTGTTTGAGCCTAAACGAGTGTCAACCTGTTTGCCCAAAGTTTGACCAAAAACCAAGTCGGTTGTATAAGGGTTGAACCCTAAATAGATCTAAAATCAGCAATTTTATCAATTCATCAACCTATTGAAATTAGACCCTCAAACCATCAAATTTCCTTAACCCTAGACCTCGAAACGATCTTTGGGTGTCACCAAACGAGTGTGAGACCGTTTGGATGAACCCCCAAACGGTTTTGAACCCGTTTGGGTCCTTCAACCCAAAACTCAACAAGATCAATACTTGAAATCAGCAATTTCAACCCGATTAGGGTTAGGGTGTTGAAGTGCCTTCAACTCTCAATTGGTTAGGAATTAGTTTTTAATTCTTTGTAGAAATGAAATTCAATATATTATCAACAGACCCTCAAACGGTCGTCCCTTGGTCAACCCTATCAAACGGTCTTGAGACCGTTTTGATCCAAACGATCTTGCAAGATCGTTTGAGATCAAACATGTTGAACCTGTTTGACCTTAAACGGTTTGCAACCGTTTGGACCAAAAGGGTCCAAGGTCGTTTGATAAAGTTACCTAGGAATCCACGCCCATCATCCTCAACCTCTGTTCAGGTCGGTTATACCACCGTTATGCTTGCAAAAGTGCAAGGAAGAAGGGAGGTAGAAGAAGAACTAAGCACTAAAAGTAAGAACAAAGATATGCATAATAAAGCTAGGAGTTTAGAGTTATAAACCCCACCTTAAACGTGGTTCCTAGAGCTACAAGCTTCCAAGCTTCAAGCCTTTAATGGAGTCTTGAGCTCCACAGGTCATCCAAGGTTGTTTCTTCAAGGAAAGATGGGAATGGTCGGCTAAGACAAAGAATCTAAGTGAGTTAACCATAGAACCAACCTTTTAAGAAGAATTCCTCCATGAATTCGAGCTTGAAGATGGTTCCTACTCACCTTATAACTAGTTGGTCATCTCCCTGAGGTCTAGAGCTCTGCCTTGGCCGTTTTGAGAAAGATGAGAAATGAAGAGCATAAAGGATACGTTCACTTGGTTTGCAAGGGTGAAGGCTTATATATACTTCAGGCTATTTTCCACCATAAGGACCTCTAAATCATGGAATCCTCATCTAAGTCCCTCCTTGTTTCTAAGGCACGCCCAAGATATGAAACTTATGTAAATCTCATCAAAACTCTAGATTTAAGGGTAAAGAAAACCAACTTTCAACTAGAGTTCATATATGACAAGTCTCCCTCCTCATACTTAGTTAATTTTATGCACAAAGATCATTTTTCTTATCTGATCACTCATTCATGTGTCCCTTTCATCATTTTTACTCTAAATGATGTCAAGAGTCATAAAAAATGTTCTAGATGGTGTATTTTATAAGTTGCACCCCACATTTGGGTAAATTGCACTTTAATCCAAATTAGGGTTTTTAAGCATAAAGATCATTCCACAAGCTGCATCTTGATGCCCAAGCTTGGGAAATCCATCTTACCTCATCATATCCACTCATATGATATCTCATCATCAGAGGAACATCTTAACTTGTGAAATTTGCAAGCTAAACCCCTTAATTGGATAATTTGCACATAGGTCCCTGTATTACCACACAATACTACAATCATTGTTTAAAAGGGACAGAAATGAAAATGTATGTTCCTTAGGAACTTAATTACATGACAAAAGATAATCACAAGAGTTTATTTACATATTTAGGCAAAACACCTAGGGTTAGTTTATAACCCAGGTCAGGGATGTTACAAATTATCCACCTCTTACAAGGATTTCGTCCCCGAAATCGATAAAATGTATTAAGAGAAAAGAGCAGGGTATTTCCTTCTCATCTCATCTTCTAGTTCCCAAGTGGCTTCTTCAACACCATGGTGGTTCCAGAGGACTTTCACAAGGCTTGTATCTTTCTTCTTTATCTTTTTAATTCTATTATCAAGGATTGACACTAGTCCTTCCTCATAAGTTATATCTTCATTCAATTCTATTTCCATAGGTTGTAGAACTGAATCGGTATCAGGATGACATTTCCATAACATAGAAATGTGAAACACAGGGTGTAACCTCTGCAACTCAGGTGGTAACTCTAGTCTATAGGCTACCTTTCCAACCCGTTCAATGATTGGATAAGGCCCCATAAATCTAGGAGCTAACTTTCCTTTCCTTCCAAAGCGAAGGACTCCTCTCCAAGGTGAGACCTTGAGATACACTCTATCTCCAACCTGGAATTCTAACTGAAACGTCTATTTCGAGAAAACAAGATTAACTAATGCGGAAGCGTTCACTAAGCATCGGATTACCAGAAATCACTAAAAATTTTAAACTTTTTACAAAGAGATCCTTTAAAGGTAAAGCTTTCTCATAAAGCAACATGATAAGTTGTTTACAATTGATCTATCAGTAAAACTTTGTAAGGCAAGATACAAAAGTCTCTAAGGACTGGACCAAAAACTCGAAAGCACTAACTATTACTCCGAGGACCTGAGAGTACAGAGACGACATATAGGACTCTAACACTATCTACACATGACATAGCAGCCAATGCCTCCACCTGAAGCTTCGCTGCTGTCCTTGGTACTGCTGATGTTGCCCTTCACCTATTGAAGGATTTCTGCCTCCTCGCCCACGTCCACCTAAAGGTTGAAATCTACGGGGTGAGACAATTATAAAAATCGTCCCAGCGAGAGATATAACTCTTCGCCAGAAGCATAATTATTGCAGCATAAGAGAATAAATGTACACAAATAAGTTATGTATATTTGAGAGTAGTTAAAACAATGTTTAACAGATTAAACTATTCTTTCTACTAAAAGCAATGCAACTATAAATTGATAAAATCACATGTCACTTATCACATCTCTAACTCCCTTCAGAATTGGATCATATATCCATTGCCTGACATTATTATTTGGGAAAGGATGGCCTGTAGCCATACTCCTTCTCCCAAAGTGTTAGGATTCCAACTCCACAACATATCTGCATAACTTGTTCATATGATATCAGACTTAACATTACTTATGTAATACAAGGGTTATTTACATTCATAACTCATTAGTCTGTAGTTAAGCTTTTCATAGGATTATTCCGTAATAGAATTTCACATAGAAACAGTTTGGTTTAGGTCATACCTTATATTTTTAATATTGGGATATCAATCCCTAACCATCTTATTAATATGAAATCCGGAATGTGGGAGTTCAAACCCCTGGACTAATCATAGCATTTGTTACCATGTAACATCTCATTTTATCTGGTTATCTAAATAATATGACCTTTGAAGATCAACAAATCATATTACTTGTGGCTCATTCAACCTATCAAGCTCATATGTTATCACTTACCAGATAACATGACATTTAGTTATACTCTTGAATTATAGGTAACAAGTGTTCTTAATGCAATTAGCATTATAAATCTTACCTGGATCTGATCACCTCTATATGAAACCTGTCAAGCTTAACTTTTATCAGTTATTCCATATACTCCCACATACTCTAAAGTATGTGATCCAGGAGTTCCCTTTGTAAAACTTGTTTCACTATTATTTAAATTATGACAATGATGGATCTATGATCAGGGCTCTACATGGTATGACTATACTTGATTATTAGGTACATATTAGTATTCTTTTAGAATCATACATGTTTCCAAACATTCAAGTACTAAACATGGCTATAACAGAAGAATACTAAATGTACACGTATTACTCATATCAGTTATGAACTAGATATCAATTCTTAATCATCTTATCACTATGATTCAAGAACATGGGTGCTCACACCCTTATATCATCATAACACTTGCTATCAAGTGCCATATCAGCATCAAGTCATCAATTAGCATGACCTTGATTGAAGCAATGTATATACTTTTCACATATCATTACTCTAAAAGCTTATAATTGTTTTCAAGGAATATGGCATCATAACTCATACCTGGCTATGATTACCTCATAATATCAACTTGTATGACTTATACAAATAAGGACATGCATATATAACAATGTCAGCACAATACCAAAACTTCTCAATTTCATAATAGGACACCACGGCCGTGCCACCTTTCACGGTCGTACAAAGTAAGACTACCATGGCCGTGCTCCCTTGCACGGTCATGCAAGCTAAGGCTACCACGGTCGTGCTCCCTTGCACGGTCGTGCTACATAAGATCATTCCATGATTCATATTTATATATATATATATATATATATATATATATATATATATATATATGTATTCTAATATTTCATTCTTTTAACTTGATTAGGTCACATCAACCCTTCAATCAAGTACATGCTACTATGGTTAACATAGTGTATCAAGCTATTAATCTTATAAACAATTAAGAATTCCCCCTTTAATTGGTTCTTAATCACTTAGGTATTATTAGGGTTTCAACCTTCATACCTTCATTGATTATCATTACTAATCATTATTGGATCAATAGAACATTCATCATCTTAATTCTCAAGGATTCAATCACATTGGACCTCCACTTCATAAGGTATCCAATTGAATTAGGGTTTTCAATGTTGATTCCTTCCATCTGTGAATTCATGGAACCAATCATCAATTGGACCTATACTCATACCTTAATTGAGTTTAATAGGTCAACCTTCAACTGATTTGTCCCTCACTTGACCCTCAATTGACCATCAATTAGGGTTTAACTCAATTAAATTAGGGATTGGAATCAATAACCCTTCAACATATTTCAATGTGGGACTAATTGATTTGAACCTATTGAACCATCATTACATTGGGACATGACCTGACCCCAAACGGTCTTGAGGTCGTTTGGATGACCTCCAAACGGTCTTGAGACCGTTTTCCCATCATATCATCAAAATCCAAGTCAACCAATTAAGGTTTGGATCATTGGATTGATCACCAAAACAACAATTGATTACATTCCAACTTAGTATCATTGGATCATCAATTGCTTAACCATACTCACCCCTAGACCTCCAAACGGTCTTGGGTGACCTCCAAACGGTCTTGAGACCATTTGGATGAGTTCCAAACGGTCTTGAGACCGTTTGGCTCACCCAACCCTTGGATTCTAGTGAAAAATCATTAGGGTTTGAGCTATTGAGTTGATCGTCAAATCAGCAATTGATTGCCTTGTAATTGTGTACCTTTGGACCTTGAATTGGTCAACTATACTTGACCCCAGACCTCCAAACGGTCTTGAGTGACCTCCAAACGGTCTTGAGACCATTTGGGTGATCCTCAAATGGTCTTGAGACCGTTTGGGCCAATCAACCCCAAACAATCAACTCAATTCAATGCAAATCCAACACTTAGTCGATTAGGGTTAACACCATATCGTTTGTCCTTCAAACACTTAACCATATCCAACCCTAGACCTCCAAACGGTCTTGGGTGACCTCCAAACGGTCTTGAGACCGTTTGGGTGATCCCCAAATGGTCTTGAGACCGTTTGGGCAAGAAAACCCAAAAAGTCATATCAATCAAGTTGAAAGGCAGCACTTAATCCAATTAGGGTTTACATAATTGATTAGCCTTCAACTCACGATTCCTTTGGAGTTAATCCCTCAAATTTGGAGGGTTATTAACTAACATGATTATGAACAGGAATCCCAAACGGTCAATGCTTGGTCAATGCCCTCAAACGGTCTTGGAGACTGTTTGCTCCAACTGACCTTGTGAAAACCGTTTGCCCCTCAAACGGTTTTGCAAAACCCCCAAACGGTTTTGCAAACCGTTTGGCCAAGGGTGCAAGACTGTTTGCTAAAGTGACATAGGTATTCACGCCCCCCTTCTTCTACCTCCAGATCCAGGTCTGTTCCCCATGGTTTTAGTTGCAAGAAAGAAAGGAAGGATGGGGGAAAGAAGAACAAGCTACTTTTGCAAGTACAAAGATATGCATAAGAAAGCAAAAGGTTTAGAGTTATAAAACCTGCCTTAAGGTCGTTCCTTGAGCTCCAAGCTTCCAAGCTTCAAGTCTTTAATGGTGTCTTGAGCTCCACAGGTCGTCCAAGGGTGTTTCTCGAAGGAAAGGTTGGGAAAAGATGGCGAGAAAGAAGAAACAAGTAAGGAAGACCATAAAACCAACCTTGCACCATGAATTCCTCCATGAATTCGAGCAAGATGATGATCAAAGCTTACCTAGAACTGCTTGGCCGTTCTCCTCTTCTCCAGAGCTCTGTCCTAAGTCGGTCTAAGCAAGGGGATAAGAAAGGAAGTGAAGGAAACGATCCTTGCTAAGTGAGAAAAGGTGTATATATACTTTAGGTGAAATTTCAACATAAGGACAACTTGTTTCTCCATTTCTCCTCTAGGTCCTTCCCTTATTATAAACCACGTTTCTCCCTTCCATAATTAATCCAAACTCATCTTAAACCCAAGGTCTAAAGGTGATGAAAGCCAACTTCTTACTAAGTTGCACATATAGAAGGGTTATTAGACTTATAACTTGATCATTTAATTTATAAGGGTTATTATTCTTATTTAATGATTCAATTGAAGTGACCTCTTCATCATTCTTACTCTTAATGATGCCAAGAGTCATAAAATATACTCTAGAAGGTGTATTTTACAAGTTGCACCCCATATTTTGGGTAAATTGCACTTTACACCAAAACTAGAGTTTTAAGTACAAGGATTGCTCCACAAGCTGCATCTTGGTGCCCAAGCTTGGAGAATCCATCATACTTTATAATATTCTTTCTTATGATGTCTCAACACCAAAGGAACATCTTAACATGTGCAATTTGTAAGTTAACCCCTTTTAATTGGGTAATTTGCACATAGGTCCATGTATTACAAAACAATATTACATCATTGTTCAAATGGGACAGAAATGGAAATGTATGTTCCTTAGGAGATTTAATTACATACCAAAAGATAATCACAAGTATCTAATTACATAATTAAGCAAAACACCTAGGGTTAGCTCATAACCCAGGTCAGGGATGTTACAACAACATTGTTTTTAAAAGGACAGAAATGAAATTATAGATTCTTCTAAAGCTTAATGACATATCAAGGGGTAATCACAAGCCACTAATCATATTTTAAGCAAAACATCTAGGGTTAGTTCATAACCCAGGTCAGGGATGTTACACTAACGGTCTACGATGCTTATCAGCATAAGATTTCTGCCTATCCTGTGCAGTCTTGATATGTTGTTGTATCACTTTAATCTTCTCTGTGGTCTGCTGCACAAGACCAGGACCTAACAACTGATGCTCACCAGTCTCATACCAACACAAGGGTGATCTACAACGTCTACCATACAAAGCTTCATAAGGTGCCATATCAATACTTTGCTGATAGCTATTGTTATAGGCAAACTCTATTAGTCTTAGGTGTAGATCCCAACTCCCGGTAAACTGGAGAACACATGCTCTCAACAGGTCTTCCAAGGTATGTATAGTCCTTTCCGACTGTCCATCAGTCTGTGGATGAAAGGATGTACTAAACCTTAACTGGGTGCCTAAAGCTCTGTGCAACTGTTCCCAAAAACGACTTGTGAACTGGGGACCTCTGTCAGAAACTATAGTGACAGGAACTCCGTGCAAACGCACTATCTCTTGAACATATAACTGGGATAACCTTTCAGCAGAATAGGTTGTTTTGACAGCTAAGAAATGAGCTGTCTTTGTCAACCTATCAACTATTACCCATATGGAATCATGTCCTTTGCTTGTCCTAGGTAGGCCAACAACAAAGTCCATGGTCACATGGTCCCACTTCCATTGTGGTATGGGTAAAGGTTGCATTGTCCCTGCAAGCTTATGGTATTCAGCTTTAACTTACTGACACACAGGACACCTCATCACAAATTCTGCAACATCCTCCTTCATCCCGGGCCACCAATACATATCTTTCAAGTTCCGATACATCTTGGTGCTTCCTGGATGCATAGCATACATCGAAGAATGAGCTTCTTCCATGACTAACTTTCTCAAGTTATCCTTATCTGGCACTATCATCCTCCCATGATAGCATACTACTTGATCATCTGAGTCATGGAAACCATCTCGCTTCTCATCACCATACTCCGATCTAATCTGCTGAACTGCAGTATCAACCTATTGTGCCTCTTTGATCTGCTCTCTAAGGGTAGGTTTGATATGCATCTCAGCCAACAACCCGGCTAACAATGACACCTTCAACTGTACATTGTCTTGCCTTAGAGAGATAAGCATATCTCTCTTAGAGCATACTAAAGAGTTTAGTTGTGCTCTATCCATGGTTGATGTTGCTAATTTCCTACTCAAGGCATCTGCAACTACATTGGCCTTTCCTGGATGGTAATCAATTATACAATCATAGTCCTTGATTAACTCCATCTAGCGACATTGTCTCATGTTAAGTTCATGCTGAGAAAAGATATACTTTAGGTTCTTGTGATCTGTGAAAATCTGGGATGTCTCTCCGTAGAGATAATGTCTCCAGATCTTCAAGGCATGAACCACCACAGCTAACTCCAAATCGTGTGTCGGATAATTCTCTTCGTGTTTCTTAAGCTGTCGGGAAGCAAAAGAAATCACTTGTTTATCCTACATCAACACGCATCCGAGTCCATTCTTGGAGGCATCACAAAAAACTATGTATTCTTTTCCTTGCTCAGGTAGCACAAGTACAGGTGCACTTGTCAACCTCTCTTTTAGTAATTGAAAAGATTGCTGGCACTTATCGCTCCAGTCAAAAGGAACTTCCTTCCGGGTCAACTTAGTCAAGGGTAAGGCTATGGAACTAAAGTTCTTAATGAACCTTCGATAATAGTCGGCCAACCCCAAGAAACTACGAATCTCCGTCGGTGTCTTCGGTTGTTCCCATTGTAGAACAGATTCTACCGTTTTAGGGTCAACACGAATACCCAAAGCAGATATCACATGTCCAAGAAAAGATACTTCTGGTAGCCAAAACTCACACTTGCTAAACTTAGCATATAGTTTATGTTCCCTTAGAAAAGTTAGAGCCTGACGAAGATGTTGTTCATGCTGCTGAGCATCTTTACTATAGATCAGAATGTCATCTATGAAGACAACAACACACTGATCAAGGAAAGGTCGGAAGATTCTATTCATGAGTTCCATAAATGCAGCCGGTGCATTAGTTAGTCCAAACGACATAATTGTGAACTCATAGTGACCATACCTTATTCTGAAAGCAGACTTGGGTATGTCACTATCCTTAATACGAAGTTGATGATATCCAGACCTCAAATCTAACTTTGAGAAGACGGTTGCACCACGCAACTGGTCAAAGAGATCATCAATCCTCGGCAGAAGGTACTTATTCTTTATTGTGACTTTATTTAATTGTCTGTAATCAATGCACAACCGCATTGACCCATCTTTCTTTTTAACAAACAAAACCGGAGCACCCCAGTGTGAAGTGCTCGGTCGGATGAAACCCTTCTCAAGCAACTCTTGAAGCTTCTCCTTGAGTTCTGCCATCTCAGCAGGCGCCATCCTATACGGTGTCTGGGCTATAGGTTTGGTATCTGGGATCAAATTGATTTCAAAATCAATTTCCCGAGGCGGTGGCACACCTGGAAGTTCTTCAGGAAACACGTCTTCGAATTCCCTGACTATAGGAACTTCAACAGGGTTAGGACTCTCCATGGTAGTATCTACCACATGGGCCAAGAATGCATAACATCCTTGCCTCATCAACTTATCAGCAACCATAGCTGACACAAGATAGGTGGGTAGAATCTTTCTCTCTCCTTGAAAGATCCATGTGTTGCTTTCATCAGCAAACACAGCCTGCTTGGATTCACAATCCAAGACAACCCTATACCTTTCCAAGGTATCCATCCCAAGGATTATATCAAATCCTTGCATCTCAAGTGGTATAAGATCCACTTGAATGTGATGATCAGAAAAGAAGAGGATGCAGGGATAGCATACCTCTTGCAACATAGCAGACCCTCTCAACGGAGTCTCTAGAAACAAGCTATCTGCCCTATGACTGATCGTCATATTGCAGTTACGAATCACTCTTCGAGTGATAAAGGAGTGTGTAGCACCCGGGTCAATCAAAACAGATACAACACAGGATTTAGACATATCAGAATATAAAAGTTCCATCTGACCTGCCACAACCTGTGGATTGACCACTGCTTCTGGTGGGTTCATAGCATAGAACCTCGTTGTCGCCTGAGGTTGAGTTGGTGCTGACGATCCAGCCTGAGACGCTTGCCCACGTCCTCTAGCTGCTCCTTGAGACTTCCTTCTTTGTGATCCCTGTTGATTCTGCCTCTGAGGCTGTGTCATACTGACAGGCCTAGACCTACAGTCCTTCATCAAGTGTCCCACCTTCCCATAGTTGTAGCAGCTTCTTTCCAGTTGTTGTGGTCTGGGCGGTCCTGTGACTGACATTGATGTTGAACTGTGAGTCTCTTGTAGTGGTAGGCTTCGTCCCCTGTCTCTACTTGGTGTCCATTGTGTCTGAGCACTAGATCTGGGTGGTGGAGGTGTAGGTGCAGAGAATCTAGGCTTCTTAAAGTCTCTAGATGAAGAACCCTAGAACTGCGGATATCTCTTATGGGTTTGTCTCTTCTCGACTATAGATTTCTCTATCCTCCAGACTGACTCAACGAAGGTAGCAAACCTCTCCCGGTTCTCTAGGGCAGACACGGGAGTAGTCAAATCAGCATTTAAACCCTTCTCAAACCTTGTAATCCTCTCTTCTTCTGTGGCAGCCATGTGCGGCCAAAATCGTAGCAACTCCATGAACTTAGCTTCGTACTCGCTAATGTTCATCATGCCTTGTCTTAATCTCTCAAACTGAGAGTTCTTCTCATCCAGGAATGTCTTTGGAAAGTATCTGTTGACAAATCCCCAAAGAAAATCTTCCCACGAGACCTCCACTCCAGGCCTCTTCTGCTCTTCCATGGTCCACCAGTGACCAGCACTACCATTGAGAAGATAGACAGCATGTCTAACCTTCCCACCTTCGGGGATGTTCAAGATTCTGAAAGCTTTCTCTAACTTGGTTAACCACAGATCGGCATCTGCAGGATCAGCTGTTCCAAAGTACTCGGTTGCTCCGACACGACGAAGTCGCTCGAATGTCTTACCGATACCTTGACCCTCAGACTGGACAGGTGCCCTAGGTGTAGGCATGGGCATCCTGTCAGTGATGTGTGTCATGGCAGTCATAAACTGCCCGAACATAGTTTGAACAGCTGGGTTTCCCATGTCAGCTGGGTCAAACTGAGGTGGCTCCATAGGTGGCTCAGGTACAGGTTGCTCTATTTCTAGGTTCCTTGCACCTTCTCGAGGTGCAGCAACACTACTTTCTGCCTCGTACTCCTTCTGTGGTCCAGACATCCTTAATTATCTTCTTCTCCTGAGGAGCAGAAGACTCTATTAGATAAGAAAGAAGTACTAAGGATAGACTCGACATTCTAAGTCCTATGTCTCTGTAGACTCAGTGAACCTAGAGCTCTGATACCACTCTGAAACGACATGATTCATAAACCACGATATAAACTCAGTGGAAGCATTCGATTAACAGCGGAATACGAAAATTCATGAAAAATTAAAACTTTTCGATACAAGATCTTGAAGACATGAAACTTCTTTCACAAAAGCAAGGTAACAGTTTACATCTCTGTTAAACCACTTCTCAAGTGATTACATACAACAAAGTACAAAATCTCAGATTAACAAACTCCAAGGACCTGAGAGTACAGAGACGACAAAAGACTATCTAACTACATGACTTAGCAGTCAGTATCTCCACCTAAGATTCACTGCTACCCCTGGTGCTCTTGTTGCTGATACTAATCACCTGCAGACTGGTTCCTTCGTCCTCGGCGACCACCTAAAAAGTTGAATTCTACGGGGTGAGACAATTTTAAATAATTGTCCCAGTGAGAGTTATAACTCTCCGCCAGAAGCTTTATTATAGCAATCATAGATCAACATAAGCAATAAAGCTTTAACGTAATCAACAGCAGATTGTTATCAAGTAGAACAACAACATTTAAGGAATATTAAGAATATGTATACTAAACAGTGTAACCATCAATCATTGTATCTCGTAGTTCAACCTAAGCAGATATGCTACGCGGTTGATTATGTTTTACAAACATTATTATGCCCTGCAGAGATGAGGTATACCGCTCATACTCCAACCGATCACTATTAAGTCGCATCGGTATCATACATAGGTCATCAAACGAGCCGGATTCTTATGACCTCATCTTCCTCAGTCAGTATGAGGATCAACATGCAGGACATCTAGTGTCTCTGCTACTATAGATTACCAGGGTATTCTGGTACTTCGCTATTAGAGTCACAGTGGCATTCTGTACTCTCTTCGCCATCGAAAGATTTCTTGTTTATCTCTCATGGATGCGGTACAAAAGAATTCCTCGGGAGATTAGTGTTATATCACCCCGGCATAAACACATAGTGAGGGATTTATATATTAAGATACATTTACATCAATTCCTACACTAGGATGTAAGGGTATTCACATCCATATTCCCCCACATACTCAAAAGTATGTGATCCAGGAGTTCCCTTAGGAAAACATGTTTCACCATCATTTAACTCCTGACAATGATGGATCTATGATCAGGGCTCTACATGGTATGATTATACATGATTAGTTAGGTACATTTCAGTATTCTTTTTATCATCATACATGTTCTCAAACATTAATCATTAGAACAACAGCTATGAAAGTAGAATACTAAATGTATCGAGTCTAACTCTCATCAATTATCATTTCTCAATCATCTCATCACAAGTCATCTGACAAGCATGACCTTGATGATACTCATGGCTCTCATAGCCTATCATTCTCATAAGATGCCACTTATTAGGCATCAGCATATGTCATTATTCATAAAGCTAATAACATGCTTTCAATGAATATGAAATCATAATCCTTACCTGGATATGATCATCATCATGTATAAGAACCTGCATGGTTAATTCAACTGATAATAGTAAGCAATTCATATCAAAAGTTGTACCGGTTAGGTTCCCTGATTTTCACCAATTAGGGTTTACTATTCACATTACATGTCATCATCCTAGAATTAGGGTTTACTATTCACCTCATGGTGAATTGATCTCATAATATCACCATGTATGAGGAACGTCATCAATAAAGCCCTCAGATAAGATTAAGATTCACCAATTATCATATTTAGGGTTTCCATGATCTCACATAAGTGGATCATACCTAATCTTGCATATTCGGGTACATTGAAGGTATTTTACTTGAGTTTTGAACATAAATGATATTTTCTCTCTCCTCTCACTAGTAGATGGTGATTACACCACTCTAGATAGGTTGGGTCAAGTCATCCTTGATTAACATAAACCAAATCATCACTATCAAGTGATTAGGGTTTGATTAGAACAAGGTATCATTCAAATTTACTCCTCAAGGGCATTTTGGTAATTTACCCATTGATCATCATCATGGGTCAATTCATTAGTCACTTAGTCCCTTAATGTCTTAAGTTACCATTAGAGTTTAGATTAGATCATCATTGAACCATTTACACCTTCAAGTGATTAAGTATACATAAACTTGAAAGTCTCCAATTGGTTTAGGGTTTAACCTTCAACCTTCAACCCATTTAGGTTTTAAATGACCTTGAACTCATTTAATATCAAACGACTTTGAACCCATTTGAGCCTTAAACAAGTGTGGACCCACTTGACCTTAAACGGGTGTGAACCCATTTGACCTTAAACGAGTGTGAACCCGTTTAGCCTTAAACAAGTGTGAACCCGTTTGGCCTTAAACGAGTGTGAACCCGTTTGGCCTTAAACGAGTGTGAACCCATTTGGCCTTAAACGAGTGTCAACCTGTTTGAGCCTGAATGAGTGTCAACCTGTTTGAGCCTAAACGAGTGTCAACCTATTTGCCTAAAGTTTGACCAAAAACCAAGTCGGTAGGATAAGGGTTGAACCCTAAATATATCTAAAATCAGCAATTTTATCAATTCATCAACCTATTGAAATTGGGCCATCAAACCATCAAATTTCCTTAACCCTAGACCTCAAAACGATCTTGGGGTGTCACTAAACGAGTGTGAGACCATTTGGATGAACCCCCAAACAGTTTTGAACCCGTTTGGGTCCTTCAACCCAAAACTCAACAAGATCAATACTTGAAATCAGCAATTTCAACCCGATTAGGGTTAGGGTGTTGAAGTGCCTTCAACTCTCAATTGGTTAGGAATTAGTTTATAATTCTTTGTAGAAATGAAATTCAATATATTATCAACAGACCCTCAAATGTTCGTCCCTTGGTCAACCCTATCAAATGGTCTTGAGACCGTTTTGATCCAAACGATCTTGCAAGATCATTTGAGATCAAACGGGTTGAACCCCTTTGACCTTAAACAGTTTGCAACCGTTTGGACCAAAAGGGTCCAAGGTCGTTTGATAAATTTACTAGGAATCCACGCCCATTATACTCAACCTATGTTCAGGTCGGTTACACCACCTTTTTGCTTGCAAAAGTGCAAGGAAGAAGGGAGGTAGAAGAAGAACTAAGCACTAAAAGTAAGAACAAAGATATGCATAATAAAGCTAGGAGTTTAGAGTTATAAAACCCGCCTAAAACGTGGTTCCTAGAGCTCCAAGCTTCCAAGATTCAAGCCTTTAATGGTGTCTTGAGCTCCACAGGTCATCCAAGGTTGTTTCTTCAAGGAAAAGATGGGAATTGTCGGCTAAGACAAAGAATCTAAGTGAGTTAACCATAGAACCAACCTTTTAAGAAGAATTCCTCCATGAATTTGAGCTTGAAGATGGTTCCTACTCACCTTAGCACTAGTTGGTCGTCTCCCTGAGGTCCAGAGCTCTTCCTTGGCCATTTTGAGAAAGATGAGAAATGAAGAGGATAAAGGATACGTTCACTTGGTTTGCAAGGGTGAAGGCTTATATACTTCAGGCTATTTTCCACCATAAGGACCTCTAAATCATGGAATTCTCATCTAAGTCCCTCCTTGTTTCTAAGGCACACCCAAGCTATGAAACTTATGTAAATCTCATCAAAACTCTAGATTTAAGGGTAAAGAAAACCAACTTTCAACTAGAGTTCATATATGACAAGTCTCCCTCCTCATACTTAGTGAATTTTATGCACAAAGATCATTTTTCTTATCTGATCACTCATTCATGTGTCCCTTTCATCATTTTTACTCTAAATGATGTCAAGAGTCATAAAAGATGTTCTAGATGGTGTATTTTATAAGTTGCACCCCACATTCGGGTAAATTGCACTTTAATCCAAATTAGGGGTTTTAAGCATAAAGATCATTCCACAAGCTGCATCTTGATGCCCAAGCTTGGGAAATCCATCTTACCTCATCATATCCACTCATATGATATCTCATCATCAGAGGAACATCTTAACTTTTGAAATTTGCAAGTTAAACCCCTTAACTGGATAATTTGCACATAGGTCCCTGTATTACCACACAATACTACAGTCATTGTTTAAAAGGGACAGAAATGAAAATGTATGTTCCTTAGGAACTTAATTACATGACAAAAGATAATCACAAGAGTTTAATTACATATTTAGGCAAAACAACTAGGGTTAGTTTATAACCCAGGTCAGGGATGTTACAATAATACTTATGACTTCACAAGCAAAGAGCGGTGCCTAGTCACACATCAGTGCTACCCAAGTGAAATAGAAAGTTGGAGAGCAACTTTTAATCCTACAATCTGTGAATGGTGTTACAGTGAATGTATAATTCCTTTGTCTCTGATATCCCAAATGAACTCGAGGCATGGAACATTCATCCTGTCAACGGTCATTCACTTTCTTGATCTCAGAGTAGATTGGAAGAGATATGTATGACATCAATATCACATAATGATTCACACATGCATGCACACCTTTCTCAATCCTACTCATCAAGTGGCCATGGATGTCAAACTCCCTCAGGAGGGACAAATCCCATATCTATCACTCACCCCTCAAAAACCCCATGTGTCAAAGCCAACCAATCATCACCTTTATAACAACCCATGTTTCAGGACTGCGTTTGATGATGTCAAAGTGTGCCCAACGACATGTATTGAGTGTAGTGATTTTAGGTCAAAGAATCAGACTTACCACCATCACTGTGAGTACTGACTGTGACTACCATGTCATGGTTCCATGTGTCAAACTCACGGTGGGTCTGTCTGGTACACTTGTTCTCTAACAAGTACCTATGTGTTTTGTTTGATATCTCTATATCATGACTAATGAGATTTTGTCATCAACCAACACCACAATCTAGTCTTGTGTGTCATTGATGTCTATCTACCTTCCACAATGACATCCGACTAGGGACATAACAAGAATGTACAAACTCTTAGCATCTGTATGATCTCATCGTTCAGGTCCTTAACCTGAAAGCATACGTCATTGAGTACTGTCATTCTCTAGACATTCAATCTATTCTATCATTATCTCATATGACTGAACCAGAAAGAATTGGAAGCTTGCCTTTGATGTTTATCAAATCAATCTTAATGTATCCCACCAATCATCCCATGATTGGTTCTCAGGGCATACATTCCAACACTTAGATCACTCACCTAGGCTTAGGGAGATTGATTAGGATGTATGAATATAGGAGGCAACCTAGGGATCCAAGAATTGGACTTAGGGGAGAATCCCAAAATTCACACATATAAGCAATTTCCCTAATTCCTAAGTGCTTTCACACACAAACCAACAAGAAATTCATGGATAATAAGATGCAAATAGAATATAATCTTTTCCAAACGAAATCATAATGTTTACCTATGATTTTCCCCCAACATGGTATAAAAGTAACATGATTTCCTCCATACAGCCCACCAAAAGGGGCCTAGCTACCCATGGAAATGGAAAATACAAAAAGAAAGAGAAAGAGGTAGAAGAAGTCATGGAGCTCAGTGTAGATGAATAAATCCTCCTCTCCAGCTACTACAAGACATCCTCCTCTCTCCTCTAAGGTGAAAGGGTATGAAATGAAGGGGATTATGGGTAGGAACTTGGATAAACTAGTGTTTTGGTGGTGGAAATGGTGAAATGGAGTGAAATGGAGGTAGAAATGGAGTGGAATGGCTAATTGGTGAAAGAAGAGTGGTAGGCATGACCTACGAGTGGCTTGAGGGTAGCTAACCTTGACCTACAACTACCACCCCCTATATATAGGTGTGGGGGAAGAAATAGGTCAAGTAGGGGTAAAGTGGGAAATGCAGTGGAAAAAGTAGCTAGGTTTTGTGAGTAGAAAGGCCGTGGTGGATCACCACGGCCGTGGTGGTAGGGGTGAGCACGGTTGTGGTGGTTCGCTATGGGTAGTGTCAATTAAAATGTCAAAATCACAGGTTGATGGTCATTTTTGCATTGAGACTGGCACGGTCGTGCTGGGTAGCACGACCGTGTTGTGGTAAGGGTAGAACGGCCATGCTGGGTAGCACGGCTGTGGTGAGGAACGTGATTGTGGTCGTGGTGTAGCGCCACACCCGTTCTTCAGTTATGTAGCACAGCCGTGCAAGGTGGTGTTTGTCCCTTGCACATCATTTTTTTATGCATGGTCATGGTGTTGTCTACTTTTGCACTTGGGCTTGATTCTTTAGATTTCCTTGGACATCTTTGCTTCTATGGGTCTTTGGCCACTAGGGGTAGGTTGAGGGAGCATCAGACTTCACTTTGGGCTTCTCTAAGGGTAGAGAAACCCTAGGATCACTCCTTCTATCTCTATTCCATCAAACATGGTCCAAATGCCTAAAAATCATGCAAATAATGTCCATAAGTGCATTTTACACAAATATGCATATTGAGGGAAATAACATGTAATCTAATAGGTATAGATGTGATTGAAATGCAAAATGGCACAAGATGAAGTCCTAAAATAGGGATGAATCACTATCCCCATTCTCCCACCTATGAAATCAGGGACAAATCATTATTTTCCAATGGTCCCAGGCAAAACACTAGGAGAAGCTTGGGAGCGGTTTAAAGACCTCCTCTGACATATCCCCCACCACAATGTCACCAAATCCCAACTCATCGAAATATTCTATCAATGTGTTGACAATGACACAAAAAAATTCCTTGATTGATCATATGGGGGAAATATCATGTTCCGGAGCCTAGATAGTGCTTGGGGAGTTGTCAAATGTGCTTCTAAAACTCAAGTACAACAAGGATTTGGTGGGGTCCTCATGGTAGCTAAGGCTGAGGAGAACCTTGACATTAAAAATATCATTGGATGCCTCAAGTTTATTGCCTTGAAACAAGATCATTTAGAATCGTCTTTTAATGTCTATGAGAGGAGAGAGAAACCTCATCAAGTAAAAGTTACAGATTCTCTCTATGGATTTGCCAAGGGTATGATCACTCTACCCTATAATGTCAATATTTCTATAATGCCCCCATGCAGAGTTGGAAAACAAATGGAGGACCTCAACTCCATTCATAGTATTCTAGGTGAAGCATACTATATCAAAAACTAAACCAGAAACCACCCTAGATTCTAGTATGGAAACCCATTGGGTTTTGAGAATGCTCCTCAACATACCACTCAACAAAGTCCCCCTCATCTTCAAGCCAACAATCGTCCCCCACTAGGATTTCCATACAACAACAACCAGAGGAACTTTGGGAATCAAGAAAATTATAGGGGTAATTTCTAAAACTGTGGACCCTACCAAGGGCAACAATACCAAAATTTGAACCAAACACCACCTCAACCTCAACAGAACGCCCTCACTCCTCTTTTCTATAGTGACATGATAGCTTCTTTTGAATAATGTATCCTCTCCACAAATCAAATCTTCCTTTACCACTAGGCTCATCAAAAGGTAACTAGCACTCAGTTGGCCTAATTCTTTGCCCAACAACAACCCCCAACCGACACCTTTGCGGATCAACCAAAAAATAACCCAAAGCACCCTGAACAACTCAAGATTCTATCCACCTATTTAGGGAAGACACATGCCCCTTCCAATCCTATAGAGAAAACCCCTATTGTAACCTTGCAATTTGAAGATGAAGACACTATGGTCATTGAAACTCCACCTTCACTAGAACCCACCATTCCTAGTCATGAGGTCCCACAAGTGGAGATTGACGTGCCTGAAACCCCTATCTACAAGCCTCATCCACCATACCAAGCCCATCTAAAGAAAACTAGGCTTGATATCCATTTCATAAAATTTAGGGAGGCCATGAAAAAGATACATGTAGACATCCCTTTCTTAGATTCTCTTGTTGATATGCCTTCTTGGTCTAAGTATATGAAAACTCTACTGAATAGGATGTGTGCCACATTAGAGTATGAGACGGTGAAACTTACTAGAATAACCTTAGATATCATTCATATCAAAATGCCTAAAAATTAAAAGACCCTGGTTCTTTTGGGATTGGGTGTTACTTAGGTGATAATGCTTGCAAGAAAAGGCCTTGTAGATTTAGGTGCCAGTATCTCTATCATGCCTTGTAGTCTTTGCAGGAGGTAAGGATTTTTTGACATGTTTCCCACTACCATGACCATCTATTTGGAAGATGCATCCATGATGAAGCATATGGGTATTATTGAAGATATACAAGTAAGGGATGGGAAAGACTCATATGTTCTGTGTGACTTTGGAGTCATGGACATAACAGAAGATTTATGCTACCCCCTCATCTTTGGCCGTACCTTCTTGGCCACTACCCGAGCCTTGTTTGATGTTGAGGCTAAAACTAATCTCCTACGTCTTGGAAGACAAACCCTAAAGTTTAGTGTGTTTGAAAGCATGAGAGGTACAATCCTCCAAGAAGAGGTTGACCTTCTCAATTGTGTTGATTAGCTTTCCCGATTGAGAAAAGAATGGGATTAATTGAGAATCCCCTCCATCATTTTGTGATTGAGTGGACTTTTAGGTATTTGAAATACCTAATGAGGTAATTTTATTCATGAGTTGAGTTTGAGATGAATTATTTGAATCATGTGGATACATTGTGGTGATGACACTAATGCATTGTTATTTGTTTGGACAAGATTGGAAGTTACTTGATGTTGATTTGTATTTCAATATCCTTGATTGTGTGCCACTTTGGAGAAATTAATAGATTGAAATATCATTGATGTTTGTACCTCAAGTTTCCAAGAAGGTACTTTAGGATATTATGAACCTATGTCTGAAGTTTCATATTCAAATGGTGTCTCTATCAAAAGATATATGTGTTTCAATATTGGGGAATTTATGGGTAAATCTTTAGTTGATGAATGATGAGTATAGTGCATGATTCATTAATTTGGGTCGTGACATTAGTATGTCATGCAACTGGCCCATTTAGATCAGAAATGTGGCCTTGTCAGTAGCCACAGATCAACGTTTTGTAGTCGTTGGATGGGAAATATCAGACGGCTAAAACCATCATCACCCATCTTTCAGTTAGAGTGTGTGTCCAGGCACAACACCATGATCAACCTCAACGTAGGGGCTGATGGGAGACATAACTGATGAGTTGGACTCATCTCCTCCTTACAAACTATTTGTTTGAACCCTTTGCCTGGGAAAATGACCAAGTTAAGAGGGAGATTGAGATGCCACTCTGTTCCCCCATCTCCACTGCAAGTTACAGGATAATCTAAGATTTATGAGGGCAAGGAGAAAGGGAGACTGGTAGATAAATTAGTGGAGAGTAAAATGGAGCATGGGTTCATATGTTTCCATCTCAGGTGCTATTGTGTCTCTCCATAGTGGTTTTAGTGGTGGTGGAAGGCGCCTTCACCGAAGAGGAGGAAGGAGTTGGGGAGGAGGAACCAAGCCTTCCCATTCCTTTTGGATGGTGATGATAAGTTCATTGATGTCTGATGGTTCTTATAGAGCCTTTGCATTGGATTTTCATGGAGCAGAGGTTGTTTGCCTCTTCTATACAGCCACAATCATAAGCTGGTGGCGGTTGTCCCAACGATCTCAAGGAGGATGAGCTTCAGAGGTCGAGCTGGAGACTAGATCACTAGTGGAGGTCTGGAATATATCACTGAAGGTGTTGGTTGCCTTAAGAATTAACAAAGAGTACCTTGGCACTACTGATCACTCACTGGAGTGGGTTCCCTGCGGTGGCTGGTCTATGGAGGAATAGAGCCCCAACATCAGATCGGGAAGCGAGAAAGGAAGAAAGAGGGAAGCTCGAACTGGGTCTACTCTAGTCAACCCAACAGTAAAGGTGTTGTGAACCAGCTGACCAAGGCATGAGCCACACCCTTACATGCCACGTGTCGGCCACGGATTGGCCCATAAAGGTAATAATTTAGTAAATGCTTAGATCTTCAATAATTTTAAGAAATTAGCACACTTATCAGAAAAATGCAAATAAGGTACCAAAATGATCAGAAAAATGAGTAGAACAACATGGATCCATCACATCAGTCTTGTTGTGATTAGATAACACAAATATTAAGTAAGATGTATAATTATTATATCATGTGTAATATATATCAAACAATGGCATAAAATTATGATAACATGTCAGTGCACCCATAATCATGTTTGTAATCCATTTAAGGTCTATTATTATGATGTTGATGCACAAAATCATGTAATTTGCTCCATATGACTAATTAGGGTTAATAACCCTAAGTGAAATTCAATAAATACATACATCCTGAATAAATTATGGAATTTATGGAACACCCTCATATCTATAATTGGAAACTAATATGTAAGCTTGATATCACCTAAATGCATGAAACTCATGTTATATGAAGATGATCCTTAATACATGGGTTGTAACCCTAATATGAATAATACATATAACTTAGGGTTAATATGTGCACATCATAATGTGAAATATAATTATCAATTAATGAAGCCTAATTAAGGAACATAACTAGATTATCACATCAGTAATCTAATTCTAAGATAAGAATGCAAGAAAAAGTGGAATATCGTAAAGAGATAAGTAAAACCCTAATGAACATAACTAGGGTTATGATGATGAGAATGTAAAGAGGCGAGTTCACCTCCTTACTAAAATTTAAAGGAAGTAAAAAAGATCCATCTTTTTATAAATACAAAAGATATTGAGGGATGCATGCATAATATTCAAAGTAAATAAGCATGCACTAGATACATATAGAATGTCAATAGCAGTAGAAAAACAATGAAACTAATGTTATTACATGGCTTTCATCATAGTTCACTAAATCAATTTTCTAGAAGAAAAAAGATAAGAAAACTAGGGATCTAGCTTTAGAAACCTAGACATTCTTCAGAAGAAAACTTGAGATCTAATCCTGGTGTCAATTTCCTTGGACTTGGTCTTCACCTTTCTCAACACCTTGGTGGTTGGGAAAAACACCCAGCAAAAGGGAAAGGAAAACAATGTATATGTCAAAAAATATGAATAGGATATCAAGGTAAAGAAAACATGTAAATAAAGGTTAATTTTCATCATAAGATGAAGATTTCAAGAGTATGAGGCTATTTTTAAATAGATGCTTGCCATAAACAAAATATAATAAAAGGTTGCATATATGATAATTATGACTACCTTAACTAAGTAGGGTTGAGGCACCTACCGGACCTCAACCTATAGGTTAGGGGAGAATTAATACATTCCCAGTTACCAAGACATATTTTAATGGGGGAGAATAAGGCATTCCCCTGGGAGAATTAATACATTCCCTATCTATGGGTGGTTGTACATAAGTACCACTACTATAGCTAAATAGTCTGTAAAATCAACATGCTAGAAAAGAATTCATGGAAAGTAAAAGCATCATATCAATTAAAACATGGAAGTGGGGTATCGATCGAGGAACAAAGTAGCTCGAGTGAAGCGAGAGGGCTCATTGGAGTACTATAGTAAATCGTATGACTAACAAGGAGGGGAAGTATTAGAAATAGTCATACAAAGCTTCAACTATCTCAATATCCTTGCTTCCAACTTCTCCTTGACCCATTGGAATTGGATTTATCCCTGATGAACGGATTAGCCTCCGCTGCTTCCTTCTTAACATTTCTAGACCTAACTGTTACACTTCTCTCGTGGCCCGTATCGAAACCCCGTCATGTCCTGTCAAATGATGTGCCTCAACGCTTTTCGGGGAGAACTAGTCTGGGTTCGAGTGGCATAGATAGAGCCTCCGCAGTAGACGACAAGATAGTGATAGACGACAAAGCATAAACAAATTGGTTCATAGTAGAGTTAAGATGATCTGTAGATACAAAATGAGTAATTAAATGTTAGGTCTTTGTATCAATTGGAGAAGATGAAGTTTTTTCCGGGTTCTCACTAACCACAGATGAATAGAGGGTGCAAAGGCGTAGGAAAAGGTGTCGTTTAAGCATACAAAAGTTGAACTTGCTTTTCCAGAGGTGCTTGTACCTGATCTTGACGGTACTGGTAGTGAGATGAACATTCGGCATTAGAAAGTTGCTTCAACTAAGTTTAAAGCTTTCTTGGTTGCCGATACTGATACTATACTAAGAGATGTCAAGTCCCCTCCCGATCCTGAGACCGGTATGGAGGACCAAAGTTCATTTTCCTTATGTTGTAGGTGTCTTGCTGGTTCGTCCCGGTGTAAAGATCGATAAAGGTTGAATTGATACCTACTACATTGAGGATGACACTTCTAAAGTATTCAAATTGACGAAAGGATAGCCAATATCGAAAGGAAGGCGAGAAGCACAAAGCAAAGTGATAGAAAGTCCCCATCGAGCCATGCAGACTAACTTGACTGACATGCTGCATTGGAGAAAGGGTGGAGTTGCAGCAAAAGCGAGACATGTTTGATTATATAGAATGAATCTATTACCGTGTTGGCATCCTTAGGACCAAGAAAGAGGAGTTTGTCGAACTTACTAATAGGGATCTTTTATGAACATCACCAGGCCAGTCAAATCCAAAAAAGTGGGTGATTTTCTCTCGAATTAGTGAAAACGTTCATTCTAACTTACGAGATTATCTAGTGAAACTTGGGAATCGTCCTTTTTAGGAGTCAGGAGTCCTCTCTCTCCAGTCTCAGTCAATTACATAGACCCTCTCCTCTTCTTCAGAAAGAGATGAAGCTATCCAAGATCAACTATCAAATCCCGAAAGAAATTGATAGAAAGGTTGAAAATATGACTCTTGTTCTTCACGAAGGAAGCATCCGAGAAGTCAATCCATTTTAGGATTTCATTTGATTGAAAATTTGCAAAAGACCATCGTTCAATCACTCCTTCATGTATAGAATTTAGTCAGCTAGCTATTTGATTCACTTCTATGTGTAAGCCCTTGCTTATTTTCATTTATCTGGGAATGAATGATTCAATAGAAGCTTCTTCTTGAACTTCCACTTCTTCCTTAAAAAAAGGAGTGGATTTCTCATGGTCATAATTCACAATATGATTGAACTAGTGGGCATTTGTCAGCATTAGAATGCGTCTTCAAGTACGTCTATTAGTGATTCCTCATCAGATTCCCTAAACCTAATCCGGGCTAATCCTTATCCTTAAAGATTCTCTAGGAAAGGGCTCTGTAATATCTTATTTGTATTAGTTGACCTAAGTCACACCATTACTGTTGGGGTGGGGCTCGGCCTCCGAACCGTATGTGGGACGAGTTTCTGCATCATACAGATTGAGCCGAGGGGGAAGTTGAGGATAGATGGGGAGACCCAACTGTTGGGTTTTAGGGGAGGCAGAGAAGGCAGCAGAAACAAAAAAAAATCTCCCCCAAACCCGGAACAAGGAAACGTGTCAACGTCTATATAATAGGAAAGGATGGTTTGTGGAATCATACCTTGTCCCGAGGCTTGCTCGGCGACAATACCCCGTGCCTTGCGCGGTATTCAAAGCCGGTCTTGGACGGTGTCTGTACAGCTCCTGGTCGCACCGGGACTCACGACTCCTCCTCTCACCGGGACTGTCAGGATTGACAGTTGTCCTCCTGAGTGCCAGAAACCTCCCTCCTCTGAAGTAGTCCACACAGACCACCTGGAACTCAACACTCCTTGTCCCATAAGGAGTTGGAACGAGTCGCACCATCCTGTTGACATACTAGTCACCAACACACTCTCCTACCTCCAGTTGCAACTGCAGTTGTCTTTCCCTTGCTGCACCTCCTTTTGCGGGAAGCACTTGCTCGAGCTCTCTCTCGGTTACCAAAACCAGAGAGAATGACAACTTTGCAGAGCAACTGGTTACACTGAGTTGTACTTTGAGAAGCCCCCAATACCCCTATATATATAGGAGGGTCATGGGACAGTGTTCTCTATCCCGGGCAATGCGGGACTAAAAGCAAGAGTAGAAGGGTTCGAGATTTTCCACAAAAGAAACCAACTCGCAACCTAAACCGATCATTTCACAAGTGAAATGGTCAGTTGGGGACCTGAACCGGTCGGTTCACAAGTGAACTGGTCGGTTGGGACACCTCAACCAGTCGGTTCACTTTTGAACCGGTCGGTTGGTGGTCCTGGTCGGTTCACGGTTGACTTTCCTTCTTTTGTTTCTAATTGGTATCGAATGCCAATCCTTGTTCCAATCAAATTGGGCAAGTGAAACACAAGGAAAATTCTCACCAATCCTACTTTGCCAACTTCCTCGGTTGCACCAGTTGAATCTATCGTTTCAACACTTGAAGCAATCGGTTCACCCTGATCTTGAGCCGATCAGCTCAACACTTGAGCCGACCGGTTCACCAAGCTCAGCTGACCAGTTCATCACATGAACCGATCAGTTGGGAGTACAAATTGTGGAGAATCAGTCAATTGTGATTTCAATCAATTCGATACTCCAATCAATGTGTCCAACACCTTGAACATTATGACATTGAGCTATCAATTCACTGAGTGTTTAATTAAACTACTAAACTCCTTTAGTAATCTATCTAAACATTGCTTGTGGACAAAACTCCTCTTCCAAGTTAAATCCTATGTGTGTGACCCTACAGGTCCATTTCACATTGGCAATGAAAGTCCATAACACTTATGACTTCACAAGCAAAGAGCAGTGCCTAGTCACACATCAGTGCTACCCAAGTGAAAGTAGAAAGTTGGAGAACAACTTTCAATCCTACAATCCGTGAATGGTGTTACAGTGAATGTATAATTCCTTTTTCACTGATATCCCGAATGAACTCGAGGCATGGAACAGTCATCCTGTCAACGTTCATTCACTTTCTTGATCTCAGAGAAGATTGAACGAGATATGTATGACATCAATATCACATACCGATTCACACATGCGTGCGCACGCCTATTTCAATCCTACTCATCAAGTGGCCTTAGATATCAAACTCCCTCAGGAGGGACAAATCCCATATCTATCACTCACCCCTCAAAAGCCCCATGTGTCAAAGCCACCCAATCATCACCTTTATAACAACCCATGTTTCAGGACTGCGTTTGATGATGTCAAAGTGTGCCCAATGACATGTGTTGAGTGCAGTGATTTCAGGTCTAAGAATCACACTCACCACCATCACTGTGAGTACTGACTATGACTACCATGTCATGGTTCCATGTGTCAAACTCACGGTGGGTCTGTCCGGTATACTTGTTCTCTAACAAGTACCTATGTGTTTGGTTTGATATCTCTATATCATGACTAATGAGATTCTGTCATCAAACAACACCACAATCTAGTCTTGTGTGTCATTGTTGTCTATCTACCTTCCACAATGACATCCGACTAGGGACATAACAAGAATGTACAAACTCTTTGCATCCGTATGATCTCATTGTTCAAGTCATGAACCTGAAGGCATACGTTATTGAGTACTGTCATTCTCTAGACATTCAATCTATTTTATCACTATCTCATATGATTGAACCAGAATGAATTGGAAGCTTGCCTTTGATGTTTATCAAATCAATCTTAATGTATCCCACCAATCATCCCATGATTGGCTCTCAGGGCATACATACCAACAGACTCCCACTTGCGCTACGAGCCAATCACACTTGTATCATATTCATAGTGATCTTCAAACATGTACCACATGTTACTGTGCTCTAGTGCAAACATAGTGAGTAATGGCAACACCTTGCCAAAGTCAGTATCAATTGCATGTCTCGCATCTCTTCATTGTACATCACATGTATGAAATGGAGGTGCCATAATATGCGATCTACTATTCCTTTGCTAACCTTTAGCCACATTGCATGATCAAGGATTCCATACTTGTCATCAATGAGCGGAATATAAGTTCATCTCATGAACTCCCAGATCCATATAGTATCCATTGTTGTTCTCTAACACATAGATACTCGGCATTTCCTTTTAAACGGCTTTATTGGAACACTTCCAATTATAAACAAACTTTCACTTTTATATATCCTATATATATACATATTGCGATTAATTTCCTATCCTTTTCGGAAGTTCTCATCAATGTAACTCTTTACATCGAACTCTTCCTTACCTCCATAGAACTAGTACTTATCAAGTTCTCATGGTATTCCAGTAACCCTTACTAGAAGTAGACAGACATCCACTCGTCATGTCCCACATACGAGTTATCAGGATGAGCACATCATATTGTCATGTCATACATACAAAATGATGAATGCATTTTATTCTTGCCATGTCTATACATGCAAGGTAATGGGATGATTACATACATGATAGATCCATATCTATTCTTAGTGTTCCCATTCTTCATAAGAATGGGACACTTGGCCTTGGGATACTAACTCCATGTAACATGGACAAGTTTTCTCCCACTGAATCTGTGCATACTGAACCCTTCAGTACAAATTTCCAATGTATGTTCTCTCCTTTCCAGGTCAAGAGGTTTTCAAGAACTATCTCTATAGATCTCTATTCCTATCACATAGGAAACATCTCTATCTTCCTTAAAGATAATTTCCACTTTTGGATTTCCATTCTAGAACATTTCCATTTCACATCAATATGTGGAATGTAAATACGCTCCCACTAAATCACATATCCCTTCTTTATCTTTGACATATCAGTCAAACCCTTTGTTTATATCATCAAAGTAAAGATCCAATTCTAAGTTGCTTGTACTCAATCAATCACATTAATTAGTTAATTGTAACTTATAAACTTCATTTGCATTAGTGGATTCATAAACCTTATAGGTTGTGTCACGTACACATCCTCGTTTTATTCCTCATAGGAATGCGGTTTTAGTATCCATATGACAAATGTCTTAGTCATTAAGTTGCAATCAACAAGCATCATCCTTCTCAAAATATTATCCATGTGTCTTAACACTTAAGACCTATTTGCACTTATGAATTTTATTCCAATGTGTGCTACCATCAAGGTCATACCTTATGGTTCACATGGATGTCATTTAGGATGCAATCGTTATAAACCATAACTCAGAATTCGATTCCTCATATTCATCTAGATAGTTGACTCATCACATGAACAACTTATCACATAGATAATTGAGGTGTGCTACCATCAAGGTCATACCTTATGGTTCACATGGATGTCATTTAGGATGCAATCATTATAAACCATAACTCAGAATTCGATTCCTCATATTCATCTAGATAGTTGACTCATCACATGAACAACTTATCACATAGATAATTGAGGTGTATCTGTTAAAGATATAAGAACTCACAACTCCTTGTGATTCTCAATTTCCTTTATTAGTGTGGGGTATTCATTTATTAAGAAGAATTCAGTTATTTGATAATCATTCTCTAACTCCTTAGAGTATGATTCCTTCTTGATTTAGACATCATCATGCCTTAATCATGAGTTCACTATGATACACTATCATAACTACTCATGAGGATCTCAAACATTTGGTCTAAGTATCTCATTCATTGATCTCATCAAGAATTAAACACTTTACCAAATTTGCACTTCATCTATGATAATCTTGAACACTTCAAGATATTCATATTTGAAGTATTAGCATTTGTTCCAATAGGTATGTAAATACATCATATGTATTATAGCTAATAGGATAATCATTCTCCCACTACCATTAGTGAAGATTGATTAATCATGTACAAGAGATTCATGTCTCTTACTGGTTCTCTAACCAAAACAGTCTAGATTTATCCATCATATGGAAACTAGAAATGAATTCCTCATGATTTATGCTAATTTGATTGTTTGAGTTATCAATAACTTTCAGGTATCATTTTATCTTATGCATACCATGTATCACAAGATAAACAAGGTATTTCCACAAAGATCACATCTTTAAAAGATTGAAACATCAACTTTATTGATTGCCATCATTGTCATACAATATGCAAAATAAAGTGTTTCTATCTATTGACAAATATGAAATAGCAGTTCATAACTGTATTACATGCCTTGTAGGCTGAAAATAAACTAAAGTACTCCTATCTATGGAGGCAATACTTGCCCCAATTATGAGTGCTTTACACTTTACATCTTGGTATCATATACCTCAAAAAGTGTTACAATTTTACTTTCATGACACCTTTAAGTAGAGACGTTTGTTGCCTCCTTCTTCTTTTGTTCTTCTAGATAGAGAGGACAATTCCTTTTCCAATGACATGGATTTTGACAATGGTGGAAATTGCCTTTATTGGTCACGCCTCCCTTGGCCTTGAGAGCTGAAGTCGTCTTGGGCTCCTGGCTAGCATCAAAACCTTTCTTAGCTTTGCCCTTGCCCTTGCGCTTGGACTTGCCTTTATTGCTCGTGATCACCATCACAGACTTAGGCTTGTCCTTCTTCATCTGTGTCTCGACTGTCCTCAACATGCCCAACAACTCTGACAATGTCCTATCAAAGTTGTTCATGTTGTAGTTCATCACAAACTGACTGTAAGATTCTGGCAATGATTGCAGTATCATGTCAGTAGCCAACTCTTGGCTCAGTGGAAATGCCAGTCTTTGTAGGTTCTCCACATACCCAATCATCTTGAGTGTGTGAGGACTAATTGGATCTCCTTCTGTCATGTCACACTTGAACAGTGCCCTTGAGACATCGTATCTCTCCTGTTGTGCCTGATCTTCATATAGGTTCCTGAGATGCTGAATCATCTCAATGACACCCATATTCTCATGTTATCTCTGCAACTCATGGTTCATGGAGCACAACATCAAGCACTTTGCATCAATGGCATCATCAGAATGCTTCTTGTAAGCATCCCTTTCTGTCTTTGGTCCATTAGGAGTGGGTTCCTCTAGAATTGGAGTATCCAGGACATAGAGCTTTCGCTCTTGAGTGAGAACAATTCTCAATGTCCTATACCAGTCGTGGAAGTTTGTCCCATTTAGTCTGTCCTTTTCCAGGACCGATCCCAAAGAGAAGTGATTGTTGTTTGTTGTCATTTTCACTGCAAAGGATATATGCAATTTTAGTCCAAAAACTCATTTTTGACTTATTTGATTGATTTGAAAATTTTATGATATAATTAGGCCTTTAATTGATTATCGCTCCCACTATTTTACTTTAAATTGATAGCCCTCACCATCAATTTAGAAGATTGCAGCGTACAACCTTCTAGTGGGCAAGATCCTGAAATCCTCTAAGCCATGGACCAGCTAGGGCTGTCACCCACAACATAGATCTCTCAGGTAGGCAACTTTTGCCAATTGCATCATATGCAACTCTTGGTAAGATGTCATATGCAACTCCTTGCCATGGTCATCTCCATGCCTCAAGGTGCTAGATCCTATCTAGGTCACCTTGTTAAGTCTGACCCAAAGTAAACACGATGAATATGCACCCTACTAGGGTAGACCCACACATTCATCCTTCACGCTTCCACGAGATAGACAGTTCACCACGCTAGGGCGTGCCCACACTTGTTCGACAAAGCTTTTCACATGTGTCGCATTTAGAAGGCATCTAGAACTTAATATTTTAATGAGGGATTTGGTTTTTATATACATATACATATCGAATCACCACAATACATAGTACTTATCATATGCATGCTATATCCCACAGAAAACATGCACAAATGATAAAAAGTGATGATTATGGCCATCCTAATGTGATTCCTCGAGCCAAGAGGAATCACGGTCATCTAGGTCTACATCACATGCAACCTATACAAGATGAACTTTGTGCTTTGCCTTTGGAGTAGATCAACTCATCACATGAATGACTGCTCATCATGGCCTGGTTGTCTGCGTGCCACCAGTCAATCGGTTGGCTCCTCCAACCGATCGGTTCACATGGTCGTCGTGCATCTCTTCATGGCCACCACCATCTTGTCTCTCTCCTCGAACCGGTCATCAACCGATCGGTTCACTCCTTGAGCTGTTTGTCTGGAACGTCAACTGATCGGTTCACACCTTGAACCGATCATCTCAGCTGTCGTCTGGATGTCTGCCGTTCTTTGACATAACAGGAAATAAAATTCTATCCTATTGTTACATTGCTTAAAAGGGAAACCCCGAGTTACATTCGGGGGGAGCAAAGGTAGGAAAGAATCTCGAATTATTTTGAGTTACATCAGGAATAGGAGAGGGAAGATCGGTGCACAGACTGAGATGCAAGCAACCACATACAACCATACACAGATAGGGTTTATTGGCCATAACCACACTATACATCCACCACAAAACTCGTTTAAGGGCGACGCGTATCGAGTGCATTAATAATACATATCATATGTGTAATTGGGATTTGTGGATTTATGATTGGACATGCATAAAGTCAATATTATTCGCATCGTATGCAATAAATAAAGGTGACAAACCAAAATCAATCATATCGTTATTCCTAAAATATAGAGCAATTAACCTGGCTCTGATACCACTGTTGGGTTTTAGGGGAGGTAGAGAAGGCAGCGGAAACAAAAAAAAGTCTTCCCCAAACCCGGAACAAGGAAACGGGTCAACGTCTATATAATAGGAAAGGATGGTTTGTGGAATCATACCTTGTCCCGAAGCTTGCTCGGAGACAATACCTCGCGCCTTGCGCGGTCTTCAAAGCCGGTCTTGGACGGTGTCTGTGCAGCTCCTAGTCACACCGGGACTCACGACTTCTCCTCTCACCGGGACTGTTAGGATTGACAGTTGTCCTCCTGAGTGGCAGAAACCTCCCGCCTCTGAAGTAGTCCACACGGACCACCTGGAACTCCACACTCCTTGTCCCAGAAGGAGTTGGAAGGAGTCGCACCCTCTTGTTGATGTACTAGTCACAAACACACTCTCCTGCTTCCAGTTGCAACTGTAGTTGTCTTTCCCTTGCTGCACCTCCCTTTATTGAAAGTACTAGCTCGGGCTCTCTCTCGGTTACGAAAACCAGAGAGAACAACAACTTTGCAGAGCAACTGGTTGCACTGAGTTGTACTTTGAGAAGCCCCAATACCCCTATATATATATCAGGGTCATGGGACAGGGTTCTCTATCCCGGACAATGCGGGACTAAAAGCAGGAGTAGAAGGGTTCGAGATTTTCCACAAAAGCAACCAACTCGCAACCTGAACTGACCGTTTCATAAGTGAAACAGTCGGTTGGGGACCTGAACCAGTCGGTTCACAAGTGAATCGGTCAGTTGGGACACCTCAACTGGTCGGTTGACTTCTGAACCGGTCGGTTGGTAGTCCTGGTCGGTTCCCGATTGACTTTCCTTCTTTTGTTTCTAATTGGTATCGAATATCAATCCTTGTTCCAATCAAATTGGGCAAGTGAAACACAAGGAAAATTCTCACCAATCCTACTTTCCCAACTTGCTTGGTTGCACCAGTTGAATCGATCATTTCAACACTTGAAGCTATCGGTTCACCCTGATCTTGAGCTGATCGACTCAACACTTGAGCCGACCGGTTCATCACATGAACTGATCGGTTGGGAGTACAAATTGTGCAGAATCAGTCAATTGCGATTTCAATCAATCCGATACTCCAATCAATGTGTCCAACACCTTGAACATTATGACATTGAGCTATCAATTGACTGAGTGTTTAATTGAACTACTAAACTCCTTTCGTATTCAATCTAAACATTGCTTGTGGACAAAACTCCTCTTCCAAGTTAAATCCTATGTGTGTGACCCTGCAGGTCCATTTCACAATGGCAGTGAAAGTCCATAACACTTATGACTTCACAAGCAAAGAGTGGTGCCTAGTCACACATCAGTGCTACCCAAGTGAAAGTAGAAAGTTGGAGAACAACTTTCAATCCTACAATCCATGAATGGTGTTACAGTGAATGTATAATTCCTTTTTCACTGATATCCCGAATGAACTCAAGGCATGGAACAGTCATCCTGTCAACGTTCATTCACTTTGATGATCTCAGAGCAGATTGAACGAGATATGTATGACATCAATATTACATACTGATTCACACATGCGTGCGCACACCTATTTCAATCCTACTCATCAAGTGGCCTTGGATATCAAACTCCCTCAGGAGGGACAAATCCTATATCTATCACTCACTCCTCAAAAGCCCCATGTGTCAAAGCCACCCAATCATCACCTTTATAACAACCCATGTTTCAGGACTGCGTTTGATGATGTCAAAGTGTTCACAACGACATGTGTTGACTGTAGTGATTTTAGGTCTAAGAATCACACTCACCACCATCACAGTGAGTACTGACTGTGACTACCATGTCATGGTTCCATGTGTCAAACTCACGGTGGGTCTGTCCGGTATACTTATTCTCTAACAAGTACCTATGTGTTTGGTTTGATATCTATATATCATGACTAATGAGATTCTGTCATCAACCAACACCACAATCTAGTCTTGTGTGTCATTGCTGTCTATCTACCTTCTACAATGACATCCGACTAGGGACATAACAAGAATGTACAAACTCTTAGCATCCGTATGATCTCATCGTTCAGGTCATGAACCTGAAGGCATACGTTATTGAGTACTGTCATTCTCTAGACATTCAATCTGTTCTATCACTATCTCATATGACTGGACCAGAATGAATTGGAAGCTTGCCTTTGATGTTTATCAAATCAATATTAATGTATCCCACCAATCATCCCATGATTGGCTCTCAGGGCATACATACCAACACCAACTACTACTGGTCGGGATGGGAAAGAAAGGGGGTAGGTACCAGCTTGCTTCTTCACAAGCATTCGTCCTTTTTTTCCCTCACGCTTCACGTTCTTTCTATTCCGACAATTAGAAACTCATTCCAATAATTCTAGCAATAGATTCCCCCCAAAAAAGGTGGTGAAGTAGTTTGCATCTCGGACACCACTCGTGCCCTCCTGACTACAAGACAACCTCACCCAGAACTAAATGGAATGTCTCTCTTATTCCTTGGCCTGACATGAGTCCCCACGTCTGCTTTTATCAGCCTCTGCTTTGTTTGCGAACAGGGGGGCCATCCCCTTCATTCTATGTTGACCCCTATACATATACGGGTTGGCTTTTTGGAAAGCTCGTTCCCACTGTGCTCACGGCCTGACTGACCTGCCAGCGGTAGTGGGAATTCTCCCGTTCCCTGGTCAAAAAATTGGTTGGATGCGGGATCTACTCCACGAGGAGCGGTGCGCCGTGTTATGGGTGACCTTATTACACGGTTGGAATCTTTTCTTAGCCTCGAGTGCCATATGTAGTTTAGAAGTTTGAATAGGGTGACGCACAGCTCGAAAAGCACCAATCACCCTATGACTTAAATGGTCAGGAGGCCCCTTCAGGAAGATATATGACCTCTTTGGCTGGCTTGACAGATAAAGGGGGGAGGGAGAATGAACAGAGATCGGGACATATAGTCACTGAGGTAGGGATAGGACTCGACTATTGGTCCTTTATTCAATCAGATCTAGGCACAGTTGTCTCCATATCCAGTTCAGTGATCGAGCTCCTTTCCAAGATGCTCTGTTGATGGACCAACAACTCACAGAACCACCCACAAAAAGTCTGTATGTACAAACAATGACGGCATGTATTCCGAGTTTCCCTGGGGTTTGTCAAGCGAAACGCACCTGGGACCATTGAGTGCTCTACCTCGGGCCATAGACATCATACGCTCTATGCCAAGTCACTATTCCCAAAAATTGGTTCATTGCTTGATTCATGCTTTCTGGCATCTAACCCGTCGTTGTATATGGGAAAGAGGGGTTTGTTTTGCAGCTCTCTCTAAGAGACAAGAATGCAAGTAGAAGACATCTTCGGGGAAAGCCTCCTGGCCTGGTGGTCGGCGTAACAATAATGACATTTGGTGATATGCCACCTCCTGTTTGCTTAAATCATCATATATGATTAATGCATGCATTCCATTATCGCAGAAATATTCCCCCATAGCGCAGCCAGAATATGGTGCTAAAAATTGGAGAGGAGCAGGATCTGAAGCAGTGGCCGCTACAAGAATGGAATATTCAATTTATTGGTTGATGACATAATTTGTACTAATTGTGCCACAGTCGAGCATTTTTGTCCAATCGCCACATAGACACAATACAATTTGTCATTTTCTTTTGCCTTTTGATTCAGTTCTTTTTGGTTTAATATGGTATCTAACACTATAGCAGTTTTTCCTGTTTTCTTGTCTCCTATTATTAATTCTCGTTGACCATGACCTATAGGAACCAGGCTATCCACTGCTTTTAAGCCAGTTTGCATTGGTTCATGCACATATCGATGCTCAATAATACCAGGGGCTTTCACTTTGACACATCTCCATCGGTGATCGCTTAGAGAACCTGTTCCATCAATGGGTACCTACCCGTCCTCCCAGATCAACCCAAAAAAGACTAGAGCTCTAAAACATCGGGTTTGTCTTTCGGGAGATTATCTTCGCTCTCTTTCCCAACCTGTCTATACTCCTTTTTTCAGGGGGAGGACTTCAAACTACTTGGACGAGTCCGGGGAAAGTGGAAGCTCAGAGTGGCTCACTTCACTTGGCTTAGAAGACATAGAATGAGACATCCCAACAAGTCCTCCATCAACAAAAAATATCATTTCTTCCTCCCCCCCTCCCACTTCTAGCATTTGTGTGTCTATCTCCTAGAAACCTATTAGTGTCATGACTGCAAGTTAGTAAGAGATTAGTCTATGAATGGTGTCAAGTCTTAGGACAGGATGTTAGCAGTACATCCTTGGAGACTCCAACTAAGTGATTGATGTTGTGTAGGCTGCAACAGGAGAATTGTGTTGTTCTCTAATATCAATCATGATATACTCTTTGTATGCATGCCTTAATGCATTGTTTTCTTTTTTAAAGAATATCATTACTTATTTTGAGGAAATTTAACAAAAGAATCATGAATAGAGGAAATAGGGTTCATATAGTGCCTCATTAGGGAATATAGGGTTTAGTTTGCAAATATCCCAACTTAGGGTGTAAGAAATGCACATACCTCTCTTACTGATATCAATTACTAAGTTTCACCACTTTAATTGAGCCCAAGTTCCACTTTGCCTATTTTCAATGGATTAACATGTATTAGAGTAAAAAATGCACATTAATGCATGGAAACCCTAATTTTAGAAATTTTATCAAAACTCAGATTTAGATTTTGAAAATATCACCGATGAACTTATTTCGTTCTCCTGATCAAGAAAACATATTTTTATGTTAATGTTGGAATTATGATGATTAAGATCTACTTTTTATGAATTTTATGCATTAAATTCATTTTACAAAAATCACCCTTCGTTAAACCATGAAATCAGACCTTGAAAATATTTTTATTAGATAGAGATTAATTTTCCAATTCCAAACATATTTATTTGTCAAATTTGGATAAGTGGATTAGAAGATATGAATTTTTCAATACTGACCAATAGGAAATTACCACATCATCAAACCGATCGAGATAATTAAAGAGAGTGGGAGAGGGAGAAAACACGATTTGACCCAATATCAGGCTTGAAGTTGCATTAATAACCAAACTAGAGCTTCTAGAGAAGGTAAAACAACAAGAAACCAAAACCCTAGAAGAACATGGTAGAAAGAGATGGAGATCATCTATTTTAAACATAAAAGCATGAGGTTTAAGCATGTAGTAAGAAATATATGAGAAGGGGGTTATAAAACTCACCTCTAGAAAGGTATGAAGGTCCAAACAACAAGGATCCCAAGATTAGAAGGTCTAGTTGCTCCAAGCCAAGCTCATTTCTTGAGCAAAGATCACCTTCTCCATTTAGAGGTGCAAATCCTAGCAAAAGCGCATGGAGATGAGATGTTTTAGGGATCTAGGTGGAGTTTTACCATGGAAGGTCATGGTTTCAACCTAGACAAATGTATTAGGAATACTAATAGCATGAAAACATTGAAGGAAAGGAGGAAACTTACTATTTTTGGTCGAAATCACCAAGAAGGAGCTTAAGAAATCCTAAATAGAGAAATTTAGAACCCTAGGATCCTTCTTCACCAAGGTAGGCACCCTCTTTTACATTGGGATAGCAGCTTCATGGCCAAACATATAAGGGATGATGCTATAACCTGGGGGAAATAGAATGAGAGGGTTACTTCTTAGATTGGTAGGTGGGAAGGAGTAGGCATGGCTTTTTAAAGAAGGGGGCAAGCATGAGTTGTCTATGGGATTTTCCATGAGTCCTTAGGATAAGGCTTCATTGCCATGCAAAAGGAAAGCTCATAGATACTTCTTGTATATCCAAAGTAGGTCCTAAAAGTCCATGGACACTTCTACGACATCCCCACCATCCTCCAATCAAAGAAATTACCCCATTGGTTGATAGCTTTTAAAGATAAGCTCATTTATAAAGAGGGTAATCCCTATAATTCCATTGGAAAGAAAACACCTTCAAACCAAGGTGCAACCAGGTGCCCCATGGTTCAAAATCTCAATAATGGTAAGGGAATATCTAAGTATTAAAATTCAGTTGATAATTTACAAAGAAAACTTCCCAAATGGGTAAATTGCATAAAAGTCCAGAATGTACCTAAAATTGCATAACTTGCACAAACAACATCCAAATCAAACCAAATTTGAAACTTAGGCTCATTTTATGTTTTCAAATTACATAAAAAAGTTATATTAATATTTAGAGAACTTAATTATGGTTATTAAGCTTTTTTAATACATTAATCAAGGTTTACGGCCTTGCACTTCTAGCACAAATTAATATACCATTATTCTACTAAAATGGTGACTTTGCATTTCAGATTCTTAAATAAGCTTTCACTAAGATATTTGATCATAAACCCTTATATTGGTACAATTAGTGAATAAATGTTCACTAAACCACTATAAATTCCACTAATTAAACATGAACGACATAAATGACATAAATGAAAGGGAAACTTGGAAAAACGGGTTACATGGAGATTACATCTAAGATTCAGTATGTTACAACACTCCACCCCTTTAAAAGGATTTCTTCCTAGAAATATCAAGAAAAAAGAAGGGTGAGTGTGTAACATTTCATCTCTCATCTCCCAAGTGGTTTCTTCCATACCATGATATTTCCACAAAACTTTTACCAGCTCAATCTCTTTGTTCTTCAGTTGCTTTACTCGGGAGTCAAGGATCTTCACAAGTAGCTCGTCATAGGTCAAATTCCCATGTATCTATAAAGGCTCAATAGTAAGCACATGAGAAGAGTCCTTCGCATACTTCTTCAACATAGAGACAAGGAACATATTATGAATCTTATCATAGGAAGGAGGTAAAGCTAAGCGGTATGCACAACCTCCAACCTTATCTAAAATTTCAAATGGTTCAACATAGAGGGGACTCAACTTTCCTTTAACTTTAGATATAGCAATAGAATGGATAGGCTTGATCTTCAAAAATGCATATTCACCAACTAGGAAGCTAACATTAGAATTGTTGTTGTCAGCATACATCTTTTATTGGTCTTGAGCAGCTTTCATGTATTTCTTTATCAATTGTACCTTCTCTATCATCATATGCATGTCATCGGTCTTCACTAGAGAACATTCACCAACATCATCCCAATGCAATGGTGAATGACATGGTATACCATAGAGAGCTTCAAAAGGTGGCATACAATACTAGCTTAGTATCTATTATTGTAAGCAAACTCAGCTAATGGCAAATATCGATCCCATGCACCACCATGTTGGTATGTATGCCCTGAGAGCCAATCATGGGATGATTGGTGGGATACATTAAGATTGATTTGATAAACATCAAAGGCAAGCTTCCAATTCATTCTGGTTCAGTCATATGAGACAGTGATAGAATAAATTGAATGTCTAGAGTATGACAGTACACAATGACGTATGCTTTCAGGTTGAGGACTTGAACGATGATATCATAAGAATGCTAAGAGTTTGTACATTCTTGTTATGTCCCTAGTCGGATGTCATTGTGGAAGGTAGATAGATAGAAATGACACACAAGACTAGATTGTGGTGTTGGTTGAAGACTGAATCTCATTAGTCATGATATAGAGATATCAAACCAAACACATAAGTACTTGTTAGAGAACAAGTGTACTGGACAGACCCACCGTGAGTTTGACACATGGAACCATGACATGGTAGTCACATTCAGTACTCACAGTGATGGTGGTGAGTGTGATTCTTTGACCTGAACTCACTACACTCAACACATGTCATTGGGCACACTTTGACATCATCAAACGCAGTCCTGAAACATGAGTTGTTATAAAGGTGATGATTGGGTGGCTTTGACACATGGGGCTTTTGAGGGGTGAGTGATAGATATGGGATTTGTCTCTCTTTAGGGAGTTTGATATCCAAGGCCACTTGATGAGTAGGATTGAAATAGGTGTGTGCATGCATGTGTGAATCAGTATGTGATATTGATGGCATACATATCTCTTCCAATCTGCTCTGAGATCAAGAAAGTGAATGAACATTGACGGGATGATTGTTCCATGCCTCGAGTTCATTCAGGATATCAGTGACAAAGGAATTATACATTCACTGTAACACCATTCACGGATTGTAGGATTGAAATTTGTTCTCCAACTTTCTATTTCACTTGGGTAGCACTGATGTGTGACTAGGCACCGCTCTTTGGTTGTGAAGTCATAAGTATTATGGCCTTTCATTGCCAACGTGAAAAAGACTTGCAGGGTCACACACATAGGATTTAACCTGGAAGAGAAATTTTGTCCACAAACAATGTTTAGATTGATTGCTAAAGGAGTTTAGTAGTTCAATTAAACACTCAATCAATTGATAGCTCAGTATCATAATGTTCAAGGCGTTGGACACATTGATTAGAGTATCGTATTGATTGAAACTACAATTGACTATTTCTGCACAATTTGTACTCCCAACCAATCGGCTCATGTGACGAACCGATCAGCTCATCTTGGTGAACCGATTGGCTCAGGTTGTGAGTCGATCGACTCATGGACAAGGTGAATGATTGCTTCAAGTGTTGAAACAATCGGTTCAACTATTGAAACCGGGCAAGTTGGGAAAGTAGGATTGGTGAGAATTTTCTTTTCATTTCACTTGCACAATTTGATTGGAACAAGGATTGGTATTTGATACCAATTAGAAACAAAAGATGGAAAGTCAATCGGGAACTGATCAGGACCACGAACCGACCGGTTCAGAAGTGAACCGATCGGCTCATGGGTCCCAACTGATAGGTTGAGTTGTCAACTGACCGGCTTAGGTCCCCAACTGACTGTTTTAGTTGTGAAATGATCGGTTCAAGTTGCGAGTTGGTTTTTTTGTGGAAAATCTCAAACCCTTCTACTCTTGCTTTTAGTCCCGCATTTCCCGGGATGGAGAACCCTGTACCATGACCCTCCTATATATAGGGGTATTGGGGGCTTCTCAAAGTACAACTCAGTGCAAACCAGTTTCTCTGCAAAGTTGTCATTCTCTCTGGTTTTGGTAACCGAGAGAGAGCTTGAGCAAGTGCTACTCGAAAAGGGAGTCACATCAAGGGAAAGACAATTGCAGTTGTGACTGGTGGCAGGAGAGTGTGTTGGTGACTAGTATGCTAACAGGAGGGTGCGACTCCTTCCAATTCCTTGTGAGACAAGGAGATTGGAGTTCCAGGTGGTCTGTGTGGACTACTTCAGAGGCGGGAGGTTTCTGCCGCTAGGAGGACAACCTTCAATCCCGTCAGTCCCGGTGCGACCAGGAGCTGCGCAGACACCGTCCAAGACAGGAGCTGAGGACTGTGCAAGGCGCGAGGTATTGTCGCCGAGCAAGCCTCAGGACAAGGTATGATTCCACAAACCATCCTTTCCTATTGTATAGACATTGACGTGTTTCCTTGTTCCGGGTTTGGGGGAGAAAATTTTTGTTTTCGCTGCCTTCTCTGCCTCCCCTAAAACCCAGCAGTGGTATCAAAGCCACGTCAACTGCTCTATACTTTAGGATTATCTATATGATCGATTTTGGTTTGTTGCCTTTATTTATTGCATACAATGCGAATAAAATTGGCTTTATGCATGTCCAATCCTAAATCCACAAATCCCAATTTACATATATGATATGTATTATGAATGCACTCGATACGCGTCACCCTTAAACGAGTTTTGTGGTGGATGTATAGTGTGGTTATGGCCAATAAACCCTATCTGTGTATGGTTGTATGTGGTTGCTTGCATCTCGGTCTGTGCACCGATCTTCCTTCTCCTATTCCTGATGTAACTCGAAATAATTCAAGATTTCTTTCCTACCTTTGCTCCCCTCAAATGTAACTCGAGGTTTCTCTTTTTACAATGTAAAATAGGATAGAATTTTATTTCCTGTTATGTCAAAGAATGGCGGACATCTAGACGACAGCTGAGATGATCGGTTCAAGGCGTGAACCGATCGGTTGACGTTCCAGACGATCGGTTCAAGGAGTGAGTCGATCAGTTGATGACCAGTTCGAGGAGCGAGATGAGCGGGTGGAGGCCATGATGAGATGCATGATGACCAGATGAACTGATTGGTTGGAGGAGCCAACCGATCGGCTGGTGGCACCCAGACGACTGACCAGATTGAGCAGGCCACTCATGTGATGAGTTGATCTACTCGGAAGGCAAAGCACAGAGTTCATCTTGTACAGGTTGCATGTGATGTAGACCTAGATGATCATGATTGCTCTTGGATTGAGGAATCACATTAGGATGGCCATAATCATCACTTGTATCGTTTTGCATGTTTTCTGTGGGATATAGCATGTATATGATACGTACTATGTATTGTGGTGATTGGATATGTATATGTATATAAAAACCAAATCCCTCATTAAAATATTAAGTCTTATATGCCTTCCATTAGTGGCACACATGAAAAACTCGATCGACCAAGCGTAGGTTACGCCAAAGCGTGGTGTGCCGTCTATCTTGTAGAAGTGTGAAGGGTAGACATGTAGGTTCTGCCAAAGCAGGGTGCATGTTTACCATGTCGGCTTTTGGGTTAGACTTAACTGGTGATTCTTAGAGTGTCTAAGCCCAGAGGCAAGGAATGTTCATTGCAAGGTGTTGCACATGTTCATTCATCAAGAGTTGCATATGATGCAATTGGCATGATGGCCTACCTAAATAGTCAAGATTGTGGGCGATCGGCCAAAGCTGACTCATGACTTGATGAAATATGGATCTTGCCCACTAGAAGGTTGTACGCTGCAATCTTATGAATTGATGGTGAGGGCTATCAATTTGAAGTAAAATAGTGGGAGCGATAATTAATTAAAGGCCTAATTATATCGTCAACTTTTCAAATCAATCAAATAACTCAAAAATGAATTTTTGGACTAAAATTGCATGTTTTCCTTTTGTAGTACAAATGGCAACAAAAAACAATCACTTTTATTTGCGATCGGTCCTTAAAAAGGACAAGCTAAATGGGACAAACTTCCATGAATGGTACAGGACATTGAGAATTGTTCTCACTCAAGAGGAAAAGCTCTATGTCCTGGATGCTCTAATTCCATAGGAACCTGCTCGTAATGCACCAAAGGCAGAAAGGGATGCTTACAAGAAGCATTCTGATGATGCCATTGATGCAAAGTGCTTGATGTTGTGCTCTATGAACCATGAGTTGTAGAGACAACATGAGAACATGGGTGTCATTGAGATGATTCAGCATCTTAGAAACATGTATGAAGATCAAGCACGGCAAGAGAGATACAATGTCTCAAGGGCACTGTTCAAGTGCATCATGACAGAAGGAGATCCAATTGGTCCTCACACACTCAAGATGATTGGGTATGTGGAGAACCTGACAAGACTGGGATTTCCACTGAGCCAAGAGTTGGCTACTGACGTGATACTGCAATCGTTTCCAGAATCCTACAGTCAATTTGTGATGAACTACAACATGAACAACTTTGATAGGCCACTTTCAGAGTTGTTGGGCATGTTGAGGACAACTGAGATACAGATGAAGAAGGACAAGCCTAAGTCTGTGATGGTGATCATAAACAAGAAAGGCAATTCCAAGCGCAAGGGCAAGGGCAAAGCTAAGAAAGGTTTTGATGCTAGCCAGGAGCCCAAGTCCTCTTCAGCTCTCAAGGCCAAGGGAGGCGTGACCAAGAAAGGAAATTGCCACCATTATTAAAAACTAGGACATTGGAAAAGGAATTATCCTCTCTATCTGGAAGAACAAAAGAAGAAGGAGGAAACTGACGTCTCTACTTAAAGGTGTCATGAAAGTAAACTTGTAACACTTTTGAGGTATATGATACCAAGATGTAAAGTGTAAAGCACTCAATAATTGGGGCAAGTGTTTCCGCCATAGATAGGAGTACTTTAGTTTATTTTCAGCCTAAAAGGCATGTAATACAGTTATGAACTACTATTTCATATTTGCCAATAGATAGAAACACTTTATTTTTGCATATTGTATGACAATGATGGCAATCAATAAAGTTGATGTTTCAATCTTTTAAAGATATGATCTTTGTGGCAATGTCTTGTTTATCTTGTGGTATTTGATATGCATAAGATAAAATGATACCTAAAAGTTATAGATAACTCAAACAATCAAATTAGCATCAATCATGAGAAATTCATTTCTAGTATCCATATGATGGATATATCTAGACTCTTTTGGTTAGAGAACCAGTAAGAGACATGAATATCTTGGACATGATTAATCAATCTTCACTAATGGTAGTGGGAGAATGATTATCCTATTAGGTATGATACATATGATGTATTTACATACCTATTGGAGCAAATGTTAATACTTCAAATGGTGTTTAGAGAAATACCAATATGAATATCTTAAAGTGTTCAAGAATATCATAGATGAAGTAAAAATTCAGTAAAGTGTTATTTCTGGATGAGATCAATGAATGAAATACTTGGACCAAATGTTTGAGATCATTATGAGTAATTATGATAATGTATCATAGTGATCTCATGATTAAGGCATGGTGATGTCTAAATCAAGAAGGAATCATACTCTAAGGAGTTAGAGAATGATTATCAAATAACTGAATTCTTATTAATAAAAGAATACCCCACACTAATAAAGGACATTGATAATCACAAGGAGTTGTGAGTTCTTATATCCTTGACAGGTACATCTCAATTATCTATATGATGATTTGTTCATGTGATGAGTCAACTATCTAGATGAATATGAGGAACCGAATTTTGAGTTATGGTTTATGACCATTACATCCTAAATGACATCCATGTGAACCATAAGGTATGACCTTGATGGTATCACCCATTGGAATAAAATCCATAAGTTGGAATAAGTCTTAAGTGTTAAGACACATGGATAACATTTTGAGAAGGATGATGCTTGTTGATTGCATCTTAATGACTAAGACATTTGGAAAATAGATACTAAAATTGCATTCCTATGAGGAATAAAACAAGGATGTGTACATGACACAACCTATAAGGTTTATGAATCCACTAATGCAACTAAAGTCTATAAGTTACAATGGACTAATCAATGTGATTGATTGAGTACAAGCAACTCATAATTAGATCTTTACTTTGATAATATAGTCAAAGGGTTTGACTGATATGTCAAAGATAAAGAAGGGATCTGTGATTTAGTGGGAGCGTGTTCACATTCCACATGTTGATGTGAAATGGAAATGTTCTAGAATGGAAATCCAAAAGTGGAAATTATCTTTAAGGAAGATAGAAATGTTTCCTATATGATAGGAATAGAGATCTATAGAGATAGTTCTCGAAAACCTCTTGACCTGAAAAGAGAAAGCATACATTGGCAATCTATACTGAAGGGTTCAGTATACACAGATTCAGTGGGAGAAAACTTGTCCATGTTACATGGAGTTAGTATCCCAAGGCCAAGTGTCCAATTCTTTTGAAGAATGGGAACACTAAGAATAGATATGGATCTATCATGTATGTAATCATCCCATTATCTTTCATGGCAAGAACAAAATGCATTCATCATCTTGTATGTATGACATGGTAATATGATGTGCTCATCCTGATAACTCGTATGTGAGACATGACGAGTGGATGTCTATCTACTTCTAGTAAGGGTTACTGGAATACCATGAGAACTTGATAAGTAGTTGTGAAGTACTAGTTCTATGGAGATAAGGAAGAGTTCAATGTAAAGAATTACATTGATGCGAACTTCCGAAAGGACATAAAATTAATCGCAAAATATATATAGGATATATAAAAGTGAAAGTTTGTTGATAATTGGAAGTGTTCCAATAAAACCATTTAAAAAGGAAATGTCGAGTATCTATGTGTTAGAGAACAACAGTGGATATTATATGGATCTGGAAGTTCATGAGATGAACTTATAGATATTCCGGTCATTGATGACAAGTATGGAATCCTTGATCATGCAATGTGGCTAAAGGTTAGCAAAGGAATACTGGATCACATATTACGGCAACTCCATCTCATACATGTGACGTACAACGAAGAGATGTGAGACATGCAATTAATACTGACTTTGGGAAGGTGTTGCCATAACTCACTATGTTGTCACAAGAGCACAGTAACATGTGGGACATGTTTGAAGATCACTATGAATATGATTCAAGGGTGATTGGCTCGCAGTGCAAGTGGGAGTTTGTTGGTATGTATTCCCTGAGAGCCAATCATGGCATGATTGGTGGGATACATTAAGATTGATTTGATAAACATCAAAGGCAAGCTTCCAATTCTTTTTGGTTCAGTCATATGAGATAGTGATAGAACAGATTGAATGTCTAGAGGATGACAGTACTCAATGACGTATGCTTTCAGGTTGAGGACCTGAATGATAAGATCATATGAATGCTAAGAGTTTGTACATTCTTGTTATGTCCCTAGTCGGATGTCATTGTGAAAGGTAGATATACAACAATGACACATAAGACTAGATTGTGGAGTTGGTTGATAACTGAATCTCATTAGTCACGATATAGAGATATCAAACCAAACACATAGGTACTTGTTAGAGAACAAGTGTACCGGACAGACCCACCGTGAGTTTGACACATGGAACCATGACATGGTAGTCACAGTCAGTACTCACAGTGATGGTGGTGAGTGTAATTATTTGACCTGAAATCACTACACTCAACACATGTCATTGGGCACACTTTGACATCATCAAACGCAATACTGAAACATGGGTTGTTATAAAGGTGATGATTGTGTGTCTTTAAAACATGGGGCTTTTGAGGGGTGAGTGATAGATATGGGATTTGTCCCTCTTGAGGGAGTTTGATATCCAAGGACACTTGATGAGTAGGATTGAAATAGGCGTGTGCACGCATGTGTGAATCAGTATGTGATATTGATGTCATACATATCTCTTCCAATCTTCTCTGAGATCAAGAAAGTGAATGAACATTGACGGGATGATTGTTCCATGCCTCGAGTTCATTCGGGATATCAGTGACAAAGGAATTATACATTCACTATAACACCATTCATAGATTGTAGGATTGAAAGTTGTTCTACAACTTTCTATTTCACTTGGGTAGCATTGATGTGTGACTAGGCACCGCTCTTTGATTGTGAAGTCATAAGTGTTATGGACTTTCACTGCCAACGTGAAAAGGACCTACAGGGTCACACACATAGGATTTAACCTGGAAGAGGAGTTTTGTCCACAAACAATGTTTACATTGATTGCTAAAGGAGTTTAGTAGTTCAATTAAACACTCAATCAATCGATAACTCAGTATCATAATGATCAAGGTGTTGGACTCATTGATTAGAGTATCATATTAATTGAAACTGCGATTGACTATTTATGCACAATATGTACTCCCAACCAATCGGCTCATGTGATGAACTGATCGGCTCAGCTTGGTGAACCGATCGGCTCAGGTTGTGAGTTGATCGGCTCATGAACAGGGTGAATGATTGCTTCAAGTATTGAAACGATTGGTTCAACTGTTACAACCGGGCAAGTTCGGAAAGTAGGATTGGTGAGAATTTTCTTTTCGTTTCACTTGCCTAATTTGATTGGAACAAAGATTGATATTTGATACCAATAAGAAACAAAAGATTAAAAGTCAATCGGGAACTGATCAGGACCACGAACCAACCGGTTCAGAAGTGAACCGATCGGCTCATGGGTCCTAACTAATCGGTTGAGGTGTCAACCGACCGGCTTAGGTCCCCAACTGACTGTTTTAGTTGTGAAATGATCGGTTCAAGTTGCGAGTTGGTTTTTTTGTGGAAAATCTCAAACCCTTCTACTCTTGCTTTTAGTCCCGCATTTCCCGGGATGGAGAACCCTGTACCATGACCCTCCTATATATAGGGGTATTGGGGGCTTCTCAAAGTACAACTTAGTGCAAACCAGTTGCTCTGCAAAGTTGTCATTCTCTCTGGTTTTGGTAACCGAGAGAGAGCTCGAGAAAGTGCTACCTGAAAAGGGAGGCACAATAAGGGAAAGACAACTACAGTTGTGACTGGTGGCAGGAGAGTGTGTTGGTGACTAGTACGCTAACAGGAGGGTGCGACTCCTTCCAATTCCTTGTGGGACAAGGAGATTGGAGTTCCAGGTGGTCTGTGTGGACTACTTCAGAGGCGGGAGGTTTCTGCCGCTAGGAGGACAACCTTCAATCCCGTCAGTCCCAGTGCGACCAGGAGCTGCACAAACACCATCCAAGATAGGAGGTGAAGACCGCGCAAGGTGCGAGGTATTGTCGCCGAGAAAGCCTCGGGACAAGGTATGATTCCACAAACCATCCTTTCCTATTGTATAGACGTTGACGCCTTTCCATGTTCTAGGTTTGGGGGAGAAAATTTTTGTTTTTTCTGCCTTCTCTGCCTCCCCTAAAACCCAACACACCCCAATCCATCACACAAGTACAAAGCAAGTTCTCTAGAATCTAAATTGTTCTCTCATATTAACCACTAGTATACGTATGGTAAGCAATACTGAAACTCAAGTCAATACCCATATCCTCATGAATCTGACCACATAAACTAGAAGTAAACTTTGGGTCACGATCAAAAACTATCACCTTGGATACTCCATGCAGGTGTACGATCCACTCAACATACAACTGAGCCATATCTACAACTTTGTAATTGGTTTTGAAAGGCAAGAAGTGAGCAGACTTTGTAAGATGATCGATCACCACTCATACAACATCATAACCTTTCTTGGACTTAGGGAAACTAGTGAAAAAATCCATAGTAATCTTCTCCCATTTCCATTTTGGAATTTCAAGCGGGTGAAGAAGACCACTGGGTCATTGATGTTCTATCTTGACTTGCTGACAGGTCAAGCACTTCACAACATAAAAAGCTATATCATTTTTCATGTTCCTCCACCAGAAGCTTCGTTGAAGGTCCTTGTACATTTTTGTTGTGCCAGGGTGAATAGTGTACTTAGACCCATGAGCTTCACTCATAATTTTCTACCTCAGGTCACCAACATATGGAACCCACAACCTATGTCGGAAATAGACAACACCATCCACTCCAATAGAGAATCCGAATTGCAATTTTTTGGCTAAGGCCTTCATCCCTTCAAGCTCGAAACATTCCAATTGTGCAACAACAATTTCTGAGATCCATGAAAGTGTAATGGTAAAGTTAGCCATATGAACACAAAACATGTCTTGATCCACTGAATCGACAAGCTAGGGTCACCAACTAGACACATGCTCTAGATTTTTCCCTACCAAACACCTCAGAGAAGCACAAACCACATCCTTTTTGTGACTAAAGGCATCAACAACTACATTATCTTTACTGGGATGATAGGTGATGGTAAAGTTGTAGTCTTTAAGAGACTCTATCCACCTTCATTGTCATGGAGTTAGATCCTTTTGTGTCAATAGGTACCTCAAGCTTTTATGGTCAAAGAAAACTTCAAACTTCACACCATAGAGACAGTGTCGCCAGATTTTCAGAGCATGAATGATGGTAGCAAGATCTAAATCATGTGTAGCCCAATTAGCTTCATGTGGATTCAATTGGCAGGAAGCATATGCAATCAACTTTCCTTATTTCATCAAGACACACCCTAAGCCTTATTTAGAAGTGACATAGGGTATGCCCCCAATAGGCAAGGCAAGAACAGGAGAAGAAGTCAAACACTCCTTCAGCTTCTGGAAAATGGTCTCACATTCCGGTATCCATGAGAACTTGACCTCCTTTCGCATCAGCTTGGTTAAAGGCAAGAACAACTAAGAGAAGCTCTTGATAAACCTTTGATGGTAACCTACTAAGCCAAGGAAACTACAGATATCTAAGGGATTCTTTGGAGATTTCCACTTGGTCACAACTTCTACCTTTGCAGGATCAACTACTATATGTTCGGCATAAATCACATGACCCAGAAACATCATTTCCTTTATCTAGAACTCACACTTTAAGAATTTTTCATACAGTTGATTTTCTCACATTGTGTTGAATACAATCTGCATATGCTCGCGATGTTGTTCTAACATCTTAGAATAAACCAAAACATTGTCAATAAATACCACCACAGACTTTTCAAGGTATGGGAAGAACACTCAGTTCATCAAGTCCATGAAGGCAGTAGGGGCATTTGTCAAGCCAAAAGGCATGACCATGAATTTGTAATGCCCATAGTGAGTTCTGAATGCCGTCGTCGAGACATCATCATCCTTAATGTGCATCTAGTAGTAGCCACTTTGCATATCCATGTTGGAGAACACAGTGGCGAACTTCAGCTGGTCGAACAAGTCGTTGATGTGAGGTAAAGGATAATAGTTCTTCACTATCACTTGGTTAAGCATTTGGTAGTCCATACACATCCATATCAAACCATCCTTCTTCTTCACGATCAGGACAGGGGCTCCCCAAGGTGAAACACTAGGGCAGATGAAGCCCATGTCGAGAAGCTCTTCTAGCTACTTCTCCAGTTCGACAAGTTCGGTAGGGGCCAAGCAGTAAGGTGGCATTGATATTGGCAAAGGTCCAGGTACAAGCTCGATGGAGAACTCCACCTCGCGAGTTGGTGGAAAACCAGATAATTCCTTAGGAAAGATGTCTAGGAAGTCCTTCACCACATTTATTTGGTCGAGAGAAGGTGGTGTAGCCTCGAGGACTATAGAGGCTAAGAAAACTCTACACCGTTGCAAGACTAGCTTTTTAGCTTTGATGGAAGAGATAGCAAATTGCCGATTCCCTCGCTTCCTACCATTGACACACAATCTTCCCTCAACAGGTTGTGAAAAAGTAAACTTTGATTCTACACAAAACAAAATAGCTTTGTACCTCTTCAACCAAAATATTCCCAGGATGACATTAAAGGCGGTCATGTCGAGCAAGATGAAATCCAAGGGAAACATTATACCAGATATATAGAGGCCATGGTCAGAGTTTGGAGATACGAAGAGCAGATCTTACCACTAGGGGATTTTACATCTAATATATGATCCATATACTCAGATTCTATTTCTAGCATAGAAGCAAGATGATAGGATATGAAGGTATTGGATGAGCCAGAATCAAATAGTTCCTTTATAGGATGCATATTAAGATTCAAGGTACCTTAAATAACTTCATTATCTTCGTATGTTTCATTATCATTGAGAGATAACACTCTCCCATTCCACCTCTCTACTGGAAGTCACCTCGGGTTCTAGTTGTTGTTGTTGTTATTATTCTGCGGAGGCAGATTCTTCCTTAACTGTTGGACATTATTCTGTCCCTGCTGGAAATGGGGGTAGAGTGGTTAGATATGCCCAACTTGGTTACACTCGTGGTAGGTCAGAGGAGGTTGATTATCTCTATGAGTAACTACAATGTTGGTAGGACATCTCCCTGCAGGATGGTAGCAAGAGCACCTATTGCACCGATCACATCCGTGATTCTTATTTTAGGTACGGTTCTTCCTCTTTTTGTTGTTGTAGCCATTATTGTGTCCATATGATTGGAATCCTAGGTACATTTTGATGACCAGGGTTGTATCCACCATCTTCCGAAAGGTGAGAGGAAGTTGTAGAACAAGACTTCAGTCCACCTGGTAGTTCAAGCTCTCCAAGAAGAATGTTACCCTTCTCTCGGCTCCATGGTCGGTGGCGTAGCGTTCCAGAAGTAGGAACCATTAGATCTATTCAGCCACACACATGCCGCCTTGCTTGGGGTTTCACAACTTGGCTTCCTTCTTCCTCAAGAAGGTAGGACAAATGTACTTCTCCCTAAAGAGCTTCAGGAACTGGTCCCACTCCATGGTAGAGGTGTCTCGAGTGCGGGCGACACCATTCCACCAGACACGTGTCGGTCCGTCCAGCACATACGTCGCGAACTGAACCTTCTGGTGAGGAGGGCATGCCATACCCTCAAAGGTCCAATCTAAAGCCAACACCCAGTCATCAGTTTTATCCACCATGTTGTGTTCGTTTTCACCCTTGAAGTATGGTGGATGCATCTTTATGAAGTCAGTTAGGGTGAACTCCCTCGGCTTGTTGACGTTGGCATCCACTGTGTGGAGCTGCCCCATCATGGTGGAGAGCAACTGGCATAGCATTTCCAACTCTTGCTCTAGTGTGAAGGCGGGGGTGCTCAGAGTAATAGGGTTGACCACACTATGGCCGACAAGAGTCACAAGAGCATTTCCCACATTGGAGTCATCAGGGCTCAACTCCTTTCCCTTGTTCCTACTGTTGAACAAGTCACATATCCTAAAAGGTAGGGTTAACATATTAAGTTCCCAGGAGTATTTGAATCATAGATGAGAAATGAATAGAAGTACATATGAGAAAAGAAGATCCAGAATGTTATTTCCTAAAAGCATACTATTTTGGGCAATTCGTATCAGCTTAGTCCAGGCCAATATCATATGGGAATGACATTCCTCGTAAACAACGCTAGTGGTGTGGAGGAAAATATTGCCAACCCCCAAAACCGTGATCCATTCAAGACACCTTTACTTGAACTTCATGTCCTAATAGTTTCCTGAAGGCTCTGATACCATGCTCTAAAGAGGCGAGATCACCTCCTTACTAAAATTTAAAGGAAGTACAAAACATCCATCTTTTTAGAAATAAAAAATATATTGAGGTACGCATGTATAATATTCCAAGTAAATAAGCATGCACTAGATACATTTAGAATGTCAATAGTAGTGGAAAAACAATGAAACTAAAGTTATTACATGGCTTTCAACATAGTTCACTAAAGTTTTTCAGAAGAAAAAGGATGTGAAAAATAGGTATCTAGCTTTAGCAACCTAGACATTCTTCAGAAGAAAACTTGGCATATACTTCTGGTGTCGATTTCCTTAGAGTTAGTCTTCACCTTGCTCAACACCTGGGTGGTTGGGAAAAACACCCAGCAAAAGGGAAAGGAAAACAAAGTATGTGTCAACAAATATGAACAGGATATCAAGGTAAAGAAAACATGTAAGTAAATGCTAGTTTTCATCATAAGATGAAGATTTCAAGAGTATGAGGCTATTTTTAAATAGATGCTTGCCATAAAAAATATATATAATAAAAGGTTGCATGTATGATAATTATGACTACCTTAACTAAGTAGGGTTGAGGCACCTACCAGACCTCAACCTATTGGTGAGGGGAGAATTAATACATTCCCAATCACCTTCACATATTTTTATGGGGGAGAATAAGACATTCCCTAGGGCGAACTAATACATGCCATATCTATGGGTGGTTGTAAATAAGTACCACTACTATAGCTAAATAGTCCATAAAATCAACATGCTAGAAAAGAATTCATGGAAAGTAAAAGCATCATATCAATTAAAACATGGCAGTGGGGTACAAAACGCAAGAAAAAGAATATCATTAACAAAAGAAATATGAATAGAGGAAATAGGATTCATATAGTGCATCATTAGGGAATATAGGGTTTGGTTTGATAATATCCCAACTTAGCGTGTAAGAAATGTACATACCACTCTTACTGGTATCAATTATTATGTTTGACCACCTTAATTGAGTCCAAGTTCCACTTTGCCTATTTTCGATGTATTAACATTTATCAGAGTACAAAATGCACATTAATGTATATAAACCCTAATTTTAAAACTTTTTATCAAAACTCGGATTTAGATGTTGAAAATATCACCAATGAACTTTTTAGGTTCTCCTGATCAAGAAAACATATTTTTATGTTAATTTTGGAGTTATGATGATTAAGATGTAATTTTTATGAATTTTATGCATTAAATTCATTTTACAAAATTCACCCTTCGTCAAACCATGAAACCAGACCTTTAAAATATTTTTATTAGATATATACTAATTTTCCAATTCCAAAACATATTTATTTGTCAAATTTAGATAACTGGATTAGAAGATATGAATTTTTCAATACTGACTAATAGGAAAATGCCACTTCATCAAACTGATCGAGATAATTGAAGAGAGAGGGAGAGGGAGAAAACACCATTTGACCCAACATCATATTTAATGTTTCATAGGTAACCAAACTAGAGCTTCTAGAGAAGGTAAAATAGCAAGAAACCAAAACCCTAGAAGAACATGGTAAAAAGAGATGGAGATCATCGATTTTAAACATAGAAGTGTGAGTTTTAAGCATGTAGTAAGCAATATATGAGAATGGGGTTATAAAACTCACTTATAGGAAGGTAATAAGGTCCAAAAAACAAGGATACCAAGATTAGATGGTATGGTTGCTCCAAGCCAAGCTCCTTTCTTGAGCAAAGATCACCTTCTCCACTTTAGAGGTGCAAACCCTAGCCAAAGAGCATGGAGATGAGATGTTTTAGGGCTCTAGGTGGAGTTTTACCATGGAAGATTATGGTTCCGACCTAGAATAAGGTTGGAGGAATACTAACAACATGAAAACAGGGAAGGAAAGGAGGAAACTTACTATTTTTGGTCAAAATCACCAAGAACGAGCTTAAGAAATCCTAAATAGAGAAATTTGGAACCCTAGGAGCCTTCTTCACCAAGGTATGCACCCTCTTTTACCTTGGGACAAAAACTTCGTGGAAAAACATAGAATGGATGATGCCATAATATGGTGGGAAGAGAAGGAGATGATTTCTTCTTAGATTGGGAGGTGGGAAGGACTAGGAATGGCTTTATAAAAAAAGGGGGCAAGCACGAGGTGTCTATGGGACTTTCCGTGTGTCCTTAGGCTAAGGCTTAATGGCCATTCAAGAGGACAGCTCATAGAGACTTCTTGTATATACAAGGTTGGTCTTAAAAGTCCATGGAGACTTCTAGGCCATCCCCAACATCCTCCTATCAAAGAAATAACCCCATTGGTAGATAGCTTTTAAAGATAAGCTCATTTATAAAGAGTGTAATCCATATAATGCCCTTGGAGAGAAACACCTTCAAACCATGGTGCAACTAGGTGCCCCATGGTTCAAAAACTCGAGAATGGTAAGAGAATATATAATTGTTAAAATTCAGGTGATAATTTTCAAAGAAAACCTCCCAATTGGGTAAATTGCATAAAAGTCTAGAATGTACCTAAAATTGCATAACTTGCATAAACAACATCCAAATTGAACCAAATTTGAAACTTAGGCTCATTTTATGTTTTCAAATCACATCAAAAAGTTATATTAAGGTTTCAAGCACTTATTTATGGTAATGAAGCTTGTTTAATACATTAATCAAGGTTTAGGGCCTTGCACTTCTAGCACAAATTAATATACCATTATTCTACTAAAGTGGTGATTTTGCATTTTAGATCCTTAAATAAGCTTTCACTGAGGTATTTGTGCATAAACCATTATATTGTTACAATTATTGAATAAATGTTCACTAAATCACTATAAATTCCACTAATTAAACATGAACGACATAAAGGACGTAAATGAAAGGGAAACTTGGAAAATAGGGTTACATGGAGATTACATCTAAGATTCATTATGTTACAGAGAACCTGATGATGGTATATGATCTTATCTTGATCAGGGTTTGACAAGGATATAGTTGACATCAGGAATGTGATTAGAATAACTCAGCTTAAGGTACACCATTACCTCTTCCTTGGCTTATTATATAATATGCTTGTGTTATATGTGTAGTAAAATACTTGACATATGGTATTGGATGAAATGATTATTCTTGTTTGATATCTTGTTTGATTTTCAATACTTATAGCTATGGAAACATGAAACATAAGGTATCTGATCCATTATACGATATCACTAAATCTCTTTGGTAGAATAGTGCATTGATGAAAGTACTAAATCTCTTTGGCAGAATAGTACACGTGAGCACTAAATCTCTTTATCAGAATAGTGCATTTATGAAACTACTAAATCCCTTTGGCAGAATAGTACATGTGAGCACTAAATCTCTTTGGTAGAATAGTTCATGTGGTTCATCAACTTAAAATATAATGCAAATGATCTTAAAACATGTGTTCTCTTTTGTTAATGAACATCCTTGTGCAAGTATATGCTTTTTGTTATATTTATTTATTACTGCCAAGTATTAGTTTTATCTTATTTCCAAGATTAGTAATAAGAGGTATATAAAAAGACATGTAGGCATACTCAGTATAATATTCTTGAATATTGTGCTGGTATGTACCACATGTAATCATTTATTTAAGTTGTGGAAATGTCTTCTTTGAGATCCAGGATAGTTGAGAGTTGTGTGGTGAGCTGATGTACAGGTGGACCTATTATTTTAAGATCATGTTGTTTAGTGGTAGTATATGTATATGTAAAAGTTTTTTGTTCAATATGTAATATCAAATGTTGTAACAATTCATTTTATAATTATATGTTGAATGGTGAACATGTGTTGTATGGTTTTATTATTGTTCATGTGCATGTGCTACTGTTGTTTCCTTCTGACTTCCTCTAATTTTCTTATTCTTAGATTAGTGTGTGGTGTTTAAATTGGGATGCTCACTGAGGTGATGTTTCAATTTGGACGTCAACATCAGATTAAGTTTTAGAAAATTTAGGAATATCACAAATTCCCTCATGGCCCCTTCTGATTGTGGGTATGAAGATGAGCAAATTGATCAATACATGGTCCACTTAGATAGTTTTGAAGAATTTTCTAATGAGGAATTTGAGGACCTTAAGATGATCTCTCTTCTTGATGAGAAGCCTAAACCCCTTAAGGCCCTAGAAATGACACCACTCCCCGAAGGTCTTAAATATGTTTTTTCTTGGTGATCAACAAATATGTCATGTTATCATTAATCTGATCTTACTCATGACCAGGAAACTAAGCTTATGACTGAGCTTAGGAAAAGGAGAGCTACCTTAGGATATAAAATGGATGATTTGACAGAGATCAATCAAGCTATTTGCATGCATAAAATTGCTATGGTAGATTAATACAAACAATTTTGGGGCCCTCAAAGGAAGCTAAATCCAAACATGAAAGAGGTTGTACGATTGGAGGTTATCAAGCTCTCGTATTCAGGAATCATCTACCCCATATCCGACTCCTCTTGGTTCAGTCATGTCCAAGTAGTCCCCAAGAAAGGCGGAACTACTATTCTGAAGAATCACAAAAATGAGCTCATCCCCAGATGTATTGTTACGAGATAGATGATGTGCTTTGACTATAGAAAACTGAAGAAGGCTAATAGGAAAGATCACTTCCCTATTCCCTTTTTGGATCAAGTACTAGAACGACTTGCCCATCAATAATATTTCTACTATCTTGATGGTTATTTAGATTTTTATCAGATTCCTATTCATCCTAATGATCATGAGAAGATGACCTTCATCTTCCTATTTGGCATTTATGCATTCAAGAGAATGCCCTTCAGGTTGTGTGATGCCCCGACCACGTTCTAGCAGTGCATGTCCACTATTTTTGTCAAGTTGAATGAAACTATCATGGAGGTGTTCATGGATGATTTCTCTATTTATGGAGAATGTTTTGACTCTTATCTCAGACACCTATCCCTTGTTTTAGAAAAGTGTAAAGAAGCATACTTGGTTTTAAATTGGGAAAAGTGTCACTTCACGATCACAGAAGGTATTATTTTGGGACCCGAGTTAGCAACCATGGCATAGAGGTAGATAGAGCCAAGATATAAGTGATCACCATCCTTTACCTTCCTACTTATATCAAGGACATATGTGCCTTCATAGGCATTCTATATTTTGTAGGATATTTGTCTGATATTTTTCAAAATTCACCAAAACTCTAACCAACCTTCTTCAAAAGGATGTTCCTTCTCCTTTGAACATGCATATATGACTAGTTTCTTTGAATAAAGGATGCCCTCACTTCTACCCCCATCATTTGGGCACCTAGTTGGCCCTTGCCTTTTTTAATTACATGTGATGTTAATGTTTTCACCATTGGTTCTATACTCAGTCAGGGCATTGATAAGAAGCACCATGTTATTTCCTATACATCCAATATTGTAGATGATGTCCAACGGAACTACACTACCAAAGAAAAGGAAATGATGTCCATTTTTTATGCCTTCAAAAAGTTTATCTCTTACCTAGTAGGGTCAAAGGTAATTGTTTATACAGACAGTGTGGCCATTAGATATTTGATGACTAAAAAGGATGCAAAACCTTATGGCACTTGTTGGATCCTTCTATTGTAGTAATTTGATTTAGAAATCCTTGATATGAAGGATTGTGAGAATGTTTTTGCTGACCATATTATTCGCCTAAATTCATGTGATGATGATGGTACTCCTATCAATGATTCTCTACCCGATGATCAATTTCTCAAGGTTTAATCCCAATGCCTTTGGTTCGATAACTATGTTAATTATCTTGTAGCCGATGTCCTTTCTCCCTAATTACAAAGGACATACTAAAGAAAAATTTTACATGATGTCAAACACTATTATTACGATGACCCTCATCCTTTTAGGATGTCTTCTGATGGTAACTATTGCAAGTGTCTTACTAAGGAAGAGGCCCATGACATTCTTGAGAAATGTCACTCTATCCCCACTGAAGGGCACATGGGTTCTCAGAACATGTCCAGGAAAGTTCTCCAATCTAGTTTCTTTCGGCCTACCTTGTTTTGAGACTCATATGAATTTGTCTTAACATGTGACCAATGCCAAAAGTCTTGGAACATTTATATGAGAGGTCAAATGTCCATGACCTCTTGGCAAGAGATAGAGATCTTTGACATTTGGGTTGTGGATTAAATGGGACCCTTTCCTTCTTCTTGTGGGTACCTATATATTGTGGTAGTCGTGGACTATGTATCAAAGTGGTTAGAATCCATCCCCATTCAAACTTGTGACTCCAAATAAATTAATAAACTTTTCAAGGACATTATCTTTCCTAGGTTTTGGGTACCTCACACCGTGATTTTAGATGGGGGATCACATTTTCTTGAGAAAATTTTGAATCCATTCTAAAAAAATATGGAGTTCACCGTAAAGTCACCACTCCTTAACACCCTTAGACCAATGGCCAAGTTGAAGTTTCATACCAACAAATTAAGTCCATCCTCGAGAAAACTATCAATTACACTAGGAAAGATTGGGCTTTGAAAATCAATGATGCCTTGTGGGCATACAAAACTACCTACAAAACACCTATATGAACCACTCCTGTCAAGTTGATTTATGGAAAGTCTTGCCATCTACCCATAGAGTAAAAATATAAGGCTAGTTAGGTCATCATAACTCTAAATTTCAACTTATCTGCAGTAGGAGAAAATTGTTTTCTTCAATTATAGGAGTTAGATGAGATCAGAATGACTACCTATTAGAGTGCTAGAATATACAATGATAGAACCAAATTATGGCATAATGGCCATGTCAGGCAGAAAGATATCCAGGAGGGTGATCAAATTCTAGTTTACAATTCCACATTGAGATTCTTCCTTGGCAAACTCAAATCGACATGGCAATTTTCTTCTTTGGGACAAGGTGCAAGGTGAGCTCAAAGTTAATGGGAAAAGGATAAAATGGTACATTACCATTGAGAGCCTCTAAGACACATCATCTTTCATTACTTGAATTCTCAATTTGAAAGATCCTCTACCCTCCCATTCCTAAGTATGAATCAGCTCCATGATACACATGTATCAGGCCTTCAACATTAAACTAGGTGCTTGTTGGGAAGCAACCCAATTTTACTCATTTTGTATTTTCTTTTTAAATAAGTTTAGCTAATCCTTGCTTTGTTTCTAATTTTAATTAGTTTTGTTCTACAAAATGTGGGGCGCTCGGTTGGTCTCCTAACCCTACTGACTCATGTGGTAAGGATTGGCATTTCAAAATTGATGAAACTATCATCTCACAGCACCAACTGGTCGCCTCGGCTGCCGCTCTTTCAAAATCATCTTTTGAAATTCAAATAACATAATGACACCCGTGAGTCCCCAATCGGTCATTTCACTCAATGAAATGATAAGTTTCAAGATGAAGAGGCACATTCAAATATGTTGACAGCTTGGGGGCCAAACCATCTTCTCTGATGCCCATGTCATCACAATCATCAGTTGGAAGTGCCCAAATAGTTGGTTCGCTTGAGCTAGTTGACCTATTAGATCCATGGATGCATGCTGGTATACTCTCATCCGCAATCTACCCTTGCCTCTGAGTTTAGAGCCACAAAGAAGCCCTAGCCACCACTCATCTTCATATTCCTTAGCCACTTCTACATGTCAAGCCATGTGATGAGTTACTTTTGGTGGATCATTCAGTGACACCAACCACCCATCTCAGAGCCTCCATCGATCATCCTGTGGTGGCTTTGTCTAGACAACCGGCCATCTCCCATACAAACTGATCATTTCAGTTGTTTTCCCCCAGTAGTAAGTCCCCTTCTGACTGCCTACTCATCTCCACACCTACACCACTCCTCCTTTCATGGATGCCCGTATTTTCCCTATTTTCCATCACCAAATGACCGACTGGAAATCTCCTCCGGCCGACTCACACTCGCATCTGTGTAAAATCAGCCCCCGACCTCGCCTTAGCTACTATGATGAAGCATTTTCATACCCCTCTCGCTAGCAAGAATTTCCTCCCCCCTTCAAGGTGAAACAATCATTTGGCATTACCAACTGGGCATCTCGCACCACTCAAAACAATCATTATGACTGCCAATCGATAGTCCTTCCTTCTCTAACAACAATCTCATTGCACCAGACAGCCGTTTCAATTCTCTGGTAGATGATCACCATGTCTGAAGGAGGATCCATTCCATAAGGGTAGGGATGTAATGCATTTTATTCGCTCTTCATAAGATATTTTATTATGTATTTCATGGACAATTTCTCATTTTGACATTATTTGTGCATGGTTCATCATTATTGGCCTATGACATCTTTACATCAAATATTGCCTATTTCCATTGTTTCATATTAATTTATGAGACTTGTGTTCTTCTTTGTTAAATTTTAGGTAAATTGACAAGTCCTGGATCAGTTTGGTGCTATCGGCAACTCTATTGGTGGTACCAACAATTGAAGAAAAGGAAAGACATGAGCCAAAGGAACTCGTTGGAATCAACAAAAGATTGGTGCTAATGACTTGATCGAAAATAACACAACCAAATTCATTTTGTGCCACTGACCTCTAGTAGGTGGTACCAATTTGTACCTAGAAAAATATCTAGGAGATGTCAGGGAGCAAATTGGTGCTATCGACACCTCAGTCGGTAGTAGTAATATTCAGATGGAGTCGCAACCCAGAAGAGGACTTGGTGCCACCAACATCCCATCGGTGGTACGGACTTATCGTTATCAGATGATATTGAATATTGTGATCAATCCAACGACCATGACTTAACAATGCCTTAAGTCAATGTTATGACTAGAGAGGATTTCGGCCAGACCTAACAATCACACTGGAGATCATACAATGACATGGGAGATCCATAAGAAGAGAAAGGAGAGGAGAAAGATACATTTTGGATGATTCGAGCACTTCTGGTAGATAGATTTACAACTAAAAGACAATAAATCTCCACGTTTGTCATAGGGAGTCATCTAGATCATCTTCTCTAGGGGTTTCCATTAATTCTTTAATATTTTTTGCACCTTCATCTTCTCTATCTATGTGTATGGGAACTGAAATCATGTGGGTTTGCCTAATTCCTTAGGATCTGAGAGTAGCCCGATTAGGTGTTGTACTTGACATTTGAGTTAATATATATGTTTCAAAATTTCTTAACATAACTCCACGATTGATTCGTTAAATATCTAAGATTTATCATCATAGTTGATTTCTTAGACCATTAATTGCTTTGAGACATTAATTAAGGGTTGGTTAAGTAGTAGATTTTCATAGATTAGACTACACCTTGAGAGAGGGCTTACATAGCTAAAGGGTATAGCCCAGAGGATTTGTTAAAGAAACTAACTAATAATTAAATCTCTATGACAATGGCATTTATATTAGATTAGGTAGTGAATTATGTCGCGAGAGGAGGCAATTCTTGCTACAAGTCCCTTAGTCTAGGGTTAGGAAAACTAGATAATGATAAATAATGTTGATTGGAGTATAAACCATGATGAAACTATATTCCTAGGGAATCCATTCTATTTGTGATCACAACATCAATAATTTAGTGTTAATTCTTGCAATTAGTCAATTAACCGCTCAATCACCTTTTTCAATAGGTCTAGTTGATCGAGTCATAGTTAGTAGTAGTCTTTGGATTCATGTTCCCCAAAGTTTAATATTTGGTCTTGTGATATGTGCACTTATGTTTAACACGTGTAGTAAACACACATCAAGTTTTTGGCGTCGTTGCCAGGGAAACAGAAAATCCAACACTACGAGTGTTGTGACTGACCACTCTAGGCCATAATTTTATTTTTAATTTCAATTTTTACTACTATTTTTCTTTAAGCTAAAAACTCAAATCTTCATTCCATCACTAGTATCCATTCCTCACATTGATCTCACTATTTCCAGGTAGTAGTGCATGGTAAAGACCAGAACCACTAGCTATAGAGAGTCAAGTCCATAGAGTTCTAAAAAGGAAGAACTATTGCACAGAGCAAGGGAGTATAGTGATTCTGTGAGAGGACTCGTCCCAACTCCATCACCACATGTGACACAAATAGAACAAGCAAAATCAGTGATGGTAACATGGAAGGTGAAGAGTAGACTATCTGGGATAAATTAAAGCAATCACCAACGAAAACCTAGTAGGTGGCATCGATTCCTTGCAGAGCCAGAGCTAGATTCACTATGCAGGCTTGATACTACTGACACTTTGTTGGTAGCACCAACACCTGATGACGTTCTAGGTTCAAGATATGGAGGCTCCACTTGAGATTACTGAGGGAATTAACGACTTGGTACCACCGACCCATAAAGTCGGTGGATGTGAAATTTTTTTACAGTGGCGACTAAAATACAACTCAAAACCACCAATAAGGCAGTTGGTAGTACCGAAACTTGAAACAAAAAACCTATGGGTGCGCAGTTCAACGACCAAGATCTTCTCCATCCAACGATTGGTGGTATGGATCTGATGATGCCTTCTAGAAGTAGGTACCACTAACAAGTCGTTGGTACAATGGATGTGAAGAAATTTGTGCATCGCTACATTGACAGACATGAGATGTCGATATCAATGACAGATATCAGTTTCACATAGACTGGGGGGAATGAGTCGGTGTCACTGACACACCTGTCGGTCGTACCAACATGACATGTTAGGGTTGTACATTGTCTATAAAGGAGAGGTTTGGATTGAGATTCCAGCACACGTACACCATATCCTTAGCAATTAGAGAAGTTCTAGAGCTCTCAGGCGACTAGAGTCTTCCCTACGCTCTCTGCTTCATCTCTTATCCCTTTCGGACCTATGTCAACAAAGAGGTCATCTTGATCAATGACAAGAGTCAACATGATGGTGCCCAATATGGAACACATGGCTCATATCAAAGATGATAAATGGAATATTTATGCCAACCTGATGAAGATGGAGCTCATACCCACACAGTATGGTGACTATTCCTTCCTCAACGATGTGGGCTTCACCGAGAGTCTCCAGTAAGTCTGTGTTGGCCAAGACATGGTGGGAGATCACCCTTTAGTTAGTGATTGGACGACCTACCATAATATTGTCTACATGTTCATGGCATCCTTAGAGTCTTGTTGCATCACCGAGCATGGGGAAGGTTGGGAGGAAGGATGGGTGTGCTTCTGCCTTTACAACACTGCCCAATACTTTAAATTGGTACAGTTTAATGCCATCTATGAGTGGCCAGTAGGGGACATTCACTACACACCAGACAATTTCGACGACACATGGGCATGGCGGCTCATGATAGACTTGCCACAAGGATTCACTATCAAATATCACCAATATTCCTCATGGATATCTGCCATCCATTTTCTCTTCTACACCTCTATCTCACAAACACCATCTTCTCCAAGTCTACAGAGGGGCAGGGGAAGGTGTAGCATGCTAACTTTTATATCCTTTAGGCATTTTTGTCTAAGAGGGAAGGGAAGGTCGACCTCAGCTTCTTATTTCTGCAACACATGCTAGAAGTCAAACAACATGTGTAGAGTAAGCCCCCAGTCCACTTTGGAGGGCTCATTACACTAGTGGCAATACACCTTGACCTCGGCCTCTCCGCCTCCAACCCTTTGAGGACCTCCTCCAAGATATATTTCAACCACTTCAAGAGGGCCCATCTTGTCAGCAAGTGTGAGGGCAAAGTGGTTGCCTATTGCACCATAGATGACTAGATGTAGGAAAGGGCCCTTCTCGACTCCATCTTCATTCTATGAGGAGTGTGTTTCTTGAGGTGGGTGACAAAGGATGCAGAGGAGGAGCAAGACAATGTCAATCTAGAGTAAGGTGGATACACCAAAGAGGATGAGGAAACCATGCCATTCACATAATGGTGAGTGATCTATCAGTCTTCACAGAGACATGGAGCGTTAAGCTCTCCCACTCCTCCACTTGCTAAATAAGATGATCCTTATTCTATGCCAGGGATGTATAGGATGTTGCAATCAATTCATCAAGGCAACAAGAACTCTCAAAAATATTGTCAAGCATCCATGACATTCAAGGGTGTCTTTATCAAAAGCAACATGCCATTTTTGAAAATGAGCACCTTCTCCTGGACAACCACGAAAACATGTACACACGTCTACAACAGATTGAGCACTACCAACACTCGCTCTATGATCATTACTGAAGCCAGGGGCAGTTTGGCAACTACTTGCAACCTCTAGAGATTCCACAAGAGCCAACTAGCTTCACTGGCACTTTCTACCCGCCAGATCCAAACATGCCACCGCCACTATTCTAATTCGATACCACAATTCCAACTCATTGATTAGATTTTAACTATGAGTACATAGTCAAGTTCAAGCTTAGGGGGTGCTAGATCAACTATATCTTCATTTGCTTTTTAGTTTTACCATTCTGAGTTTGTAGGATCCACAACTATCTAGTGTAATCCTAGAGCATTATTATCATGATTTCTACCTTCATCATAGAAGTGTGTTCTTTTGTTCTTATGCTATAAAAAAATTGAAAAAAGATTTTTTTTTTCATATCTTTGAAAGCTTAGTTGCATAATCTGAAGGCAGCATCACCAAGAGGAAGTGTATGGGTTAGTCAGCTTGAGGATATTTGATATGAATCAAAAATCTTAATTATCCATCAATTCAGGACGACCATGGGGTTTGAGCCCAAACTGACCAAACAATTAACAGGACCTTAAATGGGAATTTTACAAAGAAATCCTAAGGCTACTTTGTACATAGGTTGATAGTAGAGGGACATAAAATTGTTTAAGAAAGGCATTACCTCTTAATCATGTGATTCAATCTATTTTTCAAACATTTTATCCACCACCTTAAGATGATCAAGTAACCGAAACTATTTTCTCTTGATTACATTGCATGACATAATAGGTGACATGATAGCTAGTCTTATTATTGCAATAGTTAAAAAATGTGCATATGAATTTGTTTCATAACACACTATTCATGTAGATTACATATCATATGCATGACTCATTCTTCCATCATGTACCCATGATGTCTTCATCTGGAAATTAAGGGAAAGGATACACATCCATACCCCTACAAAATGAAATTCAAAAACATTGAGTTGTTATAGTGAAGCCAAAACATATTCATCAATCATGCTAAAATAGTGGGCCAATAAAAAAAATGAAATAAATAGGGAGAAAAGGATGCCTTCATCTCAGTTCTTTTTTTCTTCAAGAAGAGATGAAAACATCAACATGACGTATTCTTTTATTCCACTCTCATTAAGAAGATGAAATTTTTAGTGCATGCATTATCTCACTCAAAATAATACGCATTGGGATTCATCCATTTTTTCACTTCTTTCATTTTATAGGTTCGTCATGTTTTATTTCTACATAAATGATTCAGATGTTACTTGTGATTATTCATAAGCCACCTACATCATTCTGCCCATTGATCTTATTGGTTGGCCACACATATGATTAATATCCTCATTCACTCTTATATGGAGAACTACTTCCAATTAGTTTGGTAGTTAGGAAAAAAACAATGTAAATTGGTCATCATATGATGCACCAAGTGAATGCCCTATTGACTATGATATGAACTACTCTATTGATAGTGTTTCACTGATTTAGGGGTGGACATCTTTCATGAACATTATTGGTCACTTGAGAGTAGTTATTTGTTTAGTGGTCAGTAAGGGCCAGTTAGGGACAAACATGTAGGGGTAGTTGAGAAGTGAAGTTCATATTAGTTGTCCTTTTTCTGATTTGTCTTGAATAGATCCAAGGGTATTGTTGCTTAAGGGTGAGAAACATTTAAGCTTATAGGAATTTGAAGTACTGATTTTTATTTTCTTTTCACAGGCTATTTTATTATGTATTTCATGCACAATTTCTCATTTGACATTATTTATGCATGGTTTATCATTATTCCCTGTGACATACGTTTCCTATTCCACTATTTGATATTAATTTATGAGACTTATGTTCTTCTTTGTTAAATTTTAGGTAATTGACAAGTCATGGATCAACTCGGTGCCATCAATAGCTCTGTTGGTGGTACCTACAATTGAAGAAAAGGAAAGACATGAGTCAAAGGAACTTGGTGGTACTAACAAAAGAATCAGTGCTAACGAATTGATCAATTGTAACACAACCAAAGCCTTTCAATGCCACTGACCACCAGTCAATGGTACTGATTTGCACCTAGAAAAATCAACAGGAGATGCTAGGGAACAACTCGGTGCTACCGACGCCTTAGTCAATAGTACCAACACTCACATGGAGTCACGGGCCAGAAGAGGACTTGGTGCTACCGTAATCCCGTTGGTGGTACTGACTTGTCACGATTAGACAAGATTAAAGATTGCGATCAATATAATGACCACGATTTAATGACACCCTAAATCAATCTTATAACTAGGGAGGATATTGTCTAGACCTAATAATCACGTTAGATTTTGTTGCACGACAAGGGAGAGCAGTGAGAAGAGTAAGGATAGGAGAAATATATGTTCTGGACAGTTCGAATACTTTTGGTGGACAAACTTTCTACTGAAAGACAATAAATCACCACATTCATCAAAGGGAGTCATCTTGATCATCTTCTCAAGTGGTTTCCATTAATTATTTAATGTTTTTCTCACCTTCATATTCTCCATTTATGTGTATTGCAACTGAAATCATGCGGGGCAAGTCCCCTAATTTCTAATGATCTGGGAGTAGCCCGATTATGTGTTTTAGTTGACATTATGAGTTAATATGTTTGTTTTTCCTAATTTCTAGAGTGTATGATTGTTTCATGAAATATCTATGCTTGATCACCATAGTTGATTTCTTAGACCATGAATTCCTTTGACAGAGGGATTAAGGGTTCGATAAGTCATATATTTACACATCTTAGATCGTGCCTCTAGAGAGGTCTTATGAATGCAAAGGATATAGCCCAAAGGATTTGTTCAAGCACCTAACTAATAATTAAATCACTAAGAGAGTGGGGTTTGTATTAGATTAGGTAGTGAATTATGCTACAATAGCACGGAATTCTTGCTACATGTCCCTTGGCCTAGGGTTAGAAAAACTAAATATTGATAAATAATTTTAAATGCAGTATAAACCATGATGAAATTGTATTCCTAGGGAATCCATTCCATATGTGATCACAACCTCAATAATTTAGTTTTAATTCTTGCAATTGGTCAATTAAACACTCAATCACCTTTTTCATAGGTATAGTTGATCGAGTCATAGTTAGTAGTAGTCTTGGGATTCACTTTTCCCAGAGTTCATTATATATGGGCCTCTTTTGGCCTATACTATTGTGATATGTGAACTTGTGTTTAATATGTGTAGTAAACATGCATCAGGCAAGCATCCCACAAAATAGAACGTCTCTCACGAGCCTCTCTGATGTTCCACCTTGGGCCACAGAATACAAGTCCAGGAACACACTTATGAGTCCTCAATAGAGTTACTTGAGGATATGATCCATGACATCGAAGAGGTCAAAGAGATCATCCATGAGACTGAGGTAGGTTAGTCATCTTGAAATTACCCAGGCTCTATCACACATTTCCCACCTCACATAGCTATGACTTTGGGTAGTTATGCCCGGTTCATCAGAGTCAATCATTATAAAATATCCATCTATTTATCATGTATCATAGTCTCACTCATTATATGGGCTTGCGACACCACTCTTCCTACCCTTATCATAAAGGACACAGTTGACAACATTCTCCGGTGCAACCATATCTTTACATTCCCCTATCGTGTCTATCTAGTGTACAATGATCTCACTCTCAAGTTCATGTCCACTTTTTGATGTTTCCACTACTCATAGGGAAACTCCAGCTGCAAAGTCATGATATTTAGAGAAGAACTAAAGATTTTTGTGAGAAAAATCACCTCTGTCATACTTCATGATAGTGAGTTTGACTGGATTTCTCATTATATAGAATGTCTCCATGACGCCTACCCGTACACCTACAATATGGAGAAATTCTCGATGGACATCACAGGAGTTCCGCCCAAGATACCCATTGGCCCTAAGGCCTCCAACATCAACAACCCCATCATCGGATACCTTCACTATCTCTTAGCCGACACTATATTCAGTAGGGAAGGTACACAAGGTGCAGTCACCCACCTCGAATTCTATACTCTTTGGTGCCTATTGCATGACAAGCCTTTCAACTAGGGAAATGCTATGTTGTCCCCTCTCAATCAGCAGGCCATACACACCACATCTTCCTCCTTCTGCATCAGCCACATTGTTACCTTCTTAATCACATTCTTAGGCTACACTCATATGTCATTCCTTCCATTGAACCCTAAACATCATCTGGTTGACCTTTCGTATTTGAACCACTACAAGTTCATCTGCTACAGAGCGAGGGATGTCAAATACCTAACATTCAAAGATACTAATCATCATCCTCAAGATCCCCCAACGTGTCATATTTGTAGCTGCAAATCTTGTCTTTGATCTGACTGACCTTCTGGTGCACATCTAATGTAGCATAAACTACATGTCAATAACAAGTCTCTATATCAATGTAATATAGGCCTAAAGAGGCTCGGATATCGAACATAGGGAAATTGTGTATCTGAAAAATTCTAATAACAATGACCAAATCATATAGGCCAAAGGAAAAGAGTGAATTGGTTGAACTAATAACAAAATTGTAAGAATTAAGATTGAGATTAATGATTGTGATTGTAGTTGAAATGAATTTCTTAAGATTGTGGTCTCACCATGGTTTACATTGCAAATAACATTATTTCCTTAATATTAATCACTCCTAACCCTGGCTAAAGAGAGATGTAGTGAGAATTACCCACTCTCGTGGCATTATTCACTACCTTACCTAATACCAATCCCACTCAAGTAGCAATTGTGTTATTAGTTACGTGCTTTACCAAAAACTCAGGGTTTCTCTTCACATTCATTAGGCCCTTTCTCAAGGTGCAATATAAAACATGTAATTCTATGAATTTTGCAACCCTTAATACCTCTTTTGAAGAAATTAATGGTCTAAACAATTACCTATGGTGATCAAGCATGGATAATTCATGACACTCTCATAGAATTATGTCCAAAAATTAAGAGAAACATGTATATTAAATCATAATTGTCAATTACAATGCAAAATCGGGCTAATCCTGGATCCTAAGGAAGAAGGGGATTAGCCCCGTATGATTTTAGTTGCTTTATACATGGAAAAAGAAGTAGAGAAGGGAGAAAACATCAAGTACAAGGAAAAACTCCTGGAGAAAGATGATAAGGAAGGTTCCTTCTGACAAATGTGGTGATTTGCCATCTTCTGACTGCAAATTGGCCCACCACAAGTGCACGAACCACCTTGAGCATAGCTTTCTCCTCTCCTTTCTCTCTACTATGATCTCCGCTACCATTCAACTGAATGGAACTTGATATTCAGTCTGGCCTAACTCCCCCCTAAGTCATAGATACGACTTAGAGCATCATTAATTGACTTTGTCAGATTAATGATGTTCTCAGATCTACCTGATCCCACTGTGTCAGTACTATTGACTGTGTGTTGGTAGTATTGAAGCATTCAATAAGTTGTAGCCACCTGTGAAGTTGTCGGTAGTACTGAGTTGAAGTTGGTAGTACCAAGACTTCTCGAGATTTTTTTGAGTCCACCCTATGATGTTTTTGATAGTACCTCTTCTTTCGATTGGTAATAATAATTTTTCTTGAGTTTATTGTTCCATTCTAAGCATGTGTCAGTACCACCGATAGGCAGGTCAGTAGTATCAATATGTGTAATTAATCGTAGATTCACCTGAAATTCACAAGAAAATGAACATAAGCTCCCAACTAATAATGAATCTAACAAGAACATTAAAAATACATTTATTTGATGAAATTAAGTGTCATGGTATAATGATAATAAATACTACACAAAAGATATCAAAATGAAAAGTAAATGCACAAATTCTATAATAGATAGCCTATAAAAATGAAAATTATCTGGTGCATCAAACTCCCCTAAGCTTAAATTTTTCTTGTCCTTGAGCAACACACCCTCAGATCTATTTGAGACAAGTTATCAAAAGGGCACAAAATATGAGTTTCCATTCTCAACTATCCCCACCTAGCAGTCCCAAACTGGCCTTTGCTGACCATCGAACAATCATCTGCTCTCAAGTAACCAAAAATATCCAAAAAAGACATACATCGTTAGATCAGTGTAACACTATTACTAGAGCAGTTAATATCATAGCCAATCAGGCATTTGTTTGGTGCATCATGTGATTCCCTATCTACATTGCCGGTTCCTAGATACCAACTACTTGGAAGAAGTTCTCCTGATAAGAATGAATGAGGAGATCAATCATATATGTGGCCTACCAATAAGAGCAATGGATGGAATGAAATAGGTGGCTTATGAAGAATTACAAGTAATATCTGAATCATTTATACAAAAATAAAACATGATGAACCTATATGGCAAATATAATGACAAATGAATGAATCCTAATGCCTAATATTATGGGTGAAATGATGCATGTATCGAAAATATTATCAAATGGATGAGAGTGAAGTAAAGAAGAAAATACATCATGTGAATGTTTCCATTTCTTTGTGACATGAAATTACAACTCAAGTTTAGGGCATCATTTCTCCCTCTTTCTTTCATAACATAATTTTTTTTCATAGGCGCACTATTTTTGCATGGTAGATAGTTATGCTTGGGCATCACTAACATATATCTTCCATTTTTTTCTTTTTTTGTTTTGAGGGTATGGACGTGTATCCCTACACTCTTATTTCATAAGAAAACAATGTAACTACATGATGTAAAATGAAAGATGAAAATGTATGCAATCTACATGTAATTGTTATGCAACTAGATGAAATGCACGAAAGTTGTTTATGTACATTTTTATAATTTTGTAGCTAATGCATCATAAGAAAAACTAACTATCATGTCTCCTGTTATGCCATGTAGTGCAAATAAGAGGAAACAATTTGTGGTTAGTTGATCATCTTAAGGTGGTGGATCAAAGTGGATGGAAAATGGATGGAATCACATATTTAAGAGATAATGCCTCTTTTTTGAACTATGATATACCCCTCTCTTATGACCTGTGTACAGGGTAACCTTTTCATTTCTTTCTAAAATTTCAATTTAAGGTCCCCTTAATTGTTTGATCAATTTAGTCTCAAACCCCATCTTCATCCGCATTACATGAATAGTTAAGATTTCCATTCAAATCTAGTGTCCAGAAGCTAACTAACCCATACATTTCCTCTAGGTGATGTAACTCAAGAATTTGCAACTAAGCCAATATTTATTTTTTTCATTTTTCATTTTCATTGCACATACTCTATGATGAAAAGATTAAAATCATGCTTATATTGCTCCATATTTATAGTAGATAGATTGTGGATACTACATCTTGGAATAATAAATACTAAAAAGCAAATAAAGACTAAAAGAAAATTAAAAACTAAAGGATAGAGTTATTCCAAAGCCCCCCCCAAGCTTGAACTTGACTATGTTTGCATAGTCAAAATCCAACTTAAGCGGTGGAATATTGGTATCGATAAGTAAGGTGGTGGTGGTGGGTGCATCATGGTCGCATCATGGGGATAGAATGTCCCTTGGAAAGTCTGGGGTAGCAGTAGCATCTCTGGAGGCTATTGATAACTGCCAAAATATCCTTGACTCCAGTTGTTGTCGAAGAATGGCTGCTGATAGTTCTCCATCCACTGTAGGTGTGTGTGCATGTTCTCTTGGTTGGCCAAGAGAATTCACTCATTTTTTAAGGTCACCTACTGGTTTTGATAGAGCCTTCCTTGGACATCATGTATGCCTACTAATGTATCCATCTGGTGTTGTTGCCCCTATTGAATCTCTTGCAACATTCCATACATACATGCCATCAAGTATGGATCATCTCCCTGGGCAGGTGGTGAAGAAGAAGAATTATAGGCTCCATGTACTCTAGGGCTCTTGTGGGGGACTTTCCTCCTTGGTATTGGGATGGTGGCATCCTCCTCCTCTTCTTCTGCATTTTGTTCCTACTGTTGCTCTTGCTCATCATCTTCTTTTCTTGTATCTTCCTTTTTAGAGTCCTCTGCAGGCCACCTCATTTGATACACTCTTTGCTTGTTGAAAATAGGATCAAGGAGCTCTCTCTCTCTTGGTACTGGACATCCACTATACAATATGCATACACCTTCCCATGATGCAGGTTAAGGAGGTTCACTCTCTTGAAATGTTTCAAGTTCAACTTGGGAGAAGCCTTCAGAGATTTGGAGTTAGAGAGATCAAGATTAAGATACAGGGCTATTGGAGTGATAAGACCTCCAAAGTGGATGGGTGGCATCCTCTGCACCAGTTACTTCACTCCCATCATATGTTGTAGGAAGAAGGAGACAAAGTCCAATGAATACCTTCCTAACTTCAGCAAGCTATAGAGGAAGAAGAGATCCACCTGATGAACTTTGCCCTGTCCTTAACATGACTTGGAAAAAATGGTGTCGGTGGGGAGGTGATGTAGGCTACGAGAAAATGGGTGCTCAATGTTGGTGATGGAGTTGACATGCCAACTAATGTGGTATCCCTCAGGCACCTCTGCCAAAAGCTTCCAGGAACCCTTATAGTCATAATTTTTAGTGGTGAAGTGTACTTCAACCATCGTCCACCCATAGATGGCATTGAATTGTCACAATGTCATTTGATAGTCGATGTTGAAAAGATGAAATTTGATGTGTCCTTCCCTCTATTCATCCTCGTTCTTGGGGATGAAGCATATCTCTAGCAAGGCCAAGAACTCACAGACGATCTCAAGGAAGGTGAGCCACTCACTAAAGAAAGGGTGATCACCCACCAACCCCTGTCCTTCACAAAGTCGGTGGAAATTGTCAGTGAAGCCCATGGATTCAAGGAATGCACAGTCTCTGTACTGTGTCATGGTGATCTCTCTCTTAATTAGTTCGTCATAGATCTTCTTCACATTAGCAATGGCACAGATGATGCACATTGGTTTGGGTACCAATGTGACATTCCCTAGTGATGAAGAAGTTGCTCGCCTTGACGCCATTGAGCTGGTACAAGAAGGTGATGGAGAAGAAAAATCTCGAAGAAGACTTTGAATGCCCAGAAGTTCTTGCACATTCTTTCTTTATATAGGTGTGTTGAAGGTGTGAATGAAACCTTTCACACACACCTCCTTATATAGTTTTCGGCTAGCCTACTGCTGATGTGTCAGTAGTACTAACTTCTTCTCCATGATTTGCATGACTTGGTACCATTCGTTGATACTAATGGTCCTCATTGGTCAATTTTAGTAGTCGCATATCTCCCATCATTGGTAGTACCAATGGGTTTTCGGTAGTACAAACTTCAAAAAGTGTCTGATGGATCGATAGTGTCGACCGTCAGATGTGGCAAATTGTGATCCTTGATGGAACTCCTGCGGATTCTATTCTTTAGGTGTCGGTACTACTGACTTGGTGTAGGTTGTACCTATTCATTGAATTTTCTCGATACCTCTGAGCATTTTCTTAGTATTTCGAACCTAGAACATCATTTTACGTCGGTACTATCGAGTAGGATGTCGGTAGTAGTGAGTCCTTATCAGTTAACTCAACCCCTTTTCTACAAAAAGTCAGTGCTACCAATCATATTGTCAGTAGTACGAGTTTGTGAAACTTGACAAGACGACACCTGGGATGTCATCAATACTTTTAATTGTGTCATTGATACTATCGAGATTCTACAAAATCAATCCTGCCTCCATGTGGTTGTGTTGGTACTACCGACAAAATCGATCAAGGCACCTTTTTATATAGAACTAATAAAATGCAAACTAAAGTAATGAAAACTACAAAATGGAAAGTAAAGAACAAAAAGATGGTTGGGTTGCCTCCCAAGAAGCGCCCTTTTTTATCTCATAGGCTCCACGATCAAATCAAACAATCAGTGAAGCTCAATGAGATTCATCTATTCTTCTTCCCAGACCGCATATCCCCTAAAGTAATGTTTAAGTCGTTGGCCATTAATGAGGAATGGCTCAACCCCTTTGCTTATCTCCACTTCCCCATGCGTTAAAGCCTTAACTACCACAAAAGGGCCACTATATCTAGACCTCAACTATCCTGAGCATAATGTCAACCTTGAATTGAACAGAAGCACCTTCTATCATGGAGTTAAGACATTGTGCAAGATGTGGCAATCATGGATCTCCTTTGTTCTCCCTTTTTAGATCCTCAATCTTTCATAGGTATCTAGCCTCAACTCATCTAATTCATTCAATTCTAACATTCTCTTTTTCCCTGCATCATTCAATTTATAATTCAATTTCCTCACGGCCAATTTGGATTTATGCTCTAACTCTACGAGTAAGTGACCATCTCTCCCATAAACAAACATAAAAGGAGGGGTTCCTATAGGTGTCTTATGGGATGTCCTACATTCCAAAAGAGAATCATTTAGTTGCATACTCCAGTTTTTCCTAATTGTTGATACTATATTCTCTAAGATTTTCATTATCTCCCTATTAGACACCTCAACTTGACCCTGGGTCTACGAGTGATATGGATTACATACCCTATGTCTCAATCCATATTTGCTCAAAAGTGCACCAAACTTCTTATATGTGAAGTGAGATCCACCATCACTAATAATCAATCTTGGAACCTCAAACCTGCAAAATATGTGATCTTTTACAAGCCTGCATACAACTTGTGCATCATTGGTGCGATTGGAATTGCTTCCACCCACTTAGACACATAATCAATGGCAAGCAATTTGTATAAATTAAAATTAGATGATACGAAAGGGCCCATGAACCAATTCCCATAAATAAAAAATGTCAATCTCCTGAAAAACATTTAAGGGCATTTCATTTCTCTTAGATATATTCCATGCACATTGAAATACATCACAATGAAGTACAAAATTTTATGCATCCTTAAAAAGTAGTGGCCAATAAAATCCACACTCTAAATTTTTCTCACAATCCTAGAACTAGAATGGTGACCCCCATTAGGTAAGAATTGATAGTGTGATAAAATGCTCTCAAACTTACAATCAGGCACACACTTCCTTAAAATACCATCCCTACACTACTTGAGTAAGATGGGTCATCCCAAAGATAGAACCTCAAAGAATGGAAAAACTTCTTTTTCTCCTCATATCCCTAGTCTTCTGGAAGCTCGCCACAAGACAAGGAGTGCACTATGTTTGCTAACCACAAATCTTTGCTTTGTATGGAAAAGATCTTCTCATTAAGAAATTCTTCCATTATTGGTATGTCTATATCCTTTTCATCAATTGGATTATTCCCTCCATACTTATATGAGAAACCTTGTGTCCCATGACTATTCCCTCACTCACCATCGTATGACACTTTTACCAATTTAAATCCAAGTGAGTGTCCTCGCATCTTTGCAAGACTTCATCTAGACTATCATGGAAGTCCTCAAATGACTCTCTGTACACTGAACAATCGTCCATGAAAACCTCATAACAAAGCTCCACCATATTAGAAAAAATGGCGAGCATACATCTTTAAAAAGGTATCAGTGCATTGCATAAACCAAAAGGCATCCAACGGTAAGTGAATGTGCCATATGGAAAAGTCAAAGTAGATTTCTCTTGGTCCTATGTCTTGATGGCAATTTGATTGTACCCAGAATACTTGTCTTGAAAACAAAAATGAGAGTATCTAGTGAGCGCTCAAGAATTTGATCAATGAAAGGAAGTGGGAAATGATCCTTCAGAGTAGGAGCATTTAAATGATGATATTAAATACAAACTCACAACCCGGTCACCAACCTAGTAGAAATCAATTCATCATTTGAATTTGTGGTGAATGTTATCCCCCCTTTCTTTGGAACCACTTGAGTAGGACTTACCCAATTAGAGTCAGACATAACATAAATTACACCTACTGACAAAAGCTTATCCACCTCTTTCTTCACTGCCTCAGTCATGATGGGATTGAGACACCTTTGAGGTTGCATGATCGACTTGGGTCCTTCTTCTATGCAGATCTTGTGTTGGAAAAAACTATGGGAGATCCACTTGATGTCTTCAACTCAAGATCTAGAGGACTTAGTAAAGATGGGACCAATGGTAGTGGAGGTGGTCCTAAGTCCTCATAATGCCCAATGTAGTAACAAAATAATGCCTTGAGAAACGAGACACACACCTCCAAGGAACGATATCGGGTGTAGTCATCCACCACAAAGGCACGCTTCCAAAGGCAACTATGGATATGTTTGCATAAGGGTGGAAGAAGTTGTCTCATTAATTACCACTGGGCAATATTCCTCCTCTTCATCATTAGGATATTGAATCACCTTAGCCAATGAAATCTCCTTTGTATTATCCAGGATGTCCGCTTCCAGTGTGCCTTTGTGAACTTGTGTCATCACATGAGCCATTTCTAGGAATGGCTTCCCTAGAAATAAGGACACTTGTCCTTGGACCTGCTACAACATGTGACACTATGCCTTCTCCTTGGTCGTTTGTGTAGTTTCTTGCTTCTTGATTTCAAAGTAGTCTTCTTTGATTCCAATGTCAGTCTTCCTCTTTCCATCTCTAAGATCATGTCCTATGTGGCTTGAAATGGCCTCCCTAGTAGTAGTTCATTGACTTCATCATCCTACATCTCCATTGCCACAAAATCTGCTAGAAATACAAATATCTCCACCTTGACAAGAACATCCTCAAAAATGTTATATGGCCTGACCATTGAGTTGTCTGGTAGTTGTACTGTCATATTGATCCTTTTAGACTCCTTAAGTCCTAGCTTCTTGAAGGTAGTCAAGGCCATAAGATTGATAGTAGCCCCTGAGTCGCATAAAACTTCCCCAAACTTGGTCCTTCTGATGTAACATAAAATTTTGAAGAAGTTTGCATATTGCCTTTTCGATGGTAGTTTTTCCAGAATGAAAGCACTAACCTACTCATTCAACACCATTACATTTAAGTATGTTATCCTCCTCTTCTTATTGATTATGTCCTTCAGAAATTTTTCATAGGAAGGAATCTGCTCAATTGCATCAATCAGCAGAATGTTGACATGAAGCTTTCTAAAGCTGTCTAGAAACTTCTAAAATTGTTGGTCAACTTTCTTTGCCTTCAAGATGTTTGGGAAGGACACCAATGTCACCAAATTCCTTTTATGAGGTGGAACGTATGCTTCCTTCTAGTTCATGAGTTTCATTATCTGATGTCTTGTCCTCTATTGTAGTGTTTGGCTCAACTATATCAGTAATCATTGTTGGGACTGCGTCACCTACATTTTCCTTTGCCTCTGAACTTGTCCTCTTTTCATTCAGCACTTTCTTCCCACAACAAAGTAACACTGCCTATACATGTTGGTTTCCAAATGTTAGGTCAGTATTTCCTAAGAACCCCTGTTGGCTGGGTTTTTTCAAAGAAGCCACTTCTATTGCTATTTGAGACATCTGAGTCTCTATACTACAGATTTATTCTAATTGATTTTGTAGTTTCCTTTGGGTCTGACCCACGATCATTTCAGTTTGATTAACCAACTTACCTAGCATGTCTTCAATGCAATGTATTTTACTAGGACCCCTATCCTATTGGCATTATTGTTGTGTACCAACCTAATGTGGCTTATCTTGCTGTTCTTGGGATAGGTACTTCTGAAATTATTGGGATCCTTCCTCCAAGAATAATCATTTCGCCTATAATTCTGTTATCGTGTGAGCATGCACTCTTTTTCCTCTCCTCCATAGGAATTTCCATCCTTCTGATATAGCTTCTTGGCTATGAGGTCAAGCTTTTCATTCATTATGTGATGGCCTTAGACTCTCCAAAACTTTTAATGGTTGTTGGACATTCTCTTGGAAAAAAAACCAAAATAGCACACTTTGACAAAAAAAATATTCTAGGTATAGCACATGTTTGAAAATAATTCCAAAGAGAGCCCACTTTAGTCAAAAAAACACCATTTGAATTGGCATATTTAAAGTCCCAGATGTGAAAGTACCATTCATTTTGGATCTTTTAATAACAAATAATAAAAAATAAAGAAAAGAGTGAAAATGCCAAAGCAAAGGGCGCTTTCACCCTATGAATCTTCTACTTGTTGCCTGAAGTTGTAAATTTTTATGACCAACTTGTTCATCTTCTGAGGTGGGAAATAACACTCACAGAACACATCTATCATCCCCTCCCATGTTTCTATTGACTCGAGTGGGAGATTAAGGAACTAGGACTTTGCATTGTCTGTAAGTGAAGATAGGAACAACTTCAAGTAGATGATTGTTGCTGGCACTCTATCAAACTTCACCATGTCACAACTCTCAACAAAATTGTTGATATGAGTCATCAGGTCTTCTGCGTTGTGGCCATGGAAAGCATGTCACTTCACCAATGCCACCAAGCTAGGGTTTATCTTGTAGATGCCCAAATTTATAGACAACATTTCAAGTGGGCCCAATTATATTGTTGTAGATGAAGCCTTGATCTTTTCCTAGATGCTCTGCTCTTCTACTTCTGTGTCAGCCATCTCTACTAGTTGTTCTGGTTGTTCTTCTAGAGGTATCAGAGTTGTCGGTGGTGGGGTTGGAATGAGGCCTCCTAAAGAGTCATTGTATTCTTGTTCTCTACGTAAGAGTTCTACCTGGCTAGAGCTTTGTGGAGTTGACTCTCCATAGTTGTTTGCTCAAGTCTGAACCATGCGCTATCACCTTAAAATAATGAAATTAGTGTGTGAAATAGATATTAGTGATTGAATAAATATTTAGAAATCATCTTAGGAATGTTGAAAGTGAAATAAAAAAATGTGGCCTACAGTGGCCGGTCACAACACTCGTAGTGTTGGACACACTGTTTTCCCTGCAATAGTGCCAAAAACTTGATGTAGCATAAACTACACCTCAAACTCAAGTATATGTATCAATGTAATACAAGCCTAAAGAGGCTCAGATGTCGAACACAGGGAAAATGTGTATCCAAAAACTACTACTAACAATGACCTAATCAGCTAGGCCGAAGGAAAAGAGTGAATTGGTTTAATTAATAACTAATTTACAAGAATTAAAACTAAGATTAAAGATTGTGATCACAGTTGGAATGAATTCCTTAGGATTGTGGTTTCACCACGATTTACATTGCAATTAACATTATTTCATTAGTATTAATCTCTCCTAACCCTAGACAAAGAGACTTGAAGCAATAATTACCCACTCTCATGGCATAATTCACTACCTAACCTAATACCAATCCCACTCACATAGCACTTGTGTTTTTAGTTAAGTGCTTCACTGAAAACACTAGATTATTCTCTTCACATTTGTAAGCCCCTTTTTCAAGGTGTGATATAAAACATGTAATGTTATAAATTTTCAATCCCTTATTCCCTCTTTCGAAGAAATTAACGGTCTAAATAATTACCTATGGTGATGAAGCATGGATAATTTGTGACACTCTCATAGAATTATGTCCAAAAATTTAGAGAAACATGTATATGAAACCATAATTGTCAATTACAATGCAAAACTAGACTACACCGGGATCCTAAGGAAGAGGGGATTAGCCCCACATGATTTTGAATTGCTTTACACATGGAAAAAGAAGTAGAGAAGGGAGAAAACATAAAGAACAAGGAAAAACCCTAGAGAAAGATGATAAGGAAGGTTCCTCCTAATGAACACGGTGAATTTCCCTCTTTCGACTGCAAATCGGGCCACCAGAAGTGCACAAACCACCCAAAATGTAGCTTTCTCCTATCCTCTCTCTTCTCTACTCTCCACTGTCATACAACTGAATGGAACCTAATATTAGGTATGGACGAACTCCCCCTAAGTCATATACATGACTTAGGGTGTCATTAATTATCAGCCGTCTGATTAACAACATTTTCAAATCTGCCTGATCCCATTGTGTTGTACTAACATTTGGGTGTCGGTAGTATTGACTCTCTCGGTAAGTTGAGGCCACCTATGAAGTTGTCGGTAGTATTGAGTTGACGTCAGTAGTACTGAAACTTCTCGAGATTATCTAAGTCATCCCTATGACGTTGTCGATAGTACTGACTTCTTCTGATCGGTACTACCAAGTTTTCTCAAGTTGATTGTTCCTTTGTGAGCAAGTGTCGGTACCACAAACAGGAAGGTTGGTAGTACCAAGCTGTGTAGTTTCTTGTTGATGCACCTAAAATACAAAAAAAATGAACATAAGCTCTGAAATAATAATGAATCTAATAGGAACATTAAAAATACATTTATTAGATGCAATTAAGTATTACATGATAACATAATAAATATTGCACAAAAGATATCAAAATGAACAATAAGTGCACAAAAATCCATAATAAATAGTATGTCAAAACAACAATTATCCAGTGCTCAAACTCCCGTAAGCTTAAATGTTTCTCGTCCTCGATTAACATACCCTCAGATCTATTTGAGACAAGTCAGCAAAAGGACACAAAATATGAATTTCCATTCTCAACTATCCCCACCTGGCAGTCCCAAACCGGCCTTTACTGACCATGAACAATCAACTACTCTCAAGTGACCAAAAATATCCATAAAAGACGTCCACTCTTAGATGAGTGAAACACTGTCAGTTGAGTAGTTAATATCAAAGCCAATATGGCATTTGCTTGGTGCACCGTGTGATTCCCTATCTACATTACCCTTTCCTAACTACCAACTACTTGGAAGTAGTTCTCCTGATAGGAATGAATGAGTAGATCAATCATATATGTGGCCTACAAATAGGAGCAATGGATAGAATGAAATAGGTGGCTTATGAAGAATCACAAGTAACATCTGAATCATTTATGCAAAAATAAAACATGATGAACCTATATGGAAAAGATAATGAGAAATGTATGAATCCTAATGCCTAATATTATGGGTGAAATGATTCATGTATCAAAAATCTCATCAAATGGATGAGAGTGAAAAAAAGAAGAAAATACATCATGTGAATGTTTCCTACAAAGTCTTGATTTAGAAAACCTCACAATGGAAAGAAAAATAAGAGTGTCAAAGAAGAAGTAAGTAGAAGCATGTCTCCTACAAAGTCTTCATTTAGAAACAAGATATGAAATATGTTTTGATAGGGAATATATAATTTTGTGCTATGTTGTTCTAGGAGATTGAGTTGCTTGGCCAAATTAGGAAGTAAGTAAAAAGTGATGCTATGAGGGTGAGGATAGACATGTTGTTAGTATCAATTGAAATTATTTGTGATATTATTTCTTGAGGACAAACAAAGATTCAAGTCTGTGGTATTTTGATGAATGCATATTCATCACACTTTTATATATCTTTCATATTCTTTTTTATTGGTACTTATCTCATTTTTATATAATTTTCTAGAATAAATTGCAATTGACCAACTTATTGATTAAATATCCACGTTCATATCTTTTTCATGTGTGTTTTGCAGATTTTTCTTCAAAGTGTAAATCTGACCATCTCAGTAGTCGACTCAATCGGATCATACACTGAAATGGCCATTTCATTTGCAAAAAGAAGGTGCACATCAAGCCCAAATGGGCATCTCACTGGCCTAGACGATTTTCTTGAGCATTCCAACTTTCAACCATCTCACCTTCCCCACCTTGGCTCAGTCCTTCAATATTCACTATCTCAGTCACAAAATGATTGTTCCATGAGTCCCAGATGCTCATCTAGGAACAACCAAACGATCGTTCCATTCACCCAAATGGTCGTCTTAGGTCGCTTCATGATCAAGTCACATTTAAGCAAAGTGTTGCACCCTGCCTAGGGTTTCTCCCTTGGCTCGTGCACACTCTAGTGCCAATCATGCATCTCATTTCTCAGACATATGGTTCAATGCTTACTTCATGAATGAACATTCAAATAAGTGCCACCACGCTAGTATTAGGGTTTTAACTTGCTGCCGAAATGTTCGTGCCACCTCACCTCCCAACTGACCGAATTGGGTTGTGAAATGGTTAGCTTGCACCATGTAGACAGTAAATTTCACCAGTTTCCACTCTTATTTTCTTCTCCCCCCTTTAGGGTTTCCACCCCTCCTTCCCCTATAAAAAAGAGGGGGGACTCTACAAGAAAAAGGGATCCATTTTTTTATACTTGCAAATTATATTTGAGAAATTGTTATTTCAATTCTTTCATGTGTAATCTTCTAGTTCTTCAATAAAATTAGTTTTATTCTCAGATATCCAATTCTCATTATTTTATTTCTTGATCTTCTTTGGGAACAAAGAATTAAGGAAGATATACATTTAGTTGTCACTAGCTAAAGATCTTTTGGGTTCTTTTCTCCTCTAGTCTATGTCTTGCTTCCTTTCCTCCTTTGTTCTCTTTTTCCTTTAATGAATCGTGAGTAGTTTTATATCCCCATGGCCATGTTGTAATATAGATCAATTTCCTATTTGATTCTATTCAGAATATGGTTTTTATCTTGGATAATCACCCGTTTAAACAATTTTATCTCTTATTTACATCGTACTTTAGTCTTAGGGAATGTGACCGTGGAACCCAAGACTCAGAACAACCAACCAAATACATAAGGATCTAGATGTGACCATGAAAAGATCGTAATTGGATGATCAGGCTAGGAATTGTTATCGTCGGGGCCAATGGGTTCACGAGGAGGTCTTCTTTTGTAGAGACATTTACAAATGTTTTTACATACCCTCTCCTATCTCATTTTATCATATGGATTCCATCGATCTTGTTTCACACCAGCCATTTTGGTAAAATCCATAGCCTCGACATCTTTTCCCTTTGATTCAAACTCATTTTTCTAAACCTTTTGCTTTGAATCACTTCTTTTACTTACTTGAAACTTACTTCTCTTTCTCAGATAACTCTCTTTTATTGTTCTAACCAAAACTCTTTCTTTTGTACTTATTATAAATTTCTTTTACTTGTTCTTAGCATAATTTTCTTTCATTGCCACTTTACTTCATTGTTCTAGTGTAATCAACAAACCATCAAACTATGGATCTTTACTTTCTGCAATCTTGTTCATAAGTGATTTGGGTTGGTATTTCAATCTTGATAACATTGTATGAGGATCGGCCCTTTCTATACTAGGAAGGTCAAACTCTAGGATTAAGATCCTAGATTTTGGTGCACGAGAGGACAAATATATGTAGGGTAGAAACTAGGGGGGAGGTCTGACCCAATATGCAATCCAATTGGGGTTCCATCCCAAAACCAATTAGCAATGGGTGGAGTAGCCCAATGTCCTATATTTGGGCACACATATCCACAAGTAGGCAATGTGGGACTAATTTCATTCACACATGACTTAACAATCTCCTTCTCATGTGTGAGTCCATAAACTCCCCTGGAAAGCCCATCATATACACCACACTACATAGGCCCAGAGCACAGCCTGATAGTGTATTGACAAAGGTGCAAATCCCCAATCCCAAACTAGGCTCTGATACCACTAGTAGGGGAGATATTGAGGGGGGAATGTTTGACCTAATATACTATCTAGTTGGAGTTCCATCCCAAAACCATTTAGTAATGGGAGGAATTGTTGGATGACTTATTTTTGGGTGCACATCTCCAAAAGCATGCAATGTGGGATTAAATTCAATCACACATGAATTAACAATCTCCCTCTCATGTGTTAGACCTTAAACTCTCCCTCGAAAGGTCATCAATTGTACCACACTACGTAGGACCAGAAAACATCCTGATAGTGTACTTCAAAGGTGCAAAGCCCCAACCCTGAACCTGACTCTGATACCACTTGTAGGGGAGAAACTGAGGGGGGAAGGTCCAACCCAATATATAATCCAGTTGGGGTTTCATCCCAAAACCAATTGGCAATGGGTGGTGTATCCCAAAGTCTTATATTTAGGCACACATCTCCACATCCAGACAATGTGGGACTAATTTCATTCAGACATGACTTAACAGTCTCCCCCTCATATGTGAGCCCATAAAATCCACCTGAAAGATAATTAACTACATCGTTACAATATTGGCACAGTCACACAACCCAATATTGTATCTCACAAAGGTGTAGCCCAAGCCCAAATTGGGATCTGATACCACTTGTAGGGGAGAAGCTAAGGGGGGAAGGTCCAACCAATTTGGATTACCATCCCAAAACCAATTGGCAATGGGAGGATTAACCCATTATCTCTATATTTAGGCAATGTGGGAGCTCTAATACCACTTAAATGGGTTGTTGTAGGTCAATTATAATATATAATAACTTACACATGTGAACGAGGTACACAAAAATTGAATATGTATACACAACACAACAACGTAATAGGAAAGATTTGTATGCAAGAACAAATAAAATAAACATGAACAAACAACCACAAGAACACTAATATTTATGTGGAAAACCCCCACAATGTGAGGGAGAAACCACGAGGTCAAACCCCGATGGAGAAATCCACTAATGAGGAATACAGATAAATAGGAAGAAATATAAATTTACCAACTCGGTAGGTCATCACACCAAAAAGGTATCCTGCAAAAACTCCCCCTTGTAGAGAATACCCAAGTAGATAGAGATAATTTCAGTGGAGAAGTCAGTAGTAGAGACTAGAGAAGATAACTAGAGTAGCAAAGCCCTCCTTTTCTTGTTCCCCTTCCTTTCTTTCTTCCTTATCTTTCTTCTTTTCATCATGTATGTAGTGGATTAGAAAGGTTGTAGCTTCTCTTTAATCTGTTCTTACAGATGTATGCTTTATGACTAATAGCTTGGTGTTATATATAACCCACTCATGGCAGCAATACATGTCGTAACGGGTTTCACATCATTAGGTTGCAACCAAGAAGGTTGTAGGCGAAACAATCTCCCCCTCCAGCCCAAAGGAGAGACCGTCCTCTTGACTCCTCAGTTGGAGTCTAGTCCGAAGAGCTCCTTACATATATCAAGCTTCTTTGTAGGAACTGCCTTTATCAACATGTCTAAAAGATTTTCGTTGGTGTGAACTTTCTTCAAATTGAACTGGTCATCACTAATAGCTTCATGCAACCAATGGTGTCTCAGATCAATATGCCTTGTCCTAGAGTGAAAAGAAGAATTCTTGCTCAAGTTCATGGCACTCTGACTGTCATAGTAGATAATATACTCATCTTGTATAAAACCTAGCTCTTGTAAGAAACATTTGAGCCAAACTATTTTTTTCCCTGCTTCACAAGTTGTGATATATTCTACCTCAGTAGTAGATAAAGCAACACATTTTTGCAATTTAGACTACCAGCTAATAGCTTACCCTATAAAAGTGAATAGGAAAACTTGATGTAGACTTCTTATGATCAAGACCACCTTTTAAATTTTTATCTATGAAACTTATAAGAATTGGTGGTGACACTCAAAAGAATAAACAAGCACTAGATGTACCTCTCAAATATTTTATTTTCCATTTAACAACATTCCAATGATCTTTACCTTGGTCAGATAAAATTTTGCTAGTCACACCAACTACATGTGCAATATCAGGTCTAGTACACACCATAGCATACATTAGACTTCCTATTATGGAAGAGTAGGGTATGTGAGCCATCTCTTTCTTTTGTTGATCAACATAAGGAGATTCTTTTCTACTCAGTCTGAAATAATTGGCTTAGGGAGTCTCAAATGGCTTTGCCCCCTTCATGTTGAACCTATCAAGTACACACTCAACATATATCTCTTGTTGAACCTATCAAGTACACGCTCAACATATATCTCTTGTGACAACTAAAGTTTCTTTACTTTTCTATCATGCTTGATGTCAATGCCAAGAATCTATTTGGTTGGTCCCAAGTCTTTCAAGTCAAAAGATTTAAACAATTCCTTCTTCAACTTGGTTATCATTTGAGAATCTTTGCCAACAACCAACATATCATCAACATAAATCAAGAGAATGATGAAACTATTGCCTAAAAATCTTCTGAAGTAAACACAGTGATCTGCATTTTTCCTGTGGTAACCTTGTTTTGGCATAAATGAAACAAACTTTTTATACCACTTGGTGCTTGTTTCAGCCCATAGGGATTTTTCATAAATCTACAAACCATGCGTTCTTTGCCTTTCACTGCAAATCCTTCAGGTTGCTGCATATAGATCTCTTCCTCTAGCTCACCATGGAGGAAGGTTATCTTTGTAGGTAAATACAACATCAGATAGGCAGTGGAAACAAAAAACAATTCTTACATATTTCTCATTAACTAGCAGATTGCATCAATAACGATGTAATGGAAAGGATGGTTTCACAAAGATATACCTGGTCTTGGAGCAAGTCTAATGACAATCCTCGTAGATGTAGATGTGCACTCTTGGATGGTGTCTGTGCAACTCCTGGTTGCACTGAGACTCGTATGACTGCTCTTCCACAGACAACAGACTTGAACATCATCATCTACAGCAGCTCCTCTTGTCACATACTACTGACTGACGTTGTCCTCCTTAGTGATGGGAAAATGCCACCTAACCTCTAGAGAAGTCCACATGGACCAACTAAAACTCATACCATCCTACTAGAATGGATAGTAATGAGTTGTTCCTCCTGTTGGTGTACTAGTCACCAACCTGCTCTCTCATACAATGATCCTCAGTTCTTCTCTCCCTTACTATCCCTCCCTAGTCGGATAGGACTTGTTTGGGCTCTCTTGTTTACCACAACCAGAGAGGACAACAATTATCAACGTAATTGATTCTCAATTGTCTATGTTGTGCTCTGGGAATCCACTAATACCCCTCTATTTATAGGTGGTGTGACAAAGTGAATTTTCACCAGTCCTTGCTAAAATTACTATTTTGCCCTCATTATACCTACTAATGGTCCCAAATTATTTTTTCTTGTCTTCATAATCATTATTGAGACCCAAATCCAAAATTTGGTGATCAATGTGGATTTTATACACATTATAACACCTTAAATGCGATAAATTGATCACTTTGTCCAATGAAGTAAATTTGTCCATCAAACTTCATAATTTGGTTCTCAAACTTTTTATAGATTTTCTCCACACTTTTGTGAAGCTATGGTCCAAATTTCATCTCATTTGGACATTCCTACAACTGTCTACAAATTGTTGAACTTTTGCACCTAAAAACCCATTTTATTGCCTTTATTTGCCCTTTTGTTGGCTAATCCAAGTCAGCGATCTATACAAGGGAACCAGGGTGATTGATGGCCCTTGGATCTGCCTCTCTCTGATGCAAGCCTGATCCATTGGCTACGAGGTCATCATCAACCTCCCGCAACCACCGAGGAGGTGTCTTTATGGCCAAGACTTACAAACTTGCGCCTAAGACCGCGATTCGAAATTCCAACCGAGAGGGAACGCTCATTTCATGAATTCAAACTGATTTAATCCTAATTTGACCGCCTTTCATGCTCTGTCCAACCACAAAAATGAGTTCTTTTCTACCCCCTCTCACTCCGGTGAGTATAGCCGCCACCCCAACCTCGATCTAGTGTTAACCTTATCTAAGTCCTATATAAACCCCTCACCCAAAGGATCGTTGTTGTTATCCATCATGAGGACACCTTGCATTCTCACTCTCCCACGGCCTACTTCACCCTCATTTTCTCATTGTCATTCTCTTCTTGTGCAGTGCCACCACACAACCCATTCTGGACGTGCCTCATCCGAGCAACCTCTCCCCTGCCTTTGGCTCCCATATAGTCCGTGGGCCAAGCCGCAATCGGGCGCCGTTCTTCCTACCACCATTGGTCCCTCCTGCTCCCAAAGCCCCTCCACATCGGCAAGCTCCTCCACCTCCTTTCTGGATCATGGGGTAAAGCCAGAGCATAAGGGACAGGAGTCCCGACCTACCGGTTCAAGGGGAAATTCCCCGGTCCAAACAAACCATTAGAGAACTAGAAAATCAAAGAAGAAACCACCTGAATTGAAGGCTTGAACCGGTCCAGCAAGTGAGCAAGCCACCTCACCCATGTGGGAAAATCTAGGCCATCCAACTGACATCCAACGACCCTTGTTTTTCCGTATTAAGGTATTTTACCTCCTCTCTGCTCGAAATTGCAACTAATGATCAGATCTAGTTTTAATTGTAGAAAATACATCCTAGCTCCAAATATTATTAACAAGTAGTCAATTTTGATCAGAAAAATCCAATTAATCAAATAAAAATACTTTTGAAATTTGATTCCAAGTTGTGCTCACTGATATATTTAAATCTAAATCTCTTGCTTACATAATTAGTCTAAATAACTCTATTTGTGGTTAATCTTGACTAAATGTTGAAAACCCTAGATTTGGACTCTGATGATTATCTTGTAACCTAGATCTCATATATTTGAATCATCTACTCTTGAAAATGAATCAATAGTGATCTAGACCTTTTTACTAGATTCAATCTTGATTATGATGAATATGAGTAATCTTGATATTGATCTTAATCTTGCTAAACACTTGATATGCTTTGACCCACATCAACCTGATTTGGAATTCTAATTATATTAAGTATCATGATGATGACTCAAATATTGATGATAATAATTAGGGTTAGCAAATATATTCCTAAAATACCTAGGTAGATCATCCATCCTCGAATATGATTGACACTTGAGTAAATATTGAAATCTAGATATAATGTTGACTATAAATAAATGATCTACCTTAGGGATGAATAGGAATGGAAAACCCTAATCTGGTGTACTTGGTATTGGTGTATAATATGATCTTGACCCTCTATCCATATCTTGATTGACCCTAGGAACTACTTGAGACCTTGATCTTCTACTCTTTTTGATCTATACTCGAAATCTTCGGTGAAAGGTACACTATTATATAACTCCTCCTTGATTGTATTGAAGATACTTTTGTGTATCTCTTGATCGTATGCTTGGCTATTTATTTGGATGAGATATTGTTCCCTATTATTAGTCTTCTATTTTTCTATACTATATTTTGAAAAACATGAAAACATAAATTGCATGCCCATTATGACTTCCTATATGTTGATAATGATGATGATATTGATAATGTTAATATTGAGTACAACAACCCCCTCATTTGGAGGTGGGACTTGTACATTGGTTTCCTATGTTCCTATGGTGAGAAGGAGCCTAGTGACCTTCCCCATCGTGTTGGGGTAATAGAGTCACAAAATATATAAGCATGCTTCTCGAATTACAGCATAATGGGAACTCGTAATAAAAGTTGAATTGCTTGAAAAGCTTGTCGAATAAATGTTGGATTTGCAAATTGTTTGTTATTCTTTTGAATATAAGTCCTGCCAAGTATACTTATTTTTCGTATAAAGTTTTTTACTTGATTTTGATAGTGTATCATGCAATTGCATGATTGTGTCTTGTTTTCTTGATCTTAGGCATTACAAATGGAATATTGAATAAGATCGCTTCCGCACTCATACACTCTGATGACAAAGATAGATCAAATATATCTCCATATTGGGTTTTTGTTCTTTAATTATCCCATTTTTTACTTATTTACTTCTTATTGTATATGCCAGTGTGTTAGATCCTATTGGGCCACTCAGGTACGGGCACTTCAATCCTTTTACTACTGTCTAGGCAGTGGGATTGGGATTAGGGTAATAACAGTTCCATGACAGTTGGTATCAGAGCTTACACACTCTCATATACTTGAAGTAAATAATTTCTCAAGTCTCTCACACCCAACAAACCCTAAAGTCCATAATGGTGAAAATTGAGGTGTCTAGGTTCGGGGTCCTGGCATAATTTCTCCTATCCATCTTCATGGTGGCTGAGATCCCCTGCTCTACATGGCCTTAATTGATCCAGAACTAGACCTAAAGGTTCTCTTGTGAAACCCTAGAGAGTCTTCTAGCATCTCATCTCTTCCTTAAGGACAAACCTAAGCCACCCATGTATATGAAGACTAGGTAGTCTTCTCATCTCCCCATGTGGTCCTTTCTTGTGACCTTTTACCACATGATGTCTCGATTATGGGTAGCTTATGCATGGGAATAATGAATATCGCTAAATCTTGAAAGTTGATACCATGATCTGACCTAAATTTGAAAACTCAATTTTGATCAATGAAAACTTTGAAATAAAATATTCATGCTTGACCCTTCATGAAAAACCCAATATAATCAAAACTAGACTACATTCTTTCTATGTTGAGGTAAATCTTGATATGGTGAAATAAGAAGGATTTATACCTTATTGTGGATAAGGTCCCTATTTGATTAAGCCTATGTTGACCTATTATTGACTACAACCTCAACCATAGTTAGGCAAACTTTTTCCCTATTTAATACACATCATGATTATGCCATCAAATTATTAATCTTATGACTCACAACATCATGATTTAAGACTATGATGCAAAAAGTAGTTTCCTATTGACTATTGATTCTTTTTTTTCAAACATGATTTTGATATAATGAGCATGGACCTAAATCATGCACCTATTTCCAAATTATATCACTACCTTGATCATGAAAGGAAAGGAATGCAGCTATTGCCTAGACTTTGTAACATTATGACATTATTGCCCTATTATGATCTTGAATTTTGATTTTATGACCTTGTAAAACATGCTTTGATCGTTGATTTTCTCCCTGTTTGAATAAGCTTGATGGATAATGACTAATGTTGGTAATGTGTCAGATTAGGTGGTAATTGACTCATGAATCCCCTAACCTAGGTCACATCCCTATTACGACTACCTCTAAGTTTTCACCCTATTGATTATTTAGAGTTTGGAAAGGTATTCCCTTCCACCCTATTTTGATTGGTTGACCTAAGCCTAATAGGTTAAACCCATGGTTGTTACTTGATCTTGAATATTGATTTAATAATGATCTTGATATATGACAATATTGACTGTAGCTTGTGGTTGACTTCCGAGATAGACCTAGGTGTAGATCATTCATCAACCTTGGAAACCATGATAATGAAATTTTGTCATGTTGATCAAATATTTCTTGAATATTGTTGCTAGAAATTGAATATAGATGAGTGATCTCCCCTAAGGTCTAAATAGGAATATAAACCCTAGCTTTGGAATTGTTATACATATGATCAAATTCCGGACCTATAACTTTTGATGCTTACAATATCGACTCTTGATACTGATATATAATATTGTGACTCATGATTATCAAATCTCGTTAATGATACAAATCCTATGATCACACTATTTGGATATTAAGATATATGACTAAAGGCTTCAAAATCCCAAATCTTGAAATTTTGAAATGATGACTATGTTGACACTCTCGATTTATGGATTAGGGTTTAGCTCTCATTAGGACTAGGGTGGGACCTCCCATTGATTTTGGAGCTCAAAATTTTGATATTGAAAGTATGATGTTGTCTCGAAATGTTGAAATATAAAATATCAAATCATGGATTTATAACCCCACCTAGGCCAATATAGAAGCTAGGACCCTAAGATATTGGAATAGAGAGTCACCTTGTACACTTGATTCAATGACTCTATTTGTTTGACCTAAAATATGATCTCTCCGAATTTGTGATCAATAAGATGCGCTCGATATTTATGAATCATATGATGTCTTTGAACTCAATTGCTCGATGATGAAATGATGTTAGTACCAAGTTGATTATGATATAGAACATGGAATCTCAATTATGGTTTTTGGGAATAATTGAAGTTTGAGGACATGATTTTGATTTTATAGTTGATGATGTTCTAGTAATTGAGGATATGATCTAGATTTGAATAATTCTAAACTTAAGGATATTTTGAATTTTGGGGACAAAATTCCTTTTAAGGAGGGAAGGATGTGACAAAGTGGATTTTCACCAGTCCTTTCTCAAATTACTATTTTTCCCTCATTATACCTACTAATGGTCCCAAATTATTTTTTCTTGTCTTCATAATCATTATAGAGACCCAAATCCAAAATTTGGTGATCAATGTGGATTTTATACACATTATAACACCTTAAATGCGATAAATTGATCACTTTGTCCAATGAAGTAAATTTGTCCATCAAACTTCATAATTTGGTTCTCAAAATTTTGGTAGATTTTTTCCACACCTTTGTGAAGCTATGATACAAATTTCATCTTATTTGGACATTCCTACAACTGTCTACAAATTTTTGAAGTTTTGCACCTAAAAACCCCTTTTATTGCCTTTATTTGGCCTTTTGTTGGCTAATCCAAGTCAGCGATCCATACAAGGGATCCGAGGTGACTAATGGCCCTTGGATCTTCCTCTCATGAATCCAAGCCTGATCCAGTGGCTGCGAGGTCATCAACAACCTCTCACAATCAGCGGGGAGGCGCAATCAACGGGGAGGTGTCTTGATGGCCAAGACTTGCAAACTCGTGCCTAAGACTGCGATTCAAAATTCCAACTAAGAGGGAATGCTCATTTCATGAATTTGAACTGATTTAATCCTCACTTGATCGCCATTCATGCTCAGTCCAGCTGCCAAAATGAGTTCTTTTCTTCCGCCTTTCACTCCGGTGAGTACAACCGCCACCCCAACTTCGATCTAGTGCTAACCTAATCCTAGTCCTATATAAACCCCCCCAAAGGATCGTTGTTGTTATCCATCATGAGGACACCTTGCATTCTCACTCTCCCACTACCTACTTCACCCACATTTTCTCATCGTTGTTCTTTGCTTGTGCAGCGCCGCCGCACAACCCACTCTGGGAGTGCCTCATCCGAGCAACCTCTCCCCTGCCTTTGGCTCCCATGTAGTCCGTGAGGCCAAGCCACAATCGGGTGGCGTTCTTGCTACCACCATTGTCCCCTCTTGCTCCCAAAGCCCCTCCACAGCAGCAAGATCCTCTGCCTCCTTTCTAGATCGTGGGGTAAAGCCAGAGCATAAGGGACAGGAGTCCCGACCTACTGGTTCAAGGGGAAATTCCCCGGTCCAAACAAACCATTAGAGAACTAGAAAATCAAAGAAGAAACCACTTGAATTGAATGCTTGAACCGGTCCAGCAAGTGAGCAAGCTACCTCACCCATGTGGGAAAATCTAGGTCATCTAAAGAACATCCAACGACCCTTGTTTTTCCGTATTAAGGTATTTTTTCCTCCTCTCTGCTCGAAATTGCAACAAATGATCAGATCCTGTTTTAATTGTAGAAAATACATCCTAGCTCCAAATATTATGAACAAGTAGTCAATTGTGATCAGAAAAATCCAATTAATCACTTAAAAATACTTTTTAAATCTTATTCTAAACAATGCTCACTGATATATTTAAATTTAGATCTCTTGCTTACATAATTAGTCTAAATAACTCTATTTGTGGTTAATCTTGACTAAATGTTGAAAACCCTAGATTTGGACTGATGATTATCTTGTAATCTAGATCTAATATATTTGAATCATCTACTCTTGAAAATGAATCATTAGTGATCTAGATCTTTTTACTAGATTCAATCTTGATTAGGATGAATATGAGTAATCTTGATATTGATCTTAATCTTGCTAAACACTTGATATACTTTGACCCATCAACCTGATTTGGAATTCCAATTATATTAAGTATCATGATGATGACTCAAATATTGATGATAATAATTAGGGTTAGCAAATATGTTCCTAAAATACCTAGGTAGATCATCCATCCTCGAATATGCTTGACACTTGAATAAATATTGAAATCTTGATATAATGTTGACTATAAATGAATGATCTACCTTAGGGATGAATAGGAATGGAAAACCCTAATCTGGTGTACTTGGTATTGGTGTATAATATGATCTTGACCCTCGATCCATATCTTGATTGACCCTAGGAACTACTTGAGACCTTGATCTTCTACTCTTGTTGATCTATACTTGAAATCTTCGGTGAAAGGTAAGCTATTATATAACTCCTCCTTGATTGTATTGAAGATACTTTTATGTATCTGTTGATCATATGCTTGGCTATTTATTTGGATAAGCTACTGTTCCCTATGATTAGTCTTCTGTTTTTCTATACTATATTTTGAAAAACATGAAAACATAAATTGCATGCCCAATAGGACTGCCCGTATATTGATAATGATGATGATATTGATAATGTTGATAATGTTGATATTGAGTACAACAACCCCCACATTTGGAGGTGGGACTTGTACATTGGCTTCCTATGTTCCTATGGTGAGAAGGAGCCTAGTGACCTTCCCCATTGCGTTGGTGTAATAGAGTCAGAAAATATATAAGCATGCTTCTCGAATTACAGCATAATGGGAACTCATAATAAAAGTTGAATTGCTTGAAAAACTTGTCAAATAAATGTTGGATTGGCAAATTATTTGTTATTCTTTTGAATATAAGTTCTGCCAAGTATACTTATTTTTCTTATAAAGTGTTTTACTTGATTTTGATAGTGTACCGTGCAATGGCATGATTGTGTCTTGATTTTCTTGATCTTAGGCATTACAAATGGAATATTGAATAAGATCGCTTCCGCACTCATACACTCTGATGACAAAGATAGATTAGATATATCTCCATATTGGGTTAGTTTGTTATTTAATTATCTAGTTTTTGAGTTATTTATTTCTTATTGTATTTGCCAGTGTGTTAGATCCTATTGGGCCACTCAGGGACAGACACTTCAATCCTTTTACTACTATCTAGGCAGTGGGATTGAGATTGGGGTAAGAATATTTCCGTGACAAGTGGGGTATGGGTCAGGGTTCCCAATATGTACATGAGTTTGTGGGAGTGGAAGGGGCTGGAAGATGTTGAATTTTCTCAACCTGTGACTACTAAAATGTTCATCTAGAAACCCAGGCAATCGTCTGGCACTTTGATATGGTTGTCTCACACTGTGAGACGGTCATTTTGTAGTTTCTCAATTGCATATAAAATTGGAAATTCATTTCCCATTAATGCTAAACATTAATTCCTTGCACCACAAGTATTGTGCAATAAAAAAAAATTGGAAAATTATCTAGAGCCTTCCTCTGGACTAACTAAGAAATCTCACACATAAGAGACAATCATCTCGCTCACTCAGATAGTCGTCTGGTGACCCAAGCTGAGCTGATCGGTTCAACGGAATGAACCAGCCAGCTCACACCTTAGTTTGGGCAGAACTTAGCCAATTCAATTTCTGATCAACCTGACTATCCAAACGGTCTGTCTCAACATTTGAGACAATTGACTGTATTGTCCAAATGGTCATCTCAACACTTGAGACAGTTGTTTGGCTGCCCAAACAGCCGTTTCAACACTTGAATTGACTGTTTGGTTGTAGTCATCTAATTTGTTGCATGAATTGAATACTTAAACACTTTAGTAATCAATCCAATCATCCTTCAAGATTAAATTCCTCTGGTAGATGAGCTCCTATGTGTGTGACCCTATAGGTCCCATATTACATCATTATTGTATGTCTATAACAACTTATGACATCACAAGCAATGAGTGGTGCCTAATCACACAACATTGCTACCCAAGTAAATGGAAAGTTGGAGAACAACTTCAACCTACAATCTGTGTATGGTTTTTAGTGTTTGTATAGTTCCTTTATCACTGATATTTAGATTGAACTAGAGGCATGGAGTAGTCATCCACATTATTATTCCATCTTATTCCTTGAAACAGAGCAGACTGTCTGAGATATATGTAGGCTCAATATCACATATTGACTCACATGTGTCCAGCCGTGCATTTCTCAATCTTGCTAATCTACATGCCTTGGGTATCACACTCACTTAGTAGGGACAAATCCCTTCTCTATCAGTCATAGTTAGTCCCCATGTGTCACAGTCACCCAATCATCACCTTTATGACAACCCATGTTTCATGATTGTGTTTGATTATGTCAAAGCGTACTGAACGACATTTGACAAATGTAGTGATTTCAGGTCTAAGAACCACAAACACAACCATCACTGTGAGAGATGATTATGAATTCCATAATGATGTCTTCCATGTCTCAGTCTCATGGTGGGTCTGTGTGATACATTGTTCCCTAACATGTATATGGTTTGAAATCAGCATATCATGACTAAGGAGATTCTATCATTAAGCAACTCACACTCTGATCTTATGTGTTATTGTTGTCATTTACCTTCCACAATAATACCCGATCAAGGACATAATGAGAATGTATATACTCTTAACATTCGTAGGATCTCATTCTTCAAAGTCATGCACTTGAAGACATACATCATTGAGTAATATCATTATCAAGATATTTATTATGTTATTTCATTATCTCATAACTGAACAAACAGAAGAGATTGGAAGCTTGTCTTTATTAATAATCAAATCATTTACATGTTATGCCATTACAATCATCACATGATTGTCTCTCTAGGCATATACACCAATAGTATTTACATCAAGTTGTTCAATATCAAGGACTAAGCTAGTTCTAAAGCCCAAAACATTACAGATGGAAGTCATTTTCACCACTGGAGAAAATATCTTATCAAATTCAATCCCTTATTTTTGTCCAATGCCTTTCACCATGAGTTTGGCTTTGTATCTCACACTATTGTTATTCTCATCCTTCATTAGCTTGAAGACCCACTTGTTCTTTCAGGCTTTTCTACCTTCAGGAAGCTTGCATAACTCATAGATAATTTTTCTTCAATGAGCTCATTTCATCTTGCATTGTATGCAACCACTTTTCATTTTCCTTATTAGACTTCACTTCCTCATGGCTTTCTATCTCCCCCTGTTCTGTGATCAATTATCAATCTAAATCAAAATACCAAATAGATGTCCTTTTCTCTCTAGTAGACCTTCTCACATGTAGATCTACTGGATCTACCTATTGGGGTCATTCCCCCTGCTCAGGAGCCTCCTAGTCTTGGACATCATGTACACCAGGATCATCCTCTACAATATCATGAGGGATCTCATCATACTCAATCTACTCTTCATCAACATTCTACTAGACTAGAAAGGGAACTAGTGTATCAAACATATAATCATCTAAAATCTACTCAATCTCTATATTCACAATATCAAAATGGATTTGATCCTCAAAGAAGATCACATCTTTGCACCTGACCATCTTTTTATTTTTCGGGTCCCATAGCTTATAGCCAAACTGCTCATCACCATAACCAAGAAAAATACAAGGAGTAGATATGTCATCAAACTTCTTCCTCTGTTCCTTAGGAACATATGCAAATGCATTGCACCCAAACACTCTAAGGTGAGAGTAAGAAGATGGTTTATGTAACGACCACCACCAAACCGACAGCTAAATCATTACTAATTATGCAGAATAATATTAAATAGTGGATTAGAAAAAATTACTAAAATTGAAAACAATTTTGCAAGGAGATCCTCTTCCAGAAAACTCTTACTGAAAGATCCAAATCTTATACATATCATGATTTACATTATACAACCACTATTCCATTTCATCTCAAGTATAACATATAAAAATCGCCCTATCAACACGTGTACTGAAGCAACATAAAATCTTGAGGCATACAAGCCAAAATCTCATATTGCTCATGAAACCATTACAAACTGACTCCAAGGACCTGAGAGTACAGAGATGATACATAGGACTTCTATCTACAAGATGCGAAAGACGATACACTCAACTTATACTATTATTGTTGCCCTACTATTTATTGCCCTTCCTCTGTAGAACGGTCTCTACCTCCTCTTGCACGTCCACCTCAAAATTGTGGATCCCACGGGGTGAAAAAATTGTCCCAACGAGAGATATAACTCTCCTCCAATAATATTATTATCACATATAGACGGTATAAAATCGAGCAGAGGATTCTTTTACATTAATAAGTAGGATGAATCACTATTATAAGAATTACTGAATAATCTCTCTTCTTAAAGTAATACAGCTATAAATGATATAGAAATAAATCATCTATTTGCCTTATAAGGAATATGAAGAACATGTATAATATTTATCTACTAAGATGTATAAAAGTAATAAAGTATCAACCAATGTTTTCCCATATTCGATTCTTAAACAAATATGCCACATGATTGATTACATATTCACATTCTCACTTAAGCCTAGAGGAGATGAGATATAATGCTCATACTCCATACGACCACTAGTAAATCAAAATCAGTATCACACGAGGTCAGTGGCAGAGCCGACTGTCAAGACCTCATATATCTCGGTAAGTACGAGACCACTTAGACTTAGCAAGACATCATGTATCATCTGCAATTAACTATGTCGGGGTATAGTGACATCTTCTCTATATAGTTACAGTCGTAGCATGTACTCTTTTTGAGAGAAGACCACTAAGCTTTCCCAGATTCTTTGTCATCAGGAAGACCACTGAGCAACCTAGTATTATTGGGGAGTCCACTAAGCACCCACATATAATTTGAGGAGTCCACTAAGCACCCCTGTATAATTTGGGGAGTCCACTAAGGACCCCTGTATAATTTGCAGAGTCCACTAAGCACTATTGTATAATTTGGGGAGTCCATTAAGCACCCTTGTATAATTTGGGGAGTCCACTAAGCACCCCTGTATAATTTGGGGAGTCCACTAAGCACCCCTATATAATTTGGGGAGTCCACTATGCACCCCTGTATAATTTTAGATACTTCAAAGAAAGGTTTAATATGTCATCAAGTATTTTCATAATTCCTTAGAACACATAGAACACTTTTTTTTGGGTAAGCCAGGAGGTATTCTTATTCATCTCGTCCTCCTCTTACGAGCAAATCAACAAAATTATTTTCACAAATAAACTCATGTGCAGAATTAAACATGGAAGTACTACTGCCATTACAATCACTAACTAACCTGCCATACAGGCAGTCTGGAGGATAGGTATAATACCTTCCTCCAAGGTTTTGTTTTTGGTGGTAGCTAGCTAACTCATCAGCCAGCTGGTTGCGATCCCTCTTCGCATGAACAAGCCTCCAATTTGACTTCATCATCCGCCTACACTCTATATGTGCTTCTATGAACCGTGGAGCTTCGTCCTCCTCACCTTGAAGCAACTGGACAGCAATCTTGCAGTCCGACTCCACGATCACCTTCTCCCACCCTAGCTTCTCAGCCTCCTTCATTGCAATTATGATGGCTTCCACTTCCGCTTCCAGAACATCCCTTGCATCTATTTTGGTTCCTTTTCCCATCAACCACCGTCCTATGTAGTCTCTCACGACAAACGCACAGCTACTTCCTCTCTTCCGGCAGGCCGCGTCAGTATTAATTTTAAACCACCCTTCCATCGGAGCTTTCCATTGCTCCTGTTGTGCTGCAGAACTATCATTCTCCTCTCGGTGCCATGCTAGCTGATTCAGGCGAAGTTCAAGATTCACTTTTCTGGTCATATGCTCTTGATTGGGCTGCTTGTTTTCCATTACCTGTTTGTTCCTGCTCTTCCAAATATTCCAACAGCCGTACATGAAGCTGTCTCTAACAGGCGTGTTCCTCAGATTCCCACGTATCCAAGCTTGGAGGTTCAGTTCGGTGAAGAAATCTTGAGGTATCCCATTCCCCAGAATGTTCTTCCAGCATTCAGTAGCATGTGGATAGTCTCGCACTGCATGGAGACTATCTTCTTCCTGATACATCCAAATGCCGCATCTACTATCATCCGCCATCATCCTCTCCTTTCTTCTTTTGTTCGACAGGATCGCATTGTGAGTTAACGTCCATATGAACATCTTCACCCGAGATGGGATATGGGCTCTCCATATAGTCCTCCATTCTCCTTTAACCATTGGGTCAGCCTCCTGTCGACATGCTTTGTAAGCTGAACTAGTAGTAAACTTGCCCGTGGTAGTGTGAATCCAGACAATATTGTCTTTCCCAGTCTGCTTTGTAGGAGGAGGAATATGTAAAATGTCTTTAACACAGTTCATGGGAAGCCACTCCTTCAAGAAATGCACATCCCAACCATTATTATCAAGCACAATACTTTTCACCTACAGGTCTTGGAGTTCAACCGGAATGACTGTGGTAGTTATATTACGCAGCTGCCCATGATTCTTCACCCAAATATCATCCCAGAAGTTCGTGTCCTTCCCCGTCACCAGCTGAATATACGAATTTTGGGTGATAAAACCTTTACCTTCCAACGTAGCCTTCGCTAGTCTGGATAGACTTAGCTTATCCCCCTCCTTGTAGGCCTCATATTTGCTTCTTATCAACTGACACCAGATCGAGGGTCTGTTTCTCGCCACATCCCAAGTGTTCTTTTCCAGTAGGACCTTATTCCATACTCGCATGGTCTTGACTCCTAAACCTCCATTAGCTTTGCTACTTACAACCTTCTTCCAGGCTACTAAAGACATGGGTCGCTCCTTCCTTCCTCCCCCCAGATAAATCTGCGAATGGTACCATCAATCCGATCACATAAGCCAGTCGGCACAACAGTCATTTGCATTAAGTAGGTAGGCATCGCCGTCAGCGTCGCTTTCTCCAGGCATACTCTCCCCGCCAAAGAGAGGCATCGGGCCGACCAAGAAGCTATATTGTTGTTCACGTTAGTGAGCACTTCCCCATAGGTATCCTTATTAACTCGCTTATGTAGCAGAGGCACCCCAAGATATTTGGCTAGATCAGAAGTCTCAATGAAGCCACTATATCTACAGATTGCACGACACAATCTATTTTTCACTTCAGCAGCGAAATAGATTCTCGTTTTCTCAACCGATATTTTCTAGCCTGAGGCAACACTAAACTCTTTAAAACAATCAATGATGGACTTCATTTTGGCCATAGATGCTTGTGTGAATAGAATGATATCATCCGCAAAGCACAAATGTGCTAGGGTAGGCCCCGTCTTGGACAGCTTCACAGGTTGCCAAACATTCTGCCTCACCTTATCCCGGATCATCTGGCTTAATCTGTCTATACAAAGCACAAACAAGTAAGGAGACAATGGGTCTCCTTGCCTTAAACCTCTTGTCGCCTTGAACTCCGGTAGAGTGGTGTTCTTCCAAACAATCAAAGTTCTCCCAGATCTGATAGTGTGCATAATGAACCTTGTAAGATTCTCAGGAATATCAGTATGATTAAGCGTTTCCTCCACAAAATCCCAAGACATCATGTCGTAGGCTTTAGAAAGATCCACTTTCACAGCCATAACTTTAGCCCCCTTGGGTCTCCTCATTCTGTGGATGACCTCCTGCACCACAGCAATGTTATCAGTTATTCTTCATCCAGGAACAAAACTTGATTGTTCTTTAGAGATCCACTACGGCATACACCGCTTCAATCTTTCCACTGCAAACTTGGAACACATCTTCAAGTAGAGGTTGTTGAGAGAAATGGGCCTCAGTTGGTCGCATCTCTCTGGGTTATTGACCTTTGGGATTAAGACAACGGAGGAATTGTAAATATCATCAGGTAAAACTTCCCCCCTGAGCACCTTGGTAATAGTTAACATAACAGAGCTACCGATAATCTTCCAGTATTTCCTCATGAAGTTCTCGGTGATACCGTCCGGTCCTGCCGCTTTGTTGGGGTCGGTTTTCTTGAGCACTTGTAGCACCTCATCTTCAGTTGGTTCAATAGCCATCATCCTCATCTCGCTTTCAGAAAGCCGCCTGAAATTTCCTGGAATACCACTACACCTCGTGGCCATCTCCGCCGTAGGATCCGTAAAGATGGTTCTAAAGTGATTTTGAACCAACGTTCTAATCTCCTCCTCCTTCGTGGTCCAGTTGTTATTATGATCTTTAAGCTCTTCAATGCAATTTCTTCTCTTTCTATGTTTAACAAAATCTTGATAGAACTTAGTATTGTCATCTCCATGTTTCAACCACGAGATGTGGCTCTTCCTTTTCCACTCTTCCTCTTCCTGCCTGAGAATCTGTGCCATATCTCCCTGCATAGTTGTAAGAAGCTCGTCAGTCCAAGGATCATACCTTCTCTACTGCATTTCTTGAAGCTTGTTTATATTGTTGAACAATCTTTCTTTCTTCTCTCGCCTTTCTTTTCTATGTTTTCTGTCCCAAGTTGTGATGTACTTCTTAGCGTTGCCTAGAGCCATGTAGAACTCCTGCTCCCCTTGCCAGTTATGTGTAAGCATCTCCTGAAACTCCTCATTTCCTTCCCAATAAGCCTTAGTACTGAACCTTTCCTTCCCCCCTTTTCTTCGTGTATCTTTGATCAGGATGGGGCAATGGTCCGAGAAAACCCGAGGTAGATGTGTGACCGAGAAATGCGCTTGCTCCTGGATGAACTCCACATTAGCTACAGCTCTATCGAGCCGTTCATGCAGGCCACCATGTTTATAAGTGAACTTCAGACCTGAGAAACCAATATCAGAGAGCCCAACTGCCATAAGTGTGTCACTGAACAGCTGAGCTTCGTCGAAATTGTAGTGCTTTCCTCCCTTCTTCTCAACAGGATTCATGGTGGTATTAAAATCGCCCACAACGATCCATGGACCATTAAACTTGTGTCCCATATCCACGATATGTTTCCAGATCAGTCGCCGGACACTAATGTGAGGATTGGCATACACAAAAGTAACATACGTACCCCCATCCACCTTGCATGTCACAAATTGTCTATGGCAGTTAATAATTTCCACTTTGCAATCCGTCGCTTTCTAGCAAACCCAGATTCCTCCCTTGAAGCCTCTAGCCTCAATTCGATGCAAATTAGTGAACCCAAGCGATTTAATAGCTTTTTGAGCCGCCTCCCCACTAATTCGCGGTTCAGTGATGGCTACTAACCTCGGTTTATGAGTAACCATTAACTCCTTAAGCACTCGCATAGTGTCATCGTTCCCAATTCCTCTAACGTTCTAGTAGATTGTATCTAGCATTAAACAGTTGTTGGAAGTTGGGATTATCTACAGAGGGACCTTCAGTTTGTTGGGCTAGATTCCCCGCCCTCGTTACTCGCCTCCATCGCTTCTGGATTCAACCTTGGACTTCTTCTTCTCTGTATGTATGGCGGCTTCACCCTTGCAGGCTTCATTTTGGTATTGCTCCCCTTGATTTTTCGGCTGGACGAGACACCCCCATCAGGTTGGTCTTCGTCAAACTGGTTGTCAACAGTAGTTTCTCCTTCCTCACCTTCTTTCCCAGTTTTCTCCGACTCCATCTCCATGTCCTTCTCGTTCTCTATACCCTCATCAATGCCTGGATCTGCAATGGTATGTACTTCTTGAATGTCATCATCCTTCCCCTTATCGGTTTGCTTGTTTGTGTCCTTCCCTTCATTGTCTTTCTGTGCCAACTTATTCGATATATCCTTTAAGTCCTCACGTTTGTCTTCCGCTGAGTTGGTTCTCTTTTGAACAACTTTCTTCTTCTTTTGCCAGACTTTTCCTTGCTTCCTTGGGATTGAGTTTATGGTGGGTTCACCGTTTGTATCATTAACGGTGTTGTCTTCATCCTCCCCTTCCTCTCCTTCACTTAGACTTTCGAACCTATTATTGTTGTTCGATTTTATGGGACCTCGTTCATTCTGTTGGTTCCCTCTCTTGCCTCTCCCTTTTCTTCTTTGCGTCTGCCAATCATCTCTTCCATCATTCTCCTTCTGCCTATTGTCGTTTTTCCGTCCTTGCTCATCCTACTGCTGTTGTTTTTGTGGACAACATGTGCTATGGTGTTTGAGCTCCTTGCACTCGCTGCATGTGTCTGGATATGCTTCATAGATAATCTCGTACTCCTGGTCATTGATTATAATGGACCTGATCAGCTCCTTCCTGGTGTCGACCTCTACCGCCAACCTGGCAAATTTGCTCCTTGAGCGCCTTTGAGTATGCTTGTCTACTTTGAATAGCCCACCAAGCGCCAGTCCAATGTATTCGAACACGGTATCAACATACAGGTGTAACAGTAGATTCATAATCCTTGCCCAAGTGACAAGGTACTGCGACATCTCCTTGGATGGTATGAACCTAGGGTTCCAATCCCATATGACAAAACAACAGCCGAAAATCTTCCAGGGACCGCCTGCCATAGCCATCTCATAATCCTTCCTCCATGAAAGTTGGACGACAAAGTGGCCCATGTCCAGTTCAAACATGTTAAACCTTACAGTGATGTTCCACATGATTTTGATCCTTTCTCACAAGGTCATATACCCTATGCTTCCTCCTATCAATCTGACGACAACCGCATATTGCCAAGGTTTGGCAAGCTTCGCTTCTGCCTCCTCGTCGATCGTAAGAATAGGCGTTCCGGCACTACGACTAAGAGAGATCTCATGATCATGCAGATGGGATTCGAACAACGTTTCCAGCATCATCGAATCAGGGTCCACTTCCACGTAGTCCTCCCCCGCTACAACTTTACTAAACGAAGGTTTATCGTTGGCTCCCCCAGCCCAAGTGTAACCCCCAGGCCCACTACCCAAGGCTCTAGCAGAGTTTCAGGAATGACGACTGTCCCCACAGACCACCACTAGCCTTAACTGCACGCTTTTGTCAACTCACGTGCAAGCCAGGATCAACTTCCCGACTGGTCACCCATCCTAGTACTACTCCAAGCTGAGCACGCTTAACTATGGAATTCTTTAGAGATGGGCTCCCGGAAAAGGAGGTGCACCTTGGTGATATGGGTAGTACAATCATTCCTTTTAAGTTCATGTTATCCAAGGGATGTTACAATCTCCCCCACTTAGACTCTTGACGTCCTCGTCAAGTCTCAACTATATGGCCTCATAATCTGACCCCATTTCAGTGCAGACCTACAATGACCCATGGACACCCAACTCCCGTCCACGGTTACCAGTGCAAGGGTGGCTCCATCTCGTCTTTACGGATAGCCCTTTCCATCTTGCCTGGACCGCACGGCTCAAGACTGGCATGCCACATGCCCATGTGGGCCCCACCTACTGGAGGGGTTATGGCTCTGATACCATTTGTATGAACCTTAATTACTCAACTATTCATTTTAAAAGTCTTTTATATCCAAAATGTTACGACCCCATCTTCTGATAACCCCCAATTAAGCCACCCTTGCACTGGTAACCGTGGATGGGAGCTGGGTGTCCATGGGTCATTGTAGGTCTGCACTGAAATGGGGTCAGATTATGAGGCCATATAGTTGAGACTTGACGAGGACGTCAAGAGTCTAAGTGGGGGAGATTGTAACATCCCAGGATTTGAGGCCTTGGATAACATGAACTTAAAAGGAATGATTGGAATACCCATATCACCAAGGTGCACCTCCTTTTCCGGGAGCCCATCTCTAAAGAACTCCATAGTTAAGCGTGCTCAGCTTGGAGTAGTACTAGGATGGGTGACCAGTCGGGAAGTTGATCCTGGCTTGCGCGTGAGTTGACAAAAGTATGCAGTTAAGGCTAGTGGTGGTCTGTGGGGACAGTCGTCATTCCTGAAACTCTGCTAGAGCCTTGGGTAGTGGGCCCGGGGGTTACAAATGGTATCAGAGCCAATCCCCCTCCAGTAGGTGGGGCCCACATGGGCATGGCATGCCAGTCTTGAGCCGTGCGGTCCAGGCAAGTTGGAAAGGGCTATCCGTAGAGACGAGATGGAGCCGCCCTTGCGCTGATAGCCGTGGACGGGAGCTGGGTGTCCATGGGCCATTGTGGGTCTGCACTGAAATGGGGTCAAATTATGAGGCCATATAGTTGAGCCTTGACGAGGACGTCAAGAGTCTAAGTGGGGGAGATTGTAACATCCCAGGATTTGAGGCCTCGGATAACATGATCTTAAAAGGAATGATTGGACTACCCATATCACCAAGGTGCACCTCCTTTTCCGGGAGCCCATCTCTAAAGAACTCTGCGGTTAATCATGCTCAGCCCAGAGTAGTACTAGGATGGGTGACCAGTCGGGAAGTTGATCCTGGCTTGCGCGTCAGTGTGGATAAAGTGCGCAGTTAAGGCTAGTGGTGGTCTGTGGGGTCAGTCGTCATTCCTAAAACTCTACTAGAGCCTAGGTCAGTGGGCCCGGGCGTTACACCAAGCTTTGCCTCCGTTCGCCCCTGTGTTATCCGCGTTTTCTACGGGATCCCTCCAGGGGGTACCTTCAGTAGATCTAGGTCTTTTGCTTCCAGCACTGATCCACCCTTAGCACTGACGACATTGTCCTCATCAATGGACTCAGGTCCTTGACCTCCCCTCATGCCTTTATACTGGAATTGTAGTTCGATCTCTGGGACCGAAACCCTAACGCCCTTGTTACCTCCAGAGTCCATCTCGGACTGGACTTCCTTGCTCGTATGAGACTCCGATTTCTGATGCTCCCCTTCATAGGCAGACGGATCTGGCCCTCTTCCAGATCCCCGCCCCCCCCCCCAGTTGTGCCGCCATCGCCGCCTCTTCCCCCGAGCTCCCCCTCAGCCTCCATCCGAACTTTTTAGTTGGTTAAGCTATATTAGAACACATAGAACACTTAGAATCTCCATCAATTATCATCTTCATATTTGGATATTTAAACTCTCAATTCATCACTAAACTTTGTTACCTCTGTAACAAGTAACTGATACCTCTCGGTCATCAGACCAAGGTATTAATTCACTTAGTTCACAAAGCTCATTAAATATCTAGTAACCTTTCACTAAGCAACAACTACCTTTCAAAATGTTAGATTATATAACCATGTATACTTGTTGTATAAATACTTCCTCATATCTCACAAATCCCAATAACTTATCACCTCTTATTAGGAAAAAACTATTCACTTAGCTCAGAAGGCCTATTAAACATCTTGTCATTTCTCACTAGGCAACAACTATTCACTTAGCTCACACAGCTTATGCAATAAGAGACATACACTCTTCCCATTATGGGTTTTCCTTCATAGTCGAACAAGTGTTTCAAGTTCGTATTATTAATCCAAACCCTAATTCATTGCTCCACACATCTAGGAGCATACATTGATATTATAATTATTCAATCATACTTATTTATTCTCATCATTTTATCATTATATGATTGTCAACACATAGTATGAGTTTCCCTCTCATTCTTACTAGGGTATTGATTTCATCCTATTTTATTAACTTGGCTTAACCCTTTCTCACAGTAGGTTAGCCTACACTTATCAAAGTGCTTTAAACTTATTACATCTTAATGTAAACAATTGGCATGCCACACTTCATGTTTTACTTATCCAAGTATATTGGATTTGAGGTGCACCAAGGTGTATCAACCCTAAGGTGCTGGATATGATATTTCACATGCCTTGGTTCGTCACTTCCCTCGTCACTTTTTAACTTAAGTTCATCAACTTATCTTGTACTAGGGTATTTCCCATCGTAATACTTTATGCACTAGCTCATCACACTCTCCTTGTAGTGTATTGGTCATAAGTCACACAGTTGAATTACTCATCTATCATCAAGTGGTATGAACTCATCTCGGGTTAAGGCATTATTGATATAGAGTTGAACATTATCAAATACTTTAGGTATTTCATGTAAACAAGTATTAGCCATATCACTATTTGGTATTACACTCATCACTCCTAAGAGTGTTTTGCCCTCACCTTTACAAGGTGTATTGGGTTGAATCATGTATCTGAAGTTGAACACATGTATTGGATTGGGTGTATATCAAGCTAGACATCATCATATCTCCCATCACTTAATCATTAAGGTATTTAATCTTACCAGTCATATGGTGCATCACCTTGTCCATATATGGGTGTACATCCTTACCTCTCTCAAGGGTATTACCCACACCATACTTTATTAAGTTTTAACTTAATCCTCCTCTTGAAGGTACGTTAACTCACAATAATCAAATTGCACTAATACTTATTACTTCTTAATATAGATTTTATCGTCTCCCACAACATATACCACTTAGTCAAATTGGATTGAAGCATACCTACCATATCAAGCATCATGGTATACATATGTACTATCATATTGTGTTTGAGACACAATCTTCATATCCTATTATGGATCCATATCAAGCATGTGGTATAACCACTTCATTATATCGTGTGAGGTGTAGTTCATATCATGTAGCCATGTCGGGTTGGCTATCACCTAGGTCTTATCATCTCAATTCATCCTCACATCGTGCATGGGTGAGAGTATTAACCTTATATCGGGCATAGGGTGTTCTTATATCGTGGACAAGGATGTTCCATATCGGGCAAAGCATGAGTTGCCTCACCATGTATTTCTTAAGTATATAAAATTAACACCATGTTGGTTTCTTGTCTTGGATTACCATATCATGTTCCTATATTGGATTGCCATATCGTGATCCCATATTGGATATCATATCGTGATCCCATATTGGATATCATATCGGTTCCCTTATCTTGGGTATCATGTCAGTGTATGTGTTGGATATCATATTAGTTTGCCTATTTTAGATAAACCCCTTTTTTCTCATAACCATTTCATACTTTCAAGGTTCTATTCACTCTCTATGGTTACACGACAAGCTATATACTTAGATACTTATCAACCCATCCCAAGGTCGTAGGTTATATCAAGTTTCAAAGGTAATCAGATTTCAAAGCATACCGAGTTTCTTCTTCTCAATCTAGGATTCTGCCCATATCATGTAAGAGGTCTAACTTTAACCTTGTATCATGTATCAGGTACAAATAGGTTCCTCCATATCATCCATAGGACATGTCTTATATCATGTATGGGATATCACCTTCTTTTATATCGGGTGAACCACCATCTTGGGTTCCATATCGGATTTCAAGGTTCTTCAACCCATATCGGGTTGTTTCATGATGATGTCATCACCATCAACCTTAAGGCCTTTGTTTTCTATTCAAAACAATGGATTACAGTCCTAACTATTTATTGGAACTCATAAATATATCAATTAATCAAAGAAAATCCGAATTTGAAAATAATCAACAAGTTGAACAATATTGACAAGAAATAGATAATAATATGGATGGGTTCAAGTTATATAACCTGCCTCTAAAGAAAGTTAAGAGCTTCAAAATCCAACTCTTCAAGTTCCCAATGTTGAATATGATCTTCTCCAAAGTCTAATACTTGAGCTCCTAACTTTTTACATGATACCTCCAATCCCAAAGGCCGATATCACCTTACTTGGTTGTTATAACCTATTTGTGAAAAACACTAGAGGGGGGGGGGGTGAATAGAGTTTTTAAATTATTTTAACAATTATTTAACTCAAACAACCACAATTGAAAATGGAAGAAGGAGACAAGTGTTTAGAGTGGTTCCAATCTTAGCAAATACTAAGATTGTCAGTCCACTACCCGGTTGATTACCCAACCGGGATTTTGAAAGTATCAATTTTATTACCTTCACAAGGATTTACACAAAATACAATACTTTCTTACACCCCTTGAACAACCTTCACTTGAAGTAGATGCACCAACCCGAGGTAGCCTTCTTGAAGTAACTCCAAGCTCCCCCTTGAAGTAGCCTTCCTCTTTAGAAGTAACCTCCCATTGCACCAGCCTTCTTGAAGTAGTTCAAGGTCCCCTTCTTCACCAAGAAGATCTTCCAACCTCTCCAATCCGCAGCCTCCAACCTAGGAGTAGCAAGGAGAGTACAAACAATAATAGTGAACAAGAAAGGAAAATGTAAATTACAACTTATCCTTTGAAGCACAAGGCTTGATTTGCCTAGATCAAGCGTGTAGATCTCCTAACCAATGTGTATAGAATTGTGATTGCTGTGGATTAGGAGATGATAGCCTATAGGACATGAAATTTGAGCTAGGAGAGGAAGTAGCTAGTTGTCAATATGCTTAATTGCTCACAAACAGGTTGCTCAATGTAAATGTATGCTCAAAGATTGCTCAAGTGTGGAATCAAGTGAGTTTAGGTGTCCTAAGGCATGTCCTATTTATAGGAATGTCCTCCAAGTGCTTAAGGACGTTCTAGACACTTTCTAGGGGTTTCTAAGTGCTTAACTAGCCGTTAGATATAAGTTAGTTGCTTTAACAACGGCTAGTTAATTAATTCTGCAGTTGTTGTCAGAGACCATCTCGGTCGAGAAATGGTCGACCGAGACACCTACTCGGTCGACGTTTTGTCGACCGACAGGCTCTCTGGATCAAGTGTTTGCAACGTTTATCTCCAACTACCAACTACCTTGCCAGCTGTGTCTAACGGCTACTTGGGTCTTTCTCGATCGAGAAGTTTGTCGACCGAGAGTGTCTCGGTCGAGGATTTTGTCGACTGAGATAGACCCTGTTTCAATGTTTCAAATGAAGACATTAAGTGTGTGTATGAGTGTGCATATGTAACACTGTTGAAGGGGATGACCTATCTAAATGTGGTGTTTAGCTAGGGAAGATCTAACACTTGATTTACATGAAGTCTAAGTACTTGTACATTATATATTTGTACAAGTTTACAATTGATTACATTTCATGACATTTACAATTATTCAAGCATATAGATTCCCTAGTGCTTTGTCATCCACCTTATTCCTGCAACACTCAAGTAGCACGTTAGATTAACAAGAATGAAATGTTTGTCATTATTAAAACAAAGGGATTTACAGATGTCCATTTAGCCAACAATCTCCCCCTTTTTGAAGATGACAAACATTTCCTAAATATAAAATAAGAAAATATAAAACATGTGAGTTTCATACCTGAAGATTACCTTTGTGAATTTCTTCTCTTGTTTATAAAATGTGTGCTTATTATTCCCCATGAATTATGGAACATGAAATCCAATTCTTTAGGGAATATAGCAAATTTCAATGTAAAGCCAAGAGTTTATGAAACTCATTGATTGAGTTTTGCACAATTACTAAGTTTTATATTTATTTCTCCCCCTTTGTCATTTCAAAAAAATATCCGTTAAAAATAAAACTCCCCCTTAATTAGATGTCCCAACAAATTCAATGACAAAGATGTCCATTAAAAGCCAAAATGATGCAAATAAACGACATTGTTAAGAAGCACAAATATAAAAGAAAACATCTTCCAAAGAAGTGATAAGCAATTGCTTCCTTATTTTGTTGAATTGGTCTAGTGGAAGCGGTTTTGTAAAAATATCAGCCAATTGATCTTCCATATCAACATGATGAAGGGAAACATGATTTTTAGAAATATGATCCCTTAAAAAGTGATGACGGATTTCAATATGTTTAGCTCTGCTGTGTAAAATAGGATTGTGTGCTAAGTTTATAGCGCTTGTGTTGTCACAAAAGATAGGTGTAGATGAAAGAATAAAACCATAATCGTTTAATACTTGTTGCATATAAATCACTTGAGCACAACAAGATCCGACTGCCATATATTCAGCTTCAGTTGTAGAAAGGGCAACCGTGTTTTGTTTCTTGCTAAACCAAGATACTAAAGCTCTCCCTAACAAGAAACAACCACCACTAGTGCTCTTGTGATCAAGTCAACAACCAGCATAATCAGCATCAGTATAAGCTTTAAAATCCAAGGATTGTCCTTTTGGATACCATAAACCAAAACATGTAGTGTCGGCTAAGTATCAAAGAATTCATTTAATTGCTTGAAAATGAGAGTGCATAGGTTGTGATTGAAATCGAGCACAAAGACCAACGGAAAACATGATGTCCGGTCTCGAAGGAGTTAAGTAAAGCAAACTACCAATCATGGCTCTATATAAGTAATCATCAATAGGTTCCACATTTTCATCCTTATCAATTTTAGTAGAAGTGGCCATAGGAGTAGTAGCATGTTTGCACTGATCCATCCCAAAACATTTTAAGAGTTCTTTAGTATACTTTTCTTGGCTTATAAAAATCTCGAAAGACGTTTGTTTAATTTGGAAACCAAGAAAGAAAGTTAGTTCGAGCATCATAGTTCTAGCCATTTCTTGTAGTGATCGATTTTTCCTTTCAACTATACCATTTTGTTGTGGAGTGCGTGGAGCAGAAAAATTGTGAGTGTACCCTTGAGATGTGCAAAATTCTTCAAATACATGATTTTCAAATTATCCACCATGATCACTTCTAATGGTACATATTTTGCTTTGTAATAGATTTTCAACCATGGAACAAAATTTTATTAAAACATGAATAGTATCATCTTTGGTTGCAATAAAATGTACACATGTATATCTACTATAATCATCAACAATAACAAAACAATATCTTTTGCCACCAATAGATTGTGTCCTCATGGGTCCAAATAAATCCATATGAATTAATTCTAAAGATATACTGGTGCTAAGTACATGTTTAGGTTTAAAAGAGGTTTTTGTTTGCTTTCCCAATGTACATGGTTCACAATTTTCAACTTGATCAAAGGATAAAGTAGGCAAACCACGAACAAGATCATATTTCACTAACTTTTTGATAACATGTGAACTAGCATGTCCTAGCTTTTTATGCCATAGTTGTAAAGTATTTTCATTTGCAAGCAAGCATTTTCCTACTACATATTTCATAGAGTTAGGTCTAAGAATATAAAGATTTCCAACTCTTTTTCCTTCATAGACAACATTTGTAGTGTTTTCTATTAATAATTTGCAGCAGGTTTTGTTAAATAAAACATCATTGCCACTATCACATAATTGACTCACACTTATTAAGTTATGGTGCAAACCATCAACGAGTAGAACATTCTTTATTTCAAGGTTTGTACCAATGTTACCTATTCCAACGATTTTACCTTTACCGTTATCTCCAAAAGTGACTGTTCCACTCTTCTTTTCTTCAAAAGTTTGAAATGAATCATTGTTTCCGGTTATGTGTTTGGAACATCCACTGTCGACCACCCAATCCTGCATTAAAATGTAGGTTTTGGTACCCATGTGATGGTCCGATATGGTTAGAAGCATTTAAGTACAAACTGTATAAAAATTCAGATTCAGAACTTCAGTCGGTCGATAATTGTTCGACCGACATCTTTCTCGGTCGACTAATCATCGATCGAGAAGGTTGCTGTATTGCAAATTAAGAACAAAGAAAAAACAGAGATTCTGCTTGGTTGACCAACTTTCGACTGAAATAGTTGCTGTTGATTTTGATTTGTTACAGGCATCTGGTCGGTCGACAAAAGTTCGACCGATTATATTTTCGGTCGACAATACTTCGACCGACTAAGTTTCTGTTTCAGTACAGCAGTTCAGAAAATTACCATAATGCATGAAACCTTTTATTAAGTTGAGATAAGACAATATAAATTGCAAAATTGAGCGTTTGATCATATCTCAACTAAATTGCATTCGACTCTACTAAGTTTGGGGTTTTGGGACCCAAACTAAGTAGGAATCCTTGGTCTTATAAGGGCATGAAAATGAATAATGTCCAAGACGTAGACAAAAATGACAAGTAATAGAGTCAACTTCATTTCTCTTTCTAGGAATTGTGTTCTTAGGTACAAACATAGTCTGAGTTCTTTTGGGTTGATTTTTCTTTTGAGCATATCCTAAACCTTTTCTTCCATTGAAACTAGAGGAGGCTTTTAGGATGTTGTCAAGGATATCTTTTCTTCTTAACTCATGTAGGTTTCTTTGTAGCTTAGCAATGCCATCCATCTTCTTGTGTAAATCTTTTCTTGCTTGATCTAAATCAGATAATAGGGAGTCTCTTTCTTTTACAACATTGTCATAGTCTAGATGGTTACGCAGAATTGGTTGAGTCTGAAAATCTTTTAGTTTAGCTAACAATTCAGTCTTTTCTTGAGAGAGAAGATCAACGTTTGTTTCTAGAGTGAGTAGCTTTTTAGTGCAGTCATTTAAAGATGTTTTTAAAGACAAATTCTCAAGATCAATGCTGTTCTTTTCAGAAGAGAGATCATTTAATTTAGCATATAGCTCATCATTTGTTTTGATAACCTTCTTTAGTTTCTTCTTGACATCAACATACTTATCATGAATTTCTTGTAGACTAGTAATTAACTCTTCTTTAGGAAGATCAAGTAGGCTTACCTCTTGAGAGTCTTCATCATCTTCTCTTGCCATTAGACATTCTACCTTTTATTCTCCGCTTTCATTTTCACTTGACTCGTCCCATGCAGCTTTATAGGCTTTTTCTCCCTTCTTCGTGTGTGAGCTTTTCTTTCCTTTCTTTGCTTTAGGACATTCATTTTTGAAATGTCCTTTCTTTCCACACTCAAAGCACCTAGGAGGAGAAGAAGAAGAACTAGAAATTTTGTTAGATTTAAATATTTTATATTTCTTACCATTGACAATCAAGGCTTCTTCTCCTTCTTCTTCACTTGACTCCTCACTTTCTGGTGTGATTATCTTTGAAGCTTTTAGTGCCACATCCTTCTTCTTTCCTTGTTGAAGTTCACGTTCTCTTCTTTCTTCCTCTTCTAGGGTTGCTTCATGAGCTTCTAGATTGCCTATGAGTTTCTCCATTTTCAGTCGAGTGAGGTCATTAGCTTCTTCAATGGCTGTCACCTTTGGCTTGTATTTAGGAGGAAGTGATCGAAGGATTTTTGATACCTGATCTTCTTCAAGAATAGTTTTTCCTAGGGCATTTAAACCATTAACAATAGAAGATAATTTTGCAAACATTTCACTAATAGATTCATTTGGATCCATACGGAAGTGTTCAAACTTTTGTTTAAGCATGCTAATCTTAGAATTCTTGACTTGAACTGTACCTTCATAAGTTATGGACAGTCTATGCCAAATGTCATAGGTTGTGTCACAGTTTGATATCCTATTAAATTCTCCTACTGAAATTGAACAATATAAAATGCTTACAGCTTTGGCATTCATTTGAGCCAACTTTACCGTATTTGCATCCCACTCTGCATATTGTGTTTGAGGAAGCTCGTATGGGGTTGACACCATCCTCCATAAGTCCCAATTGATGCCTTGGAAGTAGAACTGCATCCTTCTCTTCCAATATGTGTAGTTTGTTCCATCATACGCTGGAGGTCTAGCAACAAGTGTCCCTTCAAGGTTAAGGTTGTTAAGCACCCCGTCACCCATTCTTCAAGACCTTGTTAGGGTTCCTTGAAGCCTTCTCTGATACCAATTGAAAAACACTAGAGGGGGGGTGAATAGAGTTTTTAAATTATTTTAACAATTATTTAACTCAAACAACCACAATTGAAAATGGAAGAAGGAGACCAACGATTGATGTACCTCCTATAATTGCTAGGAATTGGGATTTGCTGTAACCATTTCCTAGGAGCTTGTAGCCACATGTTAGGGTGTGGTTTGTAATTTTGTCCCCCTTGGGGGTTTTGGAATATACTTACCCAATTTTCCAAAAAAAAAAATGGAAGAAGGAGACAAGTGTTTAGAGTGGTTCCAATCTTAGCAAATACTAAGATTGTCAGTCCACTACCCGGTTGCTTACCCAACCGGGATTTTGAAAGTATCAATTTTATTACCTTCACAAGGATTTACACAAAATACAATACTTTCTTACACCCCTTGAACAACCTTCACTTGAAGTAGATGCACCAACCCGAGGTAGCCTTCTTCAAGTAACTCCAAGCTCCCCCTTGAAGTAGCCTTCCTCTTTAGAAGTAACCTCCCATTGCACCAGCCTTCTTGAAGTAGTTCAAGGTCCCCTTCTTCACCAAGAAGATCTTCCAACCTCTCCAATCCGCAGCCTCCAACCTAGGAGTAGCAAGGAGAATACAAACAATAATAGTGAACAAGAAAGGAAAATGGAAATTACAACTTATCCTTTGAAGCACAAGGCTTGATTTGCCTAGATCAAGCGTGTAGATCTCCTAACCAATGTGTATAGAATTGTGATTGTTGTGGATTAGGAGAGGACAGCCTATAGGACACAAAATTTGAGCTAGGAGAGGAAGTAGCTAGTTGCCAATATGCTTAATTGCTCACAAACAGATTGCTCAATGTAAATGTATGCTCAAAGTTTGCTCAAGTGTGGAATCAAGTGAGTTTAGGTGTCCTAAGGCATGTCCTATTTATAGGAATGTCCTCCAAGTGCTTAAGGACGTTCTAGACACTTTCTAGGGGTTTCTAAGTGCTTAACTAGCCGTTAGATATAAGTTAGTTGCTTTAACAACGGCTAGTTAATTAATTCTACAGTTGCTGTCAGAGACCATCTCGGTCGAGAAATGGTCGACCGAGACACCTACTCGGTCGACGTTTTGTCGACCGAGAGGCTCTCTAGATCAAGTGTTTGCAACGTTTATCTCCAACTGCCAACTACCTTGTCAGCTGTGTCTAACGGCTACTTGGGTCTTTCTCGGTCGAGAAGTTTGTCGACCGAGAGTGTCTCGGTCGAGGATTTTGTCGACTGAGATAGACCCTGTTTGAATGTTTCAAATGAAGACATTAAGTGTGTGTATGAGTGTGCATATGTGACACTGTTGAAGGGGATGACCTATCTAAATGTGGTGTTTAGCTAGGGAAGATCTAACACTTGATTTACATGAAGTCTAAGTACTTGTACATTATATATTTGTACAAGTTTACAATTGATTACATTTCATGACATTTACAATTATTCAAGCATATAGATTCCCTAGTGCTTTGTCATCCACCTTATTCCTGCAACACTCAAGTAGCACGTTAGATTAACAAGAATGAAATGTTTGTCATTATCAAAACAAAGGGATTTACAGATGTCCATTTAGCCAACAATTTGGACGATATCCTTTGGTCTTGGCCAATAACAAGCTTTCTACTCAACTCCTCTTATTCATGTACAATACAAGAGGGGTATGGACGATATGTAAGAGAAGGATTCTAACAAGTTTTTGAAAATTCTCCTAACAGGTGAAGGGCAAGGTATTTATACTTCAATTTTATGGAAAGGAGTGTAAGAGGTATCATCATCTTAAGCTACTACATGCCACCTAGCCATGCATGGTCGGCACATATTATTTACATGCATCCCATCATTATCTTTCCATGCAAAAATAAGAGCTGGAGGATAATGCAAGGGACAAGGGTCAGGCTCCTTTGGTTATCTTCTAGGACAAGTCTTCTTCTACTCACTTTATTATTATATTCAACTCCATCTTTTTCTAAGATAAATTGCAAGCCGATACACATCACTTTATTGAAGTAACTTGCCCATCATGGGAAAATATAAAGCTCAACAAACCTATAGGAGACTCCCTCCATGGCCCCTTGTCTGATTGGGACTCCCATTCTAAGTCTACAACTTGATATAGCTCAAGTAAGGGCTTCACCTTTAATTTTTTCTTAGTCTTTTCATCACTAAGAGTACCATCCCTCGAAGATGGTTCAATCATGGTGCCCCTTTATTTATATCTCCTCTAAATGATACTTAGAGGGAGTAGGGACACACTAGAAGTGGTAATTTACATATCAACCCTCCTTTTTAGATAATTTCGAATTTGATACACAAAGCACTTAGCATTATTCAAACAAGTTCTCACTTAGAATTTAGGCTTTCCACAAGCCACCACATAGAATCATTCTCTCTCTCTCATGATGTTTACGAACACCTATAATACATTCAACATGTGACATTTGTAAGATAACCCCTCATCTTGGGCAAATTGCACTTTTTCACTCAGACTATCATATAATGCATAGTTAGCTTGCAATTAAGCTCAAACTTGAAAATAGACTTCACAAGAAGCCTTAATTACTTATCCAAAGATAAGAACAAGTTTTTAAGTAACTTTCTTAAGCAAAACTTCTAGGGTTAAGCCATAACCCAAGTCAGGGGTGTTACAGTTTCCCTATCCACACACTCTCTGGAGTATCAAACTCCTAAGGAACAGACCTGTTAATCAAGTAGAAGCAATATTCACTTCCTCTTCCCCAAACTCCTTAGGTAGTTTTTCATAATTCATCATGCATATGATATGACTCTCTCAATAATGGTTTTGTTCATTCTTTCAGCTAAACTATTTGTTGTGGGGTTTCTAGAATTGTCTTCTCATGCCAAATACCAAATCCTTCATAATAAGATCTGAACATTCTAGAAGTATACTCACCTCCATTGTCAGAATGGAGACACTTTAACTTTTTACATGTCTCCCTTTCAACCATAGGATAGAATTTCTTAAAAGTATGAAATATCTTATCCTTCCTCTATAGACAGTAGACCCACAATTTTCTAGATGCATTGTGAATAGAAGTCACTAAGAATATGTTTCCACCCAAAGAGTTTCCTTCCATAGGACCAAAAACATTAGAGTAAATGTTTTCTAAAACATTAGACTTCTTCTCACACTAAGCATTGAACTAGACCCTATGTTTCTTCCCAAGCAAATAATTTTCACAAAGACTAAGAAGTGCATTTTTCACACATGGGATTAATTATTTCTTTGCAAGCACTTGTAATATTTTCTCACCCATGTGCCCAAGCTTCTTGTGCCATAAATTTGGAGAATTAGAGGTGTCCACAATGTTGACACTATTACTGCAGACCTTTATGTTCATCATGTACAAGGTGCAACAAACTTTGCCTCTATCTACTACCAACTATTCATTGGTGATAACAATTTTCAAGTCGCCAAAATGTTATTCAAAGCCTTGAATATATATTCCACCGGAGATGATGTAATAATCAATTTCAGGAATATGTTCTAACATTCTTCAGTAAGATGGTACAACTCAACTAGATCTCAATGTGCACATCACTAATCCCACAAATCTTCGCATAGGTTTTAGTAGCCATCTTTATCATTCTAAAGTTTCCAGACTTGTAGGAAAAAAAGAAATGTCTATGATGAGTGATATGGTAAGAAACACCAATGTATAACACCCACTCAATGTTGTCACTGATATGTAGACAATGTCCCATGGCAGCTCCACGTGTGAGTACCTCTACAACATATGTAACGACTCTATCTCTGTTGCAATCATCATCTGCCACTTTAAGCTTTCTTCTGTGATTTCTCTTTTGCGTTATCTGTGGAATTTCTTTAAGTGGCTTGGTTTGTTGTAGCAATGACATAACATCTTACTTTTGGACATTGACATGTACTTTGAGTTTCCTCTATCACCACCCTAGTCATGACTCTGACTCCACCCTCTGTCCTCAACAATAAGGGCATGTGAAGCAAATGTCTCTTCTGAGCTATGCCTTCGGGTCTCTTCATTCAACATGTTATTACACACCAAGACCCATGTCAACTTCCCGTCTGGAGCAAAATTGCTAACAGAAAAAATCAGAGTTTTCCAACTATCAGGTAAAGAACCAAGAAGTAGAAGTACTTGTAACTCATCATCAAGAGACAAACCCATAGTGGCTAGGTTATTTACCATGCTTTTTAAATCATTTAAGTGTAAAGAAATATTGCCACCTTCCTTCAACTTTAGATTCATAAGTTTCTTAATAAAAAATTCTTTATCCCTACTGTCTTCTCCTCTTACAACGACTCAAGCTTCTTCCACATAGAGTGGGCACTAGTCTTATTGGCGATGCGATGGATGATTGACTCGTCTACCCAACGACGGATGAGTCCAATGCATTTCATATCCATCTTTTTCTAGTCCTCATCTTTGTTGTTTGCAGGCTTGCATGCATCTCCCTTGACCGGTTTATATAGATCACTACAATAAAGAAGATCTTCCATCTTGATCTTACACATCGGTCAATTAGATGCCATCAATTTCATAATGTTATTTGCACTATCATCTAGTCCGCATAACCTAATAATGCTCTGATACCACTTGTAGGGGAGAAATTGAAGAAGGAAGGTCCAACCCAATATATAATCCAGTTGAGGTTGCAACCCAAAACTAATTGACAATGGGTGGAGTAGCTCAATGTCTTATATTTAGATACACATCTCCACACCTAGGCAGTAATTTCATTCACACATGACTTAACAATATTAACTTACTCCAATATACACAATGAGTGAATAGAGAAAAATAGTGGCGATTAGTCCTTTAAGATAAGTATAGACCAAGTGACATACTAAAATGTTACAGTAGCTTACTGAACTTCACTACCTAGGAGACGCTCACATTTTTTTACAAGGCCATGGAACAACCACTACAACTTCACTTCAAACTTTGCCAAGTTAAGTATGTTTGTCTTATCAACATTGTTGTAATCATATGGTAAAGAAAGATTGTTCAGGTCCAAGATGGACACCCCAGTAGTTCGATTTTTGACTTGCTACCAACAGGTCTAAGGTTCAAGTCTAGAATCAACAATTTTAAAGAAGATTGTTTAACCATATGTGCAGCTGCTCTTCAGGCGTGAGGATGAGGAGTGTCTGCTCACGGTGCGCTCTCCACCTTGGTGAATTTCAAGGAAACATATTATGTGTGTAATATCAAAAAGTAAACTATCTTTTAAGTACCTCGGCAGTCTTAAAGGTCACATGGACTCAGGTTGTCATTTACCTAATATGCAGATTATCTTTCCTAGATAACTAATGCAAGACTATGTATATGATGTCATGAATCGCAACCATATAGATCCAATAGGGGAAAAAAGACCTGATATCCGACATCGCTCACATGCTACTTTGTTGTCTTCTGATGTGTACGGTAATGTACACCGATCTAGAAGAGCCAGAGCAGCAACTATCTAGGTTAAGTGCCACTTGTTGTTATGGTACGCTCCCTATTGTATAGTAATCGTCATTATTAGTAACCAGATCTAGACATTCAGATAAGTTATAACAACACTTGCATATTTTAGCTGGCCTAGCTTAGCATGGAAGAGGACTAGGACTACTGGGCTGCAATCCTGCTACTGCAATGTGCCCCGATCACGTTTCCTGCAATGATGTATGACTTGTGTAAAGTTCAGCACCTGCAAGCTAGATGCCTTGGGGCAAATGAAATGGTTTTCCACCATTCAAATATAGCCGACGGGCGATGGGTCAACATTCAAATGAGAATGGTGTGGGCACGTACATCCAGATCCCTCGTTACTATAAGCCGTACTGATCCACAAATCAGACGTACTTAGCCTTAATAACTATAATTAGGAGTGACAAGATGGTCATTAACTAAGGAATATGTGAGGCATCATTGTTTGTACCGGGACTTGAATCAATCGATAAACCACGTTGCCATGGTCAACAGGTTGATTAATAACACCGCCACTGGTTATTGCCGACTTTTTAAAAGAAAAATTCTACATATAACCGGCCACACCCCGGGAGCCTACCTGATCCTCGGGCTGCGCCAACTGTCTATGTCAGCAGCAATTAAAACAACAATTAAAACAATAAAAGATTAGAAAAATAGAAGAGAGAGAAAATATTTTTGTCCATAACTTTCAATCCGGAGTATATTTTTCGATGAAATAAATTACATTAGAATCCTTATAAAAAATACTTTGCAACGAGACTAGTGTTGACATATTTCGAAATAATGATAATATGCGAGAAATATAGTACCATATATTAGGATACCATACACATGTTCTGGGTACAGACACATAGTTCTCGTGAGTACTGTATTTTTTATTTATGCTTGATATATAATTTGTTAGGTATTGTACTTATTTTCAGTAACTGAGTTGAAATTAACATGTGGGTACAATACTTATGGTTGCATTTTATAGGTGATTTTTGACCTGCATTGTACTTTTGAGATCATTAACAAGTAAGTACTCAACTTATGTCTGCATTATATAAAAGAAATTGTCCAGATGACTAATGTTGCTATACGATTCCGAATGTACTGTACTTATACTTCTACATCAGTTATACGATTATGCTTGGTTTTGTAATTTGGTAAGTACTGCACTTATGCTTGAGTATTAACAAGTGGCTTCCGTACTTATAGATCCATAAGTACAATACTCACGAGGATTATTGATCCTCTTTTATTTAAAAGTACAATACTCATTGTACATCTGTACCCAGAACATGTGTATGATATCCTAATATATGGTACTATATTTCTCACGTAATATCATTATTTCAAAATATATCAACACTAGTTTCGTTGGAAAGTATTTTTTCTACAAAGATTCTAATGCAATTTATTTCGTCAAAAAATACGTTTCGGATTAAAAGTTATGGACAAAACCATTCTCTCTCTTCTACTTCTCTCATCTTTTATTGCATTAATTGCTGCTAAATGTTATTGCAAGTAGTGGGGCAGGAGGTGCACGGTTCTAAGAACCAGATATACCAGCGGGTGGCTGGCTGGTTGTGTGTAGCATAGCTCTTTTAAAAACCTCGTGTTTTTCTCTCTGGTACCCTGATCCTGATGCGTATGCTGGACTCATAACGGTGTACAGCGCTGCGAGTCTGAGGCTTTTTGGGCCTAGAGATGGTTCTGGGCCTGTTTCGGCTAAGGTACATAAATCAAACATACTATGGCATGTGAGAAAGCAGGCGTGAGTTCAAATTGTTTTTTTTTCAAATTGGTCTTTGGATCGTATTTGTTAGGATCGACTCGTTTAAATCGGATGCTTTATTTATTTTATAAAAAGTTTGTAATTCATCACGTTACTTTGGACAAATTACTCACAACTAGAAAAATTAGTATAAACTTGAGACCTTATTACCAAATGCATGCCACCAATTAGGCAAACTCACTTTGTGGTTAGCCAGGCAGAACTTATTTGCAGCACTATTACATTGAATTCTGGAAACACGTGGGCATATTGACAAATTTTCTGTGCAGTTTAGATGATTGCATCCGACATATCTACAAAGGCCATCTGGGGCCTCCCTAGTGTCAATTTTCAGTTACAAGAATGACAAGGAGAACCAAAGAAGAAGATTTGGGGGTTTGAGGATGCGATACGGCGCTTTTGGTAGTATGATCCACCTGAGTGGGAATGAGAATAACTAGTCAATGGTTGACGTGCATACATACTATGGACTATGCATTTTAATGACTTTGTGATTTTTCCCATGCTAGAGTGACAACTACTTGCACATGTGATTGCCATGTGACTTGGTTAATTTGTAAAGGGCTGCTTGTTCTTTCAGCCCCATAAATGAGAGCTTCAACACACAATCAAGAAGGTTGTGTATTTTCCTTACCTTTGGAATATATGGGATCACATGCCTCAGGTTGATGCTCCCACCACCCTCCACCTCCAAGGGGTTGGTCGACCCAGCTGTAGGTTCTACCTAGCCATCGAATCCATCAGACATCTTTGCAGTTGGAGCCTTGATCGGGATGATGAGGCCATCTGTCGTCGTATGCTCCAAAATAGCTGTCACTCCCATCTACATCCATTCCACTCACGCCTTCAGGAATGTAGCCCTAAAAGCCCTAATTTAGCTCGGTGGGGGAGGGATTGGAGAAGGGGAAAGAAGGTAGCTGAGAAGCTGAGGCATAGAAGCTCCGCCAGTGCCTCCCCGCATAGATGTGGTCGCCCACCTTATCGCTGACCCGTAGAGGTCGCCCACACGCTGCCTCCACCCAAGCTCGAGAGAGGATGCCCTAGGACTGTAGCCCGTGAAAGAAGATCAAGTTTTGTATCCTAAGTTTTCTTGTTACATAATATCGGGTATATCCCACTTGAAAATTGACATACCAATAATATTGAAGATGTATTGTCAGGCTTCAGACAAGGTGAGAAGAAAACATATCCTTATACAAGGGGGTAGCCAGGCTTCTGATAAGGTGATAATAACCTATCTTCTTACAACATGAAGTGGGTGAGTCATCCAAGAAGAAAAGAAATGAAGGAGTGGCTAGTTTAGTGAAGGTTCTATGTGATCTAGAAACTCAAGGGGAGAAGAGATTTTGAGACAATATTATAATGCAAACATGGAGTTTTATGATATGGATACAAGAGTTAGATATTGATGTAAAAAGAGTAAAAGAGGTAAACTATTGGCACTACTACAGAAACGGCCTTTGGCGTCGGTCGTTTAACCCCATTTGGCGTCGGTTTCCGACCGACGCCTATGTGGGCGCCGCTAAAGGTCGAACACTTCGGCGTCGGTTTTTTAACCGACGCCTATTTAATCTATAGGCGTCGGTCGTTTAGTAGAGAACCGACGCCAAAAGGGTTCGCGCCACAGAAAACGGCATCATCTAGGGCACTTTCTGCGTCGGTGTTTTAGTAAATAACCGACGCCACTATGGAATATAGCGTCGGTCTTTTAGTAGATGACCGACGCATAAAGTGCCCTAGATGACGCCATTTTTTGTGGCGCGAACACTTTTGGCGTCGGTTATATACTAAACGACCGACGCCTATATGTTAAATAGGCGTCGGTTTGATATGAATATCCGACGCCATTTCCAGGACTGCTTTGGCCACATCAGGCGTCGGTTTATTGAAAAAACCGACGCTGTAGGTCTTTCCTGACGGTTTTCTATAAATAACCGACGCCTATTTATATATTTTTTTTTTTCATATCAGTTTGCAGGCCTGCTGTGGCTGGTCAGCAGGATGAGAACCTGCAGTTCAGTTTTCTGAACTGCAGGTTTACGACATCCATTGATATCAGCCTACAAACAGGCCGCAAACCTGCAAAAGTCACAAGCAAAATTCTACACAAGTACATACATTCAGACATCAATTCAATTCTCACATTCACACACATATAGAAACATTCAAATACATGTATTAACATTCAGAAATATTCATTTACATAGTATCATTCATTATCGCTATCAACATCCCAATTATATCTTACAGTTGCCACTGCTTGTATGGCTTTTGCCCATTCTTCTCTTACTTCATTTAATGCTTCCATCGTATATGGAGCATGTATATTTTTTAAACGTTTACCTGTAGTGTTGTCAGTTTTAAACACCTGCAAAGAGAATGATGTATATATATAAGTAATAATATAAAAATAATATAAGATTGATATATTGCATACTAACTAATGAGACTATATATAATACCTCACGTATGGTATCGATGTCCAATGCGGCATATTTGATAATCATCTGCATAAATCGCATCACATAGTATGCGCATGCCCATCCATTGTCTTGTGTAGCACACTATAAATTGAAACATACAAAATAATACAACTAAGCACAATTCACATCAATAATATATATATTTGAGTCGGGAACTTACTTGTACGTTCTGCCAATTTATTGGCTGGTTCTTTTTCCTTGGGACCGTTCCTCCAGCCTTTTTGAATGCATCTAAACCCCTACATGTTAATATAACACAATAAATTGCATAAGTAAATAGTAATGTAATAAAAGATGTTAGCGGATATAAAAATGAAATATTTCTCACCAGAATAATGGCATTCTCATTACGTGTCCAATTTTAGTGTTCAATGTACTCCCCGCAGGATCTAGATAATAAACAGTGAATGTCCCGGGGACAATAACTAGTAACTCCCAATGTCTACCGCTAGAAGTAAGAAGTTAACAATTAATAACTCAAAATGCAAAATAAAAATGGAATTTTCTTAAGTCCAAATTATAAATAAAGTAAACTTACTTGACATTGAATGGAGCTATTATTATCGTCTTATTTTGCTGACCAAAAATTGTAAAAGCATCTATACAGTATTGTTGAACATTATCAGGATCTTTAGCTACCAAACTAATCAATGATGGAATCAAAAATCCCACATGATCAAATGCAAATTGTTTGCAATGATCTTCGACTAGGTAGCTGCAAAACATATAGGCGTATGCATTAATATATAAGAAACCAGATCACCGGATCTTACACAAGGTATATGGATGTATAAACAAGATCTCACCTTATCCATGTCTCTATCATTGATGTATTCAGCCAATCATACTTAAACAGCTCAATAATATCTTGTATAAATAAAGAGCTATCGTATGATTGACCTGCATAATCTGCATCTAAAGAAATAATTATAGGGCAATGTACATTATGTGCCCGTAGCCAACATGCCATTCCCCTACAAGCAGGACCTAACGGGTATGTTAGGTCAGTTGGAACCCAATCGGGTAATGCGGGAAGTGGAAGTGGAGGCCTAGGTGCTCCTGGTGTCTTCTTTTTAACCTGTACATATAATTTCAGATCAGTTGACATCATATATACACATTAACAGTCTAAATCAATGTAAATTTATCTTACAATTTCAGTCGTGTAGACGACATCTGCTTTGGGCCACAATATCACCCCGCCTTCTGCCTCACCAAGTGTATCAATATCCGGGTGGGCATATGGCAATGTAGCTTCTCTCCAATCAGGTAACACACGTATCGGGCTCACACGAACGTAGCCCTGTGGCATTGGAGTCCCGTGAAACATTGCCCCAGGAAGGGACGGGTAAGCCTGCGCCTCTGCAACAACGTAGTCTTGCATTCTTAAGCGGCATGGCTTCAATGCCTACAAATTTACGTAAAGAATATTATACATATATACATATCATCTTGAAAACATAACAACTTGAAAAGACTAACTACAATGTCATAAACAATACTTACAACAGACGTGCTAGGCGATGGGTCTCCAGGATTACTCGCAGTCTGTGCATCAGGAGAAGAGTGGGTCGCCATAGGCGTATTGGAAGCCTGAGATGCCTGCCACCGCAGCAATTCTTCCTTGACCTTCTCAGCAACTACATCGTTGATCTTCTTAGCAACTAAATCCTCAACTCTCTTATTCTCCTATACATGGATAAAAGAAACATTAGCTTCTTATTAATGAATTTCCTTTTGCAGTAACATTCTAAAAAAAGAATAGGTTACCTCTTCTTGAGAAAGTCCCGCTCTGGGTTTGCGCTGGGATGGCCCAAAGAATGCTTTGATGCCAACACCAGCGCTGGCACCTCTAACACGTCCAGGATGCTCTGGGTTACCCAGAGCAACTGTCAATTCATCCCTTGTGCCCTGAGGGATGAACGTGCCTTGTTTCCTCTGCTCGTGCAGCTCCCGCTAATCACCATAAATAGAAATTGGTAAGTTAACACCACAAATAATCAATATTCAAATGATTTCTCTAAGAGTTGTATTTTACCATTTTTGCAGCCGCCTCAGCAGTTACAGGCTTCTTTATTTCACCCTTCTTGTTTTGCCTGCCAGCTATCCAGATATCATGGCGAGGAATGGGTGTGGCAGACTCCTGAGTAGGAGCAGACTCCTGAGTAGGAGCAGACTCCTGAGTAGCCGCAGACTCCGCCTGTAGTCTTTGGCGAACGCTTGCATAGCCTTTTGGACCCATAGTGTGGTCATGCACATTCAGTGCACGCCTTGCTTTTTGTGCGTCACTGAGGGCCTAGTTAGTATGCACATTAATGATTTGGTTAGTAGCACTAAATGCTAATCTTGAATAGGTGAATACAATGTATATTAATTAAATTAGGAGTGACGCCTAATACCTTGAATTCTTCAGATTTTCTTGAAGCAACAAAATTGTCCCAATCTTCTTTGTCCAAGAAGTTCCATTGTTCAAGGGCTGACTTCTTCTTCTTATCACCCTCTTTTATGTATTCTCTGTTCAGATTTGTCCTATAATTCCTAAGCATCTTTCCAGCGCGTTGCATCACATTTTTACGATGCAACTTCTCATCCAATGCAAACAGATTCTGTAAAATAGAAATGTTATTAACTAGTATCCAAAATAGAATTGCAAATAATAGAATTTGTAATCTACAAAATAGAATTGCAAATAATAATAACTCACGCATAAATCCTTCCATATCGAGTCTTTTTTCGCTTGAGGAACTTTATGCCAATTGTCATACTTAACACCACAATGGCCCCGAGTGGTACACCCAAGATAGTTCACAAAATTATTGCGGTTCACTCCAATTGGATTTCCTCCATTATCAAACTCCACCACCAATTTAGATCCACTACCACTTAGCGCTAATAACTTCTTCAACAGGGTGATGCCCCTTTTCTTGTTAAGTGTCTGGTGTTGCGCATCAAGTTGCTCCAGTGCTTCAGTGGGTACAGGTGCATCAACCTAAAATTTGACAAAAATAAAACACACTAACTTAGCCCAATATAGAAATATAGGATATATGACATAACTAGAAGATAATGAATTTTATAGAAATACAGGATATGTTTTTAGAACTTACATTAGTATCCTCGCCATGCTCATCATGGACTTCATGCTCATCATGGACATCATGCTCATCATGGTCAGCCATCTGAAAATGTCATTAAAAAGGCAAACATTTAGCATTTGTATTAACTAGAAAAAGGCAAACATTTAGCATTTGTATTAACTAGAAAAAGGCAAACATTTAGCATTTGTATTAACTAGAAAAAGGCAAACATTTAGCATTTGTATAAACATACATGTCTCTAAAATTGTGATCTTTTATCAATTAACAATCCTTCATTGTGATCTCCGCGCACATATAAGTCATCATTAGCTTCAATATTTTGTGGAGTTGGCAACCCAACTGAGAATGGACTGGAGTCATCATACTTATCATAGTACTCTTCTTCATCTATAGGATCTTCAATGAACTGTCTTTTACCATGAAGAACAACCGACCATTTATCATTTGCAGGATCATCGATATAGAATATTTGTTTCGCCTGTGATGCCAATATGAATGGTTCACCCTTCTCGCCAATCTTTTCAAAGTTCACCAAAGTGAAACCCAATTCATCCACTATAACTCCTTTGGTGTTATCAACCCAATTACATTTAAAGAGCGGAATTTTGAAATCTATGTAGTCAAACTCCCAAATGTCCTCAATGACACCGTAATATGACATTTTAGCTTCACGTGGACTCTTATCCTTTGCACTTGCAAAGTACATAGTCGACGCTTGAAGAGTGACCCCACTATTTTGGACGACACTCTTATCATCTTGGCGCTTTGTGTAATATGTGAATCCATTAATGTCAAACCCTTCATAAGACATAACATTCGGTTTTGGACGACACTCTTATCATCTTACATCGATACAATGCCTGACTGTCAAAGAACTCCAATAAGGAAGATCCCAAAATATTGACTTCTTCTTGAATGAAGAATTGTCACTCCGTGTGGCCATACTACATTGTGATTTCTTACCAAATTCATTGACAATGTCTTTTACTCTTTCATAAACAACATCCCCTGGTATAGGTTTAGGTGCACTCCGTTCATCATTCCATCCATTGAATGCTTTGCGCTTCCTACGATACGGATGGAATTTTGAAAGAAACCTTTGATGACCAAGATATACAGTCTTGCCGCCATGTTTTAGTCTTATTGAATCAGTGTTTTCTTCACATATAGGACACGCTTTAGCTCCTTTGACACTATATCCAGACAAATTCCCATATGCTGGAAAGTCATTAATAGTGCAAAACAACATAGCGTGCAAACGAAATGTCTCTTTTGCTGAAGCATCATAGGTCATCACACCTTCAGCCCAAAGTTTCTTTAAGTCATCAATCAAAGGTTCAAGATAAACATCGATATCATTTCCGGGTTGTTTAGGGCCCGATATCAACAATGACAACATAACGTACTTATTTTTCATACACATCCAGGGAGGAAGATTGTATATAACAAGCATGACTGGCCAAGTGCTATGTTGGCTGCTCAATGTCCCGTACGGATTCATCCCATCTGTACAAAGCCCAAGTCTTAGATTCCTATCTTCTTCACCAAATTTAGGGTACAGTAGATCAATCTTCTTCCACTGTGGGGAATCAGACGCATGTCGTAGGATCCCATCATTATTTTTCTTAACATCTGCATGCCACCTCAGATTCTTCGCATCTTTCGGATTTGCAAACAAGCGTTGAAACCGTGGTATTATAGGTAGATACCACAACACCTTGGCAGGAGAACCAGTTTTGGACTCCCCCGAAGTCGTCAATTTATACCGTGACGCACCACATTTTGGACAATCTTTCAAATCTACATAGTCCTTTTGAAATAATACACAATCATTCGGGCATGCGTGTATCTTCTTGGCCTCCATTCCCATTGGACACAACATTTTCTTTACCTGGTATGTTGAGATTGGAAGCTCGTTTCCTTCAGGAAGAATTTCTTTCAACAAAGTCAACAATGAAGTGAAGCTTTTGTCGCTCCATCTATTGTTAGCTTTCAACTTATACAATCTCAAAACAGCGCTAAGCTTCGTAAACTTAGCACAGCCTGTGTATAACGGTATCTCAGCATCATGCACAATGTTTGTAAAGATAGGAGGTGGATCGGTGTGCTCTACCCTACAACTATCCAGCATCGCATCAACGATGTCTGCTGGAACTGGTTCGTTCACATTTACGTCATCGGAGGCAATTTCTTCTTCCACCCAAGCACTACTATCGACATCTACTGGTTTCGATTTTGAAATCTCTCCATGCCAGTGCCATTCTGTATAGCCTTGTACAATCCCATTGCACATGACATGACTTTTGATTTCCTCACCAGTGTTGACTTTCAAGATGTTACCGCAATGCCTACATGGACAGTAGAACCTATCTGTAGGTTTTTTCCTATGTTCCTCGGCAACTCTAATAAACTGATCAAGACCAGATATAAACTCTGGGGTGCAACGATTACGAATGGACATCCATGATCTATCCATTCTATGATCAGAGAAAACAAGTATATATTAGGAAACAAGTATATATTAGGAAAAGATTAGGGTATACACTTACATCCTAAGCGTATAATGTGATGTCATTCTTATATATAATAAATGTGTACCACCTATCCCATCCTTGAACACCTAATCTCACTAGTAAGTGTATAATGTATATTTGGTTTTCAAGAAAATTTCGGCAGCATTTCCCCGCTGTTCTCTAAGTACATATGTACTTAGAGAACAAATGGGGAAATGCTACCGAAATTTTCTCGAAAACCCAATACACATTATACACTTACATCCTAAGTGAGATTAGGTGTTCAAGAACAGTCCCAAACCGGGGACTATCCAAGATTTACTCCTAATGAGTCAATCTTGGATGGGTTTCTAGGCCAACAAATACATTTGATGTCATTCTTATATATAATAAATGTGTACCACCTATCCCATCCTTGAACACCTAATCTCACTAGTAAGTGTATAATGTGCATTTGGTTTTCAAGAAAATTTCGGCAGCATTTCCCCGCTGTTCTCTAAGTACATATGTACTTAGAGAACAAATGGGGAAATGCTACCGAAATTTTCTCGAAAACCCAATACACATTATACACTTACATCCTAAGTGAGATTAGGTGTTCAAGAACAGTCCCAAACCGGGGACTATCCAAGATTTACTCCTAATGAGTCAATCTTGGATGGGTTTCTAGGCCAACAAATACATTTGATGTCATTCTTATATATAATAAATGTGTACCACCTATCCCATCCTTGAACACCTAATCTCACTAGTAAGTGTATAATGTGTATTTGGTTTTCAAGAAAATTTCGGCAGCATTTCCCCGATGTTCTCTAAGTACATATGTACTTAGAGAACAAACGGGGATATGCTACCGAAATCTTCTCGAAAACCCAATACACATTATACACTTACATCCTAAGTGAGATTAGGTGTTCAAGAACAGTCCCAAACCGGGGACTATCCAAGATTTACTCCTAATGAGTAAATCTTGGACGGGTTTCTAGGCCAACAAATACATGTGTTGTCATTCTTATATATAATAATTGTCTATAAACTACAGGAAACATGGTTAATCCTAATCAACAGAGCATTATTAAATAATAAATCAAGAAATCAATAGTTTTAAACAAAAGGTCTAGGAATCTTTACTAGACATTATATGTATCCCTAATCATCATATTTAACATACTACATTATTATGAACATCCAGATCAGATTAAGATCATACTATGTTATAACCATTGGTTTAGTAACCCTATTTCCGCATGTACATGTTTATCAACTTTAAAACCCTATAATTCATGAAATCATTCTAACTCAATTTAATATGTTGGGATCACACAATTATATAATGACATCAGAATATATAGAAGAAACATAATTAACATGTTTAACAACATGTTCATCAAACTAGGGTTTTCTTGAATATCATAAAAGGTAGAAGAGCATTCTTTTCGGTAAGTTGACCTTTTCATATTACTTTGACCATTACAAACACATGTTTCTAGGCCGACACAAGGTGTAACATATAGGTGATATACCTAGGTTGACACACCTTAATGAGTGTAGGCCGATACACCTTGAATATAATGAATGGATACACTTGAAATTAATGAGAAGGATACACTTTGAAAAGTGTAGGCTAGCTAGTATACCCTAAAAAGCAGCAGACAATATAACAAGTTAAAGTTGAATCTAATATTCTAGTAAGGATGAAAGAAACTTGTACTAATTGTATGAGAAAGGTAATACCTTATAATGATAATTGATGAAAGTAATCAAGTATAATTGAATACTTAAAGTAATGAATTAAAATCCTAGATGTCGGGGTTATGAATTAGGGTTTGTCTGTTGAATAAAACCCTAACGACCTTAATCGGATACAATAGAAGTCCTAACCCTAATTATGAAAGGTTGTGACTTGATTGATAGATTATTTGTGATACAATTGAATGTAAAGATAATAATATAAGCTCCTAAGAATGAGGAGTTATGATATAGGGGTGATGATTGAACATAACCCTAAAAACCCTAGTCAAGTTCAAAAGAGCAACCCTAACCCTAATGACAAAAGGTAATGTAACTTGAAATGGAATGAGAATAATATTTAGTGGTAACCGTGAATTACTTATGATTATAGCCAAGTAAGGTAAACATGGGTTATAATCTATTATAGCTTGATTATACCTCATGAGAACTATGACATAATAGTTTCAAAAATAATGTATATAGGTCTAATGATCTAGAAAAAACATATATTATAGCTTGATTATAATCTATTATAGCTTGATTATACCTCATGTTTGTAAATGGCAGAGAAAAAATTGTCCCATCATCATATTTCAGTAAGAAAATTTCAACTATGGCAGAGAAATTCATCCCCAAGCCTCACCCCTACTATCGTAATCTCTATTGCAGCAATACTACCCTCGTAATCCCACCAATCACCCGCAAGCATTGTCACACAAATAAAATACATGTACATCAATAAAATACAGAGAAGAGGGCATACCGGTTTGGAGGTCTGGAGAAGACGGCGGTAAAGAGGAGCTGTGGTGGCGGCGTGGCGGAGAAGCAGCTAGCTAAACCCTGGTGGCGGCGCGACGGCGGTGGAGAGCAGCTCTGTCGTCCTGGCGGCGGCGGCGAGACGGCGGTGGAGAGTAGCTCTGTCGTCCTGGCGGCGGCGGCGTGGAGGCACTAGCAGTTGCGGCGGCGGCGTGGCGGGAGCAGTCGGGTGGGGCGACAGCAGTTGGAGGGTCCAGCAGTTGCGGCGGCGGCGGTGTGGAGGGGAGGGGCGACAGCAGTTGGAGGGTCGGGCGACAGCAGTTGCGGCGGGAGCAGTCGGCTGTTTAGGCGATGGGTTTCCTCACACATGCATCTCACACAAAGTAGAGGGTGTTGGTGATGACCAACCTCATGGAGAGCAATGAAAATATTGAGTTGGAACTAAGGTTAAAAATTGACACTATGAATGCACTATGGGGCTCATATTGGTGTGAGAGTCCAAAACCATTTTTTTTACAAAATTGATGTTGTGTGTGGAGAAACTGGAAAAATAAAAAGAAGTTTTGGCTTTGTGGAAGTATTTCATATATTCAGTGATGGAGCTGTGGTAGCATGTGCTATAGTAGAAATACATTCAGGTGGAGATCATTTCTTTCTCTAAACATCATGTTGACTATTAGGTGGTGGATGTACATGTTCACCTCGAGAGATTTTCGAATGTACAAGTGCCTAACCATGAATAAACATACAAGACATGAGATATGATTAGGAAGTTTCACATATATATTGAGTTGTTGTTATGGTTTTTTGGAGATTTTGACCAAATCATTTGTAATAATGAAAAGAGAGGAACCCCTTGAGACCAAATTACCTTATGCAACATTCCAAATATGCGATTGATGTTTGTAACCTATTAGATATGGCTTTCTCTAGAAATAAATTCGCCTAACGGAGAGGGGTAATAGTGGAGACTCATTTTAGGGAAAGACTGGATTGTGCACTGATCAGTGAGGACTAGATGAGTTTCCATATGATGTGCATGGCAAAAAATCTTCCTTTTTACCAATATGATCATGATCTAGTTATTAATAATGATTGTGAAAGGATAAAAGTTAAACAAGAGAAGACATATCCATTGCTTTTTGAGTCAATATGGTTTCATTTGAACAAGTATGGATAAATTATAAAAGAGGTGTGGAAAGGTTTTGTGGGTTCATCTATCTTAATAGTTATTTCATGAACTAATGAAAAGAAGACCCATCATGTAAGGACCCTGATGTGAGTTTTGGGGTAACCCTACTTACTTTGTCTTAATCATGTGCTTATAATCTTTCTATAATCCTATGAGATGTATTAGGTCTTGTGGAGAGCTTAAGTCTCCCATTTGAGCTTGTTTGGATGTTGTTTATATTTTTTGTGCAAATTACAATTTACCAAGTATAGGGGGTTGATGTGCAATTTGACATATCTATTGTGGTCAATCTCTTTCTTGACATCATCTAGATGAAAGAGAAATAGGAGGGTGTCGTGTTTAATCCCTAGTTGAAGAGTATCACCCTAGGTGGTGATTAGGGTTGATGTGGGTGTTGAATACCTTGACCATGTGTGAGTTGGTTGTGTTGTCGTGACCTTGGGTCACGACCAAAGCTGGTTTTGGAGGGTGTCACGGTCGAGAAACTTCCTCTAGGTGGTTGATTCATGACCTAGGAGGTTTAGGATGGTCTTGAGTAGAGATGGTTGACCTATCTGGGGTTGTCTTGTCCTAGGGTTTGAGGAGATGTCTTGTCTCGACCTAGAGGTGATGTTGGTTGATGGTGTCAGGACCATGGGAGGTGTACCTTAGGATGTTCACGACTATGACCATGGGGAATGACATGGTGGTCGAGACACTATCTAGAGTGTATCACCACATCTTTCATGTCATGTTTAAGTGGTTGCATGTTGGTCTTTTGTGAGGAAAAGTGTCCCTTGGGTCCCTTCGTGTGTTGACACCTCACCCTTTGCTCTCTCTCTCATCCTTCATCTATAAAACCCCTTATCTTTCCTTGTTTACAACCATTTTGGCCATCTACCTTCTTCCTCCTTTTCTTATACTTGGATCCTAGTGGAGTAAGGAGGTTCTTCTTTGGATCTTGGGGGATCAATCTCCTCTTGCATGTGGTGGTGGTCATCTGATCTCATCTCCCATATTTGGTAAGTGTTTTTCTTCTAAGATGATGTTTCTTTTGATCTCCTACCTTCATCTTCCTCTCTATTCTCAGCCCTAGACCATGTTTCTTCCATGGTTTTGGTTTGGAAGAGAAACTCCTCAACACAAGGGTCATAGTCCATGTCTTGACAAGGTAAACCCAAGTATAAAGAGGATTTCTCCTCTCTTTCTTCCTTTCCTCTTTGGTTTGGCCAAGAGCTTCTTTGCTTCTTTACTTGGGCTAGCTTTGACCTTGGTGTCTTCTTCTTCTTGAGGTTCTCTAATGACCGAGTGTGGAGTTTTTGGTAAAGGTTCTTCAACCTTTGGATCTTGGATTTTGGGGCTCTTGGTGGTTATCAACTTAATGAGGGTTGTATAACACTAAATCTACTCTACTATTTCACTTCTTTATTCTTTTTATTACTATATTGTTCCTCTAAATTGCTTCCACACCTTCATTGTTCTTCGTGGTAATCTCTAGAACTTGTTTAGTGGAGATTCCTTGCTTGGTTTGAAAGTAAACCAAAACCTAAATCTTTTGTACCTGATTTGGTAGATAATGTGTTATGATGGTTTCTCTCTATGTCTTTCTCTTTATCTTGCTCTCATACATGGTGTTCATGTACTTAGAGGTTGGAGGGATGTTAGGTTCGGTTTTGGTTATCTTAAGCATGGTTTTCTATTCCTTGGATAAGGTTCTTCCTTGCTAGTTTCTTGATCCATGACTTAGGGTATTAGTAACCGTTTGTATGTGGAATTTTCTACATGATAACTATAGTTTCACCCTTGGTTTCAGTTCTATTTTGGTGACCTAGATGGTGCATCTTGGTGTGGTCATGACACCTTCCCTTTTGGCAAACTTGATTTCCTTTAGAAGAGATACCCTCTTTGTGGTTGAGTTTGACCTAGTAATGATAGCTTGAGACACTTAGTGTGTAGTGGCCTAGTCACCCTTGATGTTGGTGTCTTGTTCCTACCTTGGAATGAGTTGGGACTCACCCTAGAGTATAAGGTCGCGACCATGATGATCTTAGGTTGTGCCATAGGTTGAGTTTGAGACACCCTTGAGGTCGAGACACCTTCTGGTCAAGATGTTTTGATAGAACCCTAACCCTAGTGTCGCGGGCACGACATGATCTAAGGGTTGGTCATGACATGGACCATGGTGGGCGGTCACATCCTGTGTGGCTAAGTGGTAGGTGGTTGTGAAGCACATATGAACGCTTAATGGTAATCATATATGAATAATACATAAGCCATACATAGTGTTGTTTGGAATGTTATCTAATCAACTTTAATGATGTATCGTAATTCTTACCCACTCTAAGATGAAGGAGGGTGATGGTCCTATTGGGGATAGTCATACATAATCTTGTAATCTCTAAATGGCTAGAAACCCTAACCCTAATAGTGAACGATGAGCTTGCTTGTTTCCCTATCATGAAAGGATTATAGTGTTATGTGGTTATGTTTCTATTGCTTATCAAATTCTAACCATGTAGGTATTATAAGATTGATAATCATAGATAGTGCATTCTATGGTGATTATGATATGATACAAGTTAAATGAGCCTTGAAAGGCATGTCGAGGCACTTGTGATACATGAATGATGTAAATGGTCCTATGTCTTGGTAGTGATTTATGGTCTAATATGAGATAAGATGAGGGATTGATATCCCATGGTTTGTGGCCTTGTTGATGATATTGTGAATGACAATGATACATACATTATGTGGTGATAGTTTGACAATTATTTTTATATATGTTGAAAGTGTTCTATGCTCTTATCTTTGTAGAATTTGTTATGACTTTATACGTTGTAACTTGATTGATGCTGACACTTAAATGACTTAACTAATCAAGTGAAACATAATAATGTAGTTTTTTCCTATGCCATAGATCCATGTCAGTGTCAACACTTCTTGGATTGTGAAATAGGATTTCCTTTAGAGGAAGCTTGGAGTCATATACTATTGAGTATATGCATTCACAGGATTGGCTATAGGCCATACCCTGGCAGGAGTGCGGTTGCGGGCCATAGATTAGTAATATGTTGGTTATGAGGTTTCATAGGATTGGCTGTGGGGCCATACCCTGGAAGGAGTGTGGCTGCGGGCCGTAGAACAGTTTCACTAGCACTGTGACTTGAATCAAGGTGGGCTAGGACTTTCAATGTTGACTATATGTCACATGTTGCAGTTGACTGGTATGTCTCTTCTATGTACTCATGTACTGACCATGAGGTTTGGTGAGATTGTGTATTTCAACACTTCCATGGACCTTTTATGGCACCAATTTTGACTTAGCAGTGGTTGGTTGAATTTGGGTGGTGCGACTCAAATCCTCAGGGCATAATAAAATATGTAATCAGCTGTGTAGTACCTTACTTAGGTTCAAATATGAAAATATTGGATGATGCATTGCTTGCTTTTATATTTTATAGTTGGTAGTGAATATACATGTTCTCCATATTCCTTTTATGATGATAAGATGTTTTCACAATCCAATTACAATGGATTATATTGTTTGTGATGATTACTTGCTTATCGTAGTTGTAGCTTTACTTCTATTCTTTAATCACCTTATCTATGCTAATGACAGTGTTGGTGGAGAGTTATATATCCCACTGAGATTTGGAATCTCACCTCATGGGTTTCTCACATCTTTTAGGTGGACGTGCATAAGGAGATAGAGATCGTCCAACAAAGGCTGAGAAACATCAAGAAGGATAATAGATAACAAGGTTCGCAGTGTTTCTTGTAGTCCTTTGTTGTTAGAGTCCTAGGGTCATTCTTGTACACTCATGTCTTTGGGGATATTATTGGGTGTGTTTTTTAGATGTGCTTTCATTACGTGTTGTTGGCCTGTGTGCCCCTTTTGATTTAAAGGTATAGTCGAGATGTATATATGCATGGAATATGTTCTCTTGTGATAGGTTGATGGCATATGTGATAAGAACATGTTGATGTAAGTACTTTGGGTCCTTTGAGGACTTATATGTAAAGAGTTTTTCTACTTTAGTGCTTAATGAAAATGGTTTTAATTTCCTATGTTTTTCAGTAAATCTTATTGTTTGTTTTTGTTTCCGTGTTTAGTTTTGAGTTATCTTGTGGTTTGTGGCATGGGGCATCACATGGTTGGTATCAGAGATTTAGGTTTGCCGAGTCTATATGGACCTAGGACTAGGGTCAGTGTCTATTCTTGTGTCCTCCAGTCTATCTTATAGTGATTTCTGCTTATGTAGAAGAAGTAAAAAAGATTAAAGATGTTTGGAGAACATGAAGAACATGCAGCTGAGAGCAGTATTGTTGCACCAGGTGGTGGTGTAAGGAACCAGGAATGAGAAGATTAGGTTCCTGAGGTCCCCAACTTTGACCCATCCATGCTTGAGAGTCCTCCCTTTCAGACTCTTTTTGGGTAGTTAATGGTTGCTATGACGCATATGGAAGACAAGATGCCCACACCTCAACCTAGGGCACCAATTTCCAATGCGGAATCTTTGAGTATTGGGAAGACTTTTGAGAGGCTTCTTTGAGTTGGGGCAATGGAGTATGTCGGGATAGATGATCCAACAGATTTAGATCTGTGGTGAACTGAGCTTGAGAAAGCCATCAAGATCCTCATCATCCCAAAGGCAGATAAGGTTAAGCATGTGGTGTACCTTCTAAAGAGGAGTGATGGCCATTGGTGGGCCACACAAGAGGAGAATAGACCTAGTGCTGAGGTAGGTTGGGAGGAGTTTGTCAATTGGTACTTCCCATGGACCTATATGGATGAGAAGACTAGTCAGTTTGAGCAGATTCAATAGGGAACCATGTCCATCAATAAGTATGAGGTTAAGTTTAGAGAGCTTATGTGGTTCTATCCTCACATGGCTGCCAAAGATGATGAGAGGGTTCGATGTTTTGAGAAGGGGTTGAATGTTGAGTTGTCCACCTCGACGACTTCCATGGAGAATTGAGAAAGGTTTGCCACATTCATGGAGTCTTTTCAGAGGATAGAGAGATTTGTGATAGCAAAGTGAGAGGCAAGTGCTAAGAAGAGGCTTGCACAATCCCAAGGACATTCGTCAGGAGGCTTTAAGAAGATGAGGTTTTCTACACCGCCAATATCATAGAGGTTCAGTGTGCAGATATAGTGGTCATCGAGTAAAGGTAAAGTTCGTAGCCTTCCACCTGATAGTGCTCACAGTAGAGTGTAAGTGTCAGTGATGGGACCGTATAGGTAGGTGTTTGAGACCAGAGCTTGCCAGAAGTGTGGGCAAGTAGAACATCTGAGATGTGAGTGCCCAGTGAGAGATGATGAGGTGACCCAACAACTGAGGTAGAGCCAACATGGCTCATAGAGACAACAAAACAACAATGTAGGAGGATGAGGATGTTTTTAACCATTACAGGTCAGATCATCTGCTCATTGAAGCAGAGGACAAGGGTGACAACATACAATACCTAGATTCTATGCTATGAGTCTGCCAGAGGTGGTGGTCAACCCGTGAGTAGTGATAGGATAGATGGAGTTATTTCATTTTGATTTGTCTTCTTCTTTCTTTGTATCTATTTTGGTTGACCTGGGTTCAACACACTCTTTTATCACTCGTGAAGTGCTTGACAACTATTTTTTCTTGTTAGTCATAGGAGAGATGGTTTGTTGCTAGAAACCCTGTTAGTTGGTTCTACAGTGTTGCAAAATGTGTCCTTCCTGTGTCCTTTCTTTTTTAGGGAAAAACATTCAAGTGGATCTCATACCACTTGACATGTATGGATTCAATGTAATCCTTAGAATGGATACCTTGGAGAAGCATAGAGTGGTCTTGGATTATAGTTCCAAGGAAGAAACATTTGTAGATGGTGATAAGATGTGGATCTTCCAGGGAGATAGGAAGATTCTTCTGATGTATCGGGTGTCAGTGATGGTGGCGGGAAAATTGTTGAGATAGGGATGTGAGGTGTTCTTTGCACATGTGTTGAATATTGAGGTGAGGAATCCTAGTATCCAAGAGGTGCCACTTGTCAGAGAGTTTGAGGATTAGTTTCCTGAGGATTTTCCAGGTGTTCCCCCACCCCAAGAGATTGATTTTGAGATCAATCTAGTTCCCGACACACAACTGATATCCTAGATACTGGACAGGATGGCTCTAGTAGAGATGGTAGAGTTGAAGAGATAGTTGCAAGAGCTGCTTGACAAAGGTTTTATCATGCCGAGTATGTCACTATGGGGTGCTTCAGTGCTGTTTGTGAAGAAGAAAGATGGGTCCACGAGGTTGTGTATAGACTACAAACAGTTGAACAAGGTGATGATAAAGAACAAGTATCCTTTGCCAAGGATAGATGACCTATTTTATCAATTGTGCGGTGCGACAATATTCTCTAAGATAGACCTGAGGTCAGGATATCACCAATTGAGGATCAAGGAGGATGACATACCTAAGTGAGATTTTAGGATGAGGTATGGTCACTACAAGTTCGTGGTTATGATGTTTGGACTGACCAATGCACCAACAACGTTCACACACATGATAACCAAAGTGTTCTAGCCAGTTCTTGATCAGTTTGTGGTGGCCTTTATAAATGACATATTGATATACAATCGTGACAGTCAGCAAAATAAACAACATCTTCATTAGGCATTGACCATGCTGAAGCAAGATCAAATTTATGCCAAGTTTAGCAAATGTGAGCTATGGTTAAAGGAGGTAGCTTTTCTAGGGCATGTTATATCTACCAAGGGAGTTCATGTGGATCCGAAGAAGGTAGAGTAATTGATAGAGTGGGAGCAGTCAAATACGACAACAGAAGTGTGTTGTTTTCTAGGTTTGGTAGGCTATTATAGGAGGTTCATCAAGGACTTTAGTGCTATCACTTTGACCCTAACAAAGTTTGCAAAGAAGGACGTGTCATTTGTCTGGGGTGATAGATGTCAACGTTCTTTTCATACGTTGAAGGAGAAGTTGACAAGAGCACCAATTTTGATCTTACTTGAGCAAGGAAAAGGATACATAGTCTTTTGTAATGCGTCTAAGAATGACTTGGGTTGTGTGCTGATGCAGGACAAGAAAGTGGTTTCTTTTTCTTCCCGTTAGCTTAAGAAACATGAGGAGAATTACTCGACCCACGATCTGGAATTAGTTGCTATGGTTCATGCTTTGAAGATCTAGAGGTACTATCTTTATGAAGAGAAGTGTCAGATCTTCACAGATCATAAGAACTTGAAGTACATATTCTCAAGCAGGAGTTGAATATGAGGAAGCGTCTCTAGATAGATTTAATTAAGGATTATGACTGCATGATTAATTACCATCCAAGGAGGCTAATGTTGTTGTATATGTGTTGAGAACGAAGTATTTGTCTTTGCCTATGGATAGAGCCTAGTTGGTTTCTTTGGTGTGCCACAAGCGAGACATGTTTATCTCCCTATGTCAGATGAATGTTAAGTTGGAATTTTCTTTCCTAGAAGGATTGTTAGCACAGTTGCAGGTGAATCCCACACTGAGATAGCATATCAGAGAGGCACAATAGATTGATACTGTAATACATCATGTTAGATCATAGTTTGGAAGCAAGAAGCGTGATGGCTTCCATGAGTCGGATGATGGGATGGTTTGTTACCATGGCATAGTTGTGGTTCCTGAAGCAGATGACCTAAGGAAGATGGTTCTGGAGGAGGCTCACTCATCCATGTACGCTATGCATCCAGTAGTACCAAGATGCATCGGAATCTGAAAGACATATATTGGTGGCCTTGCTTGAAGTGGGATGTAGCAGAGTTCATTGCGAGATGCATTGTATGTTAGCAGGTTAAAGACGAACATCAAAAGCCTACATGAACATTGCAATTGTTTCATATACCATAGTGGAAATGGGATCATGTGACTATGGACTTTGTGATTGGCCTGTCTAGGAGAACTAATGGTCATGATTCCATTTGGGTGATTCTTGACAGGTTGACCAAGTTAGCACATTTCCTTCCTGTGAAGATGACGTATACATATGAGAAGCTTGCCCAGATCTATGTTGATCAGATAGTGCGTTTGCACAGAGTTCCAACTACCATCATGTCTGACAGAGGTCCCCTGACCACGAGTCACTTTTGGGAGTGACTGCACACAACTTTGGGTACACAGTTGAGGTTCAGGTCTGCCTTTCACCCATAGACATATGGTCAATCTGAGACGACCATTCAGACCTTAGAGGATCTATTGAGATCTTGTGTTCTTTAGTTTTTGGGTATTCGAGACATACACCTCAATTTAATAGAGTTCACCCACAATAACAGTTATCAGTAGAGCATTGACATGTCACCTTATGAGGCGTTGTATGGAAGATGTTGCATGTCTCTGTTGTGTTGGTATGAGATGGGAGAATGCCAACTTCTTGGTCCTGAGCTTGTGTAATAGACGACAGAAAAGATCAAAGTCATTCAGCAACAATTGAAGGTAGCACAAAACCGATAGATGTTATATGCAGATAACTGAGTAGACCCTTGGAGTTCCAAGTGGGAGACAAAGTGTATCTTAATGTCTATCTCGAGAAAGGTTTGATGAGGTTTGGGAAGAAGGGTAAGTTGTCTCCCAACATTATGGGACCTTACTCTGTAGTGGCACGTGTTGGAAATGTGGCCTACAGGTTGGAGTTACCACTTGAGTTGCATACGTTGCAGCCAGTGTTTCATGTGAGTATGTTGAGGAAGTGTCATCCTGATACATAGTTAGTGTTGTAGCCTATAGAGGTGGAGCTTGATGAGGATATGTCTTATGTGGAAGGTCCAATGTTGATCCTTGATAGAAGAGTAAAGAAGCTAAAGAAGAAGTACATAGTGCTTTTGAAGGTGCTGTGGCATCACCGTGGTGTTGAGGAATCCACGTGGGATCTTGAGGAAGAGATGAAGAGGAAGTACCCCTCTCTTTTCTCATAGGATTGCCGGGGCAAAATCCTTGTTAGGGGTTTATGACTTATAAGGTCCCTGACCATAGTTTTGGGGTAGCCTTTCTTACTTTGGATTAATCACGTTCTTAGAATATTTCTCTAATCATTTTATATGTATTAGGGATTGTAGAGAGCTTAAGTCTCCTGTTTGAGCTTGTTTGGATGTTGTTTGTGCTTTATGTGTTAGTTTTGGTGCAAATTGCAATTTAGCCAGTATAGGGGGTTGATGTGCAATTTTTCACCTCTAGAGTATTCCCTCTCTTTCTTGACATCATCTAGAGGAAAGATAAAGAGGAGGGTGCCTTGTTTGATCCCTAGTTGAAGAGTAACAACCTAGGTGGTGATTAGGGTTGATGTGGGTGTTGAATACCTTGACCATGTGTGAGTTGGTTGTGATGTTTCCACCTTGGGTCACGACCAAGGTTGGTTTTGAAGGGTGTAAGGCTTGATATACTTTCTCCAGGTCGTTGCGTCACAACCTAGGAGGTTTAGGATGGTCTTGGGTCGAGATGGTTGACCTATCTGGGGTTGTCTCGGCCTAGGGTTTGTTGAGGTGTCTTGTCTCGACCTAGAGGTGATGTTGGTTGATGGTGTCATGACCATGGGAGGTGGACCCTAGGATGGCCGTGACCATGACCGTACGAGATGACATGGTGGTCGAGACACTACCTAGAGTGCATCACCATGTCTTTCATGTCATATTTAATTGGTTGCATGTGGATGCATGTTAGTTTTTTGGGAGGACAAGTGTCCCTTGGGTCCCTTAGTGTGTTGACACCTCACCCTTTTCTCTCTCTCTCATCCTTCATCTATAAAACCCCTTATCTTTCCTTGTTTACAACCATTTTGGCCATCTACCTTCTTCCTCCTTTTCTTGTTCTTGGATCCTAGTGGACTAAGGAGGTTCTTCTTTGGATCTTGTGGGATCAATCTCCTCTTGCATGTGGTGGTGGTGGTCATCTGAACTCATATCCCATCTTTGGTAAGTGTTTTTCTTCTAAGATGATGTTTCTTTTGATCTCCTACCTTCATCTTCCTCTCTGTTCTCTGCCCTAGACCATGGTTCTTCCATGGTTATGGTTTGGAAGAGAAACTCCTCAACACAAGGATCATAGGCTGTAACAACCCCGCCTTCCGGTAACCCCCAATTAAGGGAGACCGAGAGGTCGGTGCCGTTATCCAATTTCCAGATCAAGGTTCAACAATTAATTGATAACAATTAATAAATTCTACTAGACTATACAGAAAAGCTATAATAAATAAAAATTTTGCATACCTTTGAAAAATAATTGGATTTCTAACTTCTATCCAGAATTGGGACTAACTAACTAATCCTCCTTGGACTTTAATTCATGTATTTCACAATATGACGATTTACTGTTTGTCCTTTTTGTTTTGTTCCTAAAATGCCGACAAACAAAACATCGGTCAGCCGAAGCTGGTATGTGGGGAAAACAAATAATGTGCAACTATGTTAAAAACGTAAACATTCAATTATTCATTTAACAAGCAAGATTACGTTTTAAGCCATACTACTCAATCCTTACCTATCCCCTAACTCTGTGTTGTCCTTGCATGCTACCTCTCTTTAGGTAGTTCCTTACCCCCATGGTCCTACCTTACAGGTAGCCAATACATAGGGTACTAGAGTCGCATGGCACTACCCAGTAGTAGCCCAATATCTAACTCAAAGTGACTTGATGGACCTACCCCATTGGTAACCATGTACTAAGTCAACTAATAAGACACAGAGGGGAACATGATCTGATCTAGTAGGCATATAACTTAGGTGATAGTCATATTCACATTATAGTTTTCATGAATTAAAATCATCCAACAATTAATTCATGTCATCGATGAAAACTTCAGTAAACCTCAAAAAACATAACTCGATATATTCATAAGCGTAACCACATACCTCTTATTGCAGATTTGAATACAGAATCATGTATGAAGAGAGAGAATATCCAAGTAAGCAAGCAAATTGCACAGAAACCCTGAAATAAAAACTCCAACTATAATTTATCAAAACTTATTCAATTCCATCTTATTCCTTAGGGTTTCCTTGGAAATTAGGGTTTTACCTTCATTCTTAGTTATCATGAACCCTAATTCCTCAAAATCACTTAAAACCCTTAAATACTCTCCTTTTAATATTCCTAACAGTCTTAGGACCATCATTTAGTAATTTACTTCCTTAATGCACAATAACATGGTTTTCTTTTTCCTTTTCCCTAAATTAGGGTTTCCATGTACCTTATCTTTCATTTATAGTCATAAACCCTAATTTAACCAATTTTTTATTCAAAACGGATAGAAACTCCATCATAAGCATCAATAGGTTATTACCTTCCTAATTAACCCATATCTTACAAAGATACAACTTTCATACACCATTAGGGTTTCTAATTAACTTGAAATGCATTTTACTAGAAAATTAAAGTACTTTTGCAAAAGGAACTAGAATCAGGTTATACAATCATTTTTGTTAGATTCCTTGCATTTTTCTACACAATTTTCATATGTAAAGTTTCTTCATTGGATAATCCTAGCGTTCTCTCTTAATTTTGCAAGAAAAACTATTTTCTATAATTTTAGTCAGAGAGGGAAATACCTAGATCGTTGGATCGGTACGCCGCGGTCCAAAGGTCGATCTGACGCTCCGCAATCACCAACTCCACTCACTTGCTAATGTGCACAGTCATTGGCGGTGATCGTCGGATGCCCCTAGGTTCACGATGGACCCCCTGATCCAACGACTTGCGTCGTTGCGCTCCACTCAGCGAGCTAAGTCGCCACGCTCCTCCTGAGATCGTTAGATCTCATCTCGGCCCACCGTGCTCCATGATCCAATGACACCTGCTCATCATCTCCTTCTTCTTTCTATTTAGAATGTACGGTGGCGCCACGACTGGAGCTTGTCGGAGAAATGGAAATCGCGAGAGCGAGATGTTTCTAGGATCTAGGGATCTGCCGCCAAGGTTCATGAGGGTGAGAGAAACCTCATGAGGGTCTATTTATAGGCTAGGAGGGTCTCTTCTAGGGTTTCTGATCCCGCCATCAAAGCTTGCTTCAGCCCAATTGGGCATTTTGGGAACACACCACGAAAGTTGGCAAAACCTGGGTCAAGACTCTTCGCCAAGGTCTCCCGAAACTAATGCGACAAAAATCCCGAGTGCACATGCACTGCAAAGATCGGAAAAATGAGGGGAAAATTCCCCTGTCCGCTCTGTGTTTGTGTCCCTCTGGGACTCTTGACGATGAGTGGTGCGCGTTGGATCAAGATCCAACGACCCTCATCTCGCCCGCTTTTGCAAAAGGAAAATCAATTTCCTCAAATTCGAATTATCTTCAAATTAATGATAACTTGGAAAAACCATAATTCCCAATTCTTAATGCTATTTTATTCAAAATTTGAGGGAAACTCTTTTATGTTTTTATCTCTCATCCTGAAAAATTTGAGATCATTATATCAATTAAACTATTCCTTTTCTTTGGTTGCAAGAAAACACCTTTTTATTCACATTTTCCACATATTCTTTATTTCCCTTGCTATTATTTAATTATCCTGAGTTCCTTGAACCCCAAGGAACCTTTATAACATGAAATCCTATTTTGGGAAATTATCGTTTAGCCTTTTAATAATGTTTTATCCATTTTCTTATATTTCCATTATCCCATTGAAGTCCTTTTTCCTTTCTTTTTCTTTTTCTTTCAATTGGGCTTAATGATCAATAAGGCCCATCAAGAAAGCATGCAAGGCCATTATACACGAAATTCATTCAAATCAAACCATGAAATCAAACATTGATCTTATTTATCTTTTAAAGGAGATTCACAAATCTCATTACATGTTTTGGAAAATGAGGTTATAACAACCTCCCCTCCTTATAGGAATTTTTCCCTCAAAATTCGACAATCAAGAAAACAAATCAGGATATGTTTTGTCCATGTCTGTCTTCAGCTCCCATGTGGCTTCATCCTCTCCATGGTGCTTCCAGATAACCTTTACCATCTCTATATTCTTATTTCTAAGCTCTTTTACCTTGGTATCAAGAATCTGCAAAGGCAACTCAGGATAAGACATCTTTCCTTGAAGCTCAATAGGTTCAATGTTCAACACATGACTTGGATCTTGCACATATCGCTTCAGATTTAACACGTGAAACCCATCATGCATCATACTTTATTGAGGGGGTAATGCCAAATGATATACGGCCTCACCAATCCGTTCTAACACTTCAAACGGACCCACGTATCAGGGACTCAACTTTCCTCTGTTTTTAGCTATAGCTCGGAGCGGTCGGATTTTCAGAAAAACATGTTCTCCCACAGTGAAATGCACATCAGTCCGCTTCGCATCAGCATACGACTTTTGTCGGTCCTGTGCTCTCTTTAGCCTTTGCCTGATCAAATCGACTTTATCAACATACACTTGGAGTTCATCTAACCTCAATATGGTCATTTCACCAACATCATCCCAGTGAAGTGGTGACCGACATGGTCTCCCATATAGAGCTTCATATGGAGGCATCCCGATACTGGCTTGGTAACTATTGTTGCAGGCAAAGTCAGCTAAAGGTAGGTACTTCTCCCATGATCCACCCCAATCGAGCACACAAGCTCTCAATAGATCTTCTAAGGTCTGAATCATCCTTTCCGACTGACCATCTATCTAGGGGTGATAAGTGGTACTGAACTTCAACCTTGTACCTAGTTCCTCTTGCACCTACTTCCACAACTTGGAAGTAAACTTTGGGTCTCTGTCTGAGATGATGGAACCGGGTATGCCATGTAAGCATACTATCTCTCTGATATATAGCGCAACTAAGTTTGACACTTTGGCAGTGGTTTTTAGGGCAAGGAAGTATGCTGACTTGGTAAGGCGATCTACCACAACCCATATCGCATCATGACCTCTCTTGGTCGGGGGTAGACCTACCACGAAATCCATTTTGATCTGCTCCCATTTCCACTCTGGAATCTCTATAGACTATAAAAGTCTGCTGGGTCGTTGGTGTTCAGCCTTCACCATTTGGCACGTAAGACAACTGGCTACATAAGCTGCAATGTCTCTCTTCATTCCTAGCCACCAGAAAAACCTCTGCATGTCTTTAAACATCTTAGTAGTTCCTAGGTGTACCGTGTACTTAGAACCATGAGCCTCTTTTGGGATACGTTCCTTTAACGGTGAATCTTCAGGAACCCATATGCGATTCTCAAATCGGATTTCTCCATCTATTCCCAAAAAAAGACGAGTCTGAGGCTTCTGCATCAAGCCTTTCATCATGTCAAGTCCTCCACTGGCCAACTGCATTGTGACAATCTCACTCAACAATTCAGACTGTATCTGGATGTTGGCCAATCGAACTCGATCATCTAACGGTTGAGGTGTCCATTCCACCAGCTCTTCTAAGCTCTTCCACTGTCTGGACAACACAGTTGGACACCTTAGCTGTTTCCGACTCAAAGCATCGGCTACGATATTCGCCTTCCCTGGATGATAGGAAATGGTGAAGGAATAATCCTTCATGTACTTCATCCATCATCATTGTCGTAAGTTCAAGTCTTTTTGCGTTAGTAGATACTTCAGGCTCTTATGGTAGGTGAAGATCTCAAAAGTGGCACCATACAAGTAATGTCACCAAATCTTCAAGGCATGGATGATAGCGGCTAACTCTAGGTCGTGGGTCAGGTAATTCACCTCATTGATCTTGAGTTGTCAGGAGGCATATGCAACCACATGCCGATTCTGTTCAAACACACAACCAAGTCCCATCTTTGATGCATCGGTGAAAATCATGAAACCCTCATTGCCTGATGGTAGAGTCAACACTGGTACAGTGGTCAGCTTCTCTTTCAGCTCCTGAAAACGAGCCTCACAAACATCAGACCACACAAACTTCACATCCTTCCGGGTCAACATAGTCAAAGGCAAGGCAGTCTTTGAGAAATCCGCAATGAAACGTCGATAGTATCCTGCTAACCCCAAGAAGCTTCTGATCTCGGAGGGGTTCTTCGGTGTAGGCCAGTCTCGTACTGCCGACACTTTAGTTGGATCTACGGTGATTATTCCTCCTGATATGATGTGTCCAAGGAACATGACTCGGTCTATCCAAAACTCGCATTTAGAGAACTTCCCATAGAACTTCTGCTTTCTCAAGATATCAAGGACTTTTCTTATGTTGTCTCGGTGTTGATCTACGTCATCCGAATAAACCAGTATGTCATCTATGAACACTATGACAAACGAGTCAAGGAAGGGTTGAAACACACTATTCATCAGGTTCATGAACACACTAGGTGCATTAGACAACCCAAAAGGCATAACCACGAACTCATAGTAGCCATACCGGGTTCTAAAAGCTGTTTTCAGGATGTCCTCACTCTTGACCCTCAATTGGTGGTAACCCGATCTCAAGTCGATCTTGAGACTCGAGCCGACTTCAACTGGTCAAACAAGTCATCTATCTGGGGTAAAGGGTATTTGTTCTGAATGGTAGCTTGGTTGATCATCCGGTAGTCTATGGACATTCAGAGTAAACCATCCTTTTTCTTTACAAAAAGAACTGGCACTCCCCATGGTGATGTGCTAGGGCGGATAAAACCCTTATCCAACAATTCCTACAATTGCTTCTTTAGCTCAAGCAACTCAGCAGGGGCCATCCTATAGGGTGCTCGGGAAATAGGGTTTGTACCAGGGGCTAGCTCTATGGAGAAATATACCTCTCTTTTGGGAGGAATCCCAAGTAGATCATTTGGGAAAACATCTTCACAGCCCCTAACTACCTCGATTTATTCTAAGGGTTGCACTTTGGGTTCTGGCTCGATGACTACTGCTAGGAAAGCTCGACACCCTTTACTCATCATCCACTCTGCTTTAACAACTGACACATATGGGCTGGTAGTGGCATCCTTCCTACCTCTAATGACAAAAGGTGGTTGACCTGGTCTCTTGATGATCACTTTCTTCTCTCTACAGTCGATATTGTCCCTATACGTATAAAGCCAATCCATGCCAATGAATTACATCAAAATCATTCATGTCAAGAAGGATAAAGTCTGTAGGAAAATCATGATCTCGATATTTCACAGATACTACCGGGGTTTTCAAAAGGGAAGTAAAGATTCGACCACTCGGGGTTGTAACATCTAAGACATACCCTAAGTCCTTGATATCCAAACATAGCATAGTTGCAAGATTTCTCGAAATGAAAGTATCAGTAGATCCATAGTCAAACAAAGCTTTCACATTATGTCCCATAACACAAAGCATGCCTACATTATTGTTCTCCATGCATTAGATCATTACATGCTTAACTTTAAAATAGAAAAGAAAACTCTAAGGGTTATTACCCTCGATCAACCAATTGGCATTTTCTTGAGCTTCCTCATTATCAATGGCAAACACCCGAGCTTGTCTTCTCTCTCCAGCAGGTGGGGCTGTAGCTATAGGTGGTGCTTCCACAGGTAGAGCTTCTACTGGTGGGGCTACTACGTGTCCTGGTCCTCTTGGATTTGGCAGAAGGAAAACAACTTGGAGGTGCCCTTCTTGGTGGCATCGGTATCATACCTTCTTCTTGTTGCGGCACTCACCGATATGCCACCTCCCGTAGGTGTGGCAACGAGGTCGGTTGTTCTCTTGACGGGGCTTCCCTTTTCCTCCATGTCTTCCTTTATCATGATGACTCCCTGGACCTTTCTTGTGGTTGCTCTTCTGACCTTGAGTTCTGTTAGTGAAAATCAAATACCCCATGGGTGGAACCTGGGAAGGCATCACGGTCCTCTCCATGTCTAAAGCAGTGTTGTATGCCTCGGTGAAGGTTTTGGGTTTACTTTCCATCACATGGGGCTTGATGGCAGGGTGAAGACGTTCCACGAAGTGGTCCACCCTCCTTTCTTCATCCATCATGTGTCTAAAATGTTCCAGGAGGCGAAACCTACGACCAAAGTCCGCATTTGAGGAGCTTCCTTGAGTCATGCTAGTGAACTCTCTTTCTTTATCCTTCTTTGCTGAGACGGGGAGGAATCTGGCGGTGAAGATGATCTTGAAGTCAGTCCATGCCATTGGTTCCTCACTTAGGTCTCTTCCCATGATATGGTTCTCCCACCATATCTTGGCTGCACCTTCCAAAAGGTGAGTAGCAAACATAACCTTCTTATTCGGCTGCACCTCGAGCATACGGAACCCATACTCGACTGCCAGCAGCCAAGCTTCAGCCTTGTCGACTACTTCAGACTTGTCTTCTCCCCAGAACTTCTCGACGTTCAGCTTGAAGAAGTCTAGGATGGTGGCTCCCAGTCGAGGATGAATTGGAAGTGGCTCACCATTCTCATTCCTTGTCATGTCTCTAAGAGCCAGTGCACGGATAGCCTCAGTCAGTTGCTTTTGTTGTTCCATCCAAACTGCATCTGTGGTGTGAATCACCATGGCTGGTTCTGGACCACCAGACTGGTCCTCCTCCATTCGGGCTTCCTCTTCATACACCTGTTGTTCTTCATATTCTGGTCCTTCTCCTTGCTCTAGGTTAATGTCGAGCATTGGTTCAGGGTTGGGGGCTCGTACACAGCTTCTTCAGGCCTCTTTCTCTTCTTAGAGGTCTCTTCACCATGATTCTGCTTCCTCTTCTCAGAAGACCCATTCTCTTTACGGGGTGGCCCACCTCTACTGGTGGAGAAAGGGATTGCCACAACCTTTGTACGAGCCATCTACATAAGCATAACAAACAGACCTTTAGTTTATCATTAGACTAATTATACTTATGTCAGTGATATCTCATTACGTATCTTTTATTAATTTGATGGAGGATTCCTTAATCCTTAACTTACTTGCCCATACCACATAAGGGTGAGGTAGAGAGAGAAAACCCTAACTCTTAAAGTCCTTAATAGAATTTTGTGATGAGAAGGGATGAATAAGATGAGGAAGTCCTAAAGGTGTCTTATTTTGATTCAAATCCTAGGACATCGGCCAGGCAGTCACACATTCTGGGAGTCCTCGTATTTCGATTAGTGGTGCGGAGGAAAATTTTGCCAGCCCCCAGAAGTGATCCTTTTCTAGACACCCCAGTCTTTTGGAAAATCCTCTAATAACTCCCATGGGTCCTACAAAGTTTGTAAAATTTAATAATTATTAACAATTAAGTGGAGAACCTTGGCTCTAATACCAAATGTAAAAACCCCGCCTTACGGTAACCCCCAATTAAGGGAGACCGAGAGGTCAGTGCCGTTATCCAATTTTCAGATCAAGGTTAAGCAATTAATTGATAACAATTAATAAATTCCACTAGACTATACAGAAAAGCTGTAATAAATAAAATTTTTGCATACCTTTGAAAAAAAATTGGATTTCTAACTTCTATCCAGAACTGGGACTAACTAACTAATCCTCCTTGGACTTTAATTCATGTATTTCACAATATGACAATTTACTGTTTGTCCTTTTTGTTTTGTACCTAAAACGTCGACAAACAAAACATCGGTCAGCCGAAGCTGGTATGTGGGGAAAACAAATAATGTGCAACTATGTTAACAATGTAAACATTCAATTATTTATTTAACAACTAAGATTACATTTTAAGCCATACTACTCAATCCTTACCTATCCCCTAACTCTGTGCTTTCCTTGCATGCTACCTCTCTTTAGGTGATTCCTTACCCCTATGGTCCTACCTTATAGGTAGCCAATACATAGGATACTAGAGTCGCATGGCACTACCCAGAAGTAGTCCAATATCTAACTCAAAGTGACTTGATGGACCTACCCCATTGGTATCCATGTACTAAGTCAACTAATAAGCCACCGAGGGGACTGAGATCTGAGCTAGTAGGCACATAACTTAGGCGATAGTCATATTCACATTATAGTTTGCATGAATTAAAATCATCCAACAATTAATTCATGTCATCGATGAAAACTTCTGTAAACCTTAGAAAACATAACTCGATATATTCATAAGTGTAACCACATACCTCTTATTGCAGATTTGAATACAGAATCAAGTATGAAGAGAGAGAATATCCAAGTAAGCAAGAAAATTGCACAGAAACCCTAAAATAAACATTCCAACTATAATTTATCAAAACTTATTCAATTCCATCTTATTCCTTAGTGTTTCTATTCCAATTTTAGGGTTTACTTGGAAATTAGGGTTTTACCTTCATTCTTAGTTATCATGAACCCTAACTCCTCAAAATCACTTAAAACCCTTAAATACTCTCCTTTTAATATTCCTAACAGTCTTAGGACCATTATTTAGTAATTTACTTCCTTAATTCACAATAACATGGTTTTCTTTTTCCTTTTCGCTAGATTAGGGTTTCCATGTACCTTATCTTTCATTTATAGTCATAAACCCTAATTTAACCAATTTTTTTATTCAAAATGGATAGAAACTCCATCATAAGCATCAATAGGTTATTACCTTCCTAATTAACCCATTATCTTACAAAGATACATCTTTTATACACCATTATGGTTTCTAATTAACTTGAAATGCATTCTACTAGAAAATTAAAGTACATTTGCAAAACGAACTAGAATCAGGTTATACAATCATTTTTTTTAGATTCCTTGCATTTTTATACACAATTTTCATATGTAAAGTTTCCTCATTGGATAATCCTAGCGTTCTCTATTAGTTTTGCAAGAAAAACTATTTTCTATAATTTCATTCAGAGTGGGAAATACCTAGATTGTTGGATCGGTGCGTCGCGGTCCACAGGTCGATCTGACGCTCCGCAAGCACCGGATCCACTCACTTGCTAACGCGTGTAGTCGTTGGCGGTTGATCGTCGGATGCCCCTAGGTTTGCGATGGACCCCCTGATCCAATGACTCATGTCGTTGCACTCCACTCAGCGAGCTAAGTCGCACGCGCTCCTCCTGAGATCGTTAGATCTCGTCTCGGATCACCGTGCTCCACGATCCAATGAAACTTGCTCATCATCTCCTTCTTCTTTCTATTTAGAACGTGTGGCGGCGCCGCGACTGAAGCTCTTCAGAGCAAGGGAAATCGCGAGAGGGAGAGTTTTCTAGGATCTAGGGATCTGCCGCCAAGGTTCGTGAGGGTGAGAGAAACCTCATGAGGGTCTATTTATAGGCTAGGAGGGTCTCTTCTAGGGTTTCTGATCCCGCCGTCAAAGCTTTCTTTAGCCCAATTGGGAATTTAGGGAACACGCCACAAAAGTTGGCAAAACTTGGGTCTAGACTCTTCGCCAAGGTCTCCCGAACCTAATGGGACAAAAATCCCGAGTGCACATGCACTGCAAATATCGGAAAAATGAGGGGAAAATTACCCTGTCTGCTCTGTGTCCGTGTCCCTCTGGGACTCTTGATGATGAGTGGTGCGCGTTGGATCAAGATCCAACGGCCCTCATCTCGCCCGCTTTTGCAAAAGGAAAATCAATTTCCTCAAATTCGAATTATCTTCAAATTAATGATAACTTGGAAAAACCATAACTCCGAATTCTTAACTCCATTTTTATTCAAATTTTGAGGGAAACTCTTTTATGTTTTTATCTCTCATCCTGCAAAATTTGAGATCATTATATCAATTAAACTATTCCTTTTCTTTAGTTGCAAGAAAACACCTTTTTATTCACATTTTCCACATATTCTTTATTTCCCTTGCTATTATTTAATTATCATGAGTTCCTTGAACCCCAAGGAACCTTTATAACATGAAATCCTATTTTGGGAAATTATCTTTTAGCCTTTTAATCATCTTTTATCCATTTTCTTATATTGCCATTATCCCATTGAAGTCCTTTTTCCTTTCTTTTTCTTTTTCTTTCAATTGGGCTTAATGGCTAATAAGGTCCATCAAGAAAGCATGCAAGGCCATTATACACAAAATTCATTCAAATCAAACCATGAAATCAAACATTTATCTTATTTATTTTTTAAAGGAGATTCACAAATCTCATTACATGTTTTGGAAAATGAGGTTATAACATAGGCCATGTCTTGACAAGGTAGACCCAAGTGTAAAGAGGATTTCTCCTCTCTTTCTTCCTTTCCTCTTTGGTTAGGCCAAGAGCTTCTTTGCTTGGGCTAGCTTTGACCTTGGTGTCTTCTTCTTCTTGAGGTGCTCTTATGATCTAGTGTGGAGCTTTTGGTAAAGTTTTTTCAACCTTTGGATCTTGGATTTTGGGGCTCTTCGTGGTGATCAACTTAAGGAGGGTTGTATAACACTAAATGTACTCTACTATTTCACTTCTTTATGCTTTTTATTACTATATTCTTCCTCTACATTGCTTCCACACCTTGATTGTTCTTAGTGGTAATTTCTAGAACTTATTTGGTGGACATTCCTTGCTTGGTTTGAAAGTAATCCGAAACCTAAATCTTTTGTACCTGATTTGGTAGATCATGTGTTATGATGGTTTCTCTCTATGTCTTTCTCTTTATCTTGCTCTCATGCATGGTTTTCATGTACTTATAGGTTGGAGGGATTTTAGGTTTAGTTTTGGTTATCTTAAGCGTGGTTTTCTCTTCCTTAGATAAGGTTCTTCCTTGATAGTTTCTTGATCCATGACTTAGGGTATTAGTGACCATTTGTATGTGGAATTTTCTACATGATAACTATAGTTTCACCCTTGGTTTCAGTTCTATTTTGGTGACCTAGACGGTGCATCTTGGTGTGGTCATGACACCTTCCCTTTTGGCAACCTTGATTGCCTTTAGAAGGGATACCATCTTTGTGGTTGAGTTTGACCTAATTATGATATCTTGAGACACTTAGTGTGTAGTGGCCTAGTCACCCTTGATGTTGGTGTCTTGTTCCTACCTTGCTTGGGTTGGGACTCACCCTAGAGTATAAGGTTGCGACCATGATGCGACCTCCCACCTACCACTTAGACATATAGGATGCGACATGATCTAAGGGTTGGTCACGACATGGACCACGGTGGGAGGTCGCATCCTATATGGCTAAGTGGTAGGTGGTTGTGAAGCACATATGAACGCTTAATGGTAATCATATATGAATAATACATCATCCATACATAGTGTTGTTTGAAATGTTATCTAATCAACTTTAATGATGTATCCTAATTCTTACCCACTCTAAGATGAAGGAGGATGATGGTCCTAGGGGGGATAGTCATACCTAATCTTGTAATCTCTAAATGGCTAGAAAGCCTAACCCGAATAGTGAACGATGAGCTTTCTTGTTTCCCTATCATGAAAGGATTATAGTGTTATGTGGTTATCTTTCTATTAATTATCAACCTCTAACCATGTAGGTGTTATAAGATTGATAATCATAGATAGTGCATTCTATGGTTATTATGATATGATACAGGTTAAATGAGCCTTGAAAGGCATGTCGAGGCACTTGTGATACATGAATGATGTAAATGGTCCTATGTCCTGGTAGTGATTTATGGTCTAATATGAGATTAGATGTGGGATTGATATCCCATGGTTTGTGGCCATGTTGATGATATTGTGAATGAAAATGATACATACATTATGTGGTGATAGTTTGACAATTATGTTTATATATGCTAAAAGTTTTCTATGCCCTTATCTTTGTAGAATTTGTTATGACTTTATACGTTGTAACTTGATTGATGCTGACACTTAAATGACTTAACTAATCAAGTGAAACATAATCGTGTAGTTTTTTCCTGTGCCATATATCCATGTCAGTGTCAGCACTTCTTGGATGGTGAAATAATCTTTCCTATAGAGGAAGCTTGGAGTCATATACTATTGAGTATATGCATTCACACAATTGGCTATAGGCCATACCCTGGCAGGAGTGTGGTTGCAGGCTGTAAATCAGTAATATGTTGCTTATGAGGTTTCATAGGATTGGCTGTGGGGCCATACCCTGGAAGGAGTGTGGCTGCGGGCCGTAGAACAGTTTCACTAGCGCTGTGATTTATACCATGGTGGGCTAGGACTTTCAATGTTGACTATATGTCACAGGTTGTAGTTGACTGGTATGTCTCTTCTATGTACTCATGTACTGACCATGAGGTTTGGTGAGGTTGTGTATTTCAACACTTCCATGGACCTTTTATGGCACCAACTTTGACTTAGCAGTGGTTGGTTGGATTTGGGTGGTACACCTCAAATCCTCAGGGCATAATAAAATATGTAATCAGTTGTGTAGTATCTTACTTAGGTTCAAATATGAAAATATTGGATGATGTGTTGCTTGCTTTTATAATTTATAGTTGGTAGTGAATATCTTCTTGGAATGTTAGGGGATTTGACAACAAGATAAGTCCTATCCAAGAAGAGTTGAGGAGGATACAATGTGACTTAGTTATTCTTACTGAAACCAAAGTTAGGGAAAGAATTATTAATAAGATCATGAACAAATACTTTTCTGAATATAACTTTATCACTAATCTTTCTTCTCACAGATTGGGTCATATTATTGTCTTGTACAAAAACTATTTTGTGGATAAACTCTTTGAAATAGACCAGCTAGTCCACTTCAAAATGTCTGTTGATGGGTTTTCTATGTTTGTTACGGCTGTATATGATCACAATGGTGATGCTGAATGCTATGTTCTATGGAGAGATATTGAAAGAATTAATTCTTATATTGATACCCCTTGGGTTCTTCTTGTCGATTTTAATGCTGTTTGAACTGAAGAACAGAGAATCAATATCCTTTTGCCTACTAACAAATCTATGCAAGAGTTTAATAGCTGTATTCTCAATATAGGTCTTTTTGAAATGAGCCTTGGAGGTCCTTTCTTTTAGTGGGACAACAAACAGAGTGGTGAAAGATATATTTCTTCAAAAATTGATCGTGTGTTTCATAATGATCTTTTTCTTGATGTTATTGAGGAGTTTAATGGTGAGCTTGTCTCTAGTTCTATTAGTGATCATAGACGCATATCCCTGAAGATTGGTAACGTAAGGAAAATCAGGGCCCCTTTCATATTTATAAATTCTTGGTCTTATAGACAGGATTTCTTAGATGTTGTGAAGTCTGCATGGTCTATAAATGTGCAAGGTTATTAGGCCTTCCGTCTTTACAGAAAGTTTAATAATGTGAGGAAGGTTCTTCTCAAGTGGAACAAGGATTATATTGGTAATATTCATGACAATGCGAGACATCTTAGATTCTTAGCAGACAAAGCTCTTTCTAAAGCTGATTTGAATCCTAATGATGATTGCAAAAGAGACTATGCTAATAGATATAGAAAGGAAGCGAAGGAAGCTGAGCTGGCTGAGGAATCTTTTCTCAAGCAAAAATCTCATGTCAAATGGCTCAAAGAAGGTAATTCGAATTCCAAATTCTTTTATGCTTCCCTTGAAAACAGGAGACATAGCAATAGAATTAAGGGCTTACTTATTGATGAGGTGGTTTCCCACAATCCTACTGAGATTAAGTCTGCTGTTATGGATTTTTACTGTAAGCTTTTCAACAACCCTGGCTCTGAAGGCAAGGTTTGGAAAGATAATTGGAATGGCAAGGTTCTATGTCCTAATGACAGGTCTTTCCTTATTACCCTGTTTCTAGAAAGGAGGTTGACGATATTATTGCTGATATAAATGAAGAGAAGGCTCCAGGTCCCGATGGTCTCAATGGGTGTTTCTTTACGAAAACTTGGAGTATTGGTGATGATGTGTTCAGTGCAATCAAAGAGTTCTTTTAGAATGGAGTTATGTTAAAAGAAGCTAACAAAACCTTCTTGACTCTTATCCCAAACGGCAAGAACTCATCTATTATTTCAAATTGGAGGCCTATTGCTCTCTATAACACCTTTTATAAAATCATTTCTAAAGTTCTTGCTAACAGGCTGGAAAAAGTGCTTCCCACTATTGTCGATTTCAATCAATGTGCTTTTGTGCAAGGTAGAAGTTTAAAATATGTTGTTCTTCTCTCTAATGTACTTCTAAGTGACTTTAAGAAGGAATCTAATAACATGTGCATTCAAGCAGACATCTCTAAGGCTTATGATTCAGTGTCGTGGAAGTATCTCTTCTCCATCATGTATAAAATGGGATTTCCTATTACTTGGATAAAATGGATTGAAGCTATTTTCTCTTCGACTTCTTATCATATTCTAGTCAACGAAGAGCCTACTGATCCTATTTCTCCCTCTAATGGCATTAGGTAGGGTGATCCTATTGTCCCTTACTTATTTGTTCTTGTTATGCAGGGGTTGACTAATAGTTTGAATTGTGGGATTATTAATAAAGAGTTCACACCTATAAAAAGATCTTCTATTGTTGTGTCTCACTTAATTTTTGTTGATGATTTGATGTTTTTCTTAAAAGCTTCTCCTGAGAATGCTTCTTATATCAGGAATCTCCTAGATGATTTTGGTTATTGCTCTGGACTAAAATCTAAACCTGAAGAAGAGTTCTGTTATCTTTAGCAAGAACTTAAATAAAGCTCCGATTCTAAATATCCTTGATATGCCTGAAGGTAATATTGGTGATCTTAATTATTTGGGTATTCCTCTCTTCTATGGCATGTTGTCTAAAAATAACTATTATAGTTTGATTGACAAGTTCAGTAAGAAGCTAGATGCCTGGAAGGCCAACACTCTTAGCCTTGTTGGTCGTGTTGAATTGATCAAGTCTACTCTTTCTACCCTCCATCTGCATTGGATGTATGCTTTCCCTTTGCCATCTTTAGTTCTGGATTTTATTGACAAAATTTCTATGGATTTTCTTTGGGGTAAGTCTGAAGGTAAATGTTACGACCCCACCTCTCGATAACCCCCAATTAAGGGAGACCGAGAGGTTGAAGCTGCACCCATAACTTCCAGATCAAAGGTTCGACAATTAACCAAGAATAATTATCAAATTGTAACATAATAAATGGGAGAACTGTAAGAAAATAAACTTTTGCATACCTTTTTGAAAACCTGGATCTCTAAACGTCTATCCACTTATGGATTCTATTCTAACTAATCCTCCTTGTATTTTACTTCATGTATTTCACAATATGATGATTTATTGTTTGTCCTTTTGGATTGAACCTAAAACACCGACACACAAAACGTCGGTCAACCGAAGCTGGTATGTAGGGGAAACAATAAATATGCAACTATGATAACAATGTAATCATTCAATTAATCATTTAACAACCAAGATTACATTTTAAATATAACTCCGTGATCCATGAGTACCCTATCCTCTGTGCTATCCCTGTAGTGGACCTGGATACTACCTTCCTTATGCTAGATTCCCATTAAACCCCTCATGGTCCCACCTATAGGTGAACCAGTTTCTAGGGGAGTCACATGGAACTACTCATAAGTAGCCCACTCCTTAACTCATGGCATGCTAATGGGTCTCATGGCACTACACTTGGTAGCCCAATTTCTAACCCACGATAACCTAGACCTTACTCTAGGTTACCCCTTTTTAGCCTTTACAAGCCCTAGAGGTTGACCCGGATCTAGCCAGTTATACATGTATATTCATAGTGATAGTCATAGTCACTCTATAGTTGCATGAAATAAAAGCATCCAACAATTATTTTCAAGCAACCGATAAAACCATTCAAAAATCACCGTGAAACTAAAGTGATTATTCATAAGCGTAACCACATACCTAATTTGATGATTTCACAAGCATTAAGAAAGTCCAACCAAGAAAGAAATTCAAGCAAGCAATTCATCAATCACATAATTCCTAAAAAGATTATGTACTCTATTTATTACACACTTTATCAAGAATCTACTTTATTGACTTGGATTCACTTTCTAGGGTTTCTAATCCGCATTAAGGTTTCATTAATATTCATTAGGGTTTCTTAGATCAATTTCTCAAACTTTATCCCTTTTAGGTCAACAAACCCTAAAATACTCTTTTCTACTTATATGAACCTCAATTGCTCAACCATCCATTTTAATAGTCTTTTATACCCAAATTGACTTAGGATCATTGTATCCCTATTTATTCATGGATTTGAACAATTAAAACAATCCAAAGACATATTCACCTAAATTAGGGGTTTCAAGCTGATTAAGGCATATACATGCACGAAACCCTAAATTAATCCAATTATATAAAAAGATCATCTTTTTAGATTCTATCTTCACATTTATCAACAATAGGTTAATATTGGCTTGAATTGTCCATTAAACAACATTAATTCCATCTATCATCAAATCTAAGGGTTTTTCATTAATTAAGTCATTAAAGATGATAGCTTTATGTACTTTTCAAATTTCAAGCATATTTAAACTAATTACATGAAAAGATCATCCTTTTCGATCTTAAAGTACCCTTTTTACATTTAACATATTATTATCAACTTTAGTGATCCATTAAACCCTATTAAACACTTTATGCATTTCAAAATAGGGTTTCTTAATCTTTAATTGAGAAAAGATGATAATTTACACTAATTTTTCGAATAGAAAGAATAATTAGCTTCTAACAATATTTTTATTCGATTCCTCTCGTTTTTCTGAGCAAAATACATATATTATTTGCTGTTATCGGAGTTACGAATAGCAAGATATGATTTTTGCAAAATAAGAATACCTTTGGCCAATCGGATTGCGCCATGTGTGCGCTCCATGCAACGTTGCTCAGCTTTGTTGAAAACATAACGTAATGTCCGTTTTGCCCCTAGTTAAGTGACCAATGTCTTTAGAGCGTGGAGGGCAGAAACGTCCAACGTGCCTCTCCCTTCTTCAACCTTGGGCAGGTTGATCGCAGCTGCCCTAGCCGCCGACCTGCAGCTTTGGCACAGCTCCTGCTCCCCGATCTAGACCCGACCTTCACCAAAAAAGCATCCCCTGCCTCCGCCGCCCTCATGCGCACACAAGGTGCCAACAACCCGCAGCCAAGATGGTCAGTTGCTCGCTCGCTAGGCCGAACACCTACGGCCGTCAATGTAGCCGAGTTGCCGCGACTGTGCACCGGTTCAGGTGAAGGGATGGTCGCCAAGCACTTCGTTGATGTCGTGGGACCTCAGAGCGTCCAGCAGGACCACCAACCAACCCTTGATGCTCCAGGTATAGCTCTACACCCTCAATTAGGGTTTTGAATGAAAAAGGAAGAAGAAGAAGGTAGAGAAATGTGGGGTTCTCTCTCCCCTCTGAACTAGGGCTCTACCCCTTATATAAGGGTGAGAAATGAAGCCCTAGGTAGGCTTATACACGAATCAAAGATTCCCTTTCCAAAAGGATTCATATTCCTTCTAGGAGAAGCATTCTCTCTCTCCTCATTATCCTTTTGTTAAGCTTTATTTCATGGATAATTGGAAAAACGAAAATCCTTTCTCTTATTATCATTATTCTTGCATTTTAATCTATTGGCCACAAATTTCTATTCTCTTTTGATAGAGATTACTTCTTTTTTATCAAATTCATTAATAATGCATTACATTATCCTCTTATTTTGAAATTTTGGTATTTTCCCTTTCTTTCCTCTTTATTGGGACTCCTTGGATCCCAAGAAACATTATTATTTCGAAATCCTATTTATTGGATACTCAATATCCTTCTAGATGCATCTAAATGCATTATTCCTCATTATCATGTTGATTTCTTATTAAAATATTTCCTTTTGAGGATTTCTCTTTATTTCTCTTTAATTTTCCTCCTTGGTTTTCCTTTTTACATTAGGAATCCATGGGATACGAAATCCCACTAAGGATAACTCAATTCCACCTTTTTCCACTTATTTTCCACATTTTACCATTATTTTCAATTTCTTTCTTAATAAAGAAATACTTAATTGATCTTTTCTTTTCTTATTGCATTCTCTATACAACTTTGGACTCCTTGGAACCCAAGAGGCACGAAATCCCACTTTGACTTTGCCTTCTAGTGGTTTCCACATATTTCTTTTCTCAAATATTCAATTATTCATTCACTAATTGGATTTCATTATTATTTGGGTCCAATAGCCAATAAAGCCCACAAAACAATCTTCAAGGCTATTGTAAACGAAATCCATGTCTTCAAAACAAATTATATCATTATTTTTTCAATTATCTTTAATATGAGAAATTACATTTCTCACCAATTGAACCCAAAAATTGGGGTTGTAACATCCTTTCCCTCTTATAGGAATTTTGTCTTCAAAATTCTTATCAAGCAAATAAACAATTCAGGATAAGACTATTCCATGTCCACCATTGGCCCCTATGTGGCTTTACCTTACTCATGGCGCTTCCAAAGAACCTTTATCATCACATATTCTTTTCTCTGAGTTCTTTCATCCTGGCGTCTATAAATTGCACAGGTGACTCAGGCCATTTCAGCCTCCCTTGGGGCTCACTAGGTTCATTTCTCAGCACATGGTCGGGGTACCTCACATAGTGATCTAAATTGGACACATGGAACTCATCACACATTGCTTTATCCTGAGGGGTAAGGTCAAAGTTAACCTTCTCCTCCAAACCATGTCAAAAGAACCCATGCACCGGGGACTCATCTCTCTTAGCTATAACTTAGAGGGGTCGGATTTTCATGTCACATATTCTCCCACAGTGAACCGCATGTCAATCTACTTTGCATCTACTCACAACTCACATCATCTCTAGGCTCCTTTCAGCCATTGCACGATCAAAGAGACTTCATCTACACGCACTGTGGCCCTTTTCTAACCATCATGTGGTCCTTTCACCAACATCACTTTACTGAAGTGGTGATCGACACAACCTCCCTTATAGAGCTTCTTATAAATCCCGATACTGGCTATGGTGGTCATTGTCACATCTTTCATAGGACAAGAGCTGTCTCTAGATATCACCGTGAATGAGCACACATGCTCTCATCAGACCCTTTAGTCTGGATTATACTAACCATTAGTTAGGGGTGATAAACTGTACTAACACCGAGTTCTTCATGTACCTACTACCCCCTTTTGGAAGGGAACCTTTAGGTCAAACTCAAGAACCTTTGAACTTGCATCATGGCATAGTTGAACCATCTCTTCTTATGGGTAGTTCAACCAGATCTGTCCCTTGACAAAACTCTTTCTTTCTCATGTCAGCTAGGTAAGGCGATCTACCATAACCCATATTGCTTCTTGACCTTCCTTGGTCTTGGGGAGACTTACAACATCCAAAGTGATGAACTCCCTTTCTCTTTCGGGGAATCTTTATCCTTCATATCAATGCATTGGGTTACTGATGTTCATCCTTCACCTTCAGCTTGCATGGCCATACACCACATGCAACCTCATCTTAGGCATATAAAGTACTACTATCACTTATTATCTTCATAGTACATTGTATGTGATCTTAAAGTCATGATCTCCTATATGTCATTATTCCTCAAGATCAATACCTCAAAAACCCTAAACCATTCTAGTCGGGGTTTCATCACCTTCTTTTCTAAAGAAGTGCATCTGAGGTTCTACCACCATCCTTTCATTATATCAAGGACTAAATTGGCTAACCAAACAACCATTAACTTGTTCTACAGATCTCGTTACAACTGAGTGTTAGCAAAATGCCTCTCCTTTCCAAATTTAGGGTTAGATGAACAACCTCTTCTAGCCAAACTAGGCAGCTATATCTCAACCACAACATCCATTACCACTTCACATCCTTAGGTATTAGGTAATGTTGATGACATACACCTCCATGTCCTTCATTTATCATCTCATCTCAGCTCTAAGTCTATCTTTTTTTTTAGAACACTTTTGACCTCATCTTCTTGGTGATCAACTCAACCTTGTATGACTCATATTTCATGATAAAAACATCCTCATAAGGTGACTACCTCATTTCTCTTTAACTTTTGCAAACCATCCATGAATCATTCACTTTGCCAGGGCATGTTATCCTCTCTATCCTCATGCCTCGTAGCAACGTTCCAACTCACATCATCTTTTAACCTTGGTGTATGGCATGCATATGGTCCTATCTCTCACTCCCATAATAAGAGGAAATAAGCATTTGGATGCAGTCCAAATACAGAGTTCTTCCTGTTCCAAGAGTAGAGATGGTGCATCCCTCCTTTCCAGTACACCTTTAAATCTAAGTTGAAACGTGCCACATATGTCACTTCATTGCAAACACCATGATATCAGAGTTCCTTCCATGGAAAATTGGTCTCGAACCTACTTGGGTCCATACACATTCCTTGGTCATCTCCTCTAGGTCTATAGGGTGCCGATACATTTGGGGTCATCCCTATTCCCCCATGCATACAGAGAGTGCCATACTCATCTACCCTTTGGGTCCCATGAGTTCATGAAGGTGATCAATCTCCTAACCCACGGCCCTCAGACAATGATAGTTGTTACCTCCCGACCTTATGGTCATGTGCAACTTAGGGAATTAGGCAACTCCTACTTCCATCAGTCTTATCCCCACCTGACCCTAGGATATACTTAGGATTCTCCATTATAGTACATGTCCAATCTTAGAACCTTGCCCAAGCATTCATCATCTCTCGTTTTGCATTCAAGGGTGGACTTTCATCCTTTCATAGGGGTCATGGTGACCTACCTACCTTGGTCAGGCCCCATACCAGTTACCTCCATGGTAACACATCCACATGCACTTAGAGATGGTTATCTATGGGTCTATAGGTTCATCCTCATACCATGTACTTTTCACTTAGCTTCTCAAGATCCTATGATACCTCTTTAGGTTAACTTGAACCAAAAAAACTGGTATACACCCTACCAAAGGGTCCCTCTCCCAGGATGTGAGGAAACTACAACTCTTGACAACAAGGTCACAAACATCCTTAGGGTTTACATCCATATGAGCATGCTTAACCCAACAACTACTAAGGCACAAGCAGACCACCTACCAAACCATGCTAGGTCATACTTGTTCACTTTCCTCAACACTCATACCTTCCCATGTCATCAACTTACCTGGGAGGGGTTCGTCTTAAACTTAAGGGATTTCCCTTTCCTCTCGACATAAGAAGTACCATGCTCGCTTCTATAGGAACTCAACTATCATCATGAGCATTAGGTACACTGCTTCCCCTCTTAGGCCTAGGAACCCTAGGTTCACTTGTAGGTGTCCAACTGCATGCTCTATCTCTTAACCATGAACCAAGCAAGCAAGAGGCATGACATGCACTTCTTGTCATCCTTCAACTTGAGTAGCACTTAGAGTTGGGTCCTCCTTAAGGACAACCAACAAGGTACAAGGCCTCATAACCTATTATATACCTCTCCAGATATAAGGAACTCTTCTTCTCATCTATACCATAGGTGCAGAGGTACCAACAGACTCATCCCCTCTCTAGGGTTTGGTTCCTCTCATGGCAACCAAGACATCATCCACCTCTAGGGATCAAGCTTGTGGTGACCACTATCATCCACTTGGGTCACATCATCCTCAACTCCCTACATATCTCAGAGTTTAGGATTCCAACCTTCTTTCTTGGTTCCTACTCTCTCTTTCTAGAGCTAACCCTACAACCAACCTCACCATTAGAGGCCCTCTCTTCATGAAGGATCAACCTCGAAAGCCTGCCCCTACCTAGAAGAAGCCTAAGTTCAACATATGTTCACTCAATGTTATCCATAGTTCTTTAAGCTTATTTCATAAGCCATCCTTCACTCTCTCCTGGTTAGGGTTTCAACCTATAGCTCACACTACTAACGTACTCTGGGTGCATGCTACGCCCTACTCACATAAGCCCATAGAGGTCCTTCACTAACATCATCATCGAAGGAGCTATCCATTACTCTAACATGCACAACCCTTCCCAGAGTTGGGTTGCCAAAGGTGATAGGTTACCCATGGATCAGATGGCATCCCAAAGGCATGTCCTTTCGAACACTTGGTCTATCATGATATCTATTCTCCACTTCATCTCTCTCTAACCAACACTTAGGGTTAGGGTTATCATCATCCTCAGAGGATGTGCCAGGCCTCTACTTGTAATGGAGATATCTATCTCCAAGATTAACTCTCTTTACTTATCCTCATGATAAGAAGGTCTAGCCTCAGGTCCTCTCCTGAGGGCATGCCATCTTATGTCATATGACCTAAGCATGTATCTATTCTTTAGTTTGCGCTTAATCTATTAAGCTTATGTCCATGACATCTTATTTACATTTTTTTCATTAATTTTAGTGGAGGATGTCTTAAACCTTATCAACCTTACCCATACCTCAAGAGGGTGAGGAAAAGAGAGAAAACCCTAATCCTTAAGGTCCTTAACCGAATTTTTGATGAGAAGGGATGAATAAGATGAGAAAGCCTTAAAAGTATCTTATTTCGATTCATACCCTAAGACTTTGGCCAGGTAGTCACACAGATCCGGGAGTCCTCATATTCCGACTAGCAGTGCGGAGGAAAATATTGCTAGCCCCCGGTCGTGATCCTTTTCTAGACACCTCCGTCTTTTGGATAATCCTCTAATAACTCCCTTGGGTTCTATGGAGTTTGTAAAATTCAATAATTATTAATGGTTAAGTGAGGAACCTACGCTCTGATACCAAATGTTACGACCCCACCTCCTGATAACCCCCAATTAAGGGGGACCGAGAGGTCAAGCCGCACCCATAACTTCCGAATCAAAGGTTCGACAATTAACCAAGAATAATTATCAAATTTTAACAGACTAAACGGGAAAATTGTAAGAAAATTAACTTTTGCATACCTTTTTGAAAACTTGGATCTCTAAACGTCTATCCACTTATGGATTCTATTCTAACTAATCCTCCTTGTATTTTACTTCATGTATTTCGCAATATGACGATTTACTGTTTGTCCTTTTGGCTTGAACCTAAAACGCTAACAAACAAAACGTCGGTCAGCCGAAGCTGGTATGTGGGGGAAACAATAAATGTGCAACTATGATAACAACGTAATCATTCAATTAATCATTTAATAACCAAGATTACGTTTTAAATATAACTTCGTGATCCATGAGTACCCTATCCTCTGTGCTATCCCTACAGTGGACCTGGATACTACCTTCCTTATGGTAGATCCCCATTAAACCCCTCATGGTCCCACCTATAGGTGAACCAGTTTCTAGGGTTGAGTCACATGGCACTACTCGTAAGTAGCCCACTCCTTAACTCATGGCATGCTAATGGGTCTCATGGCACTACACTTTGTAGCCCAATTTCTAACCCACGATAACCTAGACCTTACTCTAGGTTACCCCTTTTTAGCCTTTATAAGCCCCAGAGGTGGACCCGGATGTAGCCAGTTATACATGTATATTCATAGTGATAGTCATAGTCACTCTATAGTTGCATGAAATAAAAGCATCCAACAGTTATTTTCAAGAAACCGATAAAACCATTCGGAAATCGCTGTGAAACTAAAGCGATTATTCATAAGCGTAACCACATACCTGATTTGATGATTTCACAAGCATTAAGCAAGTCCAACCAAGAATGAAATCCAAGCAAGCAATTCATCAATCACATAATTCCTAAAAAGATTATGTACTCTATTTATTACACACTTTATCAAGAATCTACTTTATTGACTTGGATTCACTTTCTAGGGTTTCTAATCTGCATTAAGGTTTCATTAATATTCATTAGGGTTTCTTAGATCAATTTCTCAAACTTTATCCCTTTTAGGTCAACAAACCCTAAAATACTCTTTTCTACTTATATGAACCTCAATTGCTCAACCATCCATTTTAATAGTCTTTTTTACCCAAATTGACATAGGATCATTGTATCACTATTTATTCATGGATTTGAACAATTATAACAATTAAAAGACATATTCACCTAAATTAGGGTTTTCAAGCTCATTAAGGCATATTCATGCACGAAACCATATATTAAGCCAATTATATAAAAAGATCATCTTTTTAGATTCTATCTTCACATTTATCAACAACAGGTTATTATTGGCTTGAATTATCCATTAAACAACATTAAATCCATCTATCATCAAATCTAAGGGTTTTTCATTAATTAAATCATTAAAGATGATAACTTTATGTACTTTTCAAATTTCAAGCATATTTAAACTAATTACGTGCAAAGATCATCCTTTTCGATCTTAAAGTACCCTTTTTAAATTTAAGAGGTTATTATCAACTTTTGTTATCCATTAAACCCTATTAAACACTTTATTCATTTCAAAATAGGGTTTCTTAATCTTAAATTCAATAAAGATGATAATTTACACTAATTTTTCGAATAGTAAGAGGAATTAGCTTCTCACTACATTTTTATTAGATTCCTCTCATTTTTTAGAGCAAAATGCATATATTATTTGCTATTATCGGAGTTACGAATAGCAAGATATGATTTTTGCAAAATAAGAATACCTTTGGCCTTATCTTTATACGATTATGTTTCACCATTAGTTTGACAATTATGTTTATATATGCTAAAAGTTTTCTATGCCCTTATCTTTGTAGAATTTTTTATGACTTTATACGTTGTAACTTGATTGATGCTGACACTTAAATGACTTAACTAATCAAGTGAAACATAATCGTGTAGTTTTTTCCTGTGCCATATATCCATGTCAGTGTCAGCACTTCTTTGATGGTGAAATAATCTTTCCTATAGAGGAAGCTTGGAGTCATATACTATTGAGTATATGCATTCACACAATTGGCTATAGGCCATACCCTGGCAGGAGTGTGGTTGTGGGCTGTAAATTAGTAATATGTTGCTTATGAGGTTTCATAGGATTGGCTGTGGGGCCATACCCTGGAAGGAGTGTGGCTGCGGGCCGTAGAACAGTTTCACTAGCGCTGTGATTTATACCATGGTGGGCTAGGACTTTCAATGTTGACTATATGTCACAGGTTGTAGTTGACTGGTATGTCTCTTCTATGTACTCATGTACTGACCATGAGGTTTGGTGAGGTTGTGTATTTCAACACTTCCATGGACCTTTTATGGCACCAACTTTGACTTAGCAGTGGTTGGTTGGATTTGGGTGGTACACCTCAAATCCTCAGGGCATAATAAAATATGTAATCAGTTGTGTAGTATCTTACTTAGGTTCAAATATGAAAATATTGGATGATGTGTTGCTTGCTTTTATAATTTATAGTTGGTAGTGAATATCTTCTTGGAATGTTAGGGGATTTGACAACAAGATAAGTCCTATCCAAGAAGAGTTGAGGAGGATACAATGTGACTTAGTTATTCTTACTGAAACCAAAGTTAGGGAAAGAATTATTAATAAGATCATGAACAAATACTTTTCTGAATATAACTTTATCACTAATCTTTCTTCTCACAGATTGGGTCATATTATTGTCTTGTACAGAAACTATTTTGTGGATAAACTCTTTGAAATAGACCAGCTAGTCCACTTCAAAATGTCTGTTGATGGGTTTTCTATGTTTGTTACGGCTGTATATGATCACAATGGTGATGCTGAACGCTATGTTCTATGGAGAGATATTGAAAGAATTAATTCTTATATTGATACCCCTTGGGTTCTTCTTGTCGATTTTAATGCTGTTTGAACTGAAGAACAGAGAATCAATATCCTTTTGCCTACTAACAAATCTATGCAAGAGTTTAATATCTGTATTCTCAATATAGGTCTTTTTGAAATGAGCCTTGGAGGTCCTTTCTTTTAGTGGGACAACAAACAGAGTGGTGAAAGATATATTTCTTCAAAAATTGATCGTGTGTTTCATAATGATCTTTTTCTTGATGTTATTGAGGAGTTTAATGGTGAGCTTGTCTCTAATTCTATTAGTGATCATAGACGCATATCCCTGAAGATTGGTAACGTAAGGAAAATCAGGGCCCCTTTCATATTTATAAATTCTTGGTCTTATAGACAGGATTTCTTAGATGTTGTGAAGTCTGCATGGTCTATAAATGTGCAAGGTTATTAGGCCTTTCGTCTTTACAGGAAGTTTAATAATGTGAGGAAGGTTCTTCTCAAGTGGAACAAGGATTCTATTAGTAATATTCATGACAATGCGAGACATCTTAGATTCTTAGCAGATAAAGCTCTTTCTAAAGCTGATTTGAATCCTAATGATGATTGCAAAAGAGACTATGCTAATAGATATAGAAAGGAAGCGAAGGAAGCTGAGCTGGATGAGGAATCTTTTCTCAAGCAAAAATCTCATGTCAAATGGCTCAAAGAAGGTAATTCGAATTCCAAATTCTTTTATGCTTCCCTTGAAAACAGGAGACATAACAATAGAATTAAGGGCTTACTTATTGATGAGGTGGTTTCCCACAATCCTACTGAGATTAAGTCTGCTGTTATGGATTTTTACTGTAAGCTTTTCAACAACCCTGGCTCTGAAGGCAAGGTTTGGAAAGATAATTGGAATGGCAAGGTTCTATGTCCTAATGACAGGTCTTTCCTTATTACCCTGTTTCTAGAAAGGAGGTTGACGATATTATTGCTGATATAAATGAAGAGAAGGCTCCAGGTCCCGATGGTCTCAATGGGTGTTTCTTTACGAAAACTTGGAGTATTGGTGATGATGTGTTCAGTGCAATCAAAGAGTTCTTTTAGAATGGAGTTATGTTAAAAGAAGCTAACAAAACCTTCTTGACTCTTATCCCAAACGGCAAGAACTCATCTATTATTTCAAATTGGAGGCCTATTGCTCTCTATAACACCTTTTATAAAATCATTTCTAAAGTTCTTGCTAACAGGCTGGAAAAAGTGCTTCCCACTATTGTCGATTTCAATCAATGTGCTTTTGTGCAAGGTAGAAGTTTAAAAGATGTTGTTCTTCTCTCTAATGTACTTCTAAGTGACTTTAAGAAGGAATCTAATAACATGTGCATTCAAGCGGACATCTCTAAGGCTTATGATTCAGTGTCGTGGAAGTATCTCTTCTCCATCATGTATAAAATGGGATTTCCTATTACTTGGATAAAATGGATTGAAGCTCTTTTCTCTTCGACTTCTTATCATATTCTAGTCAACGAAGAGCCTACTGATCCTATTTCTCCCTCTAATGGCATTAGGTAGGGTGATCCTATTGTCCCTTACTTATTTGTTCTTGTTATGCAGGGGTTGACTAATAGTTTGAATTGTGGGATTATTAATAAAGAGTTCACACCTATAAAAAGATCTTCTATTGTTGTGTCTCACTTAATTTTTGTTGATGATTTGATGTTTTTCTTAAAAGCTTCTCCTGAGAATGCTTCTTATATCAGGAATCTCCTAGATGATTTTGGTTATTGCTCTGGACTAAAATCTAAACCTGAAGAAGAGTTCTGTTATCTTTAGCAAGAACTTAAATAAAGCTCCGATTCTAAATATCCTTGATATGCCTGAAGGTAATATTGGTGATCTTAATTATTTGGGTATTCCTCTCTTCTATGGCATGTTGTCTAAAAATAACTATTATAGTTTGATTGACAAGTTCAGTAAGAAGCTAGATGCCTGGAAGGCCAACACTCTTAGCCTTGTTGGTCGTGTTGAATTGATCAAGTCTACTCTTTCTACCCTCCATCTGCATTGGATGTATGCTTTCCCTTTGCCATCTTTAGTTCTGGATTTTATTGACAAAATTTCTATGGATTTTCTTTGGGGTAAGTCTGAAGGTAAATGTTACGACCCCACCTCTCGATAACCCCCAATTAAGGGAGACCGAGAGGTTGAAGCTGCACCCATAACTTCCGGATCAAAGGTTCGACAATTAACCAAGAATAATTATCAAATTGTAACATAATAAATGGGAGAACTGTAAGAAAATAAACTTTTGCATACCTTTTTGAAAACCTGGATCTCTAAACGTCTATCCACTTATGGATTCTATTCTAACTAATCCTCCTTGTATTTTACTTCATGTATTTCACAATATGATGATTTATTGTTTGTCCTTTTGGATTGAACCTAAAACACCGACACACAAAACGTCGGTCAACCAAAGCTGGTATGTAGGGGAAACAATAAATGTGCAACTATGATAACAATGTAATCATTCAATTAATCATTTAACAACCAAGATTACATTTTAAATATAACTCCATGATCCATGAGTACCCTATCCTCTGTGCTATCCCTGTAGTGGACCTGGATACTACCTTCCTTATGCTAGATTCCCATTAAACCCCTCATGGTCCCACCTATAGGTGAACCAGTTTCTAGGGGAGTCACATGGAACTACTCATAAGTAGCCCACTCCTTAACTCATGGCACTACACTTGGTAGCCCAATTTCTAACCCACGATAACCTAGACCTTACTCTAGGTTACCCCTTTTTAGCCTTTACAAGCCCTAGAGGTTGACCCGGATCTAGCCAGTTATACATGTATATTCATAGTGATAGTCATAGTCACTCTATAGTTGCATGAAATAAAAGCATCCAACAATTATTTTCAAGCAACCGATAAAACCATTCAAAAATCACCGTGAAACTAAAGTGATTATTCATAAGCGTAACCACATACCTAATTTGATGATTTCACAAGCATTAAGAAAGTCCAACCAAGAAAGAAATTCAAGCAAGCAATTCATCAATCACATAATTCCTGAAAAGATTATGTACTCTATTTATTACACACTTTATCAAGAATCTACTTTATTGACTTGGATTCACTTTCTAGGGTTTCTAATCCGCATTAAGGTTTCATTAATATTCATTAGGGTTTCTTAGATCAATTTCTCAAACTTTATCCCTTTTAGGTCAACAAACCCTAAAATACTCTTTTCTACTTATATGAACCTCAATTGCTCAACCATCCATTTTAATAGTCTTTTATACCCAAATTGACTTAGGATCATTGTATCCCTATTTATTCATGGATTTGAACAATTAAAACAATCCAAAGACATATTCACCTAAATTAGGGGTTTCAAGCTGATTAAGGCATATACATGCACGAAACCCTAAATTAATCCAATTATATAAAAAGATCATCTTTTTAGATTCTATCTTCACATTTATCAACAATAGGTTAATATTGGCTTGAATTATCCATTAAACAACATTAATTCCATCTATCATCAAATCTAAGGGTTTTTCATTAATTAAGTCATTAAAGAAGATAGCTTTATGTACTTTTCAAATTTCAAGCATATTTAAACTAATTAAATGAAAAGATCATCCTTTTCGATCTTAAAGTACCCTTTTTACATTTAACATATTATTATCAACTTTAGTGATCCATTAAACCCTATTAAACACTTTATGCATTTCAAAATAGGGTTTCTTAATCTTTAATTGAGAAAAGATGATAATTTACACTAATTTTTCGAATAGAAAGAATAATTAGCTTCTAACAATATTTTTATTCGATTCCTCTCGTTTTTCTGAGCAAAATACATATATTATTTGCTGTTATCGAAGTTACGAATAGCAAGATATGATTTTTGCAAAATAAGAATACCTTTGGCCAATCGGATTGCGCCATGTGTGCGCTCCATGCAACGTTGCTCAGCTTTGTTGAAAACATAACGTAATGTCCGTTTTGCCCCTAGTTAAGTGACCAATGTCTTTAGAGCGTGGAGGGCAGAAACGTCCAACGTGCCTCTCCCTTCTTCAACCTTGGGCAGGTTGATCGCAGCTGCCCTAGCCGCCGACCTGCAGCTTTGGCACAGCTCCTGCTCCCCGATCTGGACCCGACCTTCACCAAAAAAGCATCCCCTGCCTCCGCTGCCCTCATGCGCACACAAGGTGCCAACAACCCGCAGCCAAGATGGTCAGTTGCTCGCTCGCTAGGCCGAACACCTACGGCCGTCAATGTAGCCGAGTTGCCGCGACTGTGCACCGGTTCAGGTGAAGGGATGGTCGCCAAGCACTTCGTTGATGTCGTGGGACCTCAGAGCGTCCAACAGGACCACCAACCAACCCTTGATGCTCCAGGTATAGCTCTACACCCTCTATTAGGGTTTTGAATGAAAAAGGAAGAAGAAGAAGGTAGAGAAACGTGGGGTTCTCTCTCCCCTCTGAACTAGGGCTCTACCCCTTATATAAGGGTGAGAAATGAAGCCCTAGGTAGGCTTATACACGACTCAAAGATTCCCTTTCCAAAAGGATTCATATTCCTTCTAGGAGAAGCATTCTCTCTCTCCTCATTATCCTTTTGTTAAGCTTTATTTCATGGATAATTGGAAAAACGAAAATCCTTTCTCTTATTATCATTATTCTTGCATTTTAATCTATTGGCCACAAATTTCTATTCTCTTTTGATAGAGATTACTTCTTTTTTATCAAATTCATTAATAATGCATTACATTATCCTCTTATTTTGTAATTTTGGTATTTTCCCTTTCTTTCCTCTTTATTGGGACTCCTTGGATCCCAAGAAACATTATTATTTCGAAATCCTATTTATTGGATACTCAATATCCTTCTAGATGCATCTAAATGCATTATTCCTCATTATCATGTTGATTTCTTATTAAAATATTTCCTTTTGAGGATTTCTCTTTATTTCTCTTTAATTTTCCTCCTTGGTTTTCCTTTTTACATTAGGAATCCATGGGATACGAAATCCCACTAAGGATAACTCAATTCCACCTTTTTCCACTTATTTTCCACATTTTACCATTATTTTCAATTTCTTTCTTAATAAAGAAATACTTAATTGATCTTTTCTTTTCTTATTGCATTCTCTATACAACTTTGGACTCCTTGGAACCCAAGAGGCACGAAATCCCACTTTGACTTTGCCTTCTAGTGGTTTCCACATATTTCTTTTCTCAAATATTCAATTATTCATTCACTAATTGGATTTCATTATTATTTGGGTCCAATAGCCAATAAAGCCCACAAAACAATCTTCAAGGCTATTGTAAACGAAATCCATGTCTTCAAAACAAATTATATCATTATTTTTTCAATTATCTTTAATATGAGAAATTACATTTCTCACCAATTGAACCCAAAAATTGGGGTTGTAACATCCTTTCCCTCTTATAGGAATTTTGTCTTCAAAATTCTTATCAAGCAAATAAACAATTCAGGATAAGACTATTCCATGTCCACCATTGGCCCCTATGTGGCTTTACCTTACTCATGGCGCTTCCAAAGAACCTTTATCATCACATATTCTTTTCTCTGAGTTCTTTCATCCTGGCGTCTATAAATTGCACAGGTGACTCAGGCCATTTCAGCCTCCCTTGGGGCTCACTAGGTTCATTGCTCAGCACATGGTCGGGGTACCTCACATAGTGATCTAAATTGGACACATGGAACTCATCACACATTGCTTTATCCTGAGGGGTAAGGTCAAAGTTAACCTTCTCCTCCAAACCATGTCAAAAGAACCCATGCACCGGGGACTCATCTCTCTTAGCTATAACTTAGAGGGGTCGGATTTTCATGTCACATATTCTCCCACAGTGAACTGCATGTCAATCTACTTTGCATCTACTCACGACTCACATCATCTCTAGGCTCCTTTCAGCCATTGCACGATCAAAGAGACTTCATCTACACGCACTGTGGCCCTTTTCTAACCATCATGTGGTCCTTTCACCAACATCACTTTACTGAAGTGGTGATCGACACAACCTCCCTTATAGAGCTTCTTATAAATCCCGATACTGGCTATATTGGTCATTGTCACATCTTTCATAGGACAAGAGCTGTCTCTAGATATCACCGTGAATGAGCACACATGCTCTCATCAAACCCTTTAGTCTGGATTATACTAACCATTAGTTAGGGGTGATAAACTGTACTAACACCGAGTTCTTCATGTACCTACTACCCCCTTTTGGAAGGGAACCTTTAGGTCAAACTCAAGAACCTTTGAACTTGCATCATGGCATAGTTGAACCATCTCTTCTTATGGGTAGTTCAACCAGATCTGTCCCTTGACAAAACTCTTTCTTTCTCATGTCAGCTAGGTAAGGCGATCTACCATAACCCATATTGCTTCTTGACCTTCCTTGGTCTTGGGGAGACTTACAACATCCAAAGTGATGAACTCCCTTTCTCTTTCGGGGACTCTTTATCCTTCATATCAATGCATTGGGTTACTGATGTTCATCCTTCACCTTCAGCTTGCATGGCCATACACCACATGCAACCTCATCTTAGGCATCTAAAGTACTACTATCACTTATTATCTTCATAGTACATTGTATGTGATCTTAAAGTCATGATCTCCTATATGTCATTATTCCTCAAGATCAATACCTCAAAAACCCTAAACCATTCTAGTCGGGGTTTCATCACCTTCTTTTCTAAAGAAGTGCATCTGAGGTTCTACCACCATCCTTTCATTATATCAAGGACTAAATTGGCTAACCAAACAACCATTAACTTGTTCTACAGATCTCGTTACAACAGAGTGTTAGCAAAACGCCTCTCCTTTCCAAATTTAGGGTTAGCTTAACAACCTCTTCTAGCCAAACTAGGCATCTATATCTCAACCACAACATCCATTACCACTTCACATCCTTAGGTATTAGGTAATGTTGATGACATACACCTCCATGTCCTTCATTTATCATCTCATCTCAGCTCTAAGTCTATCTTTTTTTTGAGAACACTTTTGACCTCATCTTCTTGGTGATCAACTCAACCTTGTATGACTCATATTTCATGATAAAAACATCCTCATAAGGTGACTACCTCATTTCTCTTTAACTTTTGCAAACCATCCATGAATCATTCACTTTGCCAGGGCATGTTATCCTCTCTATCCTCATGCCTCGTAGCAACGTTCCAACTCACATCATCTTTTAACCTTAGTGTATGGCATGCATATGGTCCTATCTCTCACTCCCATAATAAGAGGAAATAAGCATTTGGATGCAGTCCAAATACAGAGTTCTTCCTGTTCCAAGAGTAGAGATGGTGCATCCCTCCTTTCCAGTACACCTTTAAATCTAAGTTGAAACGTGCCACATATGTCACTTCATTGCAAACACCATGATATCAGAGTTCCTTCCATGGAAAATTGGTCTCGAACCTACTTGGGTCCATACACATTCCTTGGTCATCTCCTCTAGGTCTATAGGGTGCCGATACATTTGGGGTCATCCCTATTCCCCCATGCATACAGAGAGTGCCATACTCATCTACCCTTTGGGTCCCATGAGTTCATGAAGGTGATCAATCTCCTAACCCATGGCCCTCAGACAATGATAGTTGTTACCTCCCGACCTTATGGTCATGTGCAACTTAGGGAATTAGGCAACTCCTACTTCCATCAGTCTTATCCCCACCTGACCCTAGGATATACTTAGGATTCTCCATTATAGTACATGTCCAATCTTAGAACCTTGCCCAAGCATTCATCATCTCTCGTTTTGCATTCAAGGGTGGACTTTCATCCTTTCATAGGGGTCATGGTGACCTACCTACCTTGGTCAGGCCCCATACCAGTTACCTCCATGGTAACACATCCACATGCACTTAGAGATGGTTATCTATGGGTCTATAGGTTCATCCTCATACCATGTACTTTTCACTTAGCTTCTCAAGATCCTATGATACCTCTTTAGGTTAACTTGAACCAAAAAAACTGGTATACACCCTACCAAAGGGTCCCTCTCCCAGGATGTGAGGAAACTACAACTCTTGACAACAAGGTCACAAACATCCTTAGGGTTTACATCCATATGAGCATGCTTAACCCAACAACTACTAAGGCACAAGCAGACCACCTACCAAACCATGCTAGGTCATACTTGTTCACTTTCCTCAACACTCATACCTTCCCATGTCATCAACTTACCTGGGAGGGGTTCGTCTTAAACTTAAGGGATTTCCCTTTCCTCTCGACATAAGAAGTACCATGCTCGCTTCTATAGGAACTCAACTATCATCATGAGCATTAGGTACACTGCTTCCCCTCTTAGGCCTAGGAACCCTAGGTTCACTTGTAGGTGTCCAACTGCATGCTCTATCTCTTAACCATGAACCAAGCAAGCAAGAGGCATGACATGCACTTCTTGTCATCCTTCAACTTGAGTAGCACTTAGAGTTGGGTCCTCCTTAAGGACAACCAACAAGGTACAAGGCCTCATAACCTATTACTATACCTCTCCAGATCTAAGGAACTCTTCTTCTCATCTATACCATAGGTGCAGAGGTACCAACAGACTCATCCCCTCTCTAGGGTTTGGTTCCTCTCATGGCAACCAAGACATCATCCACCTCTAGGGATCAAGCTTGTGGTGACCACTATCATCCACTTGGGTCACATCATCCTCAACTCCCTACATATCTCAGAGTTTAGGATTCCAACCTTCTTTCTTGGTTCCTACTCTCTCTTTCTAGAGCTAACCCTACAACCAACCTCACCATTAGAGGCCCTCTCTTCATGAAGGATCAACCTCGAAAGCCTGCCCCTACCTAGAAGAAGCCTAAGTTCAACATATGTTCACTCAATGTTATCCATAGTTCTTTAAGCTTATTTCATAAGCCATCCTTCACTCTCTCCTGGTTAGGGTTTCAACCTATAGCTCACACTACTAACGTACTCTGGGTGCATGCTACGCCCTACTCACATAAGCCCATAGAGGTCCTTCACTAACATCATCATCGAAGGAGCTATCCATTACTCTAACATGCACAACCCTTCCCAGAGTTGGGTTGCCAAAGGTGATAGGTTACCCATGGATCAGATGGCATCCCAAAGGCATGTCCTTTCGAACACTTGGTCTATCATGATATCTATTCTCCACTTCATCTCTCTCTAACCAACACTTAGGGTTAGGGTTATCATCATCCTCAGAGGATGTGCCAGGCCTCTACTTGTAATGGAGATATCTATCTCCAAGATTAACTCTCTTTACTTATCCTCATGATAAGAAGGTCTAGCCTCAGGTCCTCTCCTGAGGGCATGCCATCTTATGTCATATGACCTAAGCATGTATCTATTCTTTAGTTTGCGCTTAATCTATTAAGCTTATGTCCATGACATCTTATTTACATTTTTTTCATTAATTTTAGTGGAGGATGTCTTAAACCTTATCAACCTTACCCATACCTCAAGAGGGTGAGGAAAAGAGAGAAAACCCTAATCCTTAAGGTCCTTAACCGAATTTTTGATGAGAAGGGATGAATAAGATGAGAAAGCCTTAAAAGTATCTTATTTCGATTCATACCCTAAGACTTTGGCCAGGTAGTCACACAGATCCGGGAGTCCTCATATTCCGACTAGCAGTGCGGAGGAAAATATTGCTAGCCCCCGGTCGTGATCCTTTTCTAGACACCTCCGTCTTTTGGATAATCCTCTAATAACTCCCTTGGGTTCTATGGAGTTTGTAAAATTCAATAATTATTAATGGTTAAGTGAGGAACCTACGCTCTGATACCAAATGTTACGACCCCACCTCCTGATAACCCCCAATTAAGGGGGACCGAGAGGTCAAGCCGCACCCATAACTTCCGAATCAAAGGTTCGACAATTAACCAAGAATAATTATCAAATTTTAACAGACTAAACGGGAAAATTGTAAGAAAATTAACTTTTGCATACCTTTTTGAAAACTTTGATCTCTAAACGTCTATCCACTTATGGATTCTATTCTAACTAATCCTCCTTGTATTTTACTTCATGTATTTCGCAATATGACGATTTACTGTTTGTCCTTTTGGCTTGAACCTAAAACGCTAACAAACAAAACGTCGGTCAGCCGAAGCTGGTATGTGGGGGAAACAATAAATGTGCAACTATGATAACAACGTAATCATTCAATTAATCATTTAATAACCAAGATTACGTTTTAAATATAACTTCGTGATCCATGAGTACCCTATCCTCTGTGCTATCCCTACAGTGGACCTGGATACTACCTTCCTTATGGTAGATCCCCATTAAACCCCTCATGGTCCCACCTATAGGTGAACCAGTTTCTAGGGTTGAGTCACATGGCACTACTCGTAAGTAGCCCACTCCTTAACTCATGGCATGCTAATGGGTCTCATGGCACTACACTTTGTAGCCCAATTTCTAACCCACGATAACCTAGACCTTACTCTAGGTTACCCCTTTTTAGCCTTTATAAGCCCCAGAGGTGGACCCGGATGTAGCCAGTTATACATGTATATTCATAGTGATAGTCATAGTCACTCTATAGTTGCATGAAATAAAAGCATCCAACAGTTATTTTCAAGAAACCGATAAAACCATTCGGAAATCGCTGTGAAACTAAAGCGATTATTCATAAGCGTAACCACATACCTGATTTGATGATTTCACAAGCATTAAGCAAGTCCAACAAAGAATGAAATCCAAGCAAGCAATTCATCAATCACATAATTCCTAAAAAGATTATGTACTCTATTTATTACACACTTTATCAAGAATCTACTTTATTGACTTGGATTCACTTTCTAGGGTTTCTAATCTGCATTAAGGTTTCATTAATATTCATTAGGGTTTCTTAGATCCATTTCTCAAACTTTATCCCTTTTAGGTCAACAAACCCTAAAATACTCTTTTCTACTTATATGAACCTCAATTGCTCAACCATCCATTTTAATAGTCTTTTTTACCCAAATTGACATAGGATCATTGTATCACTATTTATTCATGGATTTGAACAATTATAACAATTAAAAGACATATTCACCTAAATTAGGGTTTTCAAGCTCATTAAGGCATATTCATGCACGAAACCATATATTAAGCCAATTATATAAAAAGATCATCTTTTTAGATTCTATCTTCACATTTATCAACAACAGGTTATTATTGGCTTGAATTATCCATTAAACAACATTAAATCCATCTATCATCAAATCTAAGGGTTTTTCATTAATTAAATCATTAAAGATGATAACTTTATGTACTTTTCAAATTTCAAGCATATTTAAACTAATTACGTGCAAAGATCATCCTTTTCGATCTTAAAGTACCCTTTTTAAATTTAAGAGGTTATTATCAACTTTAGTGATCCATTAAACCCTATTAAACACTTTATTCATTTCAAAATAGGGTTTCTTAATCTTAAATTCAATAAAGATGATAATTTACACTAATTTTTCGAATAGTAAGAGGAACTAGCTTCTCACTACATTTTTATTAGATTCCTCTCATTTTTTAGAGCAAAATGCATATATTATTTGCTATTATCGGAGTTACGAATAGCAAGATATGATTTTTGCAAAATAAGAATACCTTTGGCCAATCGGATTGCGCCACGTGTGCGCTCCATGCAATGTTGCTCATCTTTGTTGAAAACATAACGTAATGTCCATTTTGCCCCTAGTTAAGTGACCAGCTTCTCTAGAGCACAGAGGGCAGAAACGTCCAATGCGCCTCTCCCTTCTTCAACCTTTGGCGGGTTGATCGCAGCTGCCCTAGCCGCCAACCCGCAGCTTTGGCACGACTCCTGCTCCCCGATCTGGATCAGACCTTCACCAGAAAAGCATCCCCTGCCTCCGCCGCCCTCATGCGCACACATGGCGCCAATAACCAGCAACCAATATGGTCGGTTACTCGCTCACTAGGCCAAACACATGCGGCCATCACTGGAGCCATGCGGCCACAACTGTTCACCGGTTCTGGTGAAGGGAAGGCCGCCAAGCACTCCGTTGATGTCGTGGGACCTCAGAGCCTCCAGCAGGACCACCAACCAACCCTCGATGCTCCAGGTATAGGTATACACCCTCTGTTAGGGTTTTGAATGAAAAAGGAATAAGAAGACGGTAGAGAAACGTGGGGTTCTCTCTCCCCTCCAAACAAGGGCTCTACCCCTTATATATGGGTGAGAAACGAAGCCCTAGGTAGGCTTATACATGACTCAAAGAGTCCCTTTCCAAAATGATTCATATTCCTTCTAGGAGAAGCATTCTTCTCTCTCCTCATTATCCTTTTGTTAAGCTTTATTTCATGTATAATTGGAAAAACGAAAATCCTTTCTCTTATTATCATTATTCTTGCATTTTAATCTATTGGCCACGAATTTCTATTCTCTTTTGATAGAGATTACTTCCTTTTTATCACATTCATTAATAATGCATTAAATTATCCTCTTATTTTGTAATTTTGGTATTTTCCCTTTCTTTCCTCTTTATTGGGACTCCTTGGATCCCAAGAAACTTTATTATTTCAAAATCCTATTTATTGGATACTCAATATCCTTCTAGATGCATCTAAATACATTATTCCTCATTATCATGTTGATTTCTTATTAAAATATTTCCTTTTGAGGATTTCTCTTTATTTTTCTTTAATTTTCCTCGGTTTTCCTTTTTACATTAGGAATCCTTGGGATACGAAATCCCACTAAGGATAACTCAATTCCACCCTTTTGCACTTATTTTCCACATTTTACCATTATTTTCAATTTCTTTCTTAATAAAGAAATACTTAACTGATCTTTTATTTTCTTATTGCATTCTCTATGCAACTTTGGAATCCTTGGAACCCAAGGAACCAAAGAGGCACGAAATACCTCTTTGGATTTGCCTTCTAGAGGTTTCCACATATTTCTTTTCTCAAATATTCAATTATTCATTCACTAATTGGATTTCCTTATTATTTGGGCCCAATATCCAATAAAGCCCACAAAACAATCATCAAGGCTATTGTAAACGAAATCCATGTCTTCAAATCAAATTATATCATTATTTGTTCAATTATCTTTATATGAGAAATTACATTTCTCACCAATTGAACCCAAAAATTGGGGTTGTAACAGTAAATCTCATTTGCATCTGGTTCCTTGGGAGAAAGTCACCCTTCCTACAAATGAAGGTGGTCTGGGAATTTGTCGGGCCTACCTTATTATGAATGCTTGGGATATTTGTAGAAAAAAAGATTCCCTTTGGGTTAAGTGGATTTCCTCAAAATATCTGAAAAAAAAGAGAACTTTTGGCAAATTGAAGAGTCTGCAAATTTCTCCCGGATGTTTAACAAGATTCTTTCTGTTAGAAAACTCCATCTTACCTTGATTGAGTTTCATGTTGGGCCTAATTCTCATTTTAAAATTTGGAAAGACCCCTGGTGCAATTCAAAGTTTCTTTTTGATATATCGAACTTGAACCCCATCAATTCTGGCCTGGAAGCTAATGCTAATCTTATCTCTATTATGAAATAGATGGATTGGAACCTACCTAAGTCTAGAGTATCTCATGTGTTTCTTAAATGCATGGAAGTCAATAACATTAAGTAAATCATATGACTATTTTAGGGGTTGCTAATCCTTGTCTCAAAGATGTTTGGAATGCTGCTAGAGCTAAAGGGATGGTTAGTGATACTTATACCTGATCTGGTCTAGCAAGGCACCTAAAAACTTTATTTTACATGCTTGGAAAGTGTGCTTAAATAAGCTCCCCATATCTGATTATAGTATAAGAAGAGGCATAACAATAGTCTATGTTTGCTTTCTATGTATGCAAGGCTACGAGGATACTAACCATGTTATGTTTTCTTACTGCTATGTAAAGGCTATTTGGTTAGCTTGTGCTGACATGTTTCCTATTAGTGCTCCTCCTACCATCTTCAAAGACTTGAAGGATATCAACACTTCTTCGGGGAAAATTGCGGCTCTCTGCATTATGTTTTACCTCTGGATGGAAAGGAATAAAAGAGTCCATGAAGGGAGGGAAGTCCCTGAGTATGTATTATCTAAAACTATCAGGGATGTCTTACATATTATTGGCTAGAGATCGAGATGATGGGTGATGATCTCTTTATTGCTTCTTGGCTTTTTGGTTTATGGTTGGCTCTGGTTCCTAGCTGATCTCACCTCTGATTTCCTGTTGTTTGGTTTCTAGGTTGATGCTAGAGTTCTAGTCTTGTTCTATAGTTGCTTATGTCTTTTCCTTTAATGAGTTGGCTGATGTGGTGCTTGTTTTCTTGCTCCCCTCTCATGGCTGGTTGCATAGCTGTGATGGTTGAGTTCATATGGATCGTTTGTCTGGTCTACCTGCTGAGTACTGCTGGTTTCAAGCGCCTACTGTTGCTGCTCGATATGATAGTCTGATGATGAGTTTTAGCTGCTGGTTCTATGCTATAATGGGTGGTTGATGTGGTGCTGGGTCTGCTCCCCTATCATACTAGGTGTGCTTAGCTGTGATAGTTGTGTCCTTTTGGCTTAGATGTCTGATCCTCCCTGTTGAGTGCTACTGGTTCTTCAAGTGCCTATTGCTCAGAAGGAAAGCCTGGTGCTGACAGATTCATATTCCGTTTGGTTTCATTCGCGACGAAGGATGGTCTTTTCCTATTTGGTTAGTTGCAGCGTTCTTCGGTTTTTTGATCCCCTCTCATAGTTATTAATGTTATGATGGTTGAGTGTCTTTGGTTCCAGTTCCTATTCTATCATGGTGCGCTCTGCTGGATTTTTTCTTATGCCTGCTGATTGTTGTTGAGTCGCCTTTGCCTATGCTGGTTATGCTCCCCTCTCACAATAGTCTCAATATTGTGATGGTTGAGTCTTCCTGTAGGATGAGGCTAGAGTCCTAGCCTTGTTCTTTTGTTGCTCATGTCCTTATCTTTGATGAAGCAGCTGCTGTGGTGCGGAGTTTCTTGCCCCTATCATGGTTGATTGCATAGTTGCGATGGCTGAGCTCATATGGTTCGTGTGTCGGTTCTAGCTATTAAGTGCTACTGGTTTCAAGTGATTGCTGCTGATGCTCTAAAGGATAGTCGGTTTTGTGTTTTTGATGGTTGTATCTTGCTACCATTTCCTTTTTGATGAATTCTTCTTGATGCTTGCTGATGGGTATTAGTGCTTTAACTTCTTTTAGTATCATCTGCTGTTTGGGCCTATACATTCTCTTCTCTTTTTGGGACATATGTTGTAAAGTTTATATCCTTTTCCATTCTTTTACCATCTTTAGTTGAAGATGGTTAGTTTTGTACAAATACTATGAAAAAAATAAAAAAAAGCAACAAGAGTTTTTGACCGACCAAAAAAAAAGAATATACATGTTCTCCATATTCCTTTTATGATGATAAGATGTTTTCACAATCCAATTAGTATTGCTTATACTGTTAGTGATGATTACTTGCTTATCATAGTTGTATCTTTACATCTATTCTTTAATCACCTTATCTATGCTAATAATAGTGTTGGTGGAGAGTTATATATCCCACTAAGATTTGGAATCTCACCCCGTGGGTTTCCCACATATTTTAGGTGGACATGCACAAGGAGATAGAGATCGTCCAACAAAGGCTGAGAAATATCAAGAAGGATAATAGCTAACAAGGTTTGAAGTGTTTCTTGTAGTCCTTTGTTGTTAGAGTCCTAGGGTCATCCTTGTACACTCATGTCTTTGGGGATATCATTGGGTGTGTTTTTTAGATGTGCTTTCATTACGTGTTGTTGGCTTGTGTGCCCCTTTTGATGTAAAGGTATAGTAGAGATGTATATATGCATGGAATAGGTTCTCTTGTGATAGGTTGATGGCATATGTGATAAGAACCTGTTGCTGTAAGTACTTTGGGTCCTTTGAGGACTTATATGTAACGAGTTTTGCTGCTTTAGTGCTTAATGAAAATGGTTTTAATTTCCTATGTTTTTCAGTAAATCTTATTGTTTGTTTTTGTTTTCGTGTTTATTTTTGAGTTATCTTGTGGTTTGTGGCATGGGGCATCATAGTTTGATTGGTATCAGAGATTTAGGTTTGCTGAGTCTATAGGGACCTAGGACTAGGGTTGGTGTCTATTCTTGTGTCCTCCAGTGTGTCTTATAGTGATTTTTGCTTATGCAAAAGAAGCAAAAAAGCTTAAAGATGTTTGGAGAACATGAAGAACATGCAACTGAGAGAAGTGTTGTTGCATCAGGTGGTGGTGTAAGGAACCAGGCATAAGAAGATTAGGTGCCTGAGGTACCCAACTTTGACCCATCCATGCTTGAGAATCCTCCCTTTCAGTCTCTTTTTGGGCAGTTAATGGCTACTATGAGGCATATGGCAGACAAGATGCCCACACCTCAACCTAGGGCACCGGTTTCCAATGCGAAATCTTTGAGTATTGGGAAGACTTTTGAGAGGCTTCTCTGGGTTGGGGCAATGGAGTATGTTGGGATAGTTGATCCAACAAATTTGGATCTGTGATGAACTAAGCTTGAGAAAGCCTTCAAGATCCTCAACATACCAAAGGCAGATAAGGTTAAGCATGTGGTGTACCTTCTGAAGGGGAGTGATGACCATTGGTGGACCACACAAGAGGAGAATAGACCTAGTGCTGAGGTAGGTTGGGAGGAGTTCTGATGTGAGTTTGTCAATCGATATTTCCCATGGACCTATATGGACGAGAAGATTACTTAGTTTGAGAAGATTCAATAGGGAACCATGTCCATCAATAAGTACGAGGTTAAGTTTAGAGAGCTTGTGTGGTTCCATCCTCACATGGCTGCCAAAGATGATGAGAGGGTTCGATGTTTTGAGAAGGGGTTGAATGTTGAGTTGTCCACCTCGATGAATTCCATGGAGAATTGAGAAAGGTTTGCCACATTCGTGGAGTCTTTTCAGTGGATAGAGAGATTTGTGATAGCAAAGTGAGAGGCAAGTGCTAGGAAGAGGCTTGCACAATCCCAAGGATAGTTGTCAGGAGGCTTTAAGAAGATGCAGTTTTCTACACCGTGAATATCATAGAGGTTCATTGTGCAGATATAGTGGTCATCGAGTAAAGGTAAAGTTCATAGCCTTCCACCTGATAGTGCTCATAGTAGAGTGTAAGTGTCAGTGATGGGACCATATAGGCAGGAGTTTGAGACCAGAGCTTTCCATAAGTGTGGGCAAGTAGAACATCTGAGATGGGAGTGCCCAGTGAGAGATGATGAGGTGACCCAACAACTGAGGTAGAGCCAATAGGGCTCACAGAGACAACAAAACAATAGTGTAGGAGGATGAGGATGTTTTTATGCATTATAGGTTAGATCATCTGCTCATTGAAGAAGAGGACAAGGGTGACAACATGCAATAGCTAGATTATATGATATGAGTCTGCCAGAGATGGTGGTCAACCCGTGAGTAGTGATAGGTTAGATGGAGTTATTTCATTCTGATTTGTCTTCTTCTTTCTTTGTATCTATTTTGGTTGACCTGGGTGCAACACACTCTTTTATCACTCGTGAAGTGCTTGACAACTATTTTTTTCTTGTTAGTCATAGGAGAGATGGTTTGTTGCTACAAACCCTGTTAGTTGGTTCTATAGTGTTGCAAAATGTGTCCTTCCCTTGTCCTTTCTTTTTTAGGGCAAAACATTCAAGTGGATCTCATACCACTTGACATGTATGGATTCAATGTAATCCTTAGAATGGATACCTTGGAGAAGAATAGAGTGGTTTTGGATTATAGTTCCAAGCAGGAAACATTTGTAGATGGTGATAAGATGTGGATCTTCCAGGGAGATAGGAAGATTCTTCTGATGTATGTGGTGTCGTTGATGGTGGCAGGGAAACTGTTGAGATAGGGATGTGAGGTGTTCTTTACACATGTGTTGAATACCGAGGTGAGGAATCCTAGTATCCAAGAGGTTCCACTTTTTAGAGAGTTTGAGGATCAATTTCCTGAGGAGTTTCCAGGTGTTCCCCCACCCCAAGAGATTGATTTTGAGATCAATCTAGTTCCCGACACACAACTGATATCCCAGACACTAGACAGGATGGCTCTAGAAGAGATGGTAGAGTTGAAGAGACAGTTGCAAGAGCTGCTTGACAAAGGTTTTATCATGCCGAGTACATCACTATGGGGTGCTTTAGTGCTGTTTGTGAAGAAGAAAGATGCGTCCAAGAGGTTGTGTATAAACTACAAACAATTGAACAAGGTGATGATAAATAACAAGTATCCTTTGCCAAAAATAGATGACCTATTTGATCAATTGTGTGGTGCGACAATATTCTTGAAGATAGACCTGAGGTCAGGATATCACCAGTTGAGGATCAAGGAGGATGACATACCTAAGTGAGATTTTAGGACTAGGTATGGTCACTACAAGTTCGTGGTTATGACGTTTGGACTGACCAACTCACCGCCAACGTTCACAGACTTGATAACCAAATTGTTCCAACCAGTTCTTGATCAGTTTGTAGTGGTCTTTATAAATGACATCTTGATATACAATCGTGACACTCAACAACATAGACAACATCTTCATCAGGCATTGACCATGCTGAAGCAGCATCAGCTTTATGACAAGGTTCAGCAAATGTGAGTTATGGTTAAAGGAGGTAGCTTTTTTAGGGCATGTTATATCTACCGAGGGAGTTCATGTGGATCCCAAGAAGGTAGAGACATTGATAGAGTGGGAGAAGTCAAATATGCCAACACAAGTGTGCTATTTTCTAGGTTTGGTAGGCTATTATAGGAGGTTCATCAAGGACTTTAGTGCTATCACTTTGACCCTAACAAAGTTTACAAAGAAGGATGTGTCGTTCATCTGGGGTGATATATGTCAGAGTTCTTTTCATATGTTGAAGGAGAAGTTGACAAGAGCACCAATTTTGATCTTACCTGAGCAAGGAAAAGGATACATAGTCTTTTTTAATGCGTCTAAGAATGACTTGGGTTGTGTGCTGATGCAGGACAAGCAAGTGGTTTCTTTTTCTTCCCGATAGCTTAAGAAACATGAGGAGAATTACTCGACCCATGATCTGGAATTAGTTGCTATGTTTCATGCTTTGAAGATCTAGAGGCACTATCTTTATGAAGAGAAGTGTCAGATCTTCACAGATCATAAGAACTTGAAGTACATATTCTCATAGCAAGAGTTGAATATGAGGAAGCGGCTCTAGATAGATTTAATCAAGGATTACGACTACATGATTAATTACCATCCAAGGAGGCTAATGCTATTGTATATGTGTTGAGAACGAAGTATTTGTCTTTGCCTATGGATAGAGCCTAGTTAGTTTCTTTGGTGTGCCACACGCGAGACATGTTGATCTCCCTACGTCAAATGAATGTTAAGTTGGAATTTTCCTTCCTAGAAGGATTGTTAGCACAGTTGCAGGTGAATCCCACACTGATATAGCATATCAAAGAGGCACAATAGATTGATATTGTGATACATCATGTTAGATCATAGTTTGGAAGAAAGAAGCGTGATGGCTTCCACGAGTCAGATGATGGGATGGTTTGCTACCATGGCAGAATTGTGGTTCCTGAAGCAGATGAGCTAAGGAAGATGGTTCTGGAGGAGGCTCACTCATCCATGTACACTATGCATCCAGTAGTACCAAGATGCTTTAGAATATGAAAGACATGTATTGGTGGCCTGGCATGAAGTGGGATGTATCAAAGTTCATTGCGAGATGCATTGTATGTCAGCAGGTTAAAGCCAAACATCAAAAGCCTACATGAACATTGCAATTGTTTCCTATAAAATAGTGGAAATGGGATCATGTGACTATGGACTTTGTGGTTGTCCTGTCTAGGAGAACTAAGGGCATGATTCCATTTGGGTGATTCTTGACAGGTTGACCAAGTTAGCACTTTTCCTTCCTATGAAGATGACGTATACATATGAGAAGCTTGCCCAAATCTATGTTGATCAGATAGTGCGTTTGCACGGAGTTCCAGCTACCATCATGTCTGATAGAGGTCCCCAGACCACGAGTCACTTTTGGGAGTGACTGCACACAACTTTGGGTACACAATTCATCTTTAGGACTGCCTTTCACCCATAGATAGATAGTCAGTATGAGATGACCATTTAGACCTTAGAGGATCTATTGGGAGCTTGTGTTCTTTAGTTTTTGGGTATTCGGGACATACACCTCAGTCTGATAGAGTTCACCCACAATAACAGTTATCAACAGAGCATTGACATGTCACCTTATGAGGCGTTGTATGGAAGATGTTACAGGTCTTTGTTGTGTTGGTATGAGATGGGAGAATATTAACTTCTTGGTCCTGAGCTTGTGTAATAGACGACAGAAAAGATCAAAGTCATTCAACAACAATTGAAGGCAACACAGAACCGGTAGAAGTTATATGCAGATAACTGAGTAGACCCTTGGAGTTCTAAGTGGGAGACAAAGTGTATCTTAATGTCTGTCTCGGGAAAGGTTTTATGAGGTTTGGGAAGAAGGGTAAGTTTTCTCCCAAGTTTATGGGACCTTACCCTGTAGTGGCACATGTTGGAAATGTGGCCTACAGGTTGGAGTTACCACTTGAGTTGCATAGGTTGCATCCAGTGTTTCATGTGAGTATGTTGAGGAAGTGTCATCCTGATACTAAGTTAGTGTTGCAACCTGTAGAGGTGGGGCTTGATGAGGATATGTCTTATGTGGAAGGTCCAATGTTGATCCTTGATAGAAGAGTAAAGAAGCTGAAGTAGAAGGACATAGTGCTTTTGAAGGTTATGTGGCATCACTGTGGTGTTGAGGAATCCACATGGGATCTTGAGGAAGAGATAAAGAGGAAGTACCCCTCTCTTTTCTCATAGGATTTCCAGGGAAAAATACTTATTAGGGGTTTATGACTTATAAGGACCCTGACCTGAGTTTTGGGGTAGCCTTTCTTACTTTGTCTTAATCACATTCTTAGAATATTTCTCTAATCCTTTTATATGTATTAGGGATTGTAGAGAGCTTAAGTCACCGGTTTGAGCTTGTTTGGATGTTGTTTGTGCTTTATGTGTTAGTTTTCGTGCAAATTGCACTTTACCCAGTATAGGGGGTTGATGTGCAATTTTTCACCTCTAGAGTGTTTCCTCTCTTTCTTGACATCATATAGAATAAAGATAAAGAGGAGGGTGTCTTGTTTGATCCCTAGTTGAAGAGTAACACCCTAGGTGGTGATTAGGGGTTATGTGGGTGTTGAATACCTTGACCATGTGTGAGTTGGTTGTGTTGTTTCCACCTTGGGTGGCGACCAAGGTTGGTTTTGGAGGGTGTAAGGGTCGAGAAAATTCCTCTAGGTGGTTGAGTCACAACCTAGGAGGCTTAGGATGGTCTTGGGTTGAGATGGTTGACGTATCTGGGGTTGTCTCGACCTAGGGTTTGTGGAGGTGTCTTGTCTCGACCTAGAGGTGATGTTGGTTGATGGTGTCACGACCATGGGAGGTGGACCCTAGGATGGCCGCGACCATGACTGTACGAGTTGACATGGTGGTCGAGACACTACCTAGAGTGCATCACCATGTCTTTCATGTCATATTTAATTGGTGGCATGTGGATGCATGTTAGTCTTTTGGGAGGACAAGTGTCCATTGGGTCCCTTAGTGTGTTGACACCTCACCCTTTTCTCTCTCTCTTATCCAGCATTTATATAAACCCTTATATTTGCTTATTTGTAACCCTTTTGACGATCTACCTTCTTCCCCCTTTTCTTGTTCTTGGAGCTTGGTGGAGCAAGGAGGTTCGTCTTTGGATATTGGGGGATCAATCTCCTCTTGCATGTGGTGGTGGTGGTGATCTAAGCTCATCTCCCATCCTTGGTAAGTGTTTGTCTTCTAAGTTGATGTTTCTATTAGTCTCCTACCTTTGTCTTCGTATATTTTCTTGGCTCTCAACATTGATTCTTCCATGGTGGTTGTTTGAGAGATAAACTCCTCATCACGAGGGTCATAGACCTTGTCTTGACAAGGTAGACCCAAGTGTGAAGAGGATTTCTCCTCTCTTTCTTCCTTTCCTCTTTGGTTCAGCCAAGAGCTTTTTAGCTTCTTTCCTTGGGCTAGCTTTGACCTTGGTTCCTTGTTCTTCTTGAGGTGCTCTTTTAGCTGAGTGTGGAGCTTTTGGTAAAGCTTCTTCAACCTTTGGATCTTGGAGTTTGGAGCTCTTGGGGGTGATCAACTTAAGGAGGGTTATATAACACTAAACCTACTCTATTATTGCACTTCTTTATGCATTTTATTACTATATTCTTCCTCTAAATTTCTTCCTCACCATCATTGTGCTTAGTGGTACTCTCTAGAGTTTGTTTGGTGGAGATTCCTTGCTTGGTTTGAAAGCAATCTGAAACCCTAATCTTTTGTACCTGATTTGGTAGATAATGTGTTATGAATGTTTCTCTTTATGTATTTCTCTTTATCTTGCTCTAATTCATGGTGTTCATGTACTTAAAGGTTGGAGGGATGTTAGGTTCGGTTTTGGTTATCTTGAGCATGGTTTTATCTTCCTTGGATAAGGTTCTTCCTTGGTAGTTTCTTGATCCATGACTTAGGGTCTTGGTGACAGCTTGTATGTGGCCTTTTCTCCATGATAACTATATATTCACCCTTGGTTTTAGTTCTATTTTGGCAAACTAGATGGAGCATCATGGTGTGGTCATGACACTTCCCTTTTTGGTGACCTTGATAGACTATGGACAAGATACCCTCTTTGTGGTTGAGTTTGACCTAGTGATGATAGGTTGAGACACTTGGTGTGTAGTGGCCTAGTCAACCTTGATGTTGGTGTCTTGTTCCTACCTTTCTTGAATTGGGACTCACCCTAGAGTATAGGGTGGTGACTATGATGATCTTGGGTCGTGACATTGGTTGAGATCGAGACACCTTCTGGTTGAGATGTTTTGATAGAACCCTAACTCTAGTGTCATGATATAAGGGTTGGTTGCAACATAGACCATGGTGGGAGGTGATGACCTATGTGTCTAAGTGGTAGGTGGTTGTGAAGCACATATGAATGCTTATTGGTAATCATATATGAATAATACATAAGGCATACATAGTGATGTTTGGAACGATATCTAATCAAATTTAACAAATTATCCTAATTATTACCACTCCAAGATGATGGAGGGTGATGGTCCTAGGGTGGATAGTCATACCTAATCTTGTAATCTCTAAACGGCTAAGAGAAAACCCTAACTCTAATAGTGGTTGATGAGCTTGCTTGTTTCCTTATCATGAAAGGATTATAATGTTATGTGGTTATCTTTCTCTGGCTTATCAACTTCTAACCATGCATGTATATAAAATTAATAATCATATCTAGTTCATACTATGGTGACTATGACATGATATATGTTAAATGAGCCTTGAAAGGCATGTTGAGTCATTTGTGATACATGAATGATGTGAATAGTCCTATGAACTGGCAATGATTTGTGGCCTAATATGAGATAATATGAGGGATTGATATCCCATGGTTTGTGGCCTTGTTAATGATGTTGTGAATGGAAATGATACATTCATTATTTGGTGATAGTGTGACAAGTTCACACCCTATATGTTTATATAGGCTAAAAGTGTGATATGCCCTTATCTTTGTAGAATTTGTTAGGACTTTATATGTTGTAACTTGATTGATGTTAAAAGACACTAAAATGAATTAACTAATCAAGTGGAACCTAATCATGTAGTTTTGCCCTATGCCATAGATCCTTCTCAGTGTCAACACTTGATGGATGGTGAAATGGGCTTTCCTTTAGAGGAAGCTTGGAGTCATATACTGTTGAGTATATGCATTCACAGGATTGGCTGTGGGCAATACCCTGGATGACGTGCAACTGTTGGTTGTAGCTCAGTAATATGTTGCTTATGAGGTTTCACATGATTGGATATGAGCCATACCTTGGTAGGAGTGCGGTTGTAGGCTATATCCACACAACCGATGGTCATACCATTTAACAACCAATGGTGTTGCTATCTAAGCAACTGATGTTCGTGATCAAGGGTGTCAAATTTTATGGTGAAAACCTATGGTCACCCCTTAGGTCAGGTTTTGGCTCAATTAGAATTTTAATTATCATCCACAAAGTATTCTAATGATGGTATCAATCCATGATGAAATTAGCTTAATATTTGATGGTGTTAAATGAATGAATTACTGATCTAACATCCAATGGTGACATAATGATCAAAATTAATGGTGGATCAGGTCATCACCATATATGATGAGTTAATGATGTAATTTTAGGTTTGACTAATCCTTAAACCAATGGTTCCTTGGTTCAATTGATCTAATGGTTAGACCTATACTTCAATTGATAACCTTGAACAATGAACCTGATCCAATGAATAATATTGGATGCTTCAACATCCAATGGTTTAGAATGAATCCCATGGTAATATATTTGGGTCCTATTGATGATGATTCGATGGTTCAATACCATTAATTTGTAGTCTTACCTTTGCCATCATATAGTTATATTTGATACATCACTATAATAAGTGGATGCGTAACTCCCATTTGATCTATCTTGTTATACCTAACCTTAATGTAATTATATGATGTTGATTGGTTATAATCAGAACTATTGAATGATTAATGTATTACATAGTGCCTTGCCATGGTAATATCTATGGATACATGCGCTAATGATCTTTTGAGCCTTGTTTAAGGCATGGAATGATGATGATAACCTTACTATGAATAATGTGATGGTCTTAACGACCTTTGGGCATGTTTGAATCCATAATTGAGGTGAAATCCTCTTCATGTTCTAATAAGGGTTAAAACCCTAAAACTTGTGATAAGATATAGTATCTTATAATAGTATCATGATTACTGTGGTCCATTAGTTTGCAATGAATGGTATCATGTGGTAATGTGATTAAGATTTATATCTCAAATGTTTTATATCTTTTGAAGTTTTTATACATATACTCTTGTTATAAAAGAATTAGGGTTTAAATGTCCACTTGTATGATAAAGCCTTAATGCATTCAATTGGTAGTAATTAATCAAGTGGAACCTTAATCATGTAGAGATCTGTGTTGTAGAACCATCTTAAGTGTCAGAACCTACTAGATGGTGAAACAAGTATTCCTAAGGGAAACTCAGAGTGCATATTGTTGATTATGTGGGGGTGGTAAGTTGAGGATATATCTTAGTCATCCACAAATGTAGGTTATGGAGGATGGCTCTGGTCATGCCTCAGACATTTGATGTAATCGAGGATAGCTGCGGTTGTACCTCTGATTAGAGGGTTTTGTATACCCTGGTTTCTAGTGTGCTAACTTGTACCAAGTATGAACTAGTTGTTATCAGTTGAAGATATGTCACTGTTGGCAGTTTGACTGGTATGTCACTTTAGTTTACTCGTATTGACTGAGGGGAAGAGATTGTAGGATACCAACACTCCTAGATCTTATACAGAACTGAATAGCACTTCACAGTGGTCAGTTGGACTTTGAGTGGTACGACTCAAACTCCCTAGGGCATAATAATAAAAGATATAATACTAGTCATGTAGTATACTTTTTTGGTCGGTAAAAAATCCTATTACTATTAAAATGAATCCAAAAACTTTGGTTACATATCATGCGCCCCTTACAACCAGGATAAAATCTAGACATTTCAAAGGAGGACTAACCTAAAGACCTCCCGAGAATAGAAAGAAGTAGAGATGAGGATTCTAACTATCCTATGCTAACAACTACCACACAGTTACTGAACTTCTTGCAGAAGACCTAATAATCAACTAACAGTATGAACAACTTCAAATTGTGACATCATGCCTTCTGAAAAATAGCCATAGGCTACTTTGGAAGATAGCATCATCAAGGGGAATAACCATCGGTACTCATTCCTACCAAACCAGACAAGCATCTAGATAGAAAAAAATAGATTCATAGAAGCAACTTCAATGGTCATGACAAATGGCTTTTGTCCATGAAGAAGAAGCCACCCTATCCTCCATACGCGTTTTGCACATCCAATTGAAAGAATGGATTTAAAAGAAGCTCCCAAACATTTTCATCAACCAATATCAAACCCAACTTAAGAACCTTTTTGGAAGCAGTCGTCTGCCACCCTGGAAGCGTGCAACTTAAGCTAGTAGGTTGGTTAAGCATAGTTAGCACCCAACCAACTCTTTCTTGCCTGACTTCTTCTTCCTCTTTGACCAGGATTGGTCATAATCCAACGAATATGAGTCCCAGTGCTCAGATTCAAAATCAGAGTCATTGGATGCCTCATCTTCCTCAAACAGATTTTCCTTGCTTTCCTGGTATTGGCTCGAGAAGCCACAGCTGCTCCAGATCTTGTTCAACTTCCAAGAATTCGAGTCAGAGGCTTCTTTGCCACCTCTAGCGATTTCCAATTCCCAATCGAAGTACAAGCTACCCACATTACAAAATGGAGTACCCCCGAACATGTCATGCTCTTCCATTTGAGTGTTAATATCTAGAGTACGGGCTTTGTGAAATTCACATTCACTGTCAATGACAATGTCTTCAACTTGTTGGAAAATCAGTTCTCATAGGTTGTCATCCACATCTGAGTGGTTGTCACAAGCATTGCTCGATGGCTTCTCCTCGCTGACCATCTTAGCAGGCTTGTTAGGCCCCTTGGCATTGTGTCGAATGACTGGTTTTCCGAGCTTGACCTGAACATCCTTCTTAGGTAGAGGCTTTCTTATCTTCAGGGGACACGACATCCCCCTATGTCTGAAGTTCTTGCAGCTGGGACAGATCATAGGGCGTGCAACTGGCTGCACCTTCAAAGTCTTCAGTGAGGAGTCAACCTCCACCATCATGGTTCTAGGGAGCCTAACTTTGCTGCTGACTTTGATGTAGACCAGGGCATCTCCGAGGCAGCGGGCAGTGATGGTATGGTCATCAATATCAATCGGGATTCCAATGGTGTTGCTGATATAAGCGACATGTCGCCTGGCCCACGACAATCCAAGGTTCTCAATATTGAATAAGATTGGAAGCCGCAGGAAGGAGAGGGGTTGGAGGGGTGTTCCTGACTTCCACGAGTGGACAATGATCAACGATCCATCCATGAACCATAGAGCTTCATCGAGCACACACTCCTTCTCACTTTCAGGCAGCATCTTGATGATGAATCCATCCCATTCCTCAACGATTACTTCAACTGGGCCACTGGGTCACCAAAGCCTATGCATCCATCTGCTTAGTTGACCGCTAAACAGTTTCATGCCAACAAATCTAACTGAGAGATACTCATCCCAATTTGGGATTGAGCACTCCTGGTTAGAAATTGAAGCACACTTTACCCCATCGCATAGGCTCAGCTCAATGTAATCAATCAAGTCCACTTCAAGTTCGACCATGTCCTGCCAGCTGCAAGACGGCAAGGGCTCGAGACTTCTACGGATTTTCTTGGAGTTGGCTTCGAGGAACTAGTAGCGGCAGTGGCTTCATTAACCCTAGGTGATTGCGGAGAAACTGGGTTGGTCCTGCTTCCTTCTCCATCCACCTCTGATTGGCAGCGTAGAGGAGCATATGAATGCTCAGCAGTAGAGTGCCCCCTTCCCCCTCTTGCACTAGGGTGTCGCCCTCACCCTTGCCCTCTTCCGCCTCTCCCCCATGGAATCCTTTCAGTATACTTGTTAGGGTTTAATACATATCACATTGGTTGATCAACCCTTGTCTAGTCTTTACACTACATAGTTCTTACATGATGCAGACTTATGAAAATTGAATAATTCTACTTGATGCTACAACTTATTTGCTTAACTTCTTTGTATGCTTAAACTATTCAATCTGTTCATATTTCTTATTTAATACCCTAACTTCTCAATGTATTTAATGTTAATTAATATTTATAATCAATATATATTGGAGAGAGTTATATCTCTCACTGGGACTGGGTCTCACCTGTGGGTCACCACATTTTTTAGGTGGTTGCGGGCAATGAGGTCGAGGTCATGCTGTGGAAGAGAACCAACCTGGTGATCAATAGATTCAGAAGGTAGGCTAGTGGTACATGTTAATAGTAGAGTCCTTGTGTTGTCCTTGTACTCTCAGGTTCAGGAATCAGTTGTGTTTTTTAGATGATATACTCGTACCGACATGATATTTTGGTAGTATGTCAATGTTTGTAAATATATGATATGTACATGTGAAATATCTATTGTATGTTGGATGTGACTGAGGTCTCTAGATCCATATGTGAATACTTGTTACAATATATGAGAATGGAATGATGGAACTTTATGTAAATGTTCTAGAGTTTTTTTACATTGTTGGAATTGGTTTTAATTATTCCACATTTTTTAATATGTGATTAATTAATAGTAATCATGTTTTATGTTTTGATTAATCTCTTTTAGTGTAACAAGGTATCACATATCAAATAATCAATAATATAGGGATTAAAAATCCTATCTGCAACTACAAATTGCAAAGGTAGTAGACAGAGAAAAGTAATTTCTACTATATGAACCACAATTGTTGTGATTAATGTTCACTTGCATAGATGGGAGGAAAAGAAAGGAAGAGGAGAGAAAAGGGAAGGGAAGAAGAATGGAAGAGGGGCATGGTTGCTGAGGCTTGAAGGTTCTTCTTCTTTGAGTCATGCTCTTTTATGCACTTTGTAGACGACATTTGCTTCCTATGAAGTTCTGGAGTGGTATATTGTAGACATATCTCCATATAATGATATCTTCTTATATCCTTATATCTATATAATCTCAGGTTTGGGGTTAAAACTTGAGAATAAAAGTTGTATCTTTTCTTTTTGTGGAGTTTCCCATTGCTTGGACTTATGGATTTTCCCTCACACATTAGGGGGTTTTCCATATTAAAAAGGGTGGTATTCTTCCCTATATCTCCTTGCCCTCATATTTTGACCTCATATCTTGGGTTTACATGTTTGTTAGTAATGTTTTTGTAACTATTTCATTTTTGTTGAATTGTGGTTATCTATATATCACATAATATATCTGCTCATATTCCCCAACAACCAACATAATCTCCATAATTTCAGCCATAGGAGGTTCAAATGTTGGAAATACCCAAGCACTATGCATGCGAGAGCCTTTCTCTCATCGTAAGGCTTGAGAGGCACTACCCATGTAGTATGTGCTCATAACAACAAAATTACCAAAAATAATCATCAAATCTACACATTATCAATGATAATTAAGAAACCAACCTTCATTCTAAGTTTGTATGTACCAATGTCAAAGGTTCTTAGTCAATAATAGTACAAATACTAAGACAAGTACTTGTGATCAAGTATCACCAACAAAGAGATTGTCAAAATGTCAAAATCCATAGAAAAACATTTGTTCAGAGTTAGAGAGGAACCAAGCCCTTGTCTCTACCCCATAATCATGCACTCAACTGACGTGAATTTTAGGGAAGATAGGACACTTGAACTATGTCTAATATTCACTACACATCAAGAGTTTGGTTTAGGATAAATGGAGGAAAGTAGGTACTAACCATCCATCCTTAGTTAATATCTTCAACTACATCACCATCCCATCCCATACACATGGGTTTTCATTCTTAGAGAAAAGGTTATAACTATTGTTTGGAGTTCTCAACAACTAAATCAAATTATTTTAATGATTGGAAATCAAGTTTGTCAAGAAGTAGTAATGCATATAAAGGAAAATTATTGAATGTTACTTTTGATGAATTTCAATCTTTGCGTATATAAATCCATCAATAACATAAAATTACAAATTTTGAACATCAAAATTAAATCAAAGGAATTTGTTAATATATGGACCAACTCCCACATTAGATCTCCTTCTTCAAATAGAGGTAATCTCCAAACGTAACCGCCTCAAACGACATTGCTCATAAATCTCCATGGTGTCATTACCATATAGATATGCCTCCACATTCAACATGACACTACAACTCCACAGACGTCGAATATCATGATGGGAGTCAACCTAATTGATTGTCAGGGCATTCTACCATCTCTCAAGCACTTTTTCTAGAACAACAATGATCTTCTTTTCATCATCCAAAATATCAAAGGAATTCCACTTGGTAGTATTTTATTTAAGTCCTTAGTCTAAGAAGCTTGATAAAATTTTTATTATTCCTCAATCATAAAAACATGAGACCTAACGTAACCTATTGATGGTACTCAGTGTAGAAATATGTTTTAATTGGTCAAGTATGGTATCTACAATCCTACATATCCATAATATCTATTATGTCCAACTCTAAAATCTTGCAAGAATCATTCTACAAGGACACTACAGTATCATCTCTCCAAAATGGTATAGTAGATAGTGAACATTCAAGATGCATTCCATCCAGATTTGCAACTGACACATGAAAAGGCCCCTTGTGATCCCATTATGGTTGTCTTTTATTAGATAGTAAAATAATTTTGACAATAACAAAGGAAGGACTATTTTTCCCTAAATTATAGATTAAATAAATAGAAGCACTCACATTGATCCATGTACTCGAGATTGATAAAACTATGTTGTGACAACCTAGATTTATCTCTCATTATTGTACCCCTTCCTCTCTCATCAAGTGTCCTTCTTACTCAGTTGGATATCAATTTCATGGTTCGAGTGTGGTGACACCCCAATTTGATCACCTCAATGACAAATTTCTTGATATGTGGCTCTAATTTGAGAAATTGGACTAAGTATCATGATATACAATATCACCTTCTTGCATCTAATTTTGAACCTTATAATTTAATCACACTATGCCATAATGTATATCATGATGTAGAGATTCAATTGTTAATCCAACGACACAAAAATCGTCCCAGTTGGAGGCTTGTAGTATGAGAATGCAAAGGTCCCCTAGTTTTAATGTGTTTTAATTTGAATTATATACTTTTTGATGTCTTGGGCAGTCCCAATTGGGGCCCAAGAGGAGGCACAAGACCCGACCCGATCATCGCCCCTCATTTCACCTAAACCTATGGCGCAAGCGTGATCAGCTGTTGGATCTCGATTGGTGGAACTCAGGATCCCTAGGACCGTCTCCCTCCTTGGTCTGTACATGGATTTTTCCACTATAGAAGCTCCATCCAATCAACCTCATCTTCAGTCCTTTGATCTAATTGTAGGCCTCTTTATTCTCATTTAGGCCTCCTCTCTCTTTCCCCTCTCTTTTCATAGACTTCCATGCCCTAAAGCTCCATCACCACCACATTTTTGGGTGCTCACTGATCATGCTACCTTAGGCTCGAGAAGGACCTTCCTTAATTCTGAGCAGCTACCTCCATTCCAATCAACCACCTCGAGCGACATCCCATGAGTCAAACCCCATGATAGCTTAGGAACCAGCACGCACAATTCTGGAGCACTACTGCGGTTGAAGGGTGTCTTGTGCGGCACGACTAGTGGAGGAGAATCCCCTCTGGCCGTATTTCATTAGCACCGTGACCTGTACCAAGGTGGGATAGGACTTTCATTGTTGACTATATGTCAAAGGTTGTAGTTGACTGGTATGTCTCTGCTTGGTACTCATGTACTGACCGCGAGTTTTGGTGAGTTCATGGAATCTGACACTTCCATAGACCTTTTATGGCACCAATTTCTACTTAGAAAATGTCAGTTGTATTTAGGTGGTACGACTCAAATCCTCAGGGCATAATAAAATATGTAATCAGCCGTGTAGTATCTTACTTAGGTTCAAATACAAAAATAGTGGATGAGGCATTGCTTGCTTTTGTACAATATAGTTGGTAGTGAATATACATGTTCTTCATATTCATTTTGTGATGATAAGATGTTTCACAATCCAATTATAATTTCTTATACTGTTAGTGATGATTACCTACTTATCATTGCTTTACTTCTATTCTTTAATCACCATATCTATGGTAATAATAGTGTTGGTGGAGAGTTATATCTCCCGTTGAGATTTGGAATCTCACCCAATGGGTATCCCACATCTTTTAGGTGGACATGCAGTAGGTGGTAAAGATCATGCAACAGAGGTTGAGCAGTAGCAAGAAGGATAATAGCAGAGAAGGTTGGAAGTGTTGCTTGTGGTCCTTTTGTTGTTGGAGTCCTAGGGTCATCCATGTACACTCAGGTCTATAGGGGTATTTTTGGGTGTGTTTCATAGACGTGCTTTCATTACATTGTGTTGGCTCGTGTGCCCCTTTTGATGTAAACTTAAGGTGGACATGTATATATGTGTGGAGTAGGTTCTCTTGTAACATGTTGATGGTATATGTGATAAGAACTTGTTGATGTAAGTACTATGTGTCCTATGAGGACTTATATGTAAAGAGTTTTGCTTATTTGCTGCTTAATGAAAATGGTTTTAATTTCCTATATTTTTTGATAAATCTTATTGTTTAGTTTTGTCTCTGTGTTTAGTTTTGAGTTATGTCGTAGTTTGTGATGTGGGGTGTTACACATTGGGCTAGTACACAATATGAGGATCTAAGGAAAGTAAAAAATGAAATATACTGAATAAAGGATGAATGAAACTCAAAAGATTCCCCCCAAATTATTCCAACATGCAGTTGTGTGAAAAATTAGCAAAAAACCTACATATTTAGTTTAGAAATCATGAAGCTTTCTTTTTTGCTAGAGCCAAAATCAAGGGGATGAAAGAAGGGGGCATAAACACTAAGTATTCCATCACAAGCCTTCCCAAAGGGAAAATAGAATTATATTAAGGACATGAAGGACAAGAGTAATAGTTGGTTCGTTGAATAAAAAGACATCGAGATGGCTATTTGAAGTTTTTCCACAATCCTTTTTCTTCTAGTTGTCTGGCTAACTTTGATGAGGGTGTTATAATAATTAATTGAAAAAAATGTTTAATAATATGGAAAAATGGCTAGAAAGAGATTTTCCTAATGAGTAAATTTGAGTTGCGATCAACCATATGAACCCAAAAGAAGCCCTAGGACTATATGGCATGCGACCCATGTTCTTTCATAAATACTAGCATATTATGTGGATGGATTGCAAAGAATATTAGGGGTTGGTCTGAAGTGACTTTTCTTGTGTAGAAGTGAATAATACTTTAGTGGTGATAATTACTAAAATTATAAAACCAAACAATATTATTGAATTCGGGCATGTGAGTTTCTATAATGTTCCTACAAGATTTCTTCCAAGGAAGTGGGAAATAGAATAAAACCTCTGTAAATTGGATTTTGTCTGAAAACCAAAGTGCATTCATATTGGTGGGCTAATAAATAATAATACACTTATTGTGTATGAGTGCTTCCATTCAATGAAGGGTGGAAAGGGTGATAAGAAAGGACACTAGGATATGAAACATGGTATGTCCAAGGCATGCGACAGAGTACACTAGAGTTTTCTTTTGTATGCCATGAGAGAAATGGGCCTTGTTGATAAATGGTGTGACACAATTATTGGTTTCAGATAGAAATTTAGTTGCTCTTTTTCCATCAAAGAAGATAGAACCAAATCCATCCAGCCAGAGTGAGGACTAAGATAGGGAGATCCTCTTTCACCCTAAATTTTCATTTTATGTGTTGAAGCATTTTCAACTCAATTTATCTTGCAGTTGATGCTTATGCTATTCATGGCATACAAGTTATCCAAGGGAACCATCACCTTCTTGACTTATTTTCTTATAGATGATAGATTCTAAGTAACTCACACATAGTACTTAAGATTAGATGATATTATCTACTAGTATGAATAGGAGTTGGGATAAAAAGTAAGTCTTTATACTATATAACCTTTAGCAAATGAGTATTATGGAATAAGAAGGATGAGATCTACAACTTTCTTAATGTCAAATACATGGAAAGGCATGCAAAGTATCTGGTCTTATCAACCATGGTGGACAAGCCAAGTACATATGTATCTACATACATTACAAACCAGATTTGGAGGAAGATATAATGGTGGACAAAGAAGATGTTATAGAGTAAGATCAGTAGGATCTATCAATTCTATTGTATAATCCATCCCGAAACATACATCATTGAAATTTTCACCTTCCAATGGGCCTTATTGAAGAGACCAACTATGGGGTGGCTCTATTTTGTGGGGAGAAAATGGGACAAAGGGGAAAGTTTCTTCACAATGATGAGCATCTCATTGCAAACCAAAAAGGAAAGGAGGAATTGGCTTCAGATATATGGTTACCTTTAAGAAAGCATTGTTATCAAGGCAACTGTGAAAATTGATTACAGATTATATACTCTAGCCTACAAGGTCTTAATGGAAAGATACTTTACTAATGACTCATTAATGGATGCATGTCAAGGATTTAATCATAACTTTATGCGGTAGAGTATTTGGGGAGGCAATCCACCACTTAAGTGGGGATTATAGTGGAAAGTGGTGGAAAGAGCATTGTTACCTGTATGGATTGGTGGGTTATGGAATTACTTGAACCTTTAGTTACATTTAGATGCTAGGGACGATATCACCCCTCCCTTGTAGACAATACAATCCTTTATAAAACCAAATCTTGGATCATTGAATTCATTATGAAACTCTTGATGAGAATTGCAGAGGCAATCTATAACAAAACCATTCATGTGAAAAAGAAAGATAAGGTGTTGCAATGCAGCATGTAGAGAAGAGCAATGTGCCCTCTCCCTTTTATTAATAAGAGAACCCAAAGAAATTACATAGAGGTCCATAAGTATATATGAATTACAAAATATAATAAAGTTGAATATAAATAATATATATTAACACTCCCCCTTAAGTTGGAGAGTACACATTGTTTATGCCCAGTATGTTGCAAAAGTTTTGAAATGCTACTGGACTCAATGTCTTTCTGAGAACATTTCCATGTTGATCTTTAGATTTGATGTGCGAAGTCACAACCCTACCATTCTTGATCTGATATCTGATGAAGTGGCAGTCAACCTCTATGTGCTTAGTGCGTTCATGGAAGACTGGGTTCTTGGCAAGATAGATTGCATCTTGATTGTCACATTTGAGCTCTATGGGAGAAAACACATGCATCTTTAATTCAGAAAGCACAAATTGAACCCACTACAACTGACAATAGGCATGAGACATTGTTCGATACTCAGCCTCCGTGTTAGATCTTACCACAACATTTTGCATTTTTCTTTTTTAGGTGATAAGGTGATTTCTTAGAAACCTGCAATGTCCAAAATCTGACCTCCTGTCATTCAAATTACCAACCCAATCTACATCTACATAATCAGTAAGAACAAGAGTAGACACAGGGGTCTTAGGTCTGTCCCCTTACCAGGTACAACTTTCAAATATCTCAGAATATGGAAAATTGCTATCCAATGTGACTGGTGTAGTGATCTCATATGTTGACTCACTACTGCAACAACAAAGGAAATGTCAGGATGAGTAACCGTCAGATATATTAGTTTACCAACAATTTTCCTATAATATCCTAGATTTGGATAATCAATATAACCAGTCGTATCCTTTACATGATATTCCATAGGATTAGACACCGGCTTGGACTCAATCATACATGCTTCATGTAGTAAATCCAAAATGTATTTTCTCTGAGACAAATTCGTAGATGCATGAGATCTAAGGACTTGATGTGTGCATGTCATATCGACTTTTTGTACAATCTCACACACAAATTTAGTTCATTTTGCATTCCATTAGCCTATATTCATATTTATCTTGCCACATTTTAGTTATTTTTAGTTACCGCATGATGTTGATTGTAGATACACATTCAAAGTGCCAAATAGGAGATAGTCCAACTCAAATCTAACCCCAAATGGATTTTTCCTCGACTTGCAGCTAATTTAGAGTTTATTTCTAAAGAAACAACATTACCCATGGTGTCTCTTATTTAAGACATGATGTGTTCCTTCACTGAAACTTTTGCAGAATGAAGACCATGTCATGTGGTATTTAACACATGGTGTGTGTGTCTCCAGCAGCCTCAATACCAAAATGCAGAAGAATGCAACACGACATGTCCCAACTAGGACATAGTGTGTCCTCAAGACCTGAAGACAGAATACAACTTTCTGCTAATGCACACAACGTGTGCTTATTCTGACACATCATGTGACTTTCTCCTGAAATAAATCTAGAAGAAAATCACACAACATGTCTTATTTAAGGCACACCGTGTACTTCACAGCAGCTGCAAGACCCAGTGAAACTACACAACAGGACACAGTGTGTCCTCTAAAAGACACATCATATCACTATCAGTTTATGTAGAAACAGATGCAATGACTCTTCATTTTGAATGACCAAAGGAACACAATGGGCGGTTATCTCTCGTCATATTGAAAATGTCTTTTATCCAAGAGAAGTTATAGAGATAAGGAGGGTGATTTTGGGGTAGAAGAAGGTGGTTTCTTGGCAAAGAACCTCCATTCTACTTCATTTCTTCTCCAAAGGTGCATCAGAGCTTATCTCTCTCACTCAAGCTTTCTGAGAGGGAAGATTGCCCGAGTTGGAGTAGCTCTAAGGGTAGAATTTTGTCCTCTAGCCAGAGTTCTACATCCCTTTGGCTACATCTTTGGTTCTGTTAGCTTTTTCTTCTCTTAAGCATGCAAAACTCTGAAATTTCTGCATTGTGTCTATACATTTCCATTATGGACAAGTATAACTCTTTTCTTGGGCATGGGAGAGTAACTCCGATTCCATTTTTCGTGTGAACTCAAAATCTATATTTATTGCTAGTTAATTTTCTTTTCCATGGATGCTTACGATGTTTCTTGCTTGTATCTTTGGCTGGCTACCTTTTGTACATGTTTTATGCTTATCTTATGCTTCAAGAGAATGTATGAGGAAGTAAGGAGTAGGATCCATGGTACTATGCTCTTGACTATGGGAGTGGCTTGAGAATATTGAGGGTAAAGGTTGTGTTTGATACTAAGCATAGACGCGGGAGAATTATGACAAGATGAGAACCATCTCGTGACATTGGGAAATGCACGACGATGCCAACCTCCTTGCATGTTAATGGTAATCTTGATTTTGTAAGTCCATATGATATGATGGTATGGTCATGAAATCTAATGTCAAAGTATTTAATTGATTATTCAACCCTTTTACTTTGACCTTTTGCTTTTGCTCGTCTTCTAAATGTATAATCAATCTAAACTTTGTAACTTGACTTGGATTAATGAAAGTTAACAAACTTGTGCCTAACTAGCCTAGCTCCTTGTGTTCAACACTCGACTACATTGACCCCATACACTTGCAGATAATTAGTGAGGTGTGATCTTTCTTTGTAAAACTCCCAACAAGTTTTTTGCGCCGCTATTGGGAAGCTATGGAAATTTTTAGTTAAATTAGATGAGTTAACTAGTAATTGAGACTAAGTCAATATTTACACATTTCATATCTTGGTATCTTTCAGCTTTTGCAAATTTTACTCAATTTTTCTTTTCAGTGTGCATGCGTCATTCTAAGAGGGATCTACAAACATCAATCTTTTCTGGACCCTAAAGTAGAGATGACTTTCAGTATCCATAGAAGAGCAAGGAGGAGTTAGAACTCTTCAAATCTAGGGGAACCACGTCCTTCATTAGCACAATCTTCACCTTCACCGCCACCTTCACTAGGTCCTCTCTAAGAGCCAGAGATGGAGGAAAACCGTCCACTCAAGGATTTTGTTGTTCCAACAACCATTAATATATGAGGGGTCATTTATCATCCTGCAATAGAGGCTAAGAACTTCTCCATCACCCCTACAATCATGCAGATGATCCAACAAAATTGCTTTGGGGGAACTCCTATGGAAGATCCAAATCTTCACATAGCGTAGTTTCTACAGTCCATGAACACTTTTAAATTGATGTTGTTCTAGCCGAGGGAGTATACATACTCCTTTTCCCATTCACTTTGCGAGAAAAAGCCTAGGTGTGACTCTCCTCAATGCCTAAATGTTCTATCAAGACATGGGATGATCTTCTGAATGCTTTTCTGGCTAAGTATTTTCCTCCTACCAAGATGGCCCAGCTGAGGAATAAAATTCCATACTTCAAGCAATAAGAGGGTGAGGCGCTTTATGAGACATGAGATAGGTTTAAGGACCTCCAACTCCTATTCTCTAACCATTGTTTGACAAACTGGATACTTTTACAAACTTTCTACAATGGGTTATTCTACAATACCCGTATGACCATTGATACCGCTGCAAATGAAGCCTTGATGAACAAGTCGTATAGTGAAGCCTACACCATTATTGAAGACATGGTGCTCATGCATGATACTAAGACTCTATGCACGATATATAAGAGCGAGATGGTGATAAATTTCAAAAATTCCACTTACAGGTGAAAGAAATGGTATATATAGTTTGAAGCTCATGAAAGAGAGTGTATATGAGGTGTCATCATTTTAAAGCTACTAAGTGCCACGTGTCCATACCTGGTTGACACATGTACTTGCATACACTCACATTTATTTTGACATGCAAAACACTTTAGGATAATCTAGACATGATATTTTGGCCATCACTTATCTTGTTGGATAAGATATCTCAACTCAATCACCACTTTATTCACAATCCGATACAACTTTTGAAAGGAAGTTGTAAACTAATACACTTCACCTCCTTGTGGTTTTTAGGCCGTCATAGAAAAGGAAAAGAGTTCATAAACTGGTATGAGACTCCCCCTATGGCTTCTTGGCCGATAGGCACTCTCATATGAACTCTACAACTCGATACAACTCAAGTTAGGGTTTCACATTCAACCCTTTCTTGGTCTTTTCATCACCAAGAATACTATCACTTATAAATGATTCAAACATTTTTTATCCACCTTTATCTCTCCTCTAAATGATACTAGAAGTAAATAGGGACACTATAAAGGTGGTAATTTTCATATCAACCCTATATTTTGATTAAATTACAATTTGTACCAAAATTGGTACACAAGGCACTAGCATTATTCAAGCAAGTTCAAGCTTGGACTTTTAGGCTTTCCACAAGTCACCACTTAGCACCATTCTCTCTCTTATGATGCTAAAACACTTAAGGCATATTCAACATGTGACATATTTCAATATAACCCCTTATCTTGGGTAATTTGCATTTTGGTTCCAAACAAGGGAACATTGCTCAAACATTATTCAATCAGGACCAAACTTGCAACATAAGTTTGTCAACCAATAATAAAATACTTTAGAGGATTATATTTAAGTTCTAAGCAACTTATTTAAGCCAAAAAAATAGGGTTATTCCTAAACCCAGGTTATGGATGTTACATCAGGGATGTTACAAGACATTTCCATATGCATTGCCTCTTTTCATCCAATATCCTTTGTAGAATCAAGATGATATCTTGGAATGACCACAAAACCATCCCAAGAGGAAATGAGTGGGCCTGCTTGGACAATTTTGACAAACAATTCACACTTTCAATAGGATGTCAAATGATACAAGAATGAGTACCTTTGTAGACAACAATGGGAACATCAAGGTCAGATGGTTCTTTAGGAGTCTCTTGAGTAGAGGGAGATGGTGAAGGCTCATAGACTAGAGTCACTACCTCCTCTAGATCATGTCTACCTCATCTACTAGGAACATGTGAATATTGCTAAATTATGATAACATCGGCTGGATGCTTGACCTGATCTACAGTATAGTCAGGAATGATTGGTGACACTCTCTCACTCAAATGTTATGCTGGTACTCTCTCACTAATGTATGATGGTGGCACTCTATCACTCTCACACAATTACTCCCCCTTAATGGGAACATTAGAGAAATATGGAGTGGATTCATGAAAAGTTACATCCCTAGACACAAACATACAATGGAGATTGGGAAAATAACACTTGTACCCTTTGCTAGTATCAGAGTACCCAAGGAAAATAGTCCTAATCGACCTAGGGGAAAATTTATCATCCTTAGGATCAAAATTATGGACAAAGGAAGTACAACCAAACACTCTAAGGGGAAAAATAAAGGGCTGATCCTTGGGATGTAAGACAAAGAATGGAGTACATCCTTCAAGCATATAAGAGGGTCGTCTATTAATAAGGAAACAAGTAGTAAGTAAAGCATCAGACCAAAATCTCTTAGGAACATTGGATTGAAACATAATTGTCCTGGCAATATCAAGAAGGTAACAAATTTTCCTCTTAGCTACCCCATTTTGTTGAGGGGTGTGAGGACATGATATACAATGTATCATCCCAATAGAGCTACAAAAATCAGCCACAACACTTTGAACGTATTCCAAGGGATTATTAGATTGAATAATTTTAATATTGCAATCAAATTGGACTTTTATTTCTTGATGAAAATTCTTGAAAATGGATAACATAGACTCTCGACTCTTCAAAAATAAATCCATCTCATGTTAGAAAAATCATCCATAAAGGAAATAAAATAGCGAAAACCATTATAGTTGTTGTCTTTTACAAGACCCCAAACATCACTGTGGACTAACTCAAAGGGACAAGAAACTTGTTTATTGACATGACCAGGAAAAGACATTCTATGATGTTTCCCTAATTGATAGGACTGCCACTTTAATGAAGACACTTGGGATAACTCAGCTTCTAACTTTCTCAAGCATTCCAATGAAGGATGTCCATATCTATAGTGCCACAGTAAGGGAGAACCTCTAAGGATAGGAGCAGGATAAAATACTTGGCGAGGAAGACTTTCACCATGGAAGAGGTAGAGATCACCTTTCCTAGGTCCCCCAACAACCATCCTCATACTCTTGAGATGCTATAATACAAAACAATAAGGTCCAAATGTCACCGTACATTTCATAGTATCAATACATTTTGCAACAAAAAGAAGATTAAATGGAAATGCAGGCAATAATGTACAAATTTAAGATCAATTATAGGATTTAGAGAAATAGATCCACTAGCTAACACTCTCCTCACTGAACCATCAACTATTGTCATAAATTGGTGAGCAATGTGGGAGTCATTGGAATGAAGTAGTCTCCTCATACCAGTCATATGATTTGATACTCCAGAGTCAACCACCCATGAAGAAGATGAACTAGAAGCTAGTAAGGAGGTAGTATGATTACCAGTACTAGATTCCAAGTATGCTGAAGAAGAAGATGATCCCAAACTCAGATGTTGGGTAGCCATAATAAACATATCATATTCGTCCTTGGTGAGTGTGATGCTAGAAGATCCAAAACTCAAAGCAGGAGGCTCAGAAGACTCAATAGTGCCATCATAGTTTGCTGCTCCCATAGGTGGTGCTTTAGGACTACCATGCTTCATCCAAAATTTTCAATTGGGTGTCTAGGTTTTTCATAGAATGTGCACTTAGGATGTGTGCCACGTCCTTGGCCCATAACTATGCAACCTCCTCTAAGTACAGCGGTTGTAGATGCATGAGAATCCTCATGATATGGGACAGCTGTAGGATCAATCTATTCAAAATTTGACTGTAAAATCCTTGAGTAAGCTTCTTCCAAGTTGGGAAGTTTTTCAGAAGCTAGGATAACACAGCGGGCTGAACTGCATGAAGAACTAAGTCTAGATACGAATTTTGTTATAATCAAGTCATCTCTATCTTTGACTTATTATGTGATAGTCACTGGATGATAGAAGCTTAGTTCTTGAGCAGTCTCTTGGATCAGTCCAAAATATTCTTCCAAAGGCTTGTCTCCCTATCGTTCTGCAAATAGATGGTCATATATCATAAAATGGCAAAGAACATTCTTTTTTTGTGAGTAACGTTTCTTTACTACATCCCATATCTCTTTGGAAATATTGTAGAACATGAATGTAGCAACAATTCCAAGTTCCATGCTCCCCTATAGCCATGTCTTCACCTTACTATTATGATGCTTCCATTCAACACAACCTTTCTCAGTAGAAGTAGGTGGATCAGAATCAACATGTCTTGCCTTGTCTCAGGATTCTGACACTACATGGACAACATTCATCCATAAGAGATAATTCTTTTCGTTCAACTTGATGGAGGGGACATGTGACATCTCATTGTATATGGTAGGTTCCTTGGTGTCCTTGATGATATAAATGGAAAATAGAATGACAAAATGATCCACATCAAGAGAGGAACTGAGTGATGGAAAGATACACGTCACGCTGTGGAAGAGAGTGATGGAGAGATACACATCAACAAAACATAGATGAGATGATATGTTTCTGACACATCAATAGGCTCCAAGTGAGTATTTTCTAATCACACATAGAGGAGATGTGATTAGGAATTCACTAAATAGACGCGTGTTTCTGGATTTGTATTTTTAGAAGGTTGTTGGAGTGGTTGAAGGAGTCTGCTCCTTTTGGTTAAGAATCAACTGTGTTTGGCCCCTCATGCCGTGAAAAATAACCCGGTGGAAATCTACCTGGTGGTTTCTTGGCCGGCGGTGATGGGCCTCCAATGGTGTTGGACTGTTGACGGTGCGACTTCTTCCCGATGGCCTGTTGCTACCAATAGTAGCACCTACTACTACCCATCGACAATGGTGCTACTATTGTTGCTTCTTGGCGGTGGTGGTTGTTGTCCGTTGCGGTGGCGACTTGCCCTGTTGGGTAGGGTTAGGGCCGACTGCACTTCACTTGGATCTTTTCACTTTGGTACCATGTGAACAAGAATGATAGGGTTCTACAATGCAACATGTAGAGAGCAACAATGTGCCCTCTCCCTTTAATTAATAAGAGAACTCAGAGAATTACACAGAGGTCCAACAATATATAGAAATTACAAAATATAATAAAGTTGAATATAAATAAGATATATTAACAATTTATTACATGACGTCCACACTCCTAAAGGTACACATCCAAAGCAAAGTGGACATGGGTGTCCGTCCCTAGATTGGATCACGTAACATATGCATGAATAAAACAACAAACAACAACATAATAAGAGATACCATGAAATAAAATGAAACTAAGCTAGTACCTGACACTAGATCTTAGTCCCATATGTCAACCCATGGGAATTCCATTTCATGTCATTAGAGATCACTAGTGTAATAGCATCATATTAACATAATAGAGTGGAAGCATTGATCATAGAAAGAGAGTCTTAGTGTACATGTCACCTAAAATCATAAAATGGTACACATCTGCACAACTATGTTGAGTACGCTATAAGACATATAAACAAATAGGTTTAAGAGAACATATATGCTTGGCAAAACTTGATATAGTAGCAAGAAAGAAATAAACTACATGAAAGATTGTCTTATTAACATGCAATCATGTTTTAAGTATATTTCCATTATACTGAAACAATATATGGCCATTGACGAACTTCCTCATAGGAAGGGTTCGTAAGGGTGCTCAAGATCAATCGACCTTTTTCTTATACATGAGGGACCTGAAGACCAAAGTCAATGAGCTAAACCTATTTCATCATACCTTGTGCCCTTACCCCAAGAATAGAGGCATGTACACAAGGTTTGTATAATGACAAGTTCATTTATGTTCAAGGTTTGTTCAACATATTTCAAGAAAAACAAACATACTAATAATAGGGGACAAGTAGGCCAAACAAGTAGATAAATCCAAGAAGTTTAAGCATACATACATACAAGACTTCTCAATACCACTAGTCTGGGCAAAAGGAATATAAAGCATACACTAATTAGAGTACGAGATAAACCAATTATTTGGAAAACCATAACTACCAACTTGACTAGATCTTAACAATTGAGTCATCATAGAGGTCCTGACATTACAAATGAGTGTAACTAGATTAACATCAGAAAAATTAGTTTCATTAAACAAAATCATTGTGTTTGGATTTGTCATCTAAGTCTAGGTATCAAAATTTCATCATTGATTTCATGGTCACAACTAGTTATGCATGTTGATTATCATGTTACTTCATAAATCATGGATTCATCTATAACTTAGGATGACACATCAAAAATAATATTAGAAATCATAAGATTAGATTTTTTTGATCTTAGATGGGGCAAACATAATATTTGAGTAAGACTAGTCAACATAAGAATTAACATAGTCCACTAGTTATTTTAGTCATAATCATGAAAGATTGTCATCATTAGAGTATATATGGGGTCTAATTGTGTTAGGTGTCATAAACATAGCCAATATACAAATTGAGATCATTATATAACATGGATGATCATTATAGAAAGATTTACATAAGAAAATAGATTAGTTATCAACATGCATACTAGATCACCTATCAAGTTAATATTTGGGTATTTAGCCACATAAGTGCACAGGAATGTTCCATAAGGCATATAGGGTTACACGACATGAAATTTGATTGATTTTGAGTTCAAAAATTCATCTTGAGTAACTTTTAGATCAATAAAAGTAAGGTTTAACAATCATCACAAATGTGCTCATAAGGCCATATTAAGACATATTAAATGTCACAAGATCATCTTCCCCCGTGTCTAACTCCCCCACTGCCCTCTGGAGGCAGCTAGGGTTCGTGCGTGGGACTCTCCCGCTCGGGGGAGGTGGTCGTCTGCCGGCGCATAGCCACCCTCTCCCCCTGGGCATTCGTTAGGTCACTGTCCTCTTCGTAGATCGTGCGGTGCTAGGGCTGCGGCTGGCTGGCTCTCCTCTCTGTCGCCTTCGTCCTCCGTGCCTTTAGATCGAAGCTTCAAGGTAGTGGAGAGGCATTGTCCTGGGCAGTGGCTTTGTCTCCAGCGAAGCTGGTCGCTTGGTGGAGGTAAGGAGGCTGCTGCCACAAAGCTTTTGGCGTGGATCTGCTGGGGGGCAGGCGTTTCTCGCTTTGCTACTTTCGCTCTATTTTTCAGTTCAGTCTGTGTCAGCTCCCTGCCTTTCGTTTTGGTCCTAGTTCTAGGCAGTTTCTTGCCTTCTTCTCGCCGTGTTCCTTCGGCCTTTGTCTCTCCCTTTGGGGTTTGGGTGTCTCTCGTTTCGTGAGAGTGACGAGATCCCTGGTTGGTCTTGTTTTTGCCTCAGGTTCTTTGCTACTTGAGCCGTGCCATGGATGGTAGAGTCAGCAATCAGACGAAATCTCAGTCAGGTTCATGCTTAATGCCACTTCCTTATGCTCAAGTTGGAGGTATCTCTCACAATAGCTGCTTTGGTTAGCCATGAAGAAGAGAGTTCTATGCAGAAGTGTTTCAATCTCGTTCCAATATGAGTGGTAGTGGTGTTAGATCTATGTTCTTGACTGATCTAGGTTTCTTTTGGTTGTACTTCTCTACTTGTAGATGTTGTATGGCTTGAGTAATGAATGAATCTGTTTTCTTGCTGTCAAAAAAAATGTCACAAGATCATTATTAGGGTCCAAGAAAGATCACGATAGAAAATGGCATTTGAGGGTGCAATCTAGCAATTTAAAGCATTCATAAATAATTAAAGCACACTTGAACAAGCAAGAGATCTTTTGCATATAGGTCCGTTTTGGCTATTTATGCAACATTAAATCATTTTAGATTCAAAATATAAATGAATTTAGAATCGTAGAATCAAAAGTTTCTCAAGTTATTGATATAAGTCTAACATGATGTTTTGGGGCATAAAGGAGCAAGCTTAAGCATTATATGTCATAAAGAATGTAGAAGGAGATCAAAAGACACCATTTTTATAATATCACTAGAATTACAAATAGAATTCGATCAAAAATATAGTTTCACTGCAAATCCCTCATTCTCTAGATGCAAATTCATATATTATATGACCAAAATGGCCGAAGGAGTGAAGAGATGGGACATTTTTAAGGATCACTATAACTATTGGAAAATGAGGGGAGGAAATGTTGATTTTTACATCATAACGGGCCGTGGGAGTGTGGGGCTCGACTCATCCTAATGTCGGCTCACAAACTGTCGATGTTGGCCCAACCCACCTGACTCCTTATATGTTAACCACTGATCATAACTGATTCATGGTCACATGCCACCTCCCGCGAGTAGGCTCCCTCGCCCGCAACAATGCACATCACAATAACCTTCTGCTTGCTGAAGCAATGACCCCCATCATTAGGATGGACACAGAGGCCCCCCTCAGGGTACTACCTAGTTTAAGCCTGGCTCACCAGATTCAAAGATGGAGTAAACAAGTTTTGGGGAAGCCTATAGTGGAGGTGCCCCTAAGGAAAAGCCATGGTGGCACTAGGGTTTGAGAAGGTAGAAGGCGGAGGTAGAGGTAGGGGAGGTGCTATATTGGATGAAATGGATGGAAAAGATAGGGGAAACATAGAGGGAAGAAAAAAAATGCCAAATGGGATATCAAATGGCATTGAGGGGGTGAGATTGTCTTGGATGCTAAGGTGGGTAGGTGGTGGCAACACCACCCGTTCGGGCATCTTGTATGAAAGTCGAAGGATACCTCCTAGTCTTGGATTGGGGGCTCAATACACTATATTAGGATCCAAGGGCCAATATTCAAGATCCACAAAATCAAGACTTTTGATTGGTTAGAAAAAAAGGGTGTGGATTGCCCTAAGCAAAAGTGAGAGAAACAGGAAGCGGTTGGGTCGCACACCCAACATGGGCCCCAAAAGGTAAGCCCATCATCAAAATAAAGAATCAATCAAATAAAAAATTAGGTTTTCAAGGCCTATACTTGAGAAGGGAATATCTCCCTCATTCGAGCTTAGAATTGAGTAAAACTTGGTGTGTTGGAAATGTGAGAGAGATAGAGTTCTAAAACATGAGAGCAAGGATACGGTACAAATGTTCGCAAGGGTATGATCAAATTTCAATGAAAGAGTGATGACGTGTGACATGAATGTAAACCTCATTTTGCCAACTTGAGTATCACCAAGGTGATACATGGATACTAGATGGAGCAATTGTGCATTAAGACACATAAAGCATGAAATTGAGGGCAAAAAAAGGAATGAGGTCAAAGTTAGAAGTCATATTGAAAGTGTGAAATTCTAGGTTGTCACATGCTCCCCACCTTAAAAGAATTTTGTCTACAAAATTAAATCAAACTATAAATTGAGATTGGGTTTTCATAGTCCATATAATCATTGACTTTGCATTCCAAAAACATTAAAAGCACATCAAAATCGAGCAACCGAGTATCATATTTAGCACATAGTCAAATAAATCATCAAATATAGAATATCATAACATGAGTCACAAATTTGGAGAGATCCTCCTATACATCAAAAATTTGGAGAGATCACATTTTCAGGTAAAAAGAATAGATCTCTTTAAATCAGGAGTAAAGAATGACTTTAATTCCCAACATTTAGGGTCATGTATTCTACATTGGCCTAGGTGGGGTTATACATCCATGATTGAGAATTCATAATTCAACAATCTGAAACAAACATCATATTTCAACATCATGACTTCATGCTCTAAATCGATGGAAAGGCCCACCCTAGTCAAACATGGAGCTTAACCCTAAGTTATAAACTGAGAGGTTTAACATAATCATAATTTCAAACTTTTGATATTTGGGAACATATAACTCATTAATCATGTATCGAGTGTGATATCAAGATCCAAATAGGGTGACCATAGGATTCAAATGAATATTAAGATCAATACTCATGAGTCATGATTTCATTCATCAATATCAAGAGTTAAAGTTTGGACATCAAATTCATAGGTCTAGAAATTTTGAAGCTAGGGTTTATTTTCCTACATAGACCAAAGGTATGATCATTTATTCATATATAAAAATCAAGCAACATTCGAGCAACATTTCTAGAATTATTCAAGCACCATTTTGTGACATCAATATCCAATTCATTTTCATGATATTAAGGTTTGATGAATGATCTAGACCTAGATCTTTCTAGGAACTTAACCACAAGCTATAGTCATCATCATCATATTTCAAGATCATCATCAAATCAATATCAAGATCAAATATCAAAATCATCATAGGTATGACCTATTAGAGACTTAGGTCAAGAAATCAAGATCGGGTGAAAGAGGTTACCTTTCCCCACTCCAAAAAATCAACAAGGTGATAATTTAGAGGAAATCATAATAGGGATGTGACGTATGTTAAGGAATAATAAGTCAAATACCACACAAATCTAGAACATTAGTCTACATTAGTCATGGACCATTGAGGGTATAAAAAAATAGGGAGAGTATCAATCATCAAATCGTACTTCATAGGACCATGGTATCAAACATCAAGATCATAATAGGGTAACCATATTTTATGATTTTGCAAGATCAAGGTCATAATCGTGCTCCCTTCCTTTCATGATCAAGGTAAGGGTATATTTCAGAAATTGAGAAGTCAAATTGGGGACTCCAAGAGTTAGATCAAAATAAGGAAAAGAGAGATCTATGTCCATTATATTATTCAAATTAAGTTTAACAAGAGGCATTAAAATAGTAGGTAAGATGCCTCTTGTATCCAAATTTTTCATTATGATTTTGGGAGCCGAAGGGCACAGTCATTTCATGGTGTAATCATTGTACATATCAAATAGGGGAAACATTGAGTTCACTATATTTGAGGTTTAATCAACAATTGGGAAACATGAACTAAATCAAATTGAGACCTCATAAAAAATGAGACATAAGGTATAAATCCTCCTTATTTCATCATATCAAGATTATTATTATTTACCTTAAACATAGAAAGTAGGTAGTCTTGATCGATAAGGTTGAGTTTAAATGATCTGAGGACTCATACATGAGTACCTAACCTCAAGAGTACTTTCATTAGTCATAACTGAGTTTTCATATTAGAGTCAAATAATGGCATCATCATCATTTTACTCAA